>OY856414.1:846063503-847263503 GCA_963693085.1 Alisma plantago-aquatica
AAGACTTTTAGAAATATGTAAAATTGAAATAAAAGAACTTGAGACAAATAAATTAATTAGACCTAGCTCCTCTCCATGAATTTGTGATGCCTTCTATGTAGAAAATGCATCCAAAATAGAAAGATGGGCTTCTAGGCTTGTCATTAATTACAAACCTCTAAATAAATTATTCCAATGGATTAGATATCCAATTCCTAATAAACACGACCTAATAAAAAGAATACATGGTGCTAATATCTTCTCAAAATTTGATATGAAATCTAGATTCTGACAAATACAAATAAGTGATGAAGATAGATATATATAGATATATACATATATATATTAATATCTATATATACATATATATACACATATATATACATATATATCTAAATATATGCATATATATGTATATATTTATGTATATATATAGGTCGTTTATTTAATACCCAGGCGGGTAGCCTGGATTTTGCTACCTGCTAGCCAAAAAAGTAACTGTTCTGACCAGAAAAAAAAGTAACTATGTTGATCAAAAAGTAACTATACGACTAAAAAAGTAATCTCGTTCATAAAGCTGGATCCAAAGATCGTTGCTTCTCACTTCATTGCCTTTCTTCCCCACTCAGAGTGCTGCTGTTTTGGCGGCGTGCTACTCCTGGGCGTTGGAGCTTCCTCCACAGGTGTTCCCTGGTGGCAATGATCAGATCTGGGTGTGGTGGTTCGCGCGCGATGATCAGATCTGGGCTGGATTCGACTACCTCATTTGCTGGCGACAGGTGGCCTTTCTGGTCACCCTAAGATGTTCTAGCTTTGTCACTGTTGTGCCTCATGATCGCAATGGTTCTCTACTAAAGCTGCCTGAAACACCTTCAAGGTGTTTGATGTTATGCTTTAAGCATACATGTGCTTTACGGGGGTTGGGAGTAAGAGGAGGTCTCCTCTTCTCTTCTTCTCTGGCTGTTTGCTCTTGAGTGCAGGAAACACCCTTGGGTGTTTGTGTTTTCTGCTGTGTACCAGCGCTTACAGATAGATCAAGGTCTAGTGCTGATGAGCAACCATGTTAATTGGGGGTTGTCAGCTTGAAGGATCTCCCTTATTCTGGCATTGTACCACAATTTGTGGGTACCCTTATTAGATAGCTGGTGTTGTGCTACGTATGAAGGAGTGATTTGGAGATAACTTGTTTCCTAATTTTTGTTGTTTATTCGTGTTGGCTCTTATTTCTTTTGTGTTTTGTTTCAGCTTTATGCTGACCTATTGCTAGGAGTCCTCTTTTTGGGTTTTGCCTTTTATGTATCCTGGTGTTGGGATGCTGAGAAGGCCAGAATCTTCATGTCTAGCTACATGCTAGTTTGCATGTGGTTGGTCTATGTCATGTTTCTATTACTCTTTGTGGGTAGGCTGACTGTATGTAATAGAGGCTTGTTGTAGCCTTCTTCTCGTTAGTCTGCCTGGACCTAGCTTGTTAGGTTGTTTGGTTTTCTTAGTGTTTCTTTGCATAAAAAGTTTGTATGTCATCCTGCGTGGGGATTTTGAACCTTATCGAGCTTTTTATCTCTCTATTGATGTAATGGGGTACTTAGTTCCCAAAGTTTTTTGGTATTAATAGTAACACGCTTTTTGACCGACCAAAAAAAAAAGTAATCCCGTACAAAATACACAACAGATATATATATATGTAACCGTGTTTTGAAATCTATTGTTGCAAACATAACTATCTATGCATGAAACTCAACAGTTTGCAAGGTAAAGTAACCCTCTACATGTCAAAAGTAACAAACTTGATAAAAAGTAACCAAAATGGGGGGTGGGTAGCTACCCGCACAAGTATTAAAGATGGGCCCATATATATATATATATATACATATATATCCATACATACACACACAAACACACACACACACACACACACACACACACACACACACACACACACACACATATATATATATATATATATATATATATATATATATATATATATAGAGAGAGAGAGAGAGAGGTTAGGAAGTGTGTACCGGCCGGTACATGTAACTTGCGTGTACCGGCCATTAAAATAGCATATGTAGAGTATGTTGATAAAATCTAACCATATGGATTGATTCAACTATATATAGATTAGATGTCTTTAAAAAATCATAACAATATCTTATGTAGATAATGAGATAAAGCCATACATCATTCAATGGTTTATACAATTTCTGCAACTTACCATTGATTAGAAAATAGACATTTTCTTTTATTGTATGCTTTATGAATATCAGATTGCGATGATTTTTGATACACATCTTATCTAAAGGGTATACTATACATCCATAAGGTTGAATTATTCAATATAATTTTACAATCCCCATAAATGAAGGTGGGTACATGTAAGCTACATGTACTCGGGTACACAATTCTTTTAGCCATATATATATATATATATATATATATATATATTCAATACCCACGCGGGTAGCCTGGAGTTCTCTACCCATCAGTCAAAAATGTAACTATATGTTTAGGAAAGTAACTCGCTGGACAAAAAAGTAACTATGATGATAGAAAGTAACTATACGATTAGAAGTGTAAATCTGGGTGGAATACAAAGGAAATATATATAATTGTATTTTTTAATCTGTTGTTGCAAATGTAACTATCTATGTATGAAAAGTAACACTTTTCAAGGTAAAGTAACCCTCTACATGCCAAAAGTAAGAAAATAAAAAAAAAGATAACCGAAGTAGGGGTAGGTAGCTACCCGCGTGGGTATTAAAGATGGATCGTATATATGATGTGATTGAGGATAGTTGTGGTTGCACCTCGGATGATAGTGTTAAACACTCTGGTTTCTAGTGTCATGGCATGTATACCCAGGGCTGACCAGGATGATTATAGTTTGGTTGATAAGTCACGTGGGCAGACTCATATTGACTGAGTGGAAGAGATCGTAGGATTTTGGATCTCCTAGATATTTTATGAAACTGATTGTGACTTCGAAGTTGTCAATTGGAAGTTTGAGTGGTATACCTCAAACTCCCTAGGGATTAATAAAATATGTAACTCAGTCGTGTAGGATATCTATTAGGGTTACTTGACGATTCACATTGGATGTCCTTGCCTTTGTCTCTTTCAAATTTTCAGATGATGTGCAATGCAATAAGAGAAATCAACTATACATATGATGTTATCTCTATATGTTCCTTTGAATATTATGTTAATCTTTCAAATATTTAATATTATCTATCTTATCTATTTAATTGCATAATCTTCCTTTAACAATAAACATTGTTTAGAGTTATATCTCTCGTTGGGACATGAGTCTCACCTCATGGGTCATGACATTTTTTAGGTGATCATGAACAACATCTTTAGACTCGTGGTAGCAAGGAGGAGAATCTTCGAGATTCTTTGAGGAAGAAGGTTGGCTAGATGTTTAGTATGTCCACGAGTTGTCCCTATACTCTCAGGTCTAGGCGGGGAAGTTTTGTAGATGATGTTTATTGACTCGAGTTTTTGGAAGGGTGCTGATGTTGTACATGATGTAATTTGTGGACAATGTTGACCTAGAGGTTATACATTGTCCATATTTTGATAATGACTTAACCATTCCATTCATATGTATCTAATATGTGTATTCAAGATTGATTTCAGGTGTTAGGTACATGAAAAGGATCAAATTACACAAGCCCTAGCTGGTCCAAGTTCAAGTCAAAAGTAATGCAAGTGTACTAATTAGGAAATCCTTGTAAATGACCTTAGAAGAATTTTGTAATTAATTGTATTGATGATATGACTTTTAACTAAGATAAGAAAATTATGTGGGACACTTAGAACAAAGTTTTAATAACATTTTAAGCACTTTAGAAAATTGATCACATGTTGTTAATTGGTCGAGTTACAATCTCGACCGATCCACTAGATCAATTCTTTGAAGAGTGCATCGGTCGAGTTGTGCACTCACAGAGCTCAACCGATCGGGTTACTAACCAAATGCTATTTTCATTAGTCGGTTGAGTTTCCCTAGGAAAAACTCGACCGATGGTTTGAAAATTGGGTTTGTCTTTTACCCAATCGGTCGAGTTACCTTTATTGAATCTTGACCGAAAGTACTATATGGAAAATGTAGAAAAAGTGATTCTAACCGTTGGTGACTTGTTTGGATGAAAATATATATGTTGCCTTGTGCAAAAACGGATATAATTTGACCCTAAGTGTTCCCCAACTCAAAGGAGCACCCCCATCTATCAATAGGACCACTTGGAGTTTATTCCAAGGTTTCTCATTCCATATATACTTGGTTCTTGCTTAGTTTAGAGTGTTGCACACTTTGAGCCCATTTCTCTCTCTACCTTCAAGTCAAATCTGTGAGTATGAGCGAGTTAAGATCTGTTATAAGAGAGATATCCCTTATATCCATGTAAAGCTCTCTACCTCCATCTTCCTATCCCCTTTCCTTATTGAAGAAAAGGCTTGAAGATCTTCTCCGAGTGAAGGAGAAGGAGTTGTTATTCTTCAAGGTTGAAGAAAGTATGGTGTTCCAGATCTCTGAGTGAAGGAGATAGGAAAGGCAGACATTCACGAAGGATAGGTAATACCTATAAGGCCAAAGACTTGAAGATGGAGTGGGTAAGTCCTTGTTGAAGGCTGAATCTCTATTCACCCCCCCTAGAGCCCTTGATCCAATAAGTGGTATTAGAGCAGGTCTTCTCTAAGCTACTTCTACAAGTAGGAGAAGATGGGCGATATAGCACTTGGATCTCTCAACTTGGAGGGAAGCTTCTCCATGTGACCTCCGGTCTTTGACGACACCAACTTCCTCTATTAGCAGAGAAAAATGAAGTTCTACCTTCAAGGAGTTAGCTACGTGATGTGGAAGGTAGTGCTCTTAATGTATGAAGATCCAAAGGGGGAAATATCCACATGGATGGAAGCCCAAATGAAGCAATCTCAGCTCAATGCCAAAGCTGTGAGCGTCATCTATACAACCCTCACTCCATCTGAGTTCAACCGAATCTCCTCTTAGGACACTACACATGAGATTTAGAACAAGCTATGTGTCACCTATGAGGGAAAGAAGCAAGTGAAGGAAGCCAAGATATACATGCTTGGTGGTCTACTTGAGAACTTCAAGATGGGAAAGAATGAAAGAGTGGTAGACATGTACATAAGGCTTAATGTCATCATCAATGGATTGGTAGCCCTTGGTAGTGTGATGGACGAAGGCACACTCAACTCCAAGATATTGAGATCTCTTCCAAAGAGATGGGAGCCCAAGGTGACATCCATTGAAGAAGTGTACAACCTTAGTGAATTGTCAACCGAGGAGCTAGTTGGAAACCTTCAAGAGCATGAGACAAGGCTTCATATGTAAGAAGAATAAGAAAATAGAGAAGAGAAGGAGTCCAAGAAGATCAAGAGCACAACCTTCAAATCTCAAATTGAAGATATGGTTCGGCAGCAACAACTTGAACTCAAGTCCCCTACTCCTTCCTTAAGTGAAGATGAAGGCCCAAATGAGCATGAAGCAAACTACTCCAAGGGCAAACACTTCAAAGGGAAGTCTTCTTCATCTACTCCTAGATGTTATGGATGTGGCCAACAAGGCCATTACAAGAGTGATAGCCCCAAGGCCAAGAAGATCCACCATAAGATAAGCCACAAGAAGGACAAGGGGTACAAGAAGGAAGGCAAATACAAGAAAAAGGAGAAGAAAGAAAGAAGAAGAAAAGATGCAGCTCATGCAACTTGGGAGGAGTCTTCCTCAAGTTCTTCTAGCTCTGAAGATGGAGAATGTCACCTTGCTTTCATGGCCTCTATAAGTGATGATGTAGGTGAGGTAAGTGAGGTAAGTGAAGTCAATTTGCATGAGTTGTCTAAAGAAACTCATATTGATATGCTTAATGCTTGCCGCTCATCTTTTACTAAATGCAAAGCTAAAAAGAAATGGTCAGGAAAGATTATAGATGATCTTTATGCTAAGACCGAGATTATAGATCAAAATAAAAAGTTACATCTTGATAGCATTGATACTTTGCAAGGGCAATTTCTTGATCTTGAGCTCCAATACAATGGAGTTGAAGTTGAGAATGGTGTCTACCTTAAGACCATTGTTACTCTTAAGGAAGAAAACAAAAAATGCTAAGATGAGATTGATGTTCTTAAAACTGAAAATGTAGAACTTAACCTCATTGATGAAGCTAGGAAGCAAGAAACACATGCTTATAAAAAAGAAATTCTTTTCGTTAAATCTGAAAATGCTACGTTGCTTGCTCAAGTTAATGATCTATCCTCTAGACCTATTTTGCAAAGTAATGAGGTAGCTAGCACTGCTCTAGTACTTGATTCTTTTCATACAAATGCCCTCTTTTTAGAGGTTGACCTGTTGCATGCTAGAGATGATCTTGCTAGCTTATCTTCTACTGTCATTAATCTTACTAATGATAATGCTATATTAAGAGCTTCTTTGCAAAAGTCTATTATGGGAAAGAAATCCCTTAATGCTATCCTAGAACACTCTACAAAATAGATTGGTACTAGTGGTTTAGGATATGATGGGACTGATCCTAAGGGTAAGAACAATAACAAGAGTAAGGGTAAGAAGAAGAGTGTGTAGCCACCTTTATTCCAAGGACTTCCGACTCAAAGAACCCAATGGTATGTGTTCATTGTAAATGTTATGATCATTACTCTACTTATTGTATTTAGAAGCCAAAGGGGACCAACCCAAAGATGAAATGGGTCCCCAAGCTAACCCAGATCCCAAAGTTTGAGTTGGGCACTGACATCCTACTTTCATGCAGGTCAAACGAAGGTGGATTGTTGATAGTGGTTGCTCAAAGCATATGACAGGTGAAATCAGCCATTTCAACAAATTCATGAAGAAGAAAGGAGGATCGGTGACCTTTGGGAACAACCAAAAGGGTAAGGTAACAGGTGAGGGTGATGTAGGAAATGAGGTAAGAATTAAAAAAAAATTTCTTGTTGATGGTCTACATCACAATTTGATTAGTGTAAGCCAACTTTGTGATAATGGTTATCTTGTTCTATTCATCTCTTTAGAATGTTTCCCTCTAGATTCTCTTACTTACAATGTTATATATAAGGGAACTAGAAATGGTAATCTATATGTTATTGTGCTTGATGCTATAAATCCTATACTTGATAGATGCTTAGTTGTGGATAAAAATGACATATCTCTTTGGCATCGTCGGTTGGGTCATGTGAATATGCATCAAATGAAGAAATTAAGCAAAAAGGAATTGGTTAGGGGACTTCCTAAATTGGATTTTGAAAAGTATGAGGAATGCCAACCTTGCACACAAGGAAATAAAACCAAGTCCTCCTTCAAATCCAAAGGAGTCCTTAGTACAAAAAGAGTTGTTGAGCTTCTTCATATTGATCTATTAAGAACTATAAGAATTGAAACGCTTCATGGTTACAAGTATTGTCTTGTGATTGTCGATGATTTATCTCGCTATACTTGGACATTCTTTATCATTTCTAAAAGTAATACTCTAGATGTTTTCTCGAGCTTATGTAAATGAGTTGAAAATGAAGCTTCTTTCTGGATTGTTTCTATCCATAGTGACCATGGGGGAGAGTTTGAAAATGATCTTTTTGAGCACTTTTGTGAAAATTTTGGTTACTCGCACAATTTCTCTTCTCCTCGTATGCCTCAACAAAATGGGGTAGTAGAGAGAAAGAATATGTCACGATAGGAGATGGCTAGGACCATGCTTCTAGAGTATGACACTCCAAAGAACTTTTGGGCTAAAGCTGTTAGCACCTCATGCTTTGTGCAAAACCAAGTTTTTACGCATCATTCTTTAAAAAAAAAACCCTATGAGTTATGGCGTGGTAGAAAGCCATACATCGACTTCTTTCATGCTTTTAGATGTCCTTGTTTTGTTTTGAACATGAAGGATTCCCTCGAAAAGTTTGACCTGAAATCGTACAAGGCTTTCTTTCTAGGCTATAGCACTACAAGCATGGCTTATAGAGTTTTCAATATTGAATTGTCTAAAATTGAAGAGTCTATTAATGCCAAATTTATTGAATCTAGCCCTATTTTTGGAAAGAATGTTGTTGATAATGATGTTTAATATGACTTAATTCCAATCTTAAAAGACCTCAATATCGACAACAAAGGTAAGCAGGTGGTTGAAGCAGAAGATGAAGAAAAGAAGGATCCCACTCCTCACTTCACAAAGAATCATCCCAAAGAGCTAATCATTGGCAACCCATTCAAGAGAGTGAAGACACGAGCTACCTACAACAAAGAATAGGCAGACAGTGCCTTCATCTCACGGCTGGAGCCAAAGAATATCAATGAATCTCTTAGAGATGATAAGTGGATCCTAGCCATGCAGGAGGAACTAGAGCAGTTCGAGAAGAACCGAGTGTGGACTCTAGTGCCAAGACCAAGTGAAAAAAATTCATTGGCACCAAATGGGTCTACCACAACAAGCTTGATGAAAATGGCAAGGTGGTAAGGGACAAATCAAAGTTAGTGGCTCAAGGCTACAATCAGCAGGAAGGTATTGATTTTAATGAAACTTATGCCCATGTTGCTAGACTTGAATCTATTAGAATGCTACTTGCTTTTTATAGTTATAAGAATTTCTTGCTATATCAAATGGATGTTAAAAGTGTGTTTTTGAATGGTACAATCGAGGAGGAAGTATTTGTTGCTCAACCTCTAGGTTTCAAAAATGACAAGCTACCTAACCATGTTTATTTTCTACAAAAAGCTCTCTATGGACTCAAACAAGCACCTCGAGCTTGGTATGAGAAATTAAAGAACTTTTTCTTCGACAATGGCTATGTCATGGGAAAAGTTGATTCTACCCTATTTCTAAAACACACTTCGAACAATTTTCTTATGATTCAAATTTATGTTGATGATATCATATTAGGTGGAACTAATCTTGATCTTTGAAAGGAGTTTAGTTCTCTTATGTAGAGTGAGTTCAAGATGAGCAGGATGGGTGATCTTAATTTCTTCCTCAGCTTCCAAAGCAAGCAACCAAAGATGGAAACTTCATGAACCAAAGCAAGTACACCAATGAACTACTCAAATGCTTTGTAAATGGAGAACATGAAGCCGATGGACACACCCATGTCCAACATCACCAAAATTGATAGAGATGAAGAAGGTGAGAAGGTAGATGAGAAGATCTATAGAGGTATGATTGGAAGTTTACTTTATTTAATTGCCTCTTGACCTGACATTATGTTTAGTATTATCTTGTGTGCTCTCTTTTAATCAAGTCCTAGGAAATCACATCTTATTGTTGTTAAGAGGATTTTGAGGTACTTAGCCAAAACTCAAAACTTTGGACTATGGTACCCTAAGTCAAGGGACTTTACTCTTATAGCATATAGTGCTGCTGATTACGTAGGTTGTTTGGTTGATAGAAAGTGCACAAGTGGCACTTGCTTCCTTCTACGACCATGCTTGGTGTCTTGGTTTTCTAAGAAATAGAGAACTGTGGCATTATCAACTACCGAGGTTGAGTACATTGCAGCCGGGAGTTGTTGTGCCCAGGTCCTATGAATGAAGCAAATGCTACAAGACTTTAACATACATTTTGATGCTTATCCTATCTATTGTGATAATACTAGTGAAATTAATCTTTCTTATAATCCTATATTGCATAGTAGAGATAAACATATAGAGGTTCTTCATCATTTTCTTCGTGATCACATTGCCAAAAGGATATTTATATCACGCATGTGGACATGAAAAATCAGCTGGCGGACATTTTCACTAAACCTCTAGCTAGAGAGCAATTTAACTTCATCAGATATAAACTTCTCATAATTGCTTCAGATGATATTGACATGTTATCTAGCTAGTTGCTTTTATCCTATATGTTTTGCTCATGCTTTATTCACCTTGCTTGCCTAAAATTGCTAAAATTTTGCTTGTTGACATGCTTAGTTTCGCTTGTTTTGGGGCATTTCTCAAATTTCAAGTTTTTATCACTAAATAGTACCTAATGATGAGTGGCATGTGCCTAAGTATGTTCAATATACATAATAGACTTGAAAAATGAATTTAATTAGCATTCATATGGCTAGAAATTAAGTTTGATGGTTTTAGGTCAGGTTGACCATCATTCGAGCTTCCCCCAGGACAAAGTTGACCGATCTGTGGCAGAGAGCTATTCTGAAATGGACCAATCAGTCAATTTTCTGACTCTCAAAACTCAACCAATCAGTGGGCTGAAGCCAACTTAAGTTGGGTTCGGCCGACTATTCTCCCTCTCAACTAGAGAATAGTCGATCGATTCCCCTTCTTCTAGACCTAAGCTCTCAACCCCAACCCTTACCTTCCCTATCCTAGTTTTCCGACCTAGATAGGCTGCCCTAGACCTTCCCTTTTTCTCTTCCATGGAAGGTGAATGGTTTTGGTGTCTTGCTTTGTGTATTTTCTCTCCTCTTCTTCTTATTTTCAACTCCATCACTTATCATAGAAGAAAGAGACCCATCCCTAGCAATGATCCATCATCCTCTTAGTCATCTCACTTGGTTCCTTTTGATGGCACCTCCTTTGTCTCAATAGAGGTTGTAAATAGGTACATGGACCTTCTTCCTAGGAGTCCTTTTCTATTTAGAGCCTTGTTTGAGCCTAGCCCTAGTTGTCAAGATATCATAGACCAAGTGGCAAGGTTGCTAGCCATTCATCACCTATTAGTCCTGGTTGTTGATTGTGACTACTTTCATAATTCTATGATAAGCACAAAAGTAGTTCATGAATTCTACGCTAACTTGCGTTGGAATTACGACACCCTTGTACCCCAGTACAATACTCAAGTGATCCTTACATCCATGATCTTTGGGAAGAGATTTCAAATCTCTGAAGATATCTTGAATGTATTCTTCTCAGGCGGTGATGAGAATGACACCTAGCGTTAGGATTATAGAGTGTATTTTGACCTTTTGGATCTTGAGGGTTTCTACAAGCAAAATGAGATCACTCTTCCTGATATCCATCACTACCTCAAGAAACCCGATGTTCCTTATAAGAAGAAGAGTACCCTACCCTCATCCTCCCTAGATCTCACAAAGTGTATATTAGCCCTAGTGGTCAACTGCAACATCCATCCAAAGAAAAATCGAAAGGATATTGTAGAGCACAATGCGGTCATAATGTACTGCATTCAAGAAAATATCAGAGTCAAATGGTCAAGATACATTCTCTACCACATGACCTATTTTGACTCTGGTAAGAACACCCAAGCCACCCATCCACCATATCCAGCCCTGATTTGTGATTTGTTTCAATTCGCCACTGAGAAATCACTCTATTTTGACTTCCATTACAAGCTTGCCAGGAAAGGTGTGTGTATCAGTGGGACCAAAATTCAGAAATCTGTGCCTATCTTGTCCTCCACCACACCTAGTGCTTCACCCTCAGCATATGCCTCTACAACCCCTACCTCCACCTCTACCCTCCTCCTCCTCCTCAGCCACCTAGACCTAGTCGTGCCTTGTTTTGTATGTCTAATGAAACCCTCATGGGTTACATGATGCACCAACAAGCATACAACCTTTAGGTCCAAGAGCACCTCCACCAGGATTTTAGTTCAATCATGTCAAACATGAACTTATCTTGTGCACACCTCTACCCCTCCTACTAGCCTTTTCACGATAGTGATTATGCTTCTTATGCATATCATCAATACTACCCAACCCCTGAGCCTTCCGCTACTGTTCCCACACCCTCTACTACTGGTGGTTCTTCTCTCATCTATGTGTCGTTGCCTACTTGCCCCTTGGCCACCCTTCTTGCTAGTCTTGGCAATTCTACTCCTTCCTTCCCTCAGGCCAATGAGCTCTATGCTCTTGGTATGACTTGGGATGAGCAGAATGCTCGTTGGCCCGGTCGTGGTTTTGGTCCTCCTACAGCGAGGAAATGCATGACTAGGTTGATGCTAAGACTTCTAATGCTGATGACGATGATGGTGATGGTGAGGAACCTTTTGATGATGGTGATGGCTCTGGTGGTGATTCTGGGGATGAAACCACTATTGTTGTTGCACCTTCAGATGGAGACGAGGACTACGAGCCTGGAGCTGATGATGATGATGATGATGTGGACATAGATAGTCTAGATGTCTAGTTGTTTATTAGTTTTTAGTCTAGTTTTCTGATCATATATATCTGTCTAAGCTATTTTGAATTAGAAACATCTAGGCACATTATCTGAGATGTACTATTTTATCTTTGGTTTTTCATCCCTTCTTGTTTGTAGTTGCTTTTATGAGAACATGCTTCTGAGTTGTAATCTATGTTATGTGCACTCTTTCTCTTTGATCAGTTATATACTATGAGTTGGTGCCATATCTCACCATTTTTTATTATGACTTAGCTTGTGTGTTTTTTTAATCTCTAGTTGATTATGATATGAGATTGCATGTTGGAATATTTGTTTGATTGTGTTTGGAGAAGACCCATTGTATGCTCTTCTACCCCCTCACTTTTTAATAAAGTCAAAAGGGGGAGAGAACTTCAATGTCTTGAAACTCAATCATATTGCTATTCCTTATTATATTGTTTCTTATTGCTTATGAGATCTTTTTCTTGTTCATTTTATGTTTTATCATGTGACTTACAAAGGACCATAGAGTACATGTATGCTAGAATTGCTTTGTGTAGATAGACTAACTATATAGGTTAAAGTAAGCATAGATTGAGGGGGAGCAATTCACATTGTTCACATCTTGAATCCCCCTAATTCACAAGGCAAATGTATAATTTCTATATCCTTTTCAATATGTTTGAGGAATGGTTTGTCATTGTCAAAAAAGGGGAGAATGTTGACCTAGAGGTTATACATTGTCCATATTTTGATAATGACTTAACCATTCCATTCATATTTATCTAATATGTGTATTAAATATTGATTTCAGTTGTTAGGTACATGAAAACGATCAAATTACACAAGACCTAGCTTGTCGAAGTTCAAGTCAAAACCAATGCAAGTATGCTAATTAGGCAATCCATGTAAATGACCTTAGAAGAATTTTGTAATCACTTGTATTGATGATATGAATTGTAACTAAGATAAGAAAATTATGTGGGACACTTAGAACCAAGTTTGAATCACTTTTTAAGAACTTTAGAAAATTGATCACAGGTTGTTAATCGGTCAAGTTACAATCTCGATCGATCCACTGGATCAATTCTCTGGAGAGTGCATTGGTCGAGTTGTGCAGTCACGGAACTCGACCAATTGAGTTACTGACCAAATGCTATTTTCATTGGTCGTTCGAGTTTCCCTAGGACAAACTCGACTGATGGTTTGAAATTTTGGGTTTGACTTTTACCCAATCGGTCGAGTTACCTTTATTGAATCTCGACTGAATGTACTGTACAAAAAACACAGAAAAAGTGATTCTAACCATTGGTGACATGTTTGGACGAAAATAGATCTGTTTCCTTGTGCAAAAATGGCTATAATTCGACCCTAAGTGTTCCTCAACTCAAAGGAGCACCCCCAACTATAAATAGAACCATTTGGGGTTCATTCCAAGGTTGCTCATTCCATATATGTTTGGTTCTTGCTTAGTTGAGAGTGGTGTACACCTTTGAGCCCCTTTATCTCTCTACCTACAATCAAATATGTGAGTATGAGTGAGTTTGGATCTGATGTATGAGAGCTATCCCTTATATCCATGTAAATCTCTCCACCTCCATCTTCCTACCCCCTTTCCTTATTGAAGAAAAGGCTTGAAGATCTTCTCTAAGTGAAGGAGTTGTTGTACTTCAAGGTTGAACAAAGCATGGTGTTTCAAATCTCTGAGTGAAGGAGATAGGCAAGGCAGACATTCAAGAACGATAGGTAATCCCTGGAAGGCCAAAGACTTGAAGATGGAGTGGGTAAGTCCTTGTTAAAGGCTGAAGACTCCCTAGATCAAGTGAGTAAGTTCGTTCGGTAGGTTGAAGATCCTTGCTTGAGGTATTAAATCCTTAGATGAATGTAGTTTTATCTTGTAATCTTATGAATGAATATAAGAGCATCGAGATTGCAAAGTCCTAGAGATTAACAACCTCTAGGTAGTGGACTGCCTCACTTCTAGTTTGAAATGTGGAACCACTCTAAACCACTTTGTCTAAGTGTATGCTATCCTTGTCTCTCATCCTTGCCATGCTTACTAGTTAAGACTTCAAATTGGCTATATGCTTAAGCTTTTGCACTTAATATAATTTGAAGGTCTAATTCATTTTGTGAGATATGTAGAGCTCTATTCACCCCCCCTCTAGATCCCTTGATCCAATAGACAATTCCTTTTATATATAGGTAGTGACTGAGGTCACTAGACAAATACAAAGAAAACTGGTACTTTATATGCTTTTATGAAAGATGATGGACCTATATGTAAATGTTCTTCGACATGTTTGAGAAGTTTAATTTGATTTTATTGATGGACCTTTTAATTTATGTGATTAATTAGTGATCGATTGTTTTTTGATTTTGAGTAATCTTGTTTAGCATGGCAGGTTGTGACAGTTTTTTTGGTAGCAAAGCTTAGAGTTTGTTGCATCTACAAGGATATATGAGTTAGGTTTTGTGGCTGTTCTTACATAATCCAACACATATGGATCATAGCTTATAGTTATATAGATATGTCTAGAGAGCGTGAGCAGTATGCTAAGAGTTGACCCTTCAACAATGGCTAATCTAGCCTTCCAGTCTATGATTGGATATCTCATGGCTACGATTATACATTTATTGGACAGGGTGTCTGCACCTCAACCTAGGGAACCTGTGCTAAAAGTGGAATCTCAGGGTCCAGGGAAGACCTTTGAGAGTTTGAACTATGTGGGAGCCACTGAGTATTCGTGTAGAAGGAGGGTATATCCTTGTCATCCTGATCTCAAGTATTTGAAAAACGTTGAGGATGTATCATATATATATATATATATATGTATATATATATAGGTCCCATATTTATTGCCCACGCGGGTAGCTACCAGCCCACCCTTCGGACCACTTTTTTTCAAAAAAAAATTTGCAATTGTAGAGGACTATTTTTTCTAGCTATCCAAAAAAATTAGCCAAAAATAATATCATTTGTCACTCCAAAATAAAAAAACTCATCCTTATATATATATTTGTTGTATATTTTGTACGGAGTTACTCTTTTATTCGTGTAGTTACTTTCTGTTCACCATAGTTACTTTTTTTACAACAGAGTTACTTTTTTGGCTGCCGGGTAGTGAAAATCCAGGCTACCCACATGGGCAACGAATGAACGCCCATATATATATATATATATATATATATATGTATATATATATATATATATCGTACTGATCGAGGGAAAGAGATCATCTGATTCATGCTATCCTATATCTTGTACGAAAGTGATTGTGACTTCTTAGTAGCCACTTGGAAGTTTGAGTGGTATGCCTCAAACACACCATGGCTTAATAAAATATGTAACTCAACGATGTAGCATATCTATAAGGGTTACTTGATGATTCACATTGGATGATAACCCTTATCTTGTCTCTTTTAAATTTTTAGATGATGTATAATGTAGCAAGAGAAATCAATTATACATATGGTGTTAACTTTGTACGTTCATTTGAATATTATGTTAATCTTTCAGTTCAGTAATATTATCTGCCTTATCTATTAAATTGCAAAATCTACCCCTAGCAATAAACGTTGTTGAAAGTTATATATCTCTATGTGACATTGGTCCCACCTCATCGGTCACCACATATTTTTAGGTGATCGTCAACAATATCGCCAGACCTGTGGTAGCAAGGAGGACCAACTTGGAGATCCTTAGAGGAAGAAGGTTGGCTAGTTCTTTAGTGTGTCCTAGAGTCATCTTTGTACTCTAAGGTTAGGGAAGCGAAGTTTTGTAGATCATGTTTATCGACTCGAGTTTTTGATAGTTTGATGATGTTGTACATGATGTAATTTGTGGACAATGCTTAAAGATATCTGGTACTTTAAATACTTTTATGTAAGATGATGGACCTATATGTAAATGTTCTTAGACATATTTGAGAATTTAATATGTAAATGTTCTTAGACATATTTGAGAATTTAATTTGGTTTTAATTATGCACCTTTTTAGTGACGTGATTAAGTAGAGATTGATCATGTTTTGGTTTTGATTAATCTCATTTAGCGTGGTGGGTTGCCACATTATCGAGGTAAGCACCATTGCAAGACTTACTGAGGTAAGAACTAATCCAAGCCTTACTAAGATAAGAAACACAAATCCTTATTGTGGTAGTTATATCTTCAAGTCTTATGAAGGTGGTAATAATCTAAATCATCATCAGGTTATGAAAACAATAACTATACTAGTTTCCTCTGACTCCATTTACGAGTATTAAAATTGTCGATACAACCAAAATCAATTCCCATAAATTTTCATACACATCAATTGAAAATGCTAATTAATCAAGTTATACGCTTACCTATGCGTTATGGGTGGTTTCATAAACCATATATCAAGCCTCTGTTGGTATGTATGCCCATAGAGCAAGTCATATGATGATTGTAATGGGATACTTTGTAAATGATTTGAATAATAATAAAGGCAATTTCCAATCTATATGTTTAAACTGTTTCTGAGATGATGGTGTAACATGATAGATGTCTAAAGATTGTTTTACTCAATGACGTATGCTTTTAGGTTAAGTACCTAAACGATGAGATCATACGGATGCTAAGAGTATTCTTTCTTGTTTAGTCCCTAGTCAGTTGTTATTGTGGAAATAACCATAGACATCAATAAAACTAAAGACTAGATTGTGTGTTGGTTGATGATAGAATCTCATTAGTCATGATATGGTGATATCAAACCAAGCACATAGGTACTTGTTAGAGAACAAGGTACCGGACAGACCCACCGTGAGAGTGACACATGGAACCATGGCGTGGTAGTCACAGTCAGCTCTCACAGTGATGGTGGTGAGTGTGATTCTTAGACCTGAAATCACTGCACTCAACACATGTCGTTGGGTACACTTTGACATCATCAAACGCAGTCCTGAAACATGGGTTGTTATAAAGGTGATGATTGGGTGGATTTGACACATGGGGCTTGTGAGGGGTGAGTGATATATATGGGATTTTTCCCTCCTAAGGGAGTTTGATATCCTTGGCCACTTGATGAGTAGGATTGAGAAAGGCATGCGCATGCACGTGTGAATCAATATGTGATATTGATGTCATACACATCTCACTCGGTCTACTCTGAGATCAAGGAAATGAATGAACATTGACAGGATGACTGTTCCATGCCTCGAGTTCGTTCTGGATATCAGTGACAAAGGAATTATACATTCACTGTAACACCATTCACGGATTGTAGGATGAAAGTTGTTCTCCAACTTTCTACTTTCACTTGGGTAGCAATGATGTGTGACTAGGCACCGCTCTTTGCTTGTGAAGTCATAAGTGTTATGGACTTTCACTGCCAACGTGAAATGGACCTGCAGGGTCACACACATAGGATTTATCCTGGAAGAGGAGTTTTGTCCACAAGCAATGTTTAGATTGATTACTAAAGGAGTTTAGTAGTTCAATTAAACACTCAATTAGTCGATGGCTCAATATCGTATGGTTCAAGATGTTGGATGCATTGATTGGAGTATCGGATTGATTGAAATTGCATTTGACTAATTCTGCACAATCTGCATTCCCAACCGATCGGTTCATGTGATGAACCGGTCGGCTGAGGTTGCTGAACCGGTCGGCTCAATTGTTGAACCGATCGGCTCATGCACAGAGTGAAATGACCGGTTCAAGTGTTGAACCGATCGGTTCAACTGGTGTAATCGAGCAACTTGGGAAAGTAGGATTGGTGAGAATTTTCCTTTCGTTTCAAATTGCCCAATTCGATTGGGAATAATATTGGTATTCGATACCAATTGGGAAAGAAACAAGGAAAGTCAATCGGGAACCAACCTGGAACCCCAACCGACCGGTTCATGAGTGAACCGATCGGTTCAAGGGTCCCAAATGATCAGTTAAGTGGTGAACCGATCGGTTCAGGTCCCCAACCGACCGGTTCACTTGTGAATCGATCGGTTCAGGTTGCGAGATGGTTACTTTTTGTGGAAAATCCCGAACCCTTCTACTCCTGCTTCAGTCCCGTATTGCCGGGCACAGAGAACCCTGTCCCATGACCCACCTATATATAGGGGTATTGGGGGCTTCTTAGAGCACAACTCAGTGCAAGTTGATTGCTCTGCAAAGTTGTCGTTCTCTCTGGTTTTGGTAACCAAGAGAGAGCCCGAGCAAGTGCTTCCCGCAAAGGGAGGTGCAGCAAGGGAAGGACAACTGCAGTTGCAATTGACAGTAGGAGAGTGTGTTGATGACTAGTACGCCAACAGGAGGGTGCGACTCCTTCCACTTCCTTGTGGGACAAGGAGAGTGGAGTTCCAGGTGGTCCGTGTGGACTACTTCAGAGGCGGGAGGCCACTGCCGCTCAGGAGGACAATTGTCATCCGACAGTCCGGTAGGAGGAGGAGTCTTCAGTCCCGGTGCGACCAGGAGCTACACAGACACCGTCCAAGACCGGAGGTGAAGACCGTGCAAGGTGTGTGGTATTGTCGTCGAGCAAGCCTCGGGACAAGGTATGATTCACAAACCATCTTTCCTATTATATAGATGTTGACGCGATTCCTTTTGTCCCGGGTTTGGGGAGAAAAATTTTTGTTTCCGCTGCTTCTCTACCTCCTCCAAAACCCTACAGTGGTATCAGAGCCACGTCAACCTCTCTATATTTTAGGATTATCGATGTGATCGATTTTGGTTTGTCGCCTTTATTTATTGCATGAGATGCGAATAATATCGGCTTTATACATGTCCAATCCACAAATCCCTAATATACATATATGATATTTAATATTAATGCACTCAATACGCGTCGCCCTTAAACGAGTTTTGTGGTGGATGTGTAGCATGATTATGGCCTATAAACCCCTATATCTGTGTGTGGTTGTTTGTATGGTTGCTTGCATCTCGGTATGCGCACCGATTCCTTTTCTCATAATCCTGATGTAACTCGAAATAATTCGAGAATTCTTTTCCTACCTTTTCTCCCCCTGAATGTAACTCGGGGTTTCACAATTCAAATTGTAAAATAGGATAGATTTTATTTCTTGTTATGTCAAAGAACGGCGGACAACCTGAAGACGATCGGTTCAAGGAGTGAACCGATCGGTTGGTGATCCAGACGGCTGGTTCGAGGAATGAGATGAGTGGGTGGCGACCTGAGGAGATGCACGATGACCGGTGAACCGATCGGCTGGAGGCGCCAGTCGATCGGCTGGTGGCACCCGAGCAACCAACCTGATGGCGAGCCGATCAGTCATGGAGATGAGCTGATCAAACCCAGAAAGGCAGGCATAGATTTCATCCTGTACAGGTTGCATGTGATGTAGACCTAGATGACCGTGATTCCTCTTGGCTCGAGGAATCACAAATAGGATGGCCATAATCATTGCTTTTATCGTTTATGCATGTTTTCTGTGGGATATAGCATGTATATGATACGTACTATATATTGTGGTGATTGGATATGTATATGTATATAAAAACCAAATCCCTCATTAAATATTAAGTTTTAGATGCCTTCCAAATGAGACACACGTGAAAAGCTTGATCGACCAAGTGTGGGCACGCCCTAGCGTGGTGCACCGTCTATCTCGTGGAAGCGTGAAGGATGAATGTGTGGGTCTGCCCTAGCAGGGTGCATATTCATCGTGTTGGCTTTGGGTCGGACTTAACAAGGTGATCTAGATGGGATCTAGTACCTTGAGGCATGGAGATGATCATGGCAAGGAGTTGCATATGACATCTTTCAAGAGTTGCATATGATGTAATTGGCAAGAGTTGCCTACCTGAGAGATTTGAGTTGTGGGTGGCAGCCCTAGCTGGTCCATGGCTCAGAGGATTTCAGGATCTTGACCCACTAGAAGATTGTACGCTGCAATCTTCCGAATTGATGGTGAGGGCTATCAATTTGAGTCAAAATAGTGGGAGCGGTAATTAATTAAAGGCCTAATTAACTATCGTCAAATTTTATTCAAATCAAATCAAAAAGGTTTTGACAAATGCAAATTTTCTCTTGTAGAATGGCAAAAGAATCATCTTTTAAAATGGGCAAATTAATTGAGAATAAATTCCATAACTGGTTAAGGACTGTGAGAAGTGTTCTGCACAATCCAGATATACCAGGAGACTTAGAATCCACTCTATGTACGCTTAATGTGTTGGTGAAGAAGAAAGTAGGTAAGGGAGAGAAGTGTTCTCTTGCCAAACCAATTTCTTCTACATGGAGAGGATGGAAGGAACAATGGAAGAAGAAGTCGGAGATAGAGATCTCCACTTCTGGTGTATATGTGATAGAGATTAACTTTACTACTTCTTCGTCATGGGTACTTGATACCGGATGTGGATCTCACATTTGTTCAAATGTGAAGGATCTTAAGAGAAGTAGGCCTTTAGGGAAAGGTGTGGTTGAACTACGTGTTGCTAATGGGGCAAGAGTTGCCGCCAGTGCCGTAGGAACCTATGAGTTAACTCTACCTAGTGGGCTAATAATAGAGTTGAAGAACTGCTATTATGTACCTACCATAAATAGGAATATCATTTCCGTCTCTTGTTTGGACAAAGATGGATTTGAATTTCTTATTAAGAAAGGAAAGTGTTCCATTTCTAAAGATGGGATCTTTTATGGCAGTGCCCCTATGTCTTATGGTCTATACTTGATAGACTTGGAGACAAGTGTATACAACGTAAACACCAAAAGGCAAAAACTCAACGACTCAAACAAAACATATCTCTGGCATTGTCGTCTAGGGCACATAAATGAGAAGCGCATTTCTAGACTCCATAAAGATGGTTATCTAGACTCTTTTGATTATGAATCAATAGAGACATGTGAATCTTGTTTGTTGGGCAAGATGACCAAGACTCCCTTTTCAGGTAAAGGTGAGAGAGCTAGTGATCTATTAGGACTCATACATACTGATGTATGTGGGCCTTTTAGAACTAATGCCAGAAATGGGTATCAGTACTTCATTACCTTCACTGATGATTTCAGTAGGTATGGCTATGTGTACCTGATGAAGCATAAGTCAGAAACCCTTGAAAGGTTCAAGGATTTCATGAATGAAGTACAGAACCAACTTGGTAAAAGTATTAAGGCACTTCGTTCCGATCGAGGTGGAGAATACTTGAGCCAGGAGTTTGAGGACCTTCTGCGAGCCCGTGGTATTGTATCACAATGGACTCCGCCTGGAACACCACAACATAATGGTGTGTCTGAAAGAAGGAATCTCACATTGTTAGATATGGTGCGATCAATGATGAGTTTTGCTGATTTTCCGATTTCCTTCTGGGGTCATGCTCTTGAAACCGCCACGTTTACACTTAACCGTGTGCCATCTAAATCGGTTCAAAAGACACCATATGAGATATGGTATGGGAAGCGTCCCATTTTGTCTTTTATGAAGATTTGGGGTTGTGAGGCTTACATTAGGAAAATGTTTCCTGATAAGCTTGGACCCAAATCCGATAAATGTTATTTTGTTGGATACCCCAAGGAAACGAGGGGATATTACTTATACCACCCTACTGACAACAAAGTGTTTGTTGCCAGGGATGCTGTGTTCCGAGAGAGGGAATTTATTTCCAAAGGAAACAATGGGAGGAAAGTAGAGCTTGAAGAGGTTCAAGCCCAACAAGAAACCATTGAACCGGTAGATGTACCAGAGGAAAATGTAGATTCACAAGGTGTTGTGGAATCTCAGTCTCCTCAGGTAACACAAGGACCTCGTAGATCTAGTAGGACTCGCCTTGAACCTGAGAGGTTTGGATACCTTGCAACTCAGGAAGGTGGAGAGTTGATCATAGATGATGATCCAACTACCTACGTAGAGGCTATGGAGGGACCAGATTCTGAGAAATGGCTAGAAGCCATGAGATCTGAAATGGAATCCATGTACTCCAGCAAAGTATGGACTTTGGTGGAACCACCCGAAGGGGTAAAACCCATAGGGTGCAAGTGGATCTTCAAGAAAAAGACCGACATGGATGGCAGTGTGCAAACTTATAAAGGCAGATTGGTTGCGAAGGGTTTTTGACAAATTCAAGGTGTTGACTATGACGAAACCTTTTCTCCAGTTGCCATGATTAAGTCCATCAGGATCATGCTTGCTATTGCAGCCTACTATGACTATGAGATTTGGCAGATGGATGTTAAAACCGCATTCCTTAACGGGAATATTCATGAGGATGTGTACATGACACAACCTGAAGGTTTTGTAGATCCAAAGAATGCCAATAAAGTCTGTAAATTGCAAAGGTCAATCTATGGATTGAAGCAAGCATCTTGGAGTTGGAATCTTCGATTTGATAAAGAAGTCAAAGTGTTTGGCTTTATTCAAAATGAAGATGAACCTTGTGTGTACAAGAAGGTTAGTGGGAGCTCGACCGCATTCCTCATATTGTATGTGGATGACATACTTTTGATGGGAAATGATGTCTTAGCCTTAGAGAAGGTAAAGACGTGGCTTGGGAAAACTTTCTCAATGAAGGACTTAGGAGAAGCATCCTATATTCTAGGAATTAAGATCTATAGAGATAGATCTAGAAGGCTTCTCAGACTAAGTCAGAGCACGTACATTGACAAGGTGCTGAAGCGGTTCAGCATGGAGAACTCAAAGAGAGGCAACGTCCCTATGCTACATGGAGTTACCGTCTCTAGAGCTCAATGTCCCCAATCTTGTGAAGAGAGGGAGCGTATGAATGGGATCCCATATGCATCAGCCATTGGATCCATCATGTACGCTATGTTGTGCACACGCCCAGATGTCTCGTATGCTCTCAGCATGACGAGCAGGTACCAGTCAGATCCTGGGGATGCTCACTGGACAGCCGTGAAGAACATCCTCAAGTACTTGCAAAGGATTAAGGATCAGTTTCTTGTGTACGGCGGTGAGGAAGAGCTGGTTGTAAAGGGTTACACCGATGCAAGCTTCCAAACTGATAAAGATGATTACAGATCGCAGTCAGGATTTGTGTTTTTCCTTAATAATGGAGCTGTGAGCTGGAAGAGTTTCAAGCAAGAAACAGTTGCCGATTCTACTACAGAGGCCGAGTATATTGCTGCTTCGCATGCAACAAAGGAGGTTGTGTGGATCAGGAAGTTCATTTCTGAACTTGGTGTAGTTCCCAGTAGCTGTGATGCAATTGAGCTTTATTGTGACAATAATGGAGCTATTGCACAAGCTAAGGAGCCCAGATCACATCAGCGGTCCAAGCACATACTGCGGCGCTTCCATCTCATACGAGAGATCGTACAGCGAGGAGATGTGAAGATTTGCAAAGTACCAACTGAAGACAACATAGCTGATCCACTGACTAAGGCCCTTTCTCAACAGAAGCATGATGGTCATGCTAGGTCACAAGGACTGCGTTTCCTTGGTGACTGGCTCTAAGTGCAAGTGGGAGTCTGTTGGTATGTATGCCCATAGAGCAAGTCATATGATGAATTTAATGGGATACTTTGTAAATGATTTGAATAATAATAAAGGCAATTTCCAATCTATATGTTTAAACTGTTTTTGAGATGATGGTGTAACATGATAGATGTCTAAAGATTGTTTTACTCAATGACATATGCTTTTAGGTTAAGGACCTAAACGATGAGATCATACGGATGCTAAGAGTATTCTTTCTTGTTTAGTCCCTAGTCGGTTGTTATTGTGGAAATAACCATAGACATCAATAACACTAAAGACTAGATTGTGTGTTGGTTGATGACAGAATCTCATTAGTCATGATATGGTGATATCAAACCAAGCACATAGGTACTTGTTAGAGAACAAGGTACCGGACAGACCCACCGTGAGAGTGACACATGGAACCATGGCATGGTAGTCACAGTCAGCTCTCACAGTGATGGTGGTGAGTGTGATTCTTAGACCTGAAATCACTGCACTCAACACATGTCGTTGGGTACACTTTGACATCATCAAACGCAGTCCTGAAACATGGGTTGTTATAAAGGTGATGATTGGGTGGCTTTGACACATGGGGCTTTTGAGGGGTGAGTGATAGATATGGGATTTGTCCCTCCTAAGGGAGTTTGATATCCTTGGCCACTTGATGAGTAGGATTGAGAAAGGCATGCACATGCACGTGTGAATCAATATGTGATATTGATGTCATACACATCTCACTCGGTCTACTCTGAGATCAAGGAAATGAATGAACATTGACAGGATGACTGTTCCATGCCTCGAGTTCGTTCTGGATATCAGTGACAAAGGAATTATACATTCACTGTAACACCATTCACGGATTGTAGGATGAAAGTTGTTCTCCAAATTTCTACTTTCACTTGGGTAGCAATGATGTGTGACTAGGCACCGCTCTTTGCTTGTGAAGTCATAAGTGTTATGGACTTTCACTGCCAACGTGAAATGGACCTGCAGGGTCACACACATAGGATTTATCCTGGAAGAGGAGTTTTGTCCACAAGCAATGTTTAGATTGATTACTAAAGGAGTTTAGTAGTTCAATTAAACACTCAATCAGTCGATGGCTCAATATCGTATGGTTCAAGATGTTGGACGCATTGATTGGAGTATCAGATTGATTGAAATCGCATTTGACTGATTCTGCACAATCTGCATTCCCAACCGATCGGTTCATGTGATGAACCGGTCGGCTGAGGTTGCTGAATCGGTCGGCTCAATTGTTGAACTGATCGGCTCATGCACAGAGTGAAACGACCGGTTCAAGTGTTGAACCGATCGGTTCAACTGGTGCAATCGAGCAACTTGGGAAAGTAGGATTGGTGAGAATTTTCCTTTCGTTTCAAATTGCCCAATTCGATTGGGAGTAATATTGGTATTCGATACCAATTGGGAAAGAAACAAGGAAAGTCAATTGGGAACCAACCTGGAACCCCAACCGACCGGTTCATGAGTGAACCGATCGGTTCAAGGGTCCCAAACGATCGGTTCAGGTCCCCAACCGACCGGTTCACTTGTGAACCGATCGGTTCAGGTTGCGAGATGGTTGCTTTTTGTGGAAAATCCTGAACCCTTCTACTCCTGCTTTAGTCCCGTATTGCCGGGCACAGAGAACCCTGTCCCATGACCCACCTATATATAGGGGTATTGGGGGCTTCTTAGAGCACAACTCAGTGCAAGTTGATTGCTCTGCAAAGTTGTCGTTCTCTCTGGTTTTGGTAACCAAGAGAGAGCCCGAGCAAGTGCTTCCCGCAAAGGGAGGTGCAGCAAGGGAAGGACAACTGTAGTTGCAATTGACAGCAGGAGAGTGTGTTGACGACTAGTACGTCAACAGGAGGGTGCGACTCCTTCCACTTCCTTGTGGGACAAGTAGAGTGGAGTTCCAGGTGGTCCGTGTGGACTACTTTAGAGGCGGGAGGTCACTGCCGCTCAGGAGGACAACTGTCATCCGACAGTCCGGTAGGAGGAGGAGTCTTCAGTCCCGGTGCGACCAGGAGCTGCACAGACACCGTCCAAGACCGGAGGTGAAGACCGCACAAGGTGCGTGGTATTGTCACCGAGCAAGCCTCGGGACAAGGTATGATTCACAAACCATCTTTCCTATTATATATATGTTGACGCGATTCCTTTTGTCCCGGGTTTGGGGAGAAAAATTTTTGTTTCTGCTGCTTCTCTGCCTCCTCCAAAACCCTACAGCCTCATCTTGAGAAGGGAAAATTGTTTACACCCCACATTTTTTCAATCAAATACAAGTATTGTGTCACATAGACATTCAATTATCAAAAATTATTTCTTTTAACTCTAACAACGTGATAATCATCAACAAAGTAACAATGAATCTAAATGGGATATCCAAAACATGTTTGAATCAAGAAAAAGTTCATAAGACACTAAAGGTTACATTGAATTGAGAGAAAGCAATAAAAACCTCTTAGACCCACAACTTGCATCCTAAAATATGTTAGGAGAAGATAAGATGATTCTATGCAACATTATACAAATCCAACATACCAAGATACTCTTGAAGAAACATGTGATTGGACATATGAAAGGATTCTAAATCAAGATGACTGATCCATGAGTTGTTTGAGTAAAAACCTGGTCTCTCATATGATTCAGATCAAACTCATGAACTCAAATGTAGTTCCCCCAATGAGAAAGCATCCTCCAAGAGAAGATATCTAAATTATTTATAGTCTATCATAAATAGTTAGTGATATTTCATTAGTAGAGTACCAAAAGAGCATAGTTAACTGTATTGGAACACTCAACCATTTGTTCAAAATTTTCCCAAGTAACCTACCAAAAACCCTCAAAATCATTGACATATTTTCCACACATTCGCTATCACCCTACGCTACCAATGTGACCCTTCATACACACCAAATATCCAAACAAAGATACATACAATAGAGCTGAAAATCTAGTTATTTAATGTGGACATATAACATGAGAAGTACGCTCACAGTCTCTTTCCTAATATTTTGCCAATTTGAAACCTTATCTCCCAAAATTACATTTGTGAAGAAACATGTCATCTTGGGTGTGTATTGAAAGCTCACCCATGGTTAAAGTGCACAATACATTTATCGTATATTTATCAAATAAGGGCCACATGGTGGCGCAAGGGAAGCACATCCATATCTAAGATGCTTCACGACAACAATTGACTAAGTCATCTACTTACATGTGAGAAGTCCCATGCAAAGTTGACATGTTTGATAAGCCAACATGTGTCTATGTGGTTTAATTCTATTAATAAAAAACAAGATGAGTTTTGACACACTCCCAATCTGAAACGAGCCGTCATATCTCTATACAAATGACTGGCCAACCTTCATTTATAGAGTCAACCAAGGTTTGCAATGTTAACACTTCGGATCTCCGAGGCCTAGAAAACCTAGGAAAACCCCAAAAGTTAGGCTTTGCTGGGTACGAGAAGGTAAATGCTTTTCATGACGCTCCTAATCTGCCACTCCTTGTAGAAATGAGGGATGAACAACTTCTTCATCCCCACAACGAGGTAGAAGAGGTCTTAACATAATGTAGATTGCTCCCTCTTGCATTATAGTTAATAAAAAAATGTGTGACAATACGATCGTCCAAGATAATTTAATGTAAAATTTGATGTTCTGACCAATTTTTTTACTTCTATGTGGAGTTAGTAATTTGGTTGCTTTTTTTTCCTTGTTTTCTGCGATATAGACTGTTTGTTTCTTTACCCATGTAGGCTACACCGTTCTTGGGTGTTTGAGCTTGTCTAACACCATTCCTATTCGTAACCCGATGCATCACCTAATAATCAAGAAACAGATGTTGCGCTTATCCAACTGATTTTCAGTAGAGCGGCTTTAAATTTCTCTCTTAAAAATAGTGGGGTCCTCCATTTTCTGACGTCCCTTCGTCCACACCCCATGGATCTGTGAAGAATGAAATAGGTAACTATCATGTGTCTAAATTTACAATTTCGACATGCTACTTCGATCGTGAAAATATCATGAAGGTGTGCCTTTATAGTAGATGTAAAATTAAAATTAAACGTAACAGTAAGTACAACAACAACTTGTAACAACAGATTTAAGTGCACACTATCATAAGAGATATTAATAGTCGTTCATGTAAGACTGAGAAGTAAATATGGTATGTTTGCGTGATAGGGAACTGGTCGCTTTTGCTTGACTAGAAACACGGATATAGTTAGTAGTGATCAGAATGCCACTGTTCTCCGTTTTAACTGACCGGTTTAGAAAGGTGAAAGCGTGTTGTATTGAATAAAAAAAGAAGAAAGTAAGATGCAGTTAGAATTCTCCACAGAGCAACCAGGATGAACGCGGCGTCTGATCTTCCTTCCGGCAACTGCACTCTATGGCGGTGGATGCTAGTAGGCGCGAAAGCGAAAGCCAGCAGTTGCATGTGGGTGTAAGCTAACAGCATGTATTAGTATGGTCTACGGTCTACCTGGAATAAGCCAAGGGTGACAAACAAGTTATATTCCATACTGCCAGCTCATCCCAGCATCTCTTAACCGAGTTGTGGGGACGTCAAGTCGCATAGATCATCCCCAGTTGGTTACGGACTTGTGGGTACCAGTTATCGTTGTCGAGGTGATAGTGATGTTTTTCTGGTCTCTTGCTGGCTAATGCAAATATTGATCTTTATCGAGTTTAGTAAATATAACTTACATCTGATGGATGTTAGACACAAAGCATAGGTAATAACTGACTTGCAATGATGGAGCCTAAGGTTTTGTATCCAGTACCAATGTTGCGTAAGTTGGTGCATCTTGTAGCTTGACTTTTCTTGGCTCACTCCGGATAACATAAATAGAGGGGATGAGATGGATACAACTCCCCGGCTTAACCCAAAATAAAGGCTAGTTTCCCCATCTGTATCTTAGTTAAGATGCTGGTTCAACTATGTGGGCCCGCATTAGCAGGTCGCTTTCGGGTTCAAGTCCCCCTTGCCACTGTTGGAAACATTTCAGCAAAGTAACCTCGTGAACCTAATGTGAATTATACTTCCAATTTGAGTATCCTACTATGAAAAGTGCTATTCTAAATATCTACAAGAAAATCACAATAGAGTTCCTTGTAACTGTCAATGTTATCACAACTGATTATAATTAAACTATATAGATTGCTACAAACTAAGCGTTGACAGAGTAACATTTATCAATTGGACATGTTCAAGAAACATGGATGGATCTAGAGGGGAAAACAAGAAACTCTGCCCCATTGCAAATCCGAGAATATGAATTTGTACATATATAATACAGCCAAGTACTGTATATATGTGTGTGTATTGTTTTTTTAATAGAACAAATATAAATTTGTAGTTGGATCAGTGTCTACATCAACTTTCTAGTCAAATGGTTTAGCTTTGAATCTCACTCATCATATATTTTTTACAAATTCATTTAACTCAACTCATCTTGTATTACAACTAATACCGTCTTCATCTAACTCGATCGACTCCCTTATTGTAATTTTGTAAATTGGTCACTGGCATGAAGGAATATCAGAGTTGTTTCTCGATGGTTGAACTAATATGCGCGGTTGCTCCTCACCCAAAAGACAAGGGAACTAGGGACATCATTTTCATTTATTAAGTTAATGGGTGCTTCTCAATGTGTGAGGCAACCTTCATTGAACGACTATCCATTTATTCTTATGTCAAACTCGAAACCAATTGAGATATTCATCACAATGACATTGAATTGAAGATGAGTCCTACACTATCCCTTAGTGTTATTGACATCATGGGCCTATAGGTCGATGAATAAGACATACATAAAAGGGTAAGAACTACATAAATATTACAGTTAACTGATTCGAACAATCATATATAAAGAGCGGAAAATAAATATTTACCTGTGATTTTGTAAAGATTTAACTAGTTGAATTGTAAAAAAATTTGGAAACAAAAAAAGAGTTCATCTCGTCATTTGGTTGAACTAATCTTGTGACCTCATTGTCGCAGATCATTGATCAACTTAACTTGACATGCTTCACGAATTCATTGCGCCGAGACCTAATATATTCCATCTCAATGAATGTAACCTAGATACACCTCTTAGTTCTTGTTTGAAGCTTTTGTCTAGCGAATCATCATATTCTAGTCATTTATAAAACTTTGCATCGAACCTAGAGAGTAGAGAATACAAGAAGTATCATATTAATGAACCTAGAAGATTGTCAAGCTTCACTATTATATGTCACGACAGATTTCCTTACTAGCTTTCTAGGTTTCCTTTTCCACGTTGACACTCAAAAGCACTTTTCCCCCCTTATATTTTTTGGTTATACATTAGGTGGAGTTCTTTGTCTTTAGTTTCCGGTAGAACACGTTACCTTTATTAACCCTTCTCAATCTGGTTTTCCGCCTTGCTCCATACGAGAGTTTTTTTTATAATATATGGTTGACCATGAAACACCAGCTGAATGTGACAATTCGACACACTCGCGTTGTTCCCGTCATATGTTTTATAATTTCCTTGACCTACCAACTAATTTACGAATCACTTGGGTATCAAATACTAAACATTTAATTCTCAAAGTACTCTCTCCATGAACCTCACTTTTGAATTATTCACACTCAGCTTAAGTTCGTATGAGCCCAACAACTTTGTCCACCGTTATCCGGGCTGATATTTCTCGTGTGATCATGCAAATCATTCCGACTCTTTGATATACCCCTCTCGTGATAGGCACAAGGAGAAAATTTTAGGCTTTATATACTTTGTCGTAAAATCCGTTTGTAAAGAACTATCTGAAGCGTAGCTGTGATTATTTTTTACATCTATTGGACATAATATTAGCTACATACTTTATGGCACCCAATGGCATTTTCACGTGTTTATGAGAAAAGAAAAGAATCATAACTATTTTTTGTGTCGATTGTCCTATACATTTTTTCTATTTATCATATCTCTAATTTTATAAGTAAATTATATATCTTTTTGCACGTAGAGATGAGCAAACATGCATAAAAAGCAATTGGTTTATATGTCCCGTATAGGATTTCTTCATCGTTCAACAATAGCAGCGAGACAATACAATGCTCTCCAGTTATTTTTAGCATTTTGTCTCCTTCAGCATTTTCTACCCACTGTTGCAGAATTAACTAAGGGCCCATTTGGTTGGGCTGCAAATTAAGTCATGCGGTTACAAGTATTCAGGAAATCCAACCACAAATGTTTGGTTAGGTATGCTTGCAACCCATGGTGTGGGAACAAACTACCCAATAATTTTTGGCCCCATGCAAAATAAGGAAAATGGACCACACCATTTTTGGGCGCAGTTCCATTTCCCAAGTCTCTTATATCGCATGCGCCCACGTTCCTACTACTTTTTTCTATGTATAAATGTGTGGTTCATCGACATGGCATGCTTGAAATGTCCGCTGCTGCGGACATCATTATCATGATTCACTAAACGGTACCAAACGTTTACATATGAACTTAACTAGTTTCGTCTACTTGAAACCAAATAAAAGTAGTTGGTTCAAACTCACTGTTTTCTTTTTCCTGTTTTACAATTCTGAGTGCTGATTGGTTTTTTTTCCAACCAAATTAGCCCTAAGATACGATTAAAACTGCGTCGAAAAAGATTGAACTTTAAATAGAACATAGAAGAGGATAACGATTGAAAGCAACGGAGGCAGTCAAAAGTATTACATGGTATGCTGCGCTCCCACAACTCGCAACTGTAGACCCCGAAGGTGACCTCAAAGAGCAGAACTTTGCGACTGAACCAGTTCATCGTCTCGAAACGAACCTCAGAAGAAAGATGGAAGATGAAGATCACAGACCCTCTGGAGGGGGGATAGGTGCAAGTGGCTGAACGCTACGCATAGTTTTCGAAACGGGATATATATATAGCGAGAGAGAGAGAAAGAGAGGCGTGTATACAGCATGGCCGTAATGAATCCTTTCTATCGTTTTATAATATCCAATGTGGGTTTGCCGACTGTCTACCTGCACCTCATGTTACGTCCCAGTTCGGCTTTATCAGCAGCATGGAGAGGTCTTCAATAAACCGTGAAGCACCGTTTTGCCGGACCACAATGAATAAAGCATGGACTAAAGTTGAAGGACACCTGTTATTCTAGCGTGAGGGCCTGGAATTTGCTGGCACCTAGTACATGGAATCAGCTATTTTAAATCTGTTTACTGCATGGGTTGAGTCGTACATGCAATAAGTAAGCAATCACAGTTAAGATTGATGCATCACATTAGGCTAATTTAAAGACAAATAAAAAATCACAAGATCAAACAGTAGGAAAAATAGAAACTAAACGAGTTAGCAAACTCTGATCATTGTCTATAAAAACGTTCTACTTCAAAGTATCAACACTCCAATAACGTACGGAAGCGCAATATTCTGCCAATATTTCCTATCATCAACCTTTAGAAGATAGCCGAACACTAGGAGTGACAACTCGGGTTTTCGGGTCATTTTCGCGCCGATTCAGATTTAATGCTCAGAAATCATGAAACTAAATATTATGATGAAATCTATGAAAAAAATAATTTCAGGTCATTTTAGGTCGGGTCAAAAATTATACTGTATCGATTCTGTCAGGTCAAGATTTGCCAGCTCGACTGAGCACACATCCACCTACACACCCCTCTTCAAGGACCATGCTAATCATCTTGCCTTCTGATTTGAACACAATCACATTCTCAACCACCGAAATCCTCCTTCCCCAGTAAAAACTCAAATGACATACGAAAACACCATGAAAAATCCTCCCACCTAGAGACTGCCCTTTGAAGCCCCTCGTCCTAAGCCACATTTCAAGAGGCCTAAACATCACACTACCAACCTACACCCCCATCCACACAACTTTGGCCCGTCATCTCACAACATCACACCAAACTCTCCTACCGTTAAACAATATGATATGGTTCAAGACACCTTTCACAAGCTGAAGAATGCCATCATGGAGGATCTCAGACCCTCTACCAACCCGCTTATGCAGAACTCAAATCAAGCGGTGAAGGAGCATGAAGCTGTTTCATCCTACACATCCTTCCTCTACACCCTAGAGTCTCAGAAATGCAAGAACTTCTTTGCTCTGGATGATATGGGTACGTTCCCTACTGATACATGTTTGATTCATGACATTTCATTATCTACACATGGGACCTCTAGTGCCAGTCTTATATGTCTTACGTGTTTAACCCAAGATTATCAACCTCTCGATGACATTGCCCACTTAGCATCATGGGATGACACTACTGACTTATTAGATTCTACAGTAATATAGGATTGTCTTTCCTGAAAAACTCTAAAACCAACACCTTCCTTCTAAAACTCCTAACCCACAACAAATGGGCTGATCGAAGGCACACTCATGATATGACCACCAACATGGAAAAGAAGGGGTGCCCCCTCGCCATAGATTTTCTATATTGTTCCCTCCCTATCTCAAGCCTATCTTCATAATCATATCATCACGGAATGATTGTGGTATGAAATCACCAAATAGTCGCCACACCATTAGAAATATCATATTTAAGAAACACATTGATCTAATCACCATTCAGGAAACTAAAACTACACTGACAAACTTTCAACTTAGGAATTTAGACAGACCACACATCAACAAATGGATATAGATACCGGCCATAGGTTTCAGTGGTGGCATTCTGGTAGGATGGAATGATAAACTCTTCAATGTCACCAACACCATTCTGAAAACCCGCAACATCACTATAGAATTCTTTGATACCGACATTAACACACCATGGCACTTCACGGGTATGTATGGAACCCCTAGTTCCAATAAAGAGCCCTTCTTATGGGAACTTGGGGAGCTTAGCAACCTTCTTATGCCTGCCCCATGGATCTTAGCCAGAGACTTTAACCTGATCACAAACCCCCATGAATGATTCCACGATAATATCTTCAACTAACCCCCTTTACCATGTCACTCCACCCTCATTCATGACTTTATCTTAGTACACAACATCCTATACTTGCACACTTGCAATGGTTCCTAGACCTAGCACAGAGGCTGACACAAAGCTAGATTGGTCTGGTTCCCTGGTTCCTTTACAACAACATGTGGGCCGAGAAGCACCCCTAGCTTATGTCAAGATTGTTGCATCCAGCCTCTCCAACCATCTCCCCATCCTTTTAGAGTTGCAACATCAGTCCTGAGGGCCTAGACCATTCCATTTTGAGCACTTTTGGACACAACATCAAAACTTCATCGCCGGGTCATGAGTATTTGGAATTTTTACAACTCCACCAAAAAATGAGATACACCATACACCACAAACTCAAACTCCTCAGACCAGCCCTCACATTATGGAAAAAACAAAACTTTGGTTCCATCCCCGACACCATTAGGAAAAAGGAACAACAACTGTTGATCATCCTCAACCTCCCTATGCATGGAGTTGATATACAATCCCTTAGAGGTGGCATCAACTATATGAAATCCTTTAAAGAAACCCTATGCAAGCAACATGACAAAATTCGATGGCTTAGAGAGGGCGATAAAAATACCAAGTTTTTCCACACCTATTGAAACAAGAAACATAGTTGACAAATTATAACTAGTGTTGATGGTTTAGATTCCATCACTCATTCCAAACATGACATCACCACATAGATTGTTAACTTTTACAAAGCACATTATAACAATGGTCATATATTATGTCACTCGATGGATATTCTATCAGACCATATCTTCCCTAGAAAAATCCCAACTGTTAACAACCTCTTAGATCCTTCCATGCAATCAGAGATTATGGATGCTATGAGGAGCCTCAATATTGACAAATCACTTGGCCTAGATGGCTTTGACATGTCCTTCTACCGAATGGTTTGGGACGTCATCAAAGATGACATATTCCACCTCTTTTCTTAGATACAACAAAATTACTATATCAATTTTCTTACCAAGAAAATCAACCACATGCACATAATGCTCATTTGCAAAATTGAGAACCCGTCTTATATCAGGGACTACCTCCCTATTAGCCTTATCAACTCCTCCTACAAAAACTTGCTAATCTTTTCAACTGCTAAGTGAAACCTTTACTATTGGATCAAAGGGCTTTAGAGAGGGGGTGAATAGAGCTAAAAGAACTTGCAGAAAATTCATTAGACCTTTAAGTTACTTCAACTAGGCATAATTGCAAATAGTGAATTTGATGGCAATCTAAACATTCATAGAAAGGATGAGAGAGATTGAAACAAGGATTTGAACAAGATGTTTAGAGTGATTCCCTCCTCCAAACTAAGAGAGAGTCAGTCCACTACCTAGAGAGGTCAAGTCCAAGGATTTTGCAACCTATGTATGCTTATACTCCATTATAAGACATACAATTTGACCTTCCTTTTCTAGGATAAGGATACCCAACTTCCTTTTAAGGTTAGGAGAGTGAAAAACCTTACAACCAAGTTCTTACCTATCCGGAGCTAGAATCTTCTACCTCACCAAGGTCTTTCCCATTCTTTCAAGTAGATGGACACCTTTGCTATGGAGATCCCCTCTTTCAACGAGTCTTCCTCCTTGAAGGATTTACTCACTCTACTCCTGGATCTTTAGCCTTATCCTCCTTCATCACTCAGATTAGCTTTTTACACCTTCTTCTATAGCTTGAAGAAGCTTGGTCCTTCTCCTGCATTTAGAGAAGCTTTCACCAACTTGATCATTAAAAAGGGGTTGGGGAAGGAGAAGCTTTGAGAGCTTTACAAGTATACAATGAAGTATCTCTCTCACATAGATCCTATCTCAGTCATATGGATGAAATTAAGTGTAATCAAGAGATAGAAAATGCCTCAAGTGGACTGGATGCACTCAACTATAGCTAGGAGTTTGAATAATATGAAGGAGACACCTTGTAATGAATTCCAAGATGTCATTTTTATAGTTGGGGATGTCCACTAGAGGATAGGAACACTTAAGAATGTTTTCTAGATGTTTGGGGCGTTGCAACGGATATAATTTTGAGTTTTGTATCACTCCAATGATTATAATCACTTTTTCTGTATTTTTCATACAGTGCAGTCGGCCAAGTTTTCATAAAGGCAACTCGACCAATTACACTATGTGACAAAGCCAATTTGAAGTATCAGTCGAGTTTGTCCTATGTGAAACTCAACCGATCACTTGAAATAAGTTTTTCTTAGTGTAGGGATCGATCGATATCTGTGTATAGGCTACTCGATCAGACCTTGGTATTCTCAAAATCCATCAAGGGATCGGTCGAGTTTGCAACTCGACTGATTAATAGACTATAATGAATTTTGTAAAATTCCTTTGAGAGATCAAACATTTGAATTAAGGGTTCCTAATTTTTTATCATCTTAGTTACAAGTCATATCATCAATACAAATGGTTACAAACATCATCTAAGGTGATTTGAAGTGTTTTTCACAAAAGTGCATTTGCATTGCTTTTGACTTGAACTAGAACAAGCTAGGTCTTGATAAATTTGATCCTTTTCATTTACCTAATAAATGAAATCAATCTCAAACAAACATGTTAGATACATATGAATGGAATGGTTGAGTCATTATCAAAATATGGACAATGTGTAAGACATTGGTCAACATTCTCCCCCTTTTTGACAATGACAAACCATTACTCAACATATTGAAAAGAATATGAAAGTTAAAACTTTACCTTGTGAATTGCAAGGGGATACATGAATGTACAGTGTTAATTGCTCACCCTAAATTCATGTTTACCTATTCCTGTATGGTTAGTTTTTTCACAAATAACCATAGCACATCTATATACTATGTGGTCCTGGAGCAAGTCACATGATATGCAGATAATTGATAAGAAAAGGATCATATTAGCAATAAAACAAAATGTCTAAGGTCATTTCTCCCCCTTTGTTATATCAAAAAAGCAGGGGGTAGAAGAGATATAAGTACATGTCTTCTCCACATGCACAAGCTAAACAAGAAACCACATATAGCACACACAAAAAAAGACAAAACAAAGATAAATAAGCAATTGATGTCATAATAAAAATATGGGATAACATACCACAAACTCATAAGATATAGGAAATCAAAGAGTTAATGGTATATGAAATTAAGATTACAACACTAAATATGTCCTCTCAAAATAAAACTACAAACCAACAATAAACAACAAGATGATCAAATAGTATGCCTCAGATACATTGTGCCCAAATGTCTAATACATGATAGTCTACAAAAAGAGATATATATGAGCACTCTAAAGACTACAGAACTAAACATCTACTACATTGACTATGTCCTCCTCTTCCTCATCCTCAGGCTGATAGTCCTTGTCATCATCAAATGGTGCAGTAGAGGCAACAACAATAGCCTCACCATCATCACTAGAAGAACCAACAAAACCATCATCATCCTCGACATCCTCAACATCATCAACATCTTGGTCTGGCATCTCCTCATCACTAGGAGGTCAAAATGCATGACCAGGTCATCATGCATTCTGCTCAACCCATGACATGACACATGAATGTAATGCATTTACTTGCAAAAAGGTAGGAGGATCAACTCCACCACAACTAGTGAGCAGAGTGGCAGCGAGGCCAGTAGAGGAAAAGCACCAGGGGTAGGGGCAGATCCACCATCAGCAATAGAGGTGGTAGTGGAAGCAGCATGAGGTGGGGGTCAGGGTAAAATTGATTGTATTCATAAGAGGCATTACCAGCTCTAGGGTATGCCTGGTAGGTAGGGTTGGGATGGATGTAGGATAGGTTCATGTGAGACATGATCTGGAAGAGGTCCTAGTGAAGATGATCATGAACCCTAATTTTTTACTCCTATTGATGAATCATCTATCCTATAAGGGATTCATTAAATAAAGAAAAAGAGGCGCAGTCAGGATGGGGTGGTGGTGATATAGGTGCCCGGGTGGAGGTGGAGGTGGAGGCTCTAGGAGTGGTAGGGGAGGTAGGAAGAAAAGTCTTATTAATTATATTCTCACTGATGGATACTCCGTTTTGACTAGATTTCTAGTGGAGTTCATCTAAAAGAAAATTCTGAGTCACGAAGTCAAAGAGACCCTAGATCAAGGCAGGATAACGTGGGTGGGTGCGAGAGGTGTTCTTCCCAAAATCAAAGCAGGTCATATGATAAAGAATGTAGAGAGACCACTTGACTCCAATATCTTTCAAAATGCAATACATTATTACAATGATGTTTTATGCAATCTCCATTTGATTTTTCTTTGGATGGATATTGGTAGTTTACCAACAATGCAATAAGATCGTTTTTTATATCAAGGGACATTGGGCTTCTTCAAAAACTTATGAATGTTAGGAAGTGTAAGATCATAGATTTTATAGAATGCCTTAGGGTCAAGTAGGTCATGAAACTTAGGGTAGTAAGACCTCCGTGAGTCAATAACCTCAGTACTATTGAAATACATACTCAAAGAATTTTCAGAGATGCTAATTTTGGTATTGGATATCATAGAAGTCAAAACCACATGTATATTGGGTGGTGGCATGATTATGTCATAGTTCCACTAGAAATTAGCATAAAAATGATGCGCCTCCTTAGTGATAGTGATAGAATTTGAGAAGCACCAACATTCTACACACAATGTGCTAAGGCGATGGGTCAAAAACACCTCAACGACCTCCTTAATAACATCACTCATTGAGAAACGAGATTCATATAAAGCTCAAAACAAGAAATGATTCCTAGGAAGGAGTTCCTTATAGAGATTCAAAGCATGAGAGGATATGAAGAAGGTTCCATCAAAGGATATAAGGCAAGGAGTAGAGGAAGAAGATGGAGCTCCAGTTGGGGTGAATCTTTTCCTATGGTTTGGAGCCATCTTTGGATGGATGGAGATGTAGAGATCACCAAAGGAGAAAGAAACCACCACGAGAGGGTTGCCTAGACAACTAGGTTCAAGTGGGGAGAGGCAAGGAAGGGAAAACAAAGGCTGGGAAGGGAAGTTTGAGCCTAGGGTTTGAGGACTACGACACTAGAGGTTGGGATCAGTTGATTTTTATCTAGTTGAGAGGGAGAAAAGTCAGCTGATTCCCTTTTTAGTTTAGTTCAGTTACACGATAGGTTGAGTTTTTTGGGTTGGAAACTTTACCGAACAGGTAGTTCAATGAAGTTTTGAGATGGTGATCAATCAAGTTGTATCAAGACAGACTTGACTGAATGGTCAACCAGTCCAAACCATAGAAAATCTAATTCCAAGCCTCTGAGGTGCAAAATAAAATTAGTTTTCAAGTCTACCATGTGTTTTAGACATATTGAGGCACATTTCCCTCATCATAGGGTACTATTTTGCAATAAAACATTCATTTACAAAATATAAAAGACAAGTAAAATAAGGAATGAAAACATGGAAATTACAACCATTACAGTCAAGAGATGATCAAATTTAAGCAAGAAACATATAGATATGACAACATCTAGATAGAGTGCATGTCAATATCATCAAGAGTAGTGTCACGGAACTGAAATCCGAGTCCCATGAACCAAACATATACCAAAGGCGAAATGCGGAAGCATAAAGCTTAGCACACATGAACAGATAACAAGATAAAGGCACCAACACAATCTCAACATTCAACAAATATAAATGATACAAAATGCATTATATTCATGAATTCAGTTACATATTTCCAGAGTCACTTTGTACAAGTCTGATCATGTATACTATATATGGATCTTACAACAAGTACACATAACATATCTCACCAAGCCCATCAACCTTCTAGCCATCTCTGAATCTAAAAACAAAATATGAGAAATGGGTCAACACATGAGGTGTTGAGTATGGGGTAGAAAGATACATATATGTATAAGATTTGCATAATTTTGAAAAGATTTCAAGACTAAATGAACAAAAGTGAACATGTTAATTGTTTAACAAATGTGAAACCATATTTTATGTCATTTCACTCCATTACATCAACAACATCAAGCATGTTTAAGGCCTTTGACCAACATCCCCTCGGAAGGGTTCGTAAGGGTGCTCAAGCTTAGCTAACCCTTTTATAAGAGAGGGACCTCAAGGCCGTAGCCAAGAGCTAACCCTTTATCAATTAATATTATAATGGAGTTCTATCTATATATGTGTTCAAGTTATAAAACTGACGAGGAAAACATCGAGTAACACATAGCAATACTACATGGCAATATTTGAGAAAATAGACAAACAAGCATACAATATATGTCTTTTCCAGCAAGAAAGCAGTAGTCATATAACTAGATAAGGCCCATACCTGATTCAGAGATTCTTAACTTAACACATCCATTACCATCTAGATCATAAGACAACCTGATTAACAACAAGATTACATATATGCATTAGATTCTCATCATTAACCCTAATTAGATGCATTTTAGGGTTTTGGCCAATTTGGGTTACAAGGTTGGTTATTATTACATTTGATGACTTTATATTGATCTATAGGTCATCATAGGAGTGTGTTTCAAGTTTCATATTCTTCTGAGGTTCCATCCATTATCTATGACCATATCAAGGTTTGAGGCATTTACATGCATTCTAGGGTCAAAAGACTCACAATAGAGTAAACAAGGTCAAAGATCATCAATGAATAATAGCCAAGCATAAGGAATGGTTTAGATCAGAAATATAAGGTCATAAGAAACATATTCCAAAATAGGTCTATGTCCATTAGAAGCAAGATTAGCAATCTAGGCAAAGTTCAACATTATAGTCCAAAGTAGGCATAGATGTGCAATGGAGGTCATTCATGAACAATGGGTTGATTAGGGCCCTCATATAGATTAAATATGTACTAAAGATTCTAGTTTCATGATTAGGTAGATAGATGATCATTAAAGGTTCAAGTTTTATCACCTAGATGCATTGAATGTACCGGACATGGCTAAAGTTACCATTTTCCAGAAATCAAGGTAGTAAACATTGGAATTAGGACCTATAACTATGACCAAATGGTAGGTCTTGTCGAGATGATCAATTTGATATATTGGTTCGACATTTTTGCCCAAGGGATTAGCAAGATATCATTTTTTGAAGATCAATATGAAAAACTATAGAGATAAGACATGTGACACATACATTTATTTCCATTGGGGACGGATCCCTTGTATCACGATCAAACGACCACCCCAAAAAGCAATGTTCATGGTCCATGGTTGGCGCTCACTGCTCGAAACGCGGTCAGGGCAGTGGCGGTTGGCTTCAGCGTGTCCCCATCCCGAACGTTGCCAGCAAATCGGATGGTCGTGATGGCCTTTGCCTCCTGGTCGTGCATCCCGCTTGGGATTCCTCTGTTCTGCCCGTGAAATAGGGGAAGGACAGGGGTTCCCCGCCCCGAGGGCCTGCAGCCACGACTCCCTCTCTGCCTGGGGAAGACACAACAAGGGTGGATGGGGCGGGTCCAGGCACGCTGGCGGTCGTTCCCTCTCTTGTCGTGCACACTGTGATGGTTGTGCGTGGCGCCTAGCTGCCAGACCCAGCCGCCGACTAGTGGCATCAGAACAGGCAGGAACATAGGTGGTTAGGAACCAATGAAGGAGGAGTGATGGAGGCCAACCCGAGCACAAAAACAAGGGAAAACCGTGTGGTGTGTACCACTAGGGCCGCCGGCGCTCTGGAGGTGCGAGGGTTTTTATAGGGTATCAGGCTAGGTTTAGGGTTGGGAAGGGGTTCCCATCAAGGTACAATGGCGGCGGTTTTGCTTGGCCTCCAAGGTTTTATTTTGAATGATACAGGGGTGTAGAATGTTCGAGAGAGAGAGAGATCCTTGGCCTTAAATCGAAGCCATAGGGGGGTTAGTCGGGCGTTCCCTTGGCTTGGTTCTCGCCAGGTGGGCGGACCTGCCATCTTGGGCGTGAGCTAGAAGACGACCCCAGAACCGTCGGATCAAGATCCAACAGCTGTTGGGTCGCACGATCGAGAGAGTTGAGTCGGGGCTCAGAGCCCTTTTCGCATCTGAACAGTGGCCTGTTCAAGGGGATTTGATCCCCGGTTCAAAGGCACTGGAGTCAGGTTAGATCAGGGAGGCACCCAAGCGACTAAATGGGCCGGGCCCAACAAACAACAAAAGATAATTTGTTCCAAAATCAAAGGTATATCATAGACAATTCATATAAAATCGTAGTAATGTCCAAATGATCTAAAATTTGGTCCATATCTTCATAACAGGGTCTAGAACAAGTGTGCAAAATTATAAATAAAAAAGATCATGTATGATCAATATTTTAATCAAAGGATTCAAGGGTATAACAATACTAACAATTCATGCATATATGCGTATCATATTTACTCAAAATGGGGAATCTTTGACTTTGGTGGACATTATAGAGTTATGAAGTCAAAGGAGACATAAATAGTGAGGAATTAAAGTAACAAGAGTAATTATGCATGAATAGGAGAAAATCCACTTTATCACATCCTTCCCTCCTTACAATAATTTCGTCCTCGAAATTCATCATAGATCATATCTAATAGTCAAGGTCAAAATCTATCGAGTATATATACCCCTCCATGGTTGTCAATGAATCATTCACATGGGATGCACACTTAGATTACTGCCATCAAGGGTGGTACCCATATCGATGATATATACATTTACTTATTATCCCACCATATTATGACATCATCATGGCATTAGGGTTTTCCATCGCCTAGTATCCATGCATTAGGGTTTATGTTTGTATCATTATATAAGACCAAAGGGTATCATCAAAATCTATGTTATCAGTTCTCAAATGAATATTTTCATGGTCGAGAATATCATTGAGTGAGTATCTCTCTTTACTCTAGATTTCATGCATGTTTTTTTTTCTTCCACAATGTTCTACCAACTTTACCCAAACATGTTCATTATTTCTCGTTTTTGGATCTAATATAAGCAATTGGCTCATCTTATTTATTAGAAATATCTCCCTAAGAGAAACACATATTGAGTTGATTTGTTTTCATTTGGGTATGATATTAGGCATGTTACCCCTCGCTATTCAAGCTAAGATCTCTAAACATCATCATATCAAGTTTATGATTTCAAGGCTACATCTTTTATGTATAGTATGATTTTGTATTAGGTCTAGCTTACCAAAGTGACTATTGAACATTTATCAAAAGTTTAACTCAAGTGAGATTCTTTCACGTATCGAACATCATTCAAGGAACAACATTATCATCAACGTCAAGGTTTTGAAACTTTCTCACTTGTATCAGAAAGAGTTTCACAAACACTAGCCACTCAATCTAAGACATATATGTGTCCAACAAGACATGTTAACCACAACCATCTACCCATAACAAAATTTTCTACCCACCATTCTAGAAACAAGGGCAACTACTAGATTCCTTTATATGTAACTACTAACCCGAGTATGAGGCTCATCATGGATATCACACATCATCTTGGGTCTTGGGACATCTCCCTCACATATATATCAAGCATCAAATATTCAATTGCCTCTTTTCTCTAGGGTTAGATATTTTCATAGGACATCTAGGGTTCAACATTTTCAAGGAAACCATCCACTAGGTCACTCAACTCATATACTTAGAAGTATTCTAGCTAGGGACTCATCATCAACTATTTCATCATTCATATTATTCAACATTTCAAATATTTTGGAGTTTAGGTACTCTAACCTTTTCCCGATACGGGTCAAATCATATCAACAGGTCACCCTATTCATATGTCCCATGTTAGAGGTCTTCCTTTGAAAAGAGATTGAGGCCCGTGTTGGTCATCGAACCATATATATCACATATCATATCTCAGCACGTACAAAACTAGGTACCAACAAGCATGCCAACCCACTAGCTATGTTTAGCACATCAACCAATCCATATGTATCATACAAGGTGCTAGGTTTAGATAGGTTTGCATGGTCCAACTCATTCCATATCATCAACCTATGTGAATTCCTCAAGTACAAACTTGGGTCTTATCAATATCAACATCATCATCAACATCAACATCAATATCGACATTGAGATCAACATTAACATTATTATCATTATCATCACTATCATAGGTTATCTATGCTACTCACTAGCCTAACCTTTATCATGGCACTAGACAACTCTATCATCTAAACTCTCATCTAGACTTGATGTTACATCTCTTTCTCTTAGGTTACATAGATACTCACTGCCTTTCTGGGTGTGGTAACATTTTTATAGGTACATATACTAGTATTTGAAATAGATTTTCTCCAACGTTGAAACATTCGATGAAACCACCATACTCCATTCAAATAAAACCAAAACCAAAACGAGTTACCACACTCATGAGGTAGTCTAGTGTCATGACACCTAGAGAACTAGCAAGAACATGGTGCACACTTGTGTAGACATCCTAAGTACATGTCGCGAATCATGTCTAGGGAGGTAACTTACACAAGTATACACCTAGTTCTAGAACATCTAGGTTCTAACCTAGAGGCTAAGTCAACCTAGTCCACAAAGGACATCTTATTTGGTTTCTAGGGTTGAGATGTAAAGTGAGTTTAGTTTGTGTTTCATGTGAGCAATGTTTGGTGTAGTTATTGTTCATGCTCTGATACCATCTGTCACAGAACCGGAATCCCAGTCCCATGAACCAAACGTATACCAAAGGCAAAATGCAGAAGCGTAAAGCTTAGCACACATGAACAGATAACAAGATAAAGGCACCAACACAGTCTCAACATTCAACAAATATAAATTATACAAAATGCATTATATTCATGAATTCAGTTACATATTTCTAGAGTCACTTTGTACAAGTTTGCTCATGTGTACTATATCTGGATCTTACAACAAGTACACCTAACATATCTCACCAAGCCCATCAACCTTCTAGCTATCTCAGAACCTAAAAACAAAATACGAGAAATGGGTCAACACACGAGGTGTTGAGTATGGGGCAGAAAGATACATATATGTATAAGCTTTGCATAATTTTGAAAAGATTTCAAGACTAAATGAACAAAAGTGAACATGTTAATTTTTTAACAAATGTGAAACCATATTTTATGTCATTTCACTCCATTACATCAACAATATCAAGCATGTTTAAGGCCTTTGACCAACTTCCCGTCGAAAGGGTCCGTAAGGGTGCTCAAGCTTAGCTAACCCTTTTATACGAGAGGGACCTCAAGGCTGTAGCCAAGAGCTAACCCTTTATCAATCTATATTATAATGGAGTTCTATCTATATATGTGTTCAAGTTATAAAACTGACGAGGCAAACATCGAGTAACACATAGCAATACTACATGGCAATATTTGAGAAAATAGACAAACAAGCATACAATATATGTCTTTTCAAGAAAGAAAGTGGTAGTCATATAACTAGATAAGGCCCATACCCGATTCATAGATTCTTAACTTAACACATCCATTACCATCTAGATCATAAGCCAACATGATTAACAACAAGACTACATATATGCATTAGATTCTCATCATTAACCCTAATTAGATGCATTTTAGGGTTTTGGCCAAGTTGGGTTACAAGGTTGGTTATTAGTACATTTGATGACCTTATATTGATCTAGAGGTCATCATAGGAGTGTGGTTCAAGTTTCATATTCTTCTGAGGTTCCATGCATTATCTATGACCATATCAAGGTTTGAGGAATTTACATGCATTCTAGGGTCAAAAGAATCACAATAAAGTAAACAAGGTCAAACATCATCAATGAATAAGAGCCAAGCATAAGGGATGGTTTATATCAGCAATATAAGGTCATAAGAAACATATTCCAAAATAGGTGTATGTCCATTAGAAGCAAGATTAGCAATCTAGGCAAAGTTCAACATTATAGTCCAAAGTAGGCACAGATGTGCAATGGAGGTCATTCATGAACAATGGGTCGATTAGGGCCCTCATATAGATTTAATATGTACTAAAGATTCTGGTTTCATGATTAGGTAGATAGATGATCATTAAAGGTTCAAGTTTTATCACCTAGATGCATTGAATGTACCGAACTTGGCTAAAGTTAACATTTTCCAGAAATCAAGGGAGTAAACATTAGAATTAGGACCTGGAACCATGCCCAAATGGTAGGTATTGTTGAGCTGATCAATTTGATATATTGGTTCGACATTTGTGGCCAAGGGATTAGAAAGATATCATTTTTTGAAGATCAATATGAAAAACTATAGAGATAAGACATGTGACACATACATTTATTTCCATTGGGGCCGGATCCCTTGGATCATGATCGAACGGCCACCCCCAAAAAGCACCGTTCATGGTCCATGGTTGGTTCTCACCGATCCAAACGCGGTTAGGGCGGTGGCGGTTGGCTTCAGCGTGTCCCCATCCTGAACGTTGCTAGAAAATCAGATGGCCGCGATGGCCTTTGCCTCCTGGTCATGCATCCCGCTCGGGATTCCTCTGTTCCGCCCGTGAAACAGGGGAAGGACAGGGGTTCCCCACCCTGAGGGCCTGCAGCCACGGCTCCCTCTCCACCTGGGGAAGACACAACAAGGGTGGATGGGGAGGGTTCGAGGCACGCTGCCCGTCGTTCCCTCTCTTGTTGTGCACACTGTGATGGTTGTGTGTGGCGCCTGGCTGCCAGACCCAGCCGCCGACTAGCGGGATCAGAACTGGCAGGAACATAGGTGGTTAGGAACCAGTGAAGGAGGAGTGATGGCAGCCAACCCGAGCACGGAAACAAGGGAAAACCATGTGGTGTGTACGAATAGGGCCGCCGACGCTCTGGAGGTGCGAGGGTTTTTATAGGGTATCAGGCTAGGTTTAGGGTTGGGAAGGGGTTCCCATCAAGGTACAATGGCGGCAGTTTTGCTTGGCCTCCAAGGCTCGATTTCGAACGATACAGGGGTGCAGAATGTTCAAGAGAGAGAGAGAGAGAGCCTTGGCCTTAAATCGAAGCCAGAGGGGGGGTTAGCCGGGCGTTCCCTTGGCTTGGTTCTCGCCAGGTGGGCGGACCTGCCATCTTGGGCGTGAGCTAGAAGACGACCCCAACATCGTTGGATCAAGATCCAACAACTGCTGGGTCGCACGATCGAGCAAGTTGAGTCGGGGCTCGGAGCCCTTTTAGCATCTAACCAATGGCCGGTTCAAGGGGATTTGATCCCCAGTTCAAATGCACTGGAGTCAGGTTAGATCAGGGAGGTGCCCAAGCGACTAAATGGGTCGGGCCCAACAAACAACAAAAGATAATTTGTTCCAGAATCAAAGGTATATCATAGAAAATTCATATAAAATCGTAGGAATGCCCACATGATCTCAAATTTGGACCATATCTTCATAACAGGGTCTGGAACAAGTGTGCAAAATGACAAATAAAAAAGATCATATATGATCAATATTTTATTCAAAGGATTCAAGGGTATAACAATACTAACATTTCATGCATATATGTGTATCATATTGACTCAAAATGGGGATTCTTTGACTTTGGTGGACATTATAGAGTTATGAAGTCAAAGGAGACATAAATAGTGAGGAATTAAGTAACAAGAGTAATTATGAACGAATAGGAGAAAATCCACTTTATCTCAAGTAGTTATAAGCAGTTCTGACCTAATGAAAGTAAGTTTCTCTCTAGCTAGAGGTTTAGTGAAAATGTCTGCAAGCTGATTCTCTGTGTCCACATGTGCGATATAAATATCCTTCCTCGCAATGTGGTCACAAAGAAATTGATGATGGACCTCTATATGTTTAGCTTCACAATGCAGTATAATATTGTAAGACATGTTAATTGTACTAGTATTATTACAACAAATAGGAGTAGCATCAAAATGAATATTTAAGTCTTGGAGAATTTGCTTCATCGATAGGACTTGGGCACAAAAACTCCCAGCTGCAATGTATTCAGCCTCTGTAGTTGAAAGAGCCACAATGCTTTGTTTCTTATAGGACTAAGAAACTAGGCATGGTCCTATGAAGAAGCAAGTGTCACTTGTGCACTTTCTATCAATCAAACAACCTACATAATCAACATCACTATAGATAGTAATATTAAAGTCACTTGACTTGGAATACCATAGTCCAAAATTTTGAGTTTTGTCTAGATACCTAAAAGTCTTCTTAACTGCTATGAGATGAGAGTTTCTTGAACTTGATTGAAAGAAAGCACACAAGTCAACACTAACCATTATATCAGGTCTAGAGGCAACCAAATAAAGTAAACTTCCAATTATACCTCTATAGTTATTCTCATCTACCTTTTCTCCTTGCTCATCTCTATCAAGCTTGGCAGTGTTTGACATGGGAGTGTCCATTGGTTTGATTTTCTCCATCCCAAAGCGCTTAAGTAGTTCACTGGTGTGCTTTCCTTGGTTGATAAAGTTCCCTTCTTTATTTGTTTGATTTGAAAGCCAAGGAAGAAAGTAAGCTCTCCCATCATGCTCATCTCAAACTCACTCTGCAAGTGAACTAAACTCCTTGCAAAGATCAATATCAATTCCGCCAAAAATAATATCATCAACATAAATTTGAATAATAAAGAAATGGCTAGAAGTGTGTTTTAGAAACAAGGTAGAATCGACTTTGCCCATGATATATCCATTGTCTAGAAAAAAGTTATTTACTTTCTCATACCAAACTCTAGGGGATTGTTTGAGACCATAGAGAGCTTTTAGTAACAAATAAACATGGTTAGGCAATTTATCATTTTCAAAGGCTGGAGGTTGAGCAACAAATACTTCCTCCTCAATTGTACCATTAAAAATGAACTTTTAACATCCATTTGATAAATCAAGAAATTCTTATAACTAACAAAAACGACTTACATTATAATTGACTCAAGTTTATCTACATGTGCATATGTCTCATCAAAATCAATACCTTCTTGAGAAACTAACCTTGCTTTATTCCTTACCACATTGCCACTTTCATCGAGCTTGTTGTTGTAGACCCACATGGTGCCAATGATCTTTCTATTACTTCGTCTTGGCACAAGTGTCCACACATTGTTCTTCTCAAATAGTTCCAACTCTTCTTGCATGGATAGGATCCATTCATCATCCTTGATAGCATCTTTGACATCTTTTGTCTCAAGTTGAGAGATGAAGGTATTCAACTTGTTCTTTATTGAAATCATCCCACGTCCTCACCCCTTCAAATGGATTACCTATGATGAGTTCTTTAGGATGATGATTTGCATAGTGGGCAGTTGGATCCTTTTTTTTTCTTATTCTTTCTCATCTTTATCAACTAACACCACTTTCCCTTTATCAACAATGTTGAGCCCTTTCAAGTGAGGGATCACCTCATTTACAACATCATCATTAACAACATTCTTGGAAATATAGGGGTTAGTCTCAACAGACATAACTTGGATAGATTCTTCTACTTTAGACTAATCAATATTCGATACTCTATAAGCCTTGCTAATAGTAGTGCTATGGCCAAGAAAGAAAACCTTGTTAGACTTTAGATAAAACTTGTTGAGGGAATCATTGGTGTTCAAAACAAAACAAGGACAACCAAAAACATGAATGAAATCAATGAAAGGCTTTCTACCACACCACATCTCATAGGGGGTTTTCTTCAGAGTTAGATGAGTGAAAACTTGATTTTGCACAAAACATGAAGTACTAACGACTTCGACCCAAAACTTCTTTAGAGTATCATACTCTAGAAACATAGTCCTAGTCGTTTCCTATAGTGACCTATTTTTCTCTCTACAACCCCACTTTGTTGAGGTGTTTGAGGTGAAGAAAAGTTATGTGCATGCCCAGATTCTTCACAAAACCTGTCAAATAAGTAATTTTCAAACTCTTCCCCATGATCACTACAAACAGAGACAATTAGGCAGAAGATTCATTTTCAATTAATTTGGAAAAATTTGAGAAAACATCAAGAGTATAACTTTTTGAAACAAGAAAGAAACTCCAAGTATATTGAGAAAAATCATCGAGAATCATAAGACGATACTTGCTAGCATGAAGTGATTGCATTCACATTGGTCCAAATAGATCTATGTGAAGAATCTCAAGAGCTCTTTTGGTACTAAAGACTCCTTGGATTTGAAGGAGGACTTGGTTTTCTTTCCATGGGTACAAGGTTGGCATTCGTCGTCCTCTTCAAAATCAAATTTAGGAAGTCCCTTTACCAAATCCTTTTTTCTCAACTTTTTCAATTGATACATATCTCCACGACCAAGCCTACGGTGCCAAAAAGAAATATCATTCAAGTTGGCAATATGACATATACCAAAAATAGGCTTAATAAACTCAAGAATAATAACATATAGATCACCATTTATAGTTCCCTTATATATAATATTATAGGAGAGGAAATCTAGAAGCAAGCATTCAAGTGAGGTAAAAAGAACAAGATACCCATTGTCACATAATTGATTGACACTGATTACATTGTTATGTAGGCCATCCAAAAGAATAATATTCTTGAAGAATAGTGAATATCCTACATCACCCTCACCTATCACTTTACCTTTGTTGTTGTCACCAAATGTCACTGGTCCTCCTTTCTTCTTTGTGAATTGGTTGGAGTGTCTGATTTCACCTATTATATGCTTTGGGTAGCCACTATTAACAATCCATTTTCCTCTTTCATACAAGAATGGAAGATGTCCAAGCCCAATTCAAACCTTGGGATCTGGTGTTAGCTTGAGGACCCATTTCATCTTTGGATTGCCCCCCTTCTCTCTATAAGGACAATAAGTATAGTAATGGTCATCACTTTTACAATGCACACAAATCATAGGGTTCTTAGAACCAGAATGACTCTCCATGGAAGGTAGGAGGTCCCTTACTCTTTTTCTTACCCTTGCCCTTGCTTTTGTTCTTTGGAGCTCCCCCTACATATCCCAAGCCACTAGTACCATATTATCTGGTAGATTGATCCAGAACTACATTGAGGGACTGATAAGCCTAAATCACACGTCTGAAAGGAGGCAGACTTAGAAGGATCAAACTTTAAATTTATAACCTAAAACCTTCAAGGACCCCGCAACTTTATTACAGAATCAAAGTAGATATACATGGTCAAGAATAGGGCCGTAAAGACATTTAGGATGCTTAAGATCTCTCTCAAGTCAGATAAGTCAATCTGATAGTCAATTAAAGTTTGGAGGTAGAACTAGTCTAGTAGATTGACACGAGGTAAAAAAACAAAGTAAAGAAAACAAAACAAAGTATGTAGGATTCTACTAATAAAAGAGAAGGAGTTCCTGGATATGTAGCACAAGTTGGATAGTATATGCACCCGTTCTCAGGCATAGACAACCCTCAAACACTACAACAAGCAACCTACATCCAAACATAATACGTACGGTGGTATATGTTCCTTTGGGGTCATCCCACTTACTTTCAGACAGTGTGACTAAACCCCATCAATGATATGAAACCTCTCTCAAAAATGACAAATCAACACCCTAGAGTATTCAAGATACCCTCTCAGGTCTAGAATATACTGAGATGCTAGGAATATGTGTGATATGGGCAGAACCTGGTAGTGGGACCAACCGTGTCAGGTTGGGCCCGATCGTGCCCAGATCTATAGTTTTGTAGAGATCACCTTGAATCATTCTCCTTTCGGGTTCTGATCCAAACTACATTCTCTTGTCTATTTCTACAATGAATCTGTCAATATAGGCTGAAATAGAAGTTCAAACAAGAAAGATATCCACCAAACTAGCAATCATAACTAGAAAGAGAAGATACAACATAAAACATACTAGATCTAAAATAAAACTGCTTGCTTAAGTTAAAAGTACATTAACATGTTCAAACCAGGCTACATAGACAAGCAGGAGCTCAACTAGCCATGGACAAGCATAGTTGGCATCAAACAAAGATGGAAGAACATCATTTGTATAAAAATAAAGGAGAATAGTTGAACAAAGGAGAAGAAGAAGAGATTTAGCCTATACAGGAGAGGTGTGCTCTCACTCCTTAGCTTCTGTATTGGTTGGATCTTGTCTTTGGGTTTTCCTCCTAGATATTTTGGACTCCTTTCTCTTTTATTCCGCACCAAACAACAACTTGGTGGGTGTATGGAGGTGGAAGATGATTCAGAATGGTGGGCGGTGGGTGAATGGTTGTGAAAAATGATGGTGGATGGAATAAAACTAGAGGGATAGATGTAGGATGAGAACTTCAGCCTTTTCGGACCTCTCAACTCTCCCACTGGGCTCTGGGAACTGAGAATGTGTGGAACCCCAATGTGAAACTAGAAAAATCTCTGAACCCCCCTCTGGGTAGTGAGGGGTGAGTATTTATAGAAGAAGGAGGAAGATGGTCATGATACCTACCTCGGTCACTACCCTGGTCTCAACCCAATTCTGACAGACTATGCATGGTTGTGTCAGGGGTTACGGTCGAATGGATGTCGCAGTCGAGGAAGACGTTGTGGTCGAGGAAGACATTGTGGTCGAGGCAAACGTCACAGTCTAGATAGATGTTGCCCCTTGTCCTTGTCCTAACTGTACCAGACTGGACACGACCGTGCCGAGTGTCTTTGTCACGGTAGATGTAGTGATCATGACGGGTATAGTGGTCGCGGTAGGTACCGCGGTCGACGCAGACACCACGGTTGAGGTAGGTGTCACGGTCAAGGTAGGTGCAACTAACCCTTGTCCTCATCACGGCCGTGTGAAGCATCTCAATCATGTCAGGTGTTGTGGTCATGACAGATGGAAGCCTAGCTGCTGCAAAAACCATGTGTTGGTGAGAAATATTAGAGAATAGATGTGTTTTTAGGTTCAGTGCCTACAAGTCCCAAAATTGACTAGTTGAGCAAATTTATCTATGAAAAGATATAAATCACCAAAACATAAGAATCTAGGGTTATTTTGGGCATAATAAGGCTATAATGACACCAAACCATAAATAAATGCTTAGCATAAATGCCTAAATTTGGGTGTTATCGGGGAATTTTTCCCTTTAAGGAATTTCTACAAGGAATCTCTTAGTTTGTAATGACAGTAGAAGATAAGCTAGCAATATCATCTTGTTCATGAAGCAAGTCAGCCTCCAAACATAGGGATTTAGTAAGATAAGAATCTTTTTCAAAAGTAAGAATAGCAAGTTCATGACTCGACAATAAAGGTCTAGAAGAAAGATCATTAACTTGAGCAAGTAATCTAGCATTTTTAAATCTAAACATGACAAGCTCATCGAGATAAATTCTATTTTGATCCTTAGTAGCATCACAAGCAAGCTGAAGGCCATCATTTTCAGATTTATGTAAAGCAAGCTCATCTACTAGGGGTTGTTTTTCTTCCATAAGATTATTGATGTTCTTAAGGTAGATGCCATTATCTTCTTCAACTCCATTGCATTGGTTCTCAAGATTAAGAAACTTCCCTTGCAAGGAATCAATCATATCAAGATGCAACTTATCATTTTGATCAAGAACATCAATTTTAGCAAGATTACCTCTCTTACCTCACTTACCTCACCAATATCTTCATGTATAGAGGCCATGATTGCAACATGGAATTCTCTCTCACTGGAGTTGAGTCACTTGACGAAGACTCTTCCCATGAGGTATGGGCTGAATCTTTGCTCCTTCTGTCCTTCTTATCCTTCATCTTGTACGTGCCTTCCTCTTGTAGTCATCCTTCTTCTTGTGTCTACTTTTGTGGTTGGCCTTCTTTTCCTTAAGGCAATAAATTTTTAGTGCCCCTTTTGACCACATTCATAGCATGTAGGAGTAGGGGATGAGGAAGACCTTCCCTTGAAGTTCTTGCCCTTTGAGTAGTTTACTTCATGATAACTAGGGCCATCATCTTCACTTGAGGATGGAGGAGAGGACCGACAAGCAAGTTTTTGTTGGAGAATCATTGCCTCAAATTGAGCTTTGAAGTCATTGACTTTGATCTTCTTTGATTCCTTCTCCTCTTGCTTGTCATCTTCTTCCTACATGTAAAGTCTTGTCTCATGAGATTGATGGTTGAAAATGAGCTCCTCGGTGGCTAAGTGACCAAGTCTTCTAACTTCTTCAATGGAAGTCACCTTGGGTTCCCATCTCTTGGGAAGAGACCTTAGGATCTTGGAGTTGATAGCTCCTCTATCCAAGATGTCACACAAGGAAGCAAGCCCATTGATGATGGTGTTGAGACTTGTGTACATCTTGCTCACTCTTTCCTTCTTTCCCATCTTGATGTTTTTAAGCAGTCCATTGAGCATGTAGATCTTTGACTCTTTTTCTTGTTGTGTGTCTTCATAGATAATGCACAAATTGTTCCAAATATCATGGGCTATGTCCCAAGATGAGATACGGTTCAAATCAAAGGGAGTGTGAGCAACATAGATGATACTTATTGCCTTAGAATTCAGCTATGCCTTCTTGAGTGTAGCTTCATCCCAAGTAGCTAAATCACTCGCCAACACCTTGTATGGAAGAATCATCACCTTCCACATGTGTTAGTTCAACCCTTCAAGGTAGAACTACATCCGTCGTTTCCAATAGAGGAAATTTGTGCCATCGAAGACCAGAGGTCTGATAAATGTGTATTTATCCTTTTTATTTACATCTTTTAGATATCTTTTTAGAGTTTTGTTTTATTATTTATCCTCTTAGTTTTGTAATTAATTGTATTAGTTTAGATTTTTCTATTTATTTTTAGTTTTAATTATATTTGGTTGGTTTTTATAGGAAAATATCTCAATGACTAATTTCTCGTGGAATATATTTTGTAGAAATTCCCGCAATTCCTGATTTAAATATATACCTCACACCAAAATTGCCATAACTCTCACATCCTAAGGCAAAATTTAAGGGCAAGTATGTGTTGGAAAGGAAATCGAATTATCTAAAGGAAACACATATTTTTGGGAATCTTCAGAACTTATGACCGGCCCAAAAATACCTCAAAGTCATTGTTGTGGGAATCTACAATAAAAAGAATGCGAACAGTCAATATAATTAAAAGAAATCAACCCTTTCCTCTATTGACCAGATCCAGAAAGTTTTCAGCCACCGGTCAGGAGTCTTCTAGAGAATCTTATATGTAGGGTTTCCACCCCTCCTCCTATTAATGGAGGGGAGACTTCACTAAGAAAGAGGTCCCAAGTTCTTTTTGTACACAGTCAATAGCAGAATTCTATCATTTCATCTTAGTGTAATCTTCCTTTCAAGAGGAATATAGATCAGTTCTTTTATAAAGTTAGTTCGTTTATTTTAGTTTTGGATCACTTTTCTCTGGTTCTTCTTTTTGTGTGTTTCTCTTGGAGAGGAAGAAAAATCAAATGAGTCATTTAATCATCACCGCTTTGCACTCTACGGAGATCTGGAATTGCGATCTATGACTCTTTTTCTTTCTTTCCTAGTTTCTCCCATCCTCGCCATGAGTAGCGAGTAGTTTTCTTATCGACGCAAGGGGAATAACCCATTAGCCATGTGATCATAGTATCATGTTTTTACATGACTATTTAGATGGATAGTTTTTTATTAGAAATTATCGATTTAAATGACATAATTAATTGTTTTTATCGCTTGTTAATCTCGGTGGATGCGACTATGGAAACCAGAATTTAGAACACATAAACCGAATTCATCGGGTTTTAGATGTGACCATGGAAAAATCCCCTTTAGGATGAAGAATAAGGGAACGTGAACACCAAGACCAATGGGTTCACATAGAGTTCCTCTTTTGTATTTTATTTACAAATGTGCACATAACTGCTTCCTTCTTATTGTCGTGTATCGTTCGATTTGTTTTCACAAGGGCTAAGGTGGTGAAACCCCTAAGTCTTGATACCTTCCTCTTTTATTTCAAACCACTTTTAATTCATTGATTTCAAGTCCACCCTTTAAATTTTCAACATTTTACTTTTGTTAGATAATTTTTTATGCTAACAATTTCTTCTTTTACTTTCTCTTGTTTAGAATAGTCTTTTATTTTTCTTGCGTTAGTGTAACCTTTTTTTCTCTTGAAATTTCCTTTCTTGCATTAGAATATTCAACCCCTCTCAAATCTGACATTACTTTCGCAAATCTTTCAAAAATACCAAAAAGAAATAATTTCAAAAATAAACTGGGTTTAGGATAAATAGATCTTAAAAACATTGTCATGTGGGAACGACCCTTCTATACTAGCCTTAATCAGAAAGTAAAAAAGGATTAAACTCTAGGATAATTTTTCTAGTGAATTGGTGTGCAAACGACACGTATCAAGGTCACATGGAGAAGCCTCCCTCCAGGTTGAGGGACCTAAGTAAGTTGTCACCCATCTTCTCATCTTGTGGGACATGTGTTGAAGAATACATGGCTCTGATACCAGTTGTTAGATAAAATGGCTCTGAAGGGGGGGGTGAATAAAGCTAAAAACACTTGCACAAATTTCGTTAAACCTTGAAGTTACTTCAACTAGACCACAATTGCAATATTGAATTTTATGGCAAGATAAACATGCATAACAAGGATGAGAGAGATTGAAACAAGCACTTAAAAAAGCTATTTAGAGTGGCTCCACCCTCCAAACTAGGAGAGAGTCAATCCAATACCTAGGGAGGTAAAGTCCTAGGATTTTGCAACCTATGTATACTTATACTCCATTTTAAGACATACAATTTGACCTTCCTTCTCTGGGATAAGGATACCCAAATTCTCTTTGAGGTTAAGGGAGACAATGATAACACCCAAATTAGAGCATATTTTCTATGCATTTTATCTATAGTTTTGTGCCACTTTAGTCTTAATATGCACTCTTTTGTTCATGTTTTATGCTTTTTATCTCGCATTAGATAAAATTAGTAAAAATAGCCAATAATGTAGCTAATTAGCCTGTTTTAGACTTGCATGCACCGAAACTAGCCAATTTTGGGACTCTCAAGAACCGAACCTAAAAAGACAAGAATTCTAGCAGCAGGCCGATACGGCCGCCGCCCGATATGGTCGCGCCCGATACGGCCGCCGCCCGATACGATCGCCTGATGCCTCAAGATTTAAGCCACAAATGAAGGACATGTGGACCAATAAAAGCTACAACTCCCATCAACTCGCGGCATATAAATAGCAGTTGCCAACCTACAAAGAAGGGGGGAGCCGGAGGGAGGACCCAGCAAGAGCTAGTGCCTAGACCAAGGAGCTAGTGTTTCGAGTTCCCCAAAAGTCTACCGACCGATACGGCTGCCGACCGATACGGCTGCCGACCGATACGGCCACCAACCGAGACGGCCGCCGACCAATACGGTTTAGAGAGAGAGCCGAGGAGTCCAGAGGGACGAAGAGAAGACCCAAGGGCCGAGATCCGACCTGCACAGAGGCCGAGGAGAGAGAGCCACCTCTCCTCTACGGGCTATATCTCTTCCCTCTTCTCTTTCATTCTACTGCATTCCTTTGTTTTTTGTACAAACGACATTTATCCATCTTTGTTCGGTGCCAGCTATGCTTGTCTATGGCTAGTTAGCTCCTTCTTGGCTATGTAGCCCGATCTAGGCATGTTTATATACTTTTGCCTTAAGGAAGTAGATTCATATCGGATCTAGTATGTAGCATGTTATATTTTCTCTTTCCAAGTTATGATTGCTAGTTTGGTTGATCTCTTACTCGCTTGAACTGCTATTTCTGCCTGTATCGAGAGATCCATTTTAGGAATAGCTAAGAGACAATAGTTTGGATCTGAACCCGAGAGGAGGGTGATCCGAGGTATTCTGTTCCTAACACCCCAGAATATCCTAAGACCCGAGAGGGAACTTAGTGTATCCCGAGGTGTTGATATGTCATTCCTCGAGAGAGGGTCATTGACATATTGTTGATGGTTTTAGTCACACATCGCTAGAGCGAGTGTGACGACCCCACAGGACAGATGCCACTGTGCATACTAGATGCTTGCTTGGGTGTTCAAGGGTTGTCTATGCCCGAGAATGAGTGCATAGACTGCCCTGTTTGTGGTTACATAGCCAGGAACTCTCTTTCTCTTATTTGTAGACTCACGAGCTCTGTTTTGTTTTGTTTTCTTTTCTTTTCTTTGTTTTGTTTTATATCATGACAACCCGCTAGACTAATTCTAGCAATTACTTTTATCAACTATCGTTTTGGCTTATCTGACTAAAGAACGAGATCGGTGGCGTCCTAAACGTCACCACGTCCCTGTGTTTGACCCTGTATATCTACTTCGACCCCGTAATAAAGTTGCGGGGGCCTAGAAGGTTTTGGGTTATAAATTTAAAGCTTGACTCCTTCCTTTGTCCCGCGTTCATTTCCGGACGTGTGAAAAAGGCCGATCAGCCAACAACATTACAACTAAGGTCTTACCTATCTAGAGATAGAGTGTTCTACCCACCAAGGTCTTACCCACTCTTGCAAGCAGTTGGACACCTTCACAAAGGAGATCTTGTTACAACCCCAATTTTTGGTTTTATTTGGTGAGAAATGTAATTTCTCATATTAAGGATATTTGAACAAATTTGGTTCAGATAAATGGATTTCCTATGAAATAACGATGATTGATTGATGGTGGGCTTTCTTGGCCATTAAGCCCAATTGAAAAGAAAAGAAAAGTGCTTATAATCTAAAAATAGGGTTTCATGTTACTAAAAGATGAATTATAATCTTTATGAGAGAAATATGAAATAATTAGGGTTTGCAAGAGGTTTGGTAAAATAAGAGTTTAAAGTGATAATAATGAAGTGGAACCCAAATTATGCTCAAAACCCTAAAAAGGACAAATAACCTAGGAAACAACTAGGATTAATAGATCATGATGCCATGATTAATAATAGAGAAATTAGATTCCTTTTTCAGGAACAATGGTGTGTGTGTGCTTGCTTGATTCCTGATTGATTGAGTTATTTCTGCATTCAAGTCTGCTTAACATGTATGTGGTTAATTATGATTAATCACATTAGTTTCCTGAGGGTTTCCCAAATGTTTCCTCATATTGAATGCAATGTAAATAGTTGGATGTTCATACTTGCAAAATTATAAAGTCACTATGGTTATCACAATTATAAAGAAATGTGTATTCTGGCACCTACATGCCACCCTGATGGAAGATGCCATAAAGGTCAGGCCCAAGAGGGTAGACCCATGGGAACCATGAGAGGTGACCCCAGACACCAAGCTCGGGAATGAGACGGTGGTCTATGATGCATGACTATGGAGCACTGTGAGAGGTGACTCCCTGGCACCAAGCTCGGGATTGAGAAGGTGGCCTTAAGTCAATGGCAAATGAGAAACCCTAGAGGGGTATGCCAGGGTTAGGGAAAAAGCAGTGGAGAATGACACATTGAAAATGTAAAGTGGCTTGTTAAATAATTTGATTGTGATTATTAAATTGTTAGCCATATTTGCAAGATTTTGGTTGTTCCCACATACCACTATATTTCAATATACTGACCGACGTTTTATTTGTCGGCGTTTTAGGCACAACCCTGAAATGAACAAACTGTAAAGTGACACATTGTGAAAATAAAACATAAAGTGCGAGTAGGATTGGATATAGTAGATTCAAGCTTGGATAGATAGATTCCCAAAGTTTTAAAAGGTATGCAAAGTTTTAATTTTATACCAGTTTTCAGTTTGGTTAGTAGAATTTCATAATTATTATTGATTATTTGTCGAACCTTTGATCCTGTTAATTGAATAACGGCTCTGACCTTCGGGTTTCCCTTAATTGGGGGGTTACCGGGAGGCAGGGTCATTACAATTGGTATCAGAGTGAAGGTTCCTCACTTAATCTTTAATAATTATTAAATTTTACAAATTCTGTAGAACCCAAGGGAGTTATTAGAGAATTATACGAAAGACAGAGGTCTCTAGAAAAGGATCACGACCGGGGACTGGCAATATTTTCCTCTGCACCGCTAGTCAGAATACGAGGACTCCCGGATCCGTGTGACTTCCTGGCCAAAGTCTTAGGGTATGAATCAAAACAAGATACCTTTAGGACTCTCTCATCTTGTTCATCCCTTCTCAACTCAAATTCTGTTAAGGACCTTAAGGATTAGGGTTTTCTCTCTTCTCCTCACCCTCTTGAGGTATGGGTAAGGTTAATAAGGTCTAAGGAATCCTCCACCAAATTTATGAAAAGCAAGTAAATAAGATGGCATGGACATAAGCTTAATAGCGTAAGCGTAAAGGAATAGATACATGCTTAGGTCGTATGACACAAGTTGTCATTGCCCTCAGGAGAGACCTGAGGATAGACCTCCTTGGCAGGAGTGTGAGTAGAGAGAATTAGTCTTGGAGGTAGAGACCTCCATTAATAGTAGAGACCTAGCACATCCTTTTAGGATGATGTTAACCCTAACCCTAAGTGAAGGTTAGAGAGAGATGACATGATGAGTTAGATGTCATGGATGGCCGGATGTTTGGATAGACATGCCTTTGGATTGCCATACGAGCCGTAAGAGGTTGGATGACCTAGAACCTTTGGCAACCCAACCCTGGGAAGGGTCGTGCATGTTAGAGTGAAGGATAGCTCCTTCATGGATGAAGTTAGAGGAGAACCTATAGAAACCCTATGGGCTTAGGCAAGTAGGGTATAGCTTGCACCCAGAGTGCGTCAGTAGTGCTGACAGTAGGTTGAAACCCTGGTCAAGGGAGTATGTTGGATAGATTAAGTGATAAACATAAATAGCTAAGGATAATCTTGAGCCAAACATGAGTTGAGCAAAGGCTTCACCCAGGTAGGGTTATGTTGGTAAGCTTGATCCAACTTCATGTAGAGAGGCTGGACGTGGAGTTAGATCTAGAGAGAGAAAGTAGGACCCAAGAAAGAAGGTTGGAAGCTTAGATTCTGAGACATGAGGAATAGTGGGGAGTCGAGGATGATGTGACCTAAGCGGATGATAGTGGATGACAGTGGATGCTTCTAGTACCTATGGTATAAGTGATTACCTACTGGATGAAATAAAGAGTGCATTAGACCTTGAGGAGGTTTGAGTAATAGGTTGTGAGGCCTTTTACAATGTTCGTTGTTCTTGAGGAGGACTCGACCCTGATGTGTTGCTCGAGTAGAAGGATGACAGGGAGTGCATGTCATGCCTTATACATGCTTGATTCTTGGTTAAGAGATTGAGCATGCAGTTGGACACCTGAAGGTGAACCTAGGGTTCCTAGGCTTAAGAGGGGAAGTAGTGTACCCAATGCTCATGATGAGATTTGAGTCTCTATAGTTTCAAGCATGGTACTCCTCATGCAGAGAGAAAAAAAAGGAAACCCCTTAAGTTAAGGGTATGTTTGATGAACCCCTCACAACTAAGTTGATCTAATGTTGAGGAAAGAGAACAAGTATGACCTAGCATGGTTTAATAGGTGGTCTTCTTGTGCCTTAGTAGCTGCTAGGTTAGGCATGCTCATGTGAATGTAAACCCTAAGGATGTTTGTGACCTTGGTTATCAAGGTGAAGCTTTCCTACCATCCTGGGAGAGGGACCCTTTGGTAGAGTGTATACCAGTTTTGTTGGTTTAAGTTAACCTAAAGAGGTCTCATCGGATCTTGAGAAGCTAAGTGAAAAGTACATGGCCTGAGATTGAACCTGTAGACCCATAGATAACCATCTCTACGTGCATATGGATGTGTTACCATGGAGGTAACCAATATGGGGCCTGACCAAGGTAGGCAGGTCACCATGACCCCTATGAAAGGATGAAAGACAGCCCAAGAATGCAGAAAGAGAGATGATGAATGCTTGAGTAAGGTTCTAAGTTAAACATGTACTATAAGAGAATCCTAAGTCTATCCTAGGGTCAGGTAGGGATAAGACCGATGGAAGTAGGAGTTGCCTAATTCCCTAGTTGCACACGACCATAGGGTCGAGAGGTAACAACTATCATTGTTTGAGGGCCATGGGTTAGGAGATTGATCACCTTCATGAACTCATGGGACCCAAAGAGCGGATGAGTAGGGAACTCTCTCGATGCATAAGGGAAGAGGGATGACCCCAAAGTGTCAGCACCCTATAGACCTAGAGGAGATGACCAAGGATTGTGCTTGGACCAAGTAAGTTTGAGACCGGTTTTCCATGGAAGTAATTTTGATATCATGATGTTTGTAATGTAGAGACATACGTTTCACGTTCTAACTTAGATTTGAAGGTGTACTGGCAAGGTGGGATGTACCATCTCTATTCTTGGAACAGGAATAACTCTATACTTGGACTACAGCCAAATGCTTATTTCTTCTTGTTATGAGAGTGAGAGATAGGACAGTACGCATGCCATACACTAAGGGTAAAGATGACGTGAGTTGGAACGTTGCTACGATGTATGAGGACAGAGATGATAACATACCTTGGTGGAGTGAATGATACATTGATGGTTTGCAAATAATAAAAGGTATAAGGTAGTCACCTTATACGGATGTTTTAGCATGAGCTATGTGGATTTTGCAAGTGATGCATGATAGAGTTGATCACCAAGAACATGAGCTCAAAGTGTTCTCAATGAAGATAGGTTTAGAGTTCGAGTTTGAAATGATAAGTGAAATACATTGAAGTGTATGTCTTCAATGATGTGAAGTGGTAATGAATGCGCTGGTTGAGATATATCTGATTAGTGTGGCAAGAGGCTAGAAGAGGTTGTTAGGTTAACCCTCAATTGGAAAAGAGATATGTTTGGGTTAACACTCAGATGTAACAAGATATGTTGAATAAGTTAGTCCTTGATATAATGAATGGATGGTGATAGAACCTCAGATACACTTCTTTGGATAGGAAGGAAACAAAACCCCGATGAGAGTGGTTTAGGGTTTTTGAGGAATCGATCTTGAGGAATCATGACAATATAGGAAATCATGATTTTAAGATCACCATATACCATGGTATTACTGAGATAATGAGTGGTAGCAGTACTATGGATGTCAGAGATAAGGCTGCATGTGGTATGCCTGACAGAAGGTGAATGATGAGAACCGGTAACCCAGTGCATCAATTTAGAAGGTAAAGAGTTCCCGAGAGGGAATTGGAGTTCATCACTATGGATGTTGTGATAAGTCTCCCCTAGACTAAGGAAGGTCGAGATCCAATATGGGTTATGATAGACCGCCTTACCTAGATGACATGAGAAAGGAAGAGTACTGTCACAAGACAGATTCGGTTGAACTACTTAAGAGAGAGAGATGGTTCAACTACCTCATGATGCGAGTTCAAAAGTTCTTGGGTATGACCTAAAGGTTCACTTCCATGAGGTGGAAGTAGAAACATGCTGAACTCGATGTTAGTACAGTTTATCACCCCTTACTAATGGTTAGTATGTTCCAGACTAGAGGGTCTGAGGTGAGCAAGTGAGCTTGCTCAGGGTGATACAAAGAGAAAGTTCTTAAGATGTGATGTTAACCACCATAGACCTTATCGAGATGCAAGAAGTCTTATAGAGAGGTTGTGTCGGTCACCACTTCATTAAGATGATGTTGGTGAAGGAGGCCTCGCGAAGGTCAGGAAAGAACCATAGTGTGTGCAGATGAAGTCGCTTGATCATGCAATGGCTGAGAGAGAGCCCAAGGGTGACATGAGTCACGAGCTGATGCAAAGCAGATTGACATGCAGTTCACTGTGGGAGAATATGTGATGTGAAAATCTGACCCCTCTAAGCTACAACTAAGAAAGTTGAGTCCCCGATATATGGGTCCATTTGAGATGGATTGGTGGGGAATATTGTGTTTGGCCATGCCCCTCAGGATAACGTGATGTATAATGTATTACATGAGTCTGATCTAGAGCACAATGTGAGGTACCCAAGCCATGTGTTGAGCCCTGAACATATTCAGCTTTTGAGAGGCTGAAAAGTCCTGAGTCACCTATGAGGGTATGATATACCAAGGTAAGAAAGAACTCAGATGGAAGAATATGAGAAGATGAAGGTTCTTGGGAAGCACCATGGAAAGGGTGAAACCACATGGGAGCCATGATGGACATATGAAAGGCTTATCCTGTTTGTTTGCTTGCTTGATGGAATTTTGAGGGAAAATTCTTATTAGAGGGGAAGGATGTTACAACCCCAATTTTTGAGTTTATTTCGTGAGAAATGTAATTTCTCATATTAAGGATATTTGAACAAATTTGGTTCGAATGAATGGATTTCATATGAAATGGCCTTGATTGATTGATGGTGGGCTTTGTTGGCCATTAAGCCCAATTGAAAAGAAAAGAAAAGTGCTTATAATCTAAAAATTAGGGTTTCCTGTTACTAAAAGATGAATTAAAATCTTTGTGATAGAAAGATGAAATAATTAGGGTTTGCAAGAGGTTTGGTAAAATAATGGTTTAAAGTGATGATAATGAAGTGGAACCCAAATTATGCTCAAAACCCTAAAAAGGACAAATAACCTAGGAAACAAGTAGGATTAATAGATCATGATGACATGATTAATAATAGAGAAATTGGATGCCTTTTTCAGGAACAATGGTGTGTGTGTGTGTGCTTGCTTGATTCCTGATTGATTGAGTTATTTCTGCATTCAAGTCTGCTTAACATGTATGTGGTTAATTATGATTAATCACATTAGTTTCCCGAGGGTTTCCTAAATGTTTCCTCGTAATGAATGCAATCTAAACAGTTGGATGTTCATACTTGCAAAATTATAAAGTCACTATGGTTATCACAATTATAAAGAAATGTGTATTCTGGCACCTACATGCCACCCTGATGGAAGATGCCATAAAGGTCAGGCCCAAGAGGGTAGACCCATGGGCACCATGAGAGGTGACCCCAGACACCAAGCTCGGGAATGAGAAGGTGGTCTATGATGCATGACTATGGAGTACCATGAGAGGTGACTCCCAGGAACCAAGCTCGGGATTGAGAAGGTGGCCTTAAGTCAATGCTAAATGAGAAACCCTAGAGGGGTATGCCAGGTTTAGGGCAAAAGCAGTGCAGAATGACACATTGAAAATGTAAAGTGGCTTGTTAAATAATTTGATTGTGATTATTAAATTGTTAGCCATATTTGTAAAATTTTGGTTGTTCCCACATACCAGTATATTTTGATATACTGACCGACATTTTGTTTGTCGGCGTTTTAGGTACAACCCTGAAATGAACAAACAATAAAGTGACACATTGTGAAAATAAAACATAAAGTGCGAGGAGGATTGGATAGAGTCGAATCAAGCTTGGATAGATAGATTCCCAAAGTTTTAAAAGGTATGCAAAGTTTTAATTTTATACCAGTTTTCAGTTTAGTTAGTAGAATTTCATAATTATTATTGATTATTTGTTGAACCTTTGATCCAGGATATTGAATAACGGCTCTGACCTTTCAGTCTCCCTTAATTCAGGGTTACTGAGAGTCGGGGTCGTTACAGATCTCCTCGTTGCAATGAGTCTTTCGCCTTAAAGGATTTACCCACTCTAATTCCATATCTTCAAGTTAGTCATCCTCCTTCACTTGGAGAAGCTTTTTTCACCTTCTTCTACAGCTTGAAGAAGATTGCACCTTCTCCTTCACTTGGATAAGCTTTTTTCCAACTTGATCTTGAAGATTGGGGTTGAGAAAGGAGAAGCTTTGAGAGCTTTATAAGTATACAATGAAGTATCTCTCTCAAATAGATCCTATCTCACTCACGTGGATGAAATGAAATTTAATCGAGAGAGAGAAAGGGGCTGAAGTGGATTGGATGTACTCAACTATATGTAGGAGCTTGAATAGAATGAAGGAGAAACCTTGGAATGAACTTCAAGAGGTCCTATTTATAGTTGGGGGTGTCAACTAGAGGGTAGGAACACTTAGAGACATTTTCTAGCCATTTGGGGTGTTGTGACGGATATAATTTCGAGTTTTGCAACACTCCAATGGTTAGTATAACTTTTTTTCATTTTTCATACAATGAAGTCGGTCGAGTTTTCATAATGGTAACTTGACCGATTGCACTATGCGAAAAACCCAATTTGAATCATCGGTCGAGTTTGTCATGTGTGAAACTTGACCGATTGCTTGAAATAAGTTTTGCTAGTGTAGGGATCGATCGAGTTCTGTGTAGAGGCTACTCGACCGAACCTTGGTATTCACAAAATCCATCAAGGGATCTGTCTAGTTTGCAACTCGACTGATTAACAACCTATAATGAATTCTGGAAAATGCCTTTTGAGTGATCAAACGTTTGAATTAAGGGTTCCTAATTTTTTCACATCTTAGTTAGAATCATATCATCAATAAAAATGGTTACAAAAATCATCTAAGGTAATTTAAAGTGTTTTCCACAAAAGTGCATGTGCATTGCATTTGATGTGAACTAGAACAAGCTAGGGCTTGATAGATTTGATCCTTTTCATGTGCCTAATAAGTGAAATCAATCTCAAAAAAACATATTATATGCATATGAATTGAATGGTTGTGTCATTATCAACGTATGTACAATGTGTAACACTTAAGTAAACATTTACAATAGAGTGTCATTGACAAAAGCCAACTCACCTTCCTTCCAATTTGAAACATACAAGATGCATACATCATAGTCCAGGAAACACAACAGTCATGCAAATATCTAAACAAACCTATCCTCACCCTCAAGCTTGATTTTGAAAAATCTTTCAACAATGTTAATGGGGCTTTCCTTCTTTAATGTATGCATGGTCTTAACTTCCCCGACCAATGGATTGCCTGGATTCATTCTTGCATTAGTACACGTGCTTCTTCTACCCTCATTTGTGATTATACCTTTGGTTACTTTAAGAAAACAAATGGACTGAGACAAGGTGAGCCCTTCTCCCCTACCTCATCATCATCATCACTTATGTTCTCAACTCAATCATCCACATAACCACCACCAACCACACTCTCAACAAACCTACAGGATGTACACATAACATCATCCAATATGATGGTGAAACCATCATATTCATCAAGACAGAGGAAATTAAAGTTATCAATGTTGTCAGGATCCTGTCTATCTTCTCATATCTATCTGGCCTCAAAATTAACATCATCAAATCCACCATCATAGGATCATTGCTTTATGAACTGGACATGAAAAACTTCATATCTATGCATGGATGCAAACATGAAACCTTTCCCATAACATATATGGGGCTGCCGCTCTCAGCCTCCTATATCCCAAACTCCATTTGGCACACTGTTATTGTTACAACCCAAATTTTTGGGCTTATATGGTTTGAAATGCAACTTCTAAAACAAAATGTATGATTATGAAATTGTATGATTTAAGTACATTAAATGGATTTCTTTGGTAATATTCCTTTTTGAATAAATGTTTTCGTGGGCCTTATTGAAGTAATAAGCCCAATATGATTAAAAGACAATAAACATGGAAAGAAATATAATAACAAAAGAAATTTAGATAATGATTATAATATGAGAAATAAGTGGAAAGATGTACGATAGATTGATATTTCAAATCCACAAGGTTTCTAATGGTAAAAGGAATCCAAATAAAGAGAATAAAAGAGAAAGAGAGAGAAAATATGAATAAAATATGTTTTTTTTAAGTGAAAACTTGCATATGAAGAAAAGTTTATCATACTTTTGAATTTGAGTCCCAAACATGGAACACAATTAGTCTAAGGTTTTATGTACTCTCCTTTAAAATTTGGGATTAAAAGGATAAATAGATTAAGAGATATGAATTTTGTAAGTTTTCCTAAAGTGAGAAGGATAACATTAAATGCCACAATTCATTTTAAGTTATTTTCTGGCTTTTGTTCTAATGCCTGGCATGACATCCGTTGGATCCTAGATTCAATGGCAGTTTCATATCGATTAGGATTGGGAAAGGGGGGAATAGTAATTGGAAATTCCTCAATTGATTCTCTCTGCACACAATCCATGTGTGAATCTAAGGATTTCTCCATTATATTCAAGGGAGGAAACCAGACCCGACAATCCTTAGTTTCCCCTATTTATGTGAGGATGGGATTTCCCCAATATCACTATTGAAGCGAACATCTAAGAAAGTACCGAAAACTTTGGTTGTCGAGATGTATGCCTATATAAGGCCATACAAGCCTTCGAATCCAGAGACATGATCATGTCTAAGCTTCCTTTTTCCTTCCGTTGGGACAGGATGACACCATATTGTAGTCCCTCCTCCCCTGTTCTAGGCATGAGGGCAATCTTGTGAGCTGGTCAACCTCATCCGCCGCTGGAGAAGGTAGAGGCATGTTGGAGTTGCTTGAGGGCCATTGAAGCTAGGGACCAGGTTGCCAATGAAATCAGGAAATGGGAGGCTGAAGTCAACCCTCCAGTTGACTAGCCGCAGCATTGGTTTGCAAAGGAGGATGAGCCCGGGATTGAAGAAAGGGGACATGTATAATTATGTCCCTACCCTCGACTATGAAGTAGAAGGCAAAGGGTAAAAGGGTCATTTGATCCTATGTTTTACCTCAACCCAATGGGGACATGTTGTTGAGGTGGCAATCTGTGATTGGCCTGGCCTAGTACATGTGGAAAAAGCAGGATTAGAGATCAAACTGCTCGTGTGGCATCTAATGATTGGCTGAAAGGAAATTTATATTGCAAAACAATAACAAATTATGGGTAACTTAGATCAAGACAAACTATATATGAAACTTGATCAGAAAAATTTCTAGATTGCAATAAAAATATAATTAAAGCCTGAATCTATTCATAATTCAAAAAGTATGACAAGTTGTCACCTTTAAGATGTTTATGTATAAGAAACCCTAATTTTGATTTTAATAAGATTGAGTAAAGTGATAGGGATGTTTTAAGTGGATATGAACATGTTGTTAATAAAAGGGATGTTTTGAACCTAAAGGGTGATTAATGTACTTGATTGGCTAATTTAAGGTTTCATATGTATAAAGTGCATGAATGGTCTTAGAAACCCTAATATAGGTGAATATGACTTTTAATGGTTTTTATTTCAAAAATGCATGTATAAGACAGAGATATGATAATCCTAAGCCAAAGTGATAGTAAGGAATCCTTAAAATGGAAAACTTGAATAATTAGGATTTGATGATGTAGAATTTGTTTTAGGGTTTGTTAACCTAAAAAGATAATGGTTGAGAAACTGATCTAAGAAACCCTAATGCATCCTAATGAGACTTAGAAACCTGACAAAGGTTTCCCAAGTCAATAAGAAGTTGTTTGGGGACATGATGGAAACAATTAGGCTTTGTACATGTTTTAGGATCTACTTGATTACTATTAATCATTGGTCGTTGTAGCGATGAAACCTAGGGGGAGAGGGGGGAATGGTGGAGGCGGCGTTGGCGATGCTAGAGAGATGGATCCTGAGGATGGACTTGCAGGCATGAGTCTCAGACATAACGAAACTAAAGAGGCGATCATGGAGAAGTCACAACCCAGACAGACGACCGATCTCTCGATACTGGAGCTCGGCATAGAGTTCCAGGTTGCTGGGATGCGGGGACAAGGACGCTCAGATCGCGGAAATCAGAGCGGCCAGGTTGTAGTAAAGGACATGATGATACAAACCGAGTCATTCATGGAGAAGGAACAGCCGATCGTGAACAAAAACTCACAGACGGCAAATGAAACCACCCGCCATGCTTCGTTCAGCGCAGTCGTCTCGGGGCAGAACGCTTCCTGTCACCCAAGCGGGTTTGTGGAGAAACTGTTCGAGGATTGCTTGTCGGAGATGGCTGTAACCCTAACGGAAGATGAGGGTGTTCCATCCCTTTCCATCCTACTGGAAGCGTAGGATACTTTAGTCAAGTCGTGGAGATACCCAGTGGTGGTGAGACTGCTGGGGGTTGAAATAGGGTACATGACCCTAAGGGACAGACTGAAAATGCTCTGGTGGATAGTAGGAAGATTCAACATGTATGAGCTCGACCTAGGGCATTACGTGGTGTAACTTTCTTGCAAACAAGATCATGAGGCAGCGCTCACCAGAGGTCCATGGAAGATATTTGGGTGGAACCTGTTGGTCTGGGACTGGTTCCCAACCTTCAAGCCGAAGGTAGAAACCCCTAAACTGATCGTCACATGGGTATGAATCCTAAATCTGCCCCTTCATATGTACGTCTCCACGATATTCAGCTACATTGGCTAGGCGTTGGGCAGGTTGATCAAAGTACTTACACACACATCAAATCGATCCCGCAGCAAATTTGCCAGACTGGCTCAGGAAATAGACACCACAAAGCCATTCATTCCGTCAATCCTCATTAACGGAATGGAGTATGAGGTTGTTTATGAAGGGTTCCTTGGGCCTGTGCTAGATGTGGTGAGGAACGCCATATCTCTAAGGACTGCACGTCTGAGTTTACATCTGATCAAGTGCAGGAAACAACTAGCGACGAACAAACCACAAGCAGGTTGACGAGACACAACCAAGAGAGACACCAGTGGCAAACACAGAGGAAAAAGGGTGGTAGGCGTTCGAAGGGGACACAGATGGACACCACATCAGCAAACAACTCTGATAGAACTAACAGATTCTCTATGCTTGTTGATGAAAATAGCTCTGACTCTATACCCACAGAAAAGCCATGAGAAGCTACAACAGGAAGTAGTCCGACAGCTCGAAGTAGCAAACAAATTTGGAAAAAGAAGACGACTACAGGCTCAACCAAAGTACAAGTTGCACTTGGGGACATAACTAATATGCAGGCGGAGAACTCGGCATGCAAGGAGGAGAACATGGCAGTCAGCCCTGGCGTAGATGAGGTGGTGGAGGTGATCAACGTTGAACTTGTAGACAGCCCCATCGTCACAGGAGAGAGTCTGCATAGACAAGCTGAGGAAGTAGTACCATCACAAATAGAGGAAGTTAACGATGCTATAGCAGCTCTACATATTACAGACAGCCACGGGACCAAAGGCAATTCGACCAAAATGAATAGGAAAGGGAAAATACGTTCTATACATCCAAAGGAGAATCCACGCAGGAGCAGCAGACAACAGAAGGCCCCAATAATGGATGATCGAACAAACCTAGCCGAGGATGAAGTTCATATGACGGAGGGTGAACATGGTGCGGATAAGGAGAACTAAGAACCTGACAACAACACCTAACTAGACAATCCATCTTCCTTTTCTAGAGCAATGCTCAACATTCTGTGTTGGAACATCAAAGGTATAGCTAGAAGTGAAAGCAAGAGGGTCCTAAAGGAACACATAAACTAATACAAACCCAAGGTGATTGGTATCCTTGAGCCATGGATTAGCGGTGACAAAGCGACAACTACCATTAAGAGTCTTGGTTTCTCAAACTCTTTTAGAGTAGAGGCTCACAGATTCTCAGGTGGGATCTAGATCTGCTGGAACGCCCATGAGTGCAACATTGATATAATCAACTACCATAGGCAATTTGTAACCCACTGCTTAAACAAGGAGATGCTGATTACTTTTATCTACGCTAATCCTCATATCACTACAAGAAATCTTCTATGGAAGCATTTAATCAAGATGGGGAAAAGTTTCACCCTACCTTGGGTAACTCTTGGCGACTTCAATGCAACTGTCAACCCGGAGGAAAGGAGTGGCTCAAACCACTATAATTATGCTGAGGCAAGGACGTTCCACGAGACTTTACTGGAAGCCGGATTAACGGATCTGGGATTCTCAGAACCCAAATTCACGTTCAAGAGGGGTATGCTGCAGCAACATCTCGATAGGGCGGTAGCAAACAACATCTTCATACAGAGGCTTTCCCAATTCTCTATAGTTCATCTTCCCCGAGTGCCTTCGGACCACTGCCCAATTCTTGTCAGATCTAATAAGAAGAAGGATCACCCTATGCGTTTCATCGCTAAGGCAAAATGGTTGATGGATAAGGACTTCAAAAACCTCATGCAATCAAACTGGCGGAGCAATAACGATTTTAACACTTCCTTGAACGAAGTGAAGGAGGACATAATCTGATGGGACCGAGCCACGACGCAAAGCCATAACAGACGGAAGAACCGGTTACTTAGAAACATCAATAACCTAGAGAAGGATCTCGCCTCCTCTTACAACTCTATTACCAATAATCTTTATATCTCCATGCAGGAAGAGTTGAATGAGATTCTTAAGTCTGAAGAGGAAGAGCTTAAACAAAAGAGTCATTTGAATTGGTTAAAGAATGGGGATGTGAATTCCAAGTACTACCACGCCTACATTAACCAATAGAAATGACACAATACCATTGCTAAGCTTAAAAATGAGGAGGGTACTTGGATTTCTACTGAAATCGACCTTCAGAACCTGGTCCGCAAGCATTTCCAACAGATCCTTACAGAGACTGTTAATACGGACAACAGGTTCATAGCTAACATACCAGTTGATTTCACACATCTTGATGACAGCTAGAAGCGGCGCGTGGGTGCTGTTCCAAGCGAGGCTGATGTTTTTACTATTCTGAAAGCAATGAATCCATATAAAGCTACTGGACCGGATGGAATTAATGGCTTGTTTCTCCTTAAGAACTGGTCAATCATTAAGTAATCAGTGATGAATACTTTAACCCATGCGCTAGCTGGGCAGAAACTAAGCAACGATCTCTGCAATGCTACAATTGTTCTGATCCCTAAGGTTCCAAATCCTAAATCCTGCGAGCAGCTGCACCCTATTTCTTTAAATAACATATGTCTTAAGCTTGCTTCCAAGATTATCGTGGAACGAATCAAAGATTATTTGCATACATGGATAGGGCCCTCGCAGAGAAGCTTTGTGCCGGGTAGGCGCATCACTGATAATATAGCTATGACTCAAGAGGTTATTCATATGATGAAAAGGAAGAAGGGGGCCAAGTATATGGCAATCAAGATTGACTTATCTAAAGCTTACGATAAGTTGTCATGGGAGTTCGTGAACGGTACCTTACAGAAGCTTGACCTGCCTCCTAATATCGCCAGGTACATCATAAATTCGATCACTACAGGCGAGTGCTAAGTTTTATGGAATGGATCTCTTATAAAAGCTTTCAAAGCAAGCAGGGGATTACGCCAGGGAGGCCCTCTCTCACCGTACATCTTCGTGTTGTGCATCGAGAGGCTTAGTCAAATGATCGACCACCTTGTCCATCGCAACGAATGGAAACATGTATCCATCAGGAGAAGCAGACTGAAACTTTCCCACATGTGCTTCGCAGATGACCTCATCCTTTTCAGCAAAGCATCAGGTAAGCAAATGAGAATCATCAAACAATGCTTTAAAAGATTCGGCGAGGCATCAGGTCAGGCTATCTCTATAAAGAGAAAACAAATCTTTTTCTCTGCTAGTGTCCCCAGAAGCATGAGGAAGAAGGTGATAAGAATCAGAGCCTTTAAAGAAATGGCAGATATTGGAAGGTATTTAGGAGTGCCCATCATCCACTCGAGAGTTAATAAACGAACTTATGTTGATATCTTGAATCAAGTGGACAGCCGTATTAACAGTTGGGCAGCCAGAAGTCTCTCCTTCGTAAGCCGATGCTGCCTTGCGAAAACCACACTCACAACTATTCCTACATATACTATGCAGACTGCACAGCTCCCGCTGGGTCTCTGTGTTCATATTGACAGTAGCATAAGGAAGTTCATCTGAGGTGGGAACCATAGTACACATCCCATACCTCTTTTAGCCTGGAACAAAGTAACTAGCGGAAAGGAGAGCGGGGGACTAGGTCTCCGCTCCATGAGGGAGTGGAATATGTCCCTCCTCATGAAGAACGCCTGGGAAGTGGTCGTGGGCTGGGACACTTCCTAGTGCTGATACATCAGAACTAGATATGAACAATATAATGGGGAAAACCGTCCAAACATATCTAGGCTAGCGAGAGTGGTGCTTAATGGAAAAAGCTTCATTGCTGAGAATATGTATAAAGAGTTGTTGAATGGCAGTGGAACGAACTTCTGGAAGGATTTCTGGTGTTCTGAGGAGGTAAAGCTAGAGGACCTGGCTATCTGACCTATTCCGGCAGACATTGCTGACTTGTAGGTAGCCAACGTGAGGTTGAGCAATGGCAGTTGGGACGAAGAGTTCCTTGAACACTGGATGCCTAGGGAAACGGTCAACTAGATCATGAATACAACAGGACCCGATCCTCAAGATGTAAATGATATTCTTGTGTGGAAGGCAACCACAGACGGGCAATACTCATCCAAATCTGCCTACAACATTCTCAGAAGATCACAGGACCTGAAAACTGAAGGCGAGTGGAACATGTTGTGGAAATCCAAGGTAGCGTTAAAAATCAAGAACTTCATGTGGCTTTTCTTGCATGGGGCACTCCTAACGAACCACAAGCGGGTCCAACGCCATATGTCTACGGACCCCTTGTGTGGATGATGCCAGGAAGATGAGGAAACTGCCATCCACGCCATCCGCGACTGTAAGTTTGCGAAACCAGTTTGGAACAGGTTGTTCAATGGAGATCAGTCACTGTCTTTCTATTCTACTGACGTTCATTCATGGACCAACCAAGGGCTACGGCTGAAAGGAGAGAAACAGATATTGTTTATGATCACTTGTTGGTATATATGGCATTGCAGAAATCAATATATTTTTGAGAAGATTTTTAAACCCACCGAACACATCTATCGGTTTATCTGTTCCGAGGTAGCTGCATCGGTGAGGGCATGGCAGGAAGACGATGAAGGCATCACGGGACAATCTCCCAAGAAAGCAGAAGAGGCTTGGCGAAAGCTGAGCGTCGGGAGGTTGAAGATGAATGTAGATGTCGTTGTTCTTCGATGAAAAAGTGCAGCAAATGCAACTTTTAGGGACAATAGAGGTGCCTGGATGTGGGGTTTTGGTACTCTATCAACTAATGTTCAATTAGCCCTACATGCGGAGCTTCTGGCTTTACACATTGCAATGCAGAAGGCGGAGGAACTGAGACTGATCGAGCTAGATATCGAATCTGATTGTAAACAGGCTATCAGTGCGGTGGAACACCAAACTGCTGAACATCCTAGGCACGCGTGCATCATCAATAGGTGTCAACAGTTTCTGGTTCAAAATACTCGCTGGACTCTTTCTCATATCCAAAGAACAAGTAATAGAGTTGTGGATGGGCTTGCTAAGTACCATATTAGAAACAAGCAAGGGTCCTTTCACTATATTAGACCTCCTGTGGCCATTTATGATTGGCTAGAGACTGACAAATGTAATGGTAGTAGTACTACCACGTTTAATTTGCATTTAGCTCCCTGTACGTTTACTCCTTTGAATATGCCTGCAAGAGGAGAGCGGGATGAATAAGAAGATCTCCTGACTTACCCAAAAAAAAAAGGATCTGCTTGATTGGTTGCTTAACTTGCGTGGTTGGACATCTTGATTTAAATTGGATATCTTATTTATATTTGAGACTACAGTATGTGGTTGTTTGTGATTACTCGCTTTAGTTTCCCAGTGTTTTCTAATGTTTCATCGATTGCATGGAAATAACTGTTTGTATGACTTTATTTCTGTAGACATTAAAGTGAATATGATTATCACAATTTAAGTATACATATGACTTGCCCAAACCTACATACCATCTCTATATATAAGATTTGAGAAAACCAAGCCCTAGAGGGAAGGTCAGAGGTGGTCAAGCCCTAGAGGGAAGACCATAGGGCACCCAGAGAGGTGACCCATAAGGTACCAAGCTTAGGATGGAGAAGGTAGCCTAAAGTCCCTTGAAAGGACTAAACCCTAAGAGAGGGTATCCCAGAGGATGAGTAAAAGCAGTTGGGAAGTTATATTGAAAATGTAATCTTGGATTGTTAACAACTATTTGATGTAATTAGGTTGTTATGAACTATGTGCATGTTATTGGTTGTCACCACATACATTATATTCTTTATACTGACCGACATTTTGTTTGTTAGCATTTTAGGAATATTTGAAAGAGGACAAATAGTAAAGTGATATTTGAAGAATAGAGCTAATTAAAGAAAGGAGGATTTAGTTAGATATAACTCTACATTGGGTAAAGTTCCAATGCTATTTTTGAAAGGTATGTGAAAACCAAATTTTAATCCTACTTTAAGCTTAGACTTTAGTAGAATTTATTAATTATTTTTTATTATTTACAAAACCATTGATCTTGTTTTGGGATAATGACACCAACTTCTTAGTCTTCCTTAAATGGGGGTTGTTGAGGGGTGGGGCTATTACAATTGGTATAAGAGCATGGTTTTCCATTTAATCTCTAATAATTAATAAATTTTACATAATCTTTAGAACCCAAGGGAGTTATCAGAAGATTTTCCAATGGTGGAGGTGTCTAGAAAAGGATAACAATCTAGGGGCTGGTAAGAATTTCCTCCACCCTGCTAGTCGGTCTATGAGGACTCCCAGATTCTGTGTGACTTCCTAGCCAAAATCAAAGTATTTGACTCAAAATAAGATACATCTAGGATTTCTCTCATCTGTCATCTTCCCTTCTCTACCCCGCTTCACTGAATAAGTCTGAAAGATTAGGGTTTCTCCCTCTCCACCACCCTCCTGAGTTTTGGGAATAAGAATGATAAGGATTAAGGAATCCTCCACCTAATAATAGAAAGCATGTATGAAATATGTCATGGACTTAAGTTTTGATAATTGGAAACTCAGACTGAGTTTAATTACATGCTTAGGTTGCATGGCTAGTGTTATCATGCCCTCAGGAGAACATTGAGGTTAGACCATCTGGTAGGATGAGGAGGAGAGTGATATCCTTTGAGAAAGAAGCCTCTAGGAAGAGGAAGAGACCTGACACATCCTCTAAAGATGATGCTCAACCCAAAAACCTTATGCGGCAGATAGTGAAAGAGTAGACATGATGAGTTAGATATCATAGTTGATCATGCATGCATGTACGTGGGTTTGACATGTGATGCGATGATTTTGAGTCGCATTTATAGACCTGTTTGATATGTGTTTTATGATTTTATTAGTCATTTTTATGGTTAATGTTGCATAATTCATCCACTTTGGTCTTTGCTACTATTTTATGTCAAATCCCCTTTATTTCATCGTTTTGAGCATTAATTGTCAAAATATTATTATTTGTGTGAATTTATGTGGTTTCGTGTTTGAATTTTAGGGAAAATAAGTATCTACTTCCGTCGATACCATCGACCGGACCACAGGCTTCCAGCCGCGAGTATCACCAAAGAGTCGATACTATCGACAGGGATGTCGATGGTATCGAGCTACCATCAGGTTGCTGGCGAGGAAGCAGTCGATAGTATCGACACCAAGTCGATACCATCGACGCACGGAGGCTACAACAACACAAAACGACAAAACCGTCGCTACAGGTTCGTCGATACCATCGACCCGTGTCGATGGTATCGAGATTACATCAGGCGCTCAGACGAAAGGAAAGAAGGGTTGCCGCTACCATACTGAGTCGATACCATCGACTCGCGTCGATGGTATCGACACCGTAAGATATGTGTTTGCTTTGGAATGATCTTAATCGGATGGCCGTGGTTAATTAGCGACCTAATGAGAGAGATATACCTAATGACAGCTGCCCGAAAGGGAGGGGGAGCTCATGAGCCATTGCACGAGTATCGAGGAGCAGTAGAGAGGAGAACGGCGGCCAGAAGCTCATACATGTTGATCCAGACACCGAAGAAGACGAATTCCACCCCCGGAAGGGGGGAGAGCACGTGTTCTACACGGAGGATCAACCGGTTCTTCTCCGTTCAGGGGTTTCACCTCTCATTTCACGTTTTTCATATGATTTCCCCTATCTCTACCATGTACTTGCTTGAGATGAACATGCAGGGCTAATCCCTTTCGTCTTTAGGACCGGGAGTAGCCCGGAAAATCATTGTATGACAATTTTATAATAGTAATTCATATTTTATCTCCTAAATCCGTGGTATGATTTCGTTTTCTCAATATATTGTTATGCTTGATCACCATAATAATAACCTAATGCCCTTAATCACTTTGAAAGACGGATTAACAGCTGAAAATAAACGGAATTCACATTAATCAACAAATCCCTTGAACAAGGTGGTGTAAAATGAATGGTGGATACTGAGAGATCGTTCATAATGCACCTAGTTTAGGGTACAGGTTACTACGACGGTGGAACCGACCTAGACTTAGGTAGTGAATTGCACCACGACAGTGGGAAATTCTGTTTTCAGGCCACTACCCAGATAGAGAGATAAAATTGAGGCATTATATAAAATCTAATACAATGAAAACTCACGGTGAAACCGCAATCCTAAAGATACCCTTTTGAATTGATTAAATCAACATTTAATCGATCGTTTGTTTTGTTTTGTTTTTATTTTCTTTTAATTTCAACAACAACTCTCAACTTGTTAATCGGTTTAGCTGATCGCAAGTAGTTAGTAGGAGTCCCCGATGATTGCACGTATCCCTGAGTTCGACTCGGGCCTCACAAAGGCATGTACTACTTGACGCGTTCACTTGCGTTTCTACGCACAGGAAAATTGCGTCAAGTTTTTGGCGCCGTTGCCGGGGATACGACAATTTGTTGGCACTTCGAGTGTTGTGAGCGGCCACTCTAGGCCACCTTTTTATTTTTTTTATTATCATTCTAAAAATTCAAAATCTATTTTCTAAATATTTGCAGTCGTCAAGCACTGTACTAAATTTAATCTTTCTATTTTCAGGTACTGTGCATGGTGCAGACGCGTAGTACTGACTACGCAGGTCGCGCACCAGAGGTTCCGCTATCGGGACCAGAAGACGAGGAAAGCCACAATCAAGACCAGTAAGAAGAAACAGAGTCATAACCTAAACAAGAAGAGATGGACGAGCCACAGACAATATGGGAATAGATCAAGGTTTCTTCCACATCCGCGTCAAAAGGGCCTATAAAGAAGCAAGCAATCAACATACCTACCTATAAGATTGATCCGGCTTTGATAAATCTGGTGAAGTCCAATGCTTTTCATGGGCTCAAGAATGAGGACCCCGTCGCACACATAAGTCAGTTTGTTGAGAATTGTGACATGGTTAAAATCGACAGGTTTCCACAGGATGCACTTTATCTTAAGTTTTTCCCGAGTTCATTGGCAGGAGCCGCGTGAGAATGGAAACACAATTTAGATGATGAGTTTGTGGAGTCCTGGGACCATATGGTGGAGGTTTTCTTTGAGAGGTTCTTTCCTCCTGAGAAGACCAACGACATGATCAGGAAGATCCATAACCTTACCCAACAGGAAGGTGAGACATATTCTGAGACCTGGGAGAGGTTTCAGGTCATGCTGAGACGGTGCCCGCATCACGGGATGGATAAAGAAACACAGGTAAAGATCTTCTATTTTGCTCTCTCCAAGCATGATAGGAGCAACCTTGATTCAGCTGGGTCAGGATTCTTTTTGAATAACACAAACACCAGGTGTTGGGAGATATTAAAGAACATGGCTAGGAAACAATCATGGGGCGAAAGAGGCACCGTGGAGCAGGTCCAAGCAGTAGGAGAATCTAAGGCAATAAAAGAACTGAATGAGAAGATGGATCTTCTCGCAAAGAAATTGCTTGCAAAGGAGGATACTGAGTCTGAGGACAAGGCTCAAGTGAAATTTATGAGGCAACAACCAGGTTATAGGACCAACGACTATGCATGGAGAAAAGACAAGAAGTTCTCGTGGAAGGATCCAAATAATTTTCTACAGGATCTAGATGCCAAACCCCAACCAGTAGCAGAGGATAAGAGCACAGAGCTGCTCAATCAGGTGATAAAGAAAAATCAAGAACTCATGACTACGTTCGGCCAGCAAATTAAACAGTAAGGGGAGTTTATGAATCATTTTGGGCAACACTGTAGAGCCATGGGGCGCAAATGAGGACCATAGAGACATCAATGGCACAGATGGCTGCGGAGATAACCAGTTTGAAAAAGCCGGCACATCCAGGTTTCCAGGGAAATACTAATGTCCCAGAAGGGAACCAGCAGGAAAAGGCCATCTTGCTAAGAAGCGGCAAGAAATTGTTAAATCCAAGGGCTGAGGAGACAAGCACACCACAAGCTGAAGTAGAAGGTGAAGCCAATGAGGAGCAGCCCGCACCGGTCACAGATCCAGTCAATGACACAGTTGTGGATTCTACTGAAGACCCGATTGTAGAGGAGGAAGGACCTCAGAAATAGACACCCTATGTGCCACCGTATCAAAGGGCACAAGCGGTCCCGGTCCCGTATCCAAACAGTGCTAAGGCAAGGAAGGTAGATGCGCAATTTAAGAAGTTCTTAGACAGTTTCAGGAAGCTTTCAGTCAATATTCCTCTATTAGAAGCCATTGAGCAAATCCTGTCTTACGGGAAATTTCTAAAGGACATCATTACCAAGAAGAGGAAAATTCCGGATACCGAGGTTGTCGTGCTCAAAGAGCAAGTGAGTGCCTTCATCATGGGCACTTTGCCACCAAAGAGGCAAGATCCAGGCTGTTTCAACATTTCTTGTTATATTGGAAAAGTCAAATTTGGTGAAGCATTATGTGACTCAGGGGCAAGCATCAACTTGATGCCCCTTTCTACATTCAAAAAGCTGGGATTGAAGGAGTCACGGCCAAGCAACATGACTATTCAATTGGCAGACAATTTGGTGGTAAAGCCATATGAAATCTGTGAAGATGTGTTAGTGAAAGTGGACAAATTTGTTTTTCCAGTAGATTTTGTAGTCATGGAGATGCAGGATGAACATGGCAACGAGCTATTACTTGGATGTCCTTTCCAAGTTACAGCCGACATGATTTTAGAGATGGGGAGAGGTCGTTTGACCTTGGGTATAGCCGATGACCGATTTGAGATGGTCATACCCTCTAGTACTGTGTCGTCTAAAGCAAAGGAACAATGCCGTGTGGTAAAACATCTGGATAATAATATTTCACTCTGTCTTGGGAAGCCATTTCTGGACATGGCTCATGTGATGAGCAAAGTGGACAATGGAACTTTGGCTGTGGACATCATGGAACAGACCAAGGTAGTATCTCTGTGTAAAGTTGTAGGGTTCCCTAATGATGAGGATGAGGACATTCCGCCTTCTACGGAAGATGATGTTATTGTAATTTCTATTTTTTATGCATATCCTGAATTACCATTGGAGGCTTATTTGGTAAATATTACACATGATTGGATGCAGAGCAAATCACTCAAGGAGTGCGCCAAAATGCTTCAGATGCTTCCATGCTTCTATGCGAGGCATTATGAAGATTTAGGTGAACTTCCCCCGCCGCTTCAATCATCTCTGGTCAGCTCGCCGGAGTTAGAATTAAAGCCGCTACCACCGCATCTCAAATATGTCTTTCTAGATGAGGAAGACAAGTTACCTGTGATCATTTCTACTTATTTGAGTGCGGATGAGGAGGAACTATTGTTGATAGTGCTGAAAAACCACCGGGGAGCTTTTAGGTGGTCCGTTGCAGATATCAAGGGAATTTCCCCTACATTGTGTCAGTATAAGATTCGGCTCGAGGAGGGAGCAAAGCCCGTGATCCAACCTCAACGACGTCTCAATCCAAGCATGATGGAGGTTGTGAAGAAGGAGGTTATTAAACTTCTTGCTGTAGGTATCATTTACGCAATATCAGACTCGACATGGGTGAGTCCCACACAGGTAGTCCCTAAAAAGGGGGGAATTACTGTCACCCAAAATATTTTAAATGAACCTGTCACCACCCGATCGGTAACCGGGTGGCGAGTTTGTATTGATTACCTCCGTCTGAATGCCACTACGCTAAAAGATCATTTTCCTTTACCTTTTATCGATCAAATTCTAGAGCGTCTCGCCGGTCGATCGCACTTCTATTTTCTTGACGGGTACTCGGGGTACAACCAGATTTCAATTGATCCTTCGGACCAAGAGAAATCTACTTTCACTTGTCCCTATGGGACTTTCGCGTATCGCCGAATGCCTTTTGGTTTATGCAATGCACCTGTGACTTTTCAGCGTTGTATGCTCGCTATCTTTTCTGACATGGTAGAACGCTGTCTTGAGGTGTTTATGGATGACTTTTCGGTGTATGGTGCATCGTTTGACGAATGTCTCTATAATATGGACAAAGTTTTACAGTGATGCGAGGACAAACATTTGGTCCTCAACTGGGAAAAATGTCACATGATGGTGACTGAGGGGATAGTGCTAGGACACAAGCTGTCTCGCAAAGGTTTAGAGGTGGATCCGGTAAAAATTGAAGTTATTTCCAAGTTACCCCCACCAAATTCTGTTAAAGGGGTAAGGAGTTTCTTGGGACATGCCATATTTTATCGTCGATTTATAAAAGACTTTTCAAAAATCACGAAACCTCTATCCGAACTGCTTGAGAAAGACGTTGTACTTGATTTCAATGACAAATGTCTACGTGTTCGATGTGTTGAAGGAGAACTTGATTTCTGCACCAGTTGTTCAAATGCCGGATTGGACTAAACCATTCGAACTCATGTGTGACGCTTCTGATTTTGCGGTAGGAGCCGTGTTGGGGCAGCGGGTGGACAATAAACCCGCCGTGATTTTCTACGCTTCAAAGACTTTGAATGATGCACAATTAAATTATACAACTACTGAAAAAGAATTAGTCACCGTTGTTTTCACTTTTGAAAAATTTCGGCAATATTTAGTTGGATCTAAAGTATTCGTTTGGACTGACCATGCCGCAATTAAATATTTAAAGGAGAAAAAAGATGCAAAGCCTAGATTAATTAGGTGGATTTTGCTCTTACAAGAATTTGACATCGAAATCAAGGATAAAGCTGGGATTGAAAATGTTGTGGCGGATCATCTGTCTAGGTTAGAGAGGGTGGATGAAAAAGATTTACATATACCCATAACTGAGACATTTCCAGATGAACAGATTTTGAAAGTTAATTCTAAAGACCCTTGGTTCGCTGAGATTGTGAATTATTTGGCTTGCGGGATCATCTCGGAAGATTGGTCATATCAAGAGAAGAAAAGATTTTTCCATTCTTTATGATATTATTTTTGGGATGACCCTATTCTTCTTAAGCAATGCAGGGATGGTATCCTACGCAGATGTGTGCCTGAGGTGGAGTACGAGAGCGTTGTTGATGCATGGGTTTTGAGTCACTTTTATAGGCTTATTTTATATCTGTTTTATGCATGTATTTGTCATTTTCTTGGATTATATTTGCATAATTCACTATAGTTGGCCCTTAAACTCTTTTTGCATCAAATTATACTTCTTTTATAATATTTATATGATTTTATATAATCTCCGGACTTATACACATGTTTCGGCACTTTTTCAGGCACTTTTGCATTGTCCGGAGTCGATACTATCGACCCCCAGGTCGATAGTATCGACATTTCATCAAAAAGAAACCCCAAAACGCGATCTTGGAAGGAATAACCTGTGCCATGGTCGATACCATCGACATTGGGGTCGATACTATCGACAGCGTCGGGATCTGGCGATTTTCAGCACTAAAACGGAGCGTTTTAATCCAACGGTTGAGCTTTTTCGGAGCTGTAAAGTGGTCCTATGACCTAAGAAGAGCACGGACAGCCCGAGGGGGAGAGGACATTGTGTTGCAAAACATACAAGAAGGAGAGAGAGAGATAGGAGATGAGAGATGAAGGCCGTCAACCGAGCGATCCGGACACCTCTAACGGGCGATTTTACTGCCGGAAGACTGCAAAACACACGTTTCTCGAGGAGGATCTCCAGGAACACCTTTGTATCAGGGGTTACACGAGTTTTCTCCATGTTTCTCATATTTTTCTTCTCTACTCCTCTGTCTTTCATTGAGATGACCATGCGGGGCTAATTCCCTTTGTCTTTAGGACCGGGAGTAGCCCGAGAATTCATTGTATGACAGTTTTATAATAGTAATTCATATTTTATCTCTTAAATCCGTAGTATAGTTTCGGTTTCTCCATATATTGTTATGCTTGATCACCATAATAATAACCTGATGCCCTTTATCACTTTGAAAGAAGAATTAACGGCTGAAAAGAGACGAAATCTACATTAATCGATAAATCCCTTGACCAAGGTGGTGTAAAATTAATGGTGGATACTGAGAGATCGTTAGTAATGCACTTAGTTTAGGGGATAGGTTACTACGACGGTGGAACCGACCTAAACCTAAGTAGTGAATTGCACCACGACAGTGGGCACTTCTGTTTTCAGGCCACTACCCAGATAGAGAGAGAAGATTGAGGCATTATATGAAATCTAATACAATGAAAACTCGCGGTGAAACCGCAATCCTAAAGATATCCTTTTGAATTGATTAAATTAACCTTTAATCGATTGTTTGCTTTGTTTTATTTATATTTTCTTTTAATTGTATTCAACAACCCCAATTTGTTATTCGGCTTAGCTGATCGCAAATAGTTAGTAGGAGTCTCCAACATTTCCGAGTATCCCTGTGTTCGACTCGGGCCTCACAAGGCCTGTACTACTCGACGTGTATACTTGCGTTTTTAGCACGTAGTAAAATACACGTCAAGTTTTTGGCGCCATTGCCGGGGATACGTCGAATTGTTGGCACTTTGAGTGCTACGAGCGGCCATTCTGGGCCACTTTATTTTTTTTATTTGGATTGAAACAACTTCAAATATTTTTAAATTGTTCGATAATTTTTATACTCGTCATAGCATTGTATTGAACTCGGATTTTCTCATTTCAGGTATTGTGCATGGTGCAGACACGTAGTACTGACTACGCAGTTCGCGCACCCGAGGTTCCGTTGCTGGGACTTGAGGACGAGGATTATCACGAGCAAGAGCAACCAGAAGAGGTAGATTCCGAACTTGAACAGGAAGAGATGGCCGAGCCACAGACTATATGGGACAAGATCAAGGCTTCTTCCTCATCAGCTTCAAAAGGGCCTATAAAGAAGCAGGCAATCAACATACCTACTTATAAGATTGATCCGGCGTTGATAAATCTGGTGAAATCAAATGCTTTCCATGGGCTCAAGAATGAGGACCCCGTCGCGCACATCAGCCAGTTTGTTGAGAACTGTGACATGGTAAAAATCAATAGGTTTCCACAGGAGGCACTGTATCTCAAGCTTTTCCCGAGTTCATTGGCGGGAGCCGCGCGAGAATGGTTACATAATTTGGATAATGAGTTTGTGGAGTCCTGGAACCATATGGTGGAGGTTTTCTTTGAGAGGTTCTTCCCTCCTGAGAAGACTAACGACATGATCCGGAAGATTCACAACTTTACCCAACAGGCCGGTGAGACATATTCTGAGACCTGGGAGAGATTTCAGGTCATGCTGAGGAGGTGCCTGCATCATGGGCTGGATAAGGAGACACAGGTAAAGATCTTCTATTTTGCTCTCTCTGAGCACGATAGGAGAAACCTTGATTCAGCTGGGTCAGGATTCTTTCTGAATAATACAGACACCAGATGTTGGGAGATATTAAAGAATATGGCTAGGAAACAGTCATGGGGTGAAAGAGGCGCTGTGGAGCAGGTCAGAGTTGTAGGTGAATCCAAAGTAATTAAGGAGCTGAATGACAAGTTAGATCTTCTAGCCAAGAAGCTGCTAGCTAAGGAAGATTCATCTGAGGATGAGGAAGCCCAAGGAAAGTACATGCAACAACAAGGCTACAGAAACAATGACTATGCGTGGAGGAAGGACAAAAAGTTCTCCTGGAAGGATCCTAACAATTTTCTGCAGGATCCGGAGGCAAAGCCACAACCTAGAGTTGAAGATAAGAACATCAAATTATTGAGTCAAATGGTGCAGTAGAATCAGGAGATGATGGCTATGTTTGGTAAACAATTGCAATCTCAAGGTGATATTCTAACCAAATTTGGGCAGACGCTACAAAGCCATGGAGCACAGATGCGGGCATTAGAAACCACCATGGCTCAGATTTCAAGTGAAGTGGCGGCCATCAAGCACGCCAACCAGCAGAAACTGGCTGAGAGTGCAAATGTGGCCCAAGCACACCATCAAGTGAAGTACATGTTTGTGGTAAGCAATGAGGAGGAATCTCAGGTGTCAGAAGCAGAAGATCAAAGCAAAATGAAGTTTGATACGGAAGCGACACCGACGATACCGTATCCTCATACTTATTATGGACTGTCAGGCGGAAACACTCTCTTCAGAAAATCCCGCCATGAGCACATGATAGTTGCGCCTACACTTAGGCGAGAAGAGCAAAGTAAGACTATCCGCCAAGGTGTTGATGCATCTATTGCAGGGGAGGAGTCACATCACATAATTAATGTTGATGATGTTCTGATAAAGCCCACGCCAGAGGGAGTAATTGAAGCAAGCTTAGGGGAGCTGACCCCGAAAAGCTCATATGTGCCTCCTCACAAGCATGTCAATGCAGTAGATGTGTCAAGTCGGGACAATCTGAAGCCGAAGAAGGAGCACCGGCACTATAGGAAATTCTTGGAAATATTCTGCAAGCTGCATATCAACATTCCACTGGTGGAAATGATTGAGAAGGTTCCCGCCTATGGGAGGTTCATTAAAGATATAATCAACAAAAAGAGGCGGATCAAAGATACTGATGTATGCAGGATGAATGAAATGGTGAGCTCAATCATTCTTGGGAGCTTACCAGAGAAGAAGAAAGACCCGGGGAGTTGTTATATCCCATGTTCAATAGGCGACCAACATTTTCCACAAGCATAGTGTGATTCGGGTGCCAACATTAATCTTATGCCTCTGTCCACATTTCAAAAGCTTGGGTTGAAGGAGATAAAGAAATCGGCGGCAACGATTGAGTTGGCGGATGGGTCCATTGTAAGGCCATATGGAGTGTGTGAGGATGTACTCGTCAAGGTAGACAGGTTCATCTTCCCGGTAGATTTTGTTGTCATGGACATGCCACAGCTCCGAAGTTGCGAGATGTTATTGGGAAGGCCGTTCCAAGCTACGGCTGATGTCATCATTGCCATTGGGAGAGGTACATTGACCTTGGGGATTGGACATGATAGAGTTCAATTCAAATTGCCACATGACGCATTGGAGACATCTCTTGACAACCCAGGTTAAAGGTATCTTTATGTCAAGCCTAGGACATTAAACAAGGGCGCTTGTTGGGAGGCAACCCAACTTTAGGTTCAATTTTATGTTTGGTTATGTTCTTTTATGTTTATGTACTTAGTTTTTGCTTAGGTTTTGATAATTTTTGTAAAAATGGTACCCTAACTCGTATTTTGAAGTGTGCAGAATGTTAAGGTCGATACTATCGACACCCATGTCGATAGTATCAAGTTTGGAGAAGTAAACGCTGAAGAAAAGTTGATACCATCGACCCTAGGGTTGATAGTATTGATATTCCTGAAGATTTACAGAAAAATAGGTGCCAGTAAAGTCGATACCATCGACCCTAGGGTCGATAGTATCGACACTTTTGAGTTCCCAGGCTTTTATATGCGTCGATTCAACAAAATCGCTGAGTCTGGGTCGATGGTATCGACACCTGCAGGACAGCTACATAAAACAGGCCGTAAAAGGTATCGAAACGAGATTTTTTCGAACCGTTTTTTGCAGAGGAAAGATGGATGAAGCAAGTCACGTCTTAGAACCACTAAGACACAAAAATGGGCCACAAAAATGAGGGAGATAGCAAGCATCACTTGGTCTACTTGAGCATCTGACCATCCTTCTTCACCACACTTCAAAGTGAATGGTACCGTTGTTCCACCTCTTAAGTGAGAATGTTGACTATGAGGCCATAGTCATATTCAAGCTTAGGAGGGGTGTTGGAACAACCCTCTATCTTAGTTTTTACTTACTTATTCATGTTGATTTTACTTTTGAGATATTAGTTGTTTTTATTTCTAGGTTTACCACTTTTGTAGGATCCACATCTATCTAGTGTAATCTGTGGAGCAATAAATGCATGCTTTCAATTGGGAGTTTTACTCTTGGGTTGTGGGCACATGAAAATATGAGCATATTGAAAGCTTTTTGAGCTTATTCTTGTGAGTAATTGAGTGGCATAACTGAGGAAGTGCTTGGGTGAGTCAGCTTCAGGACACGGGGACATGAATGACCATCTTTATTGTCCAAGGAAAAGTGATTGACAAGGATGTTTGAGCCCAAACCGACCAAACGCTAACTTGACCTTAGACTAAAGTTTAAGAGAGAAATCCTTCAGTTACCCTGTACACAGGTCTTTAGAGAGGGACATATGATATTTTTGAAAGGTTCTGTCAATTAGTCTTGTGATCTGATCCACCGCAATTTCATTCACACTCCACCATAAGAAATGGGAGCACATTACTGTCTTTCACTCTTTGATTGCATACCATGTAGATAGGTCTTGCATTACAACTATTTTCACATTTTTTGCATGAGAATGAAAAAAAAAGATAGAGTAGTTATACATGCACATTATCCTTAGGTGAATGTCATAGTAGTTGCATAACTGTCATTATGTAGTTACATTTACATCTTTTGAGCATATTTTACAACATGTAGCTTATGTTGCTCTGAAAACATTAAAGGTGATGAACTTGTTCCATACCCTCCAAATAGAATGCTTCAGATGCACAAGTATGTAACAAGAAGTGAGCCCGGCATATAATTCATTGTCATCTATGAAAATAAGGGCTTTAAAAAAAATTGAAAAAAAAGAGAAGAAAAAAAAAAGAATTGAGAAGTAAGTAGGAATGAGAGGGAGAAAGGAACATGTTCTCACTTACATACTAAGAAGAATAAGCACATGGTGTAGTTTTCTTAGATATTCCATCTCACCTTGAGACGGAATGATAGTGCATGCATCATTCCACCAAAAATGTAACATTAGGACATTTTCACTTGCATTTTGCATCATGATAGGTCATTAATTTTTGTATTGCATGATTGACTATTATGTGCTTGCATCTCTTCTACAACCACCTATCCCATCCACCTATTGCTCTAATCGGTAGGCCACCCATGATATTCTCCTCATTCATTAATATCAGGAGATCTGCTTCCATTTAGATGGTAGTTAGGAAATGAGCAACGCAGATAGGAGATCACAAGATGCATCAAGTATGGACCTGATGAGTTTATCATATTAACTACTTTAATTGATAGTGTTTCACTGATTGGGGGATAGACATCTTTTACATAGGTCTTTGGTTGCCTGGATGGCAGTTAGTGTTCAGTGGTCAATGAGGGCCGGTTTGTGGAAAGAAAGTGGGGATGATGTAGATTCATTTCATGTATTTATGTCTTGTTGCTGACTTATCTCAACCAAATACAAAGTTTTGTTGCTCGAGGACGAGCAAGGTTTAAGCTTAGGGGAGTTTGATGCATGGGTTTTGAGTCACTTTTATAGGCTTATTTTATATCTGTTTTATGCATGTATTTGTCATTTTCTTGATTATATTTGCATAATTCACTATAGTTGGCCCTTAAACTCTTTTTGCATCAAATTATACTTCTTTTATAATATTTATATGATTTTATATAATCTTCGGACTTATATACATGTTTCGACACTTTTTCAGGCACTTTTGCATTGTCCGGAGTCGATACTATCGACCCCCAGGTCGATAGTATCGACATTTCATCAAAAAGCAACCCCAAAACGCGATCTTGGAAGGAATAACATGTGCCATGGTCGATACATCGACCTTGGGGTCGATACTATCGACAGCGTCGGGATCTGGCGATTTTCAGCACTAAAACGGAGCGTTTTAATCCGACGGTTGAGGGAGCCGTAAAGTGGTCTTATGACCTAAGAAGAGCACGGACGGCCCGAGGGGGAGAGGACATTGTGTTGCACAACATCCAAGAAGGAGAGAGAGAGATAAGAGACGAGAGACAAAGGCCGTCAACCGAGCGATCCGGGCACCTCCGACGGGCGATTTTGCTGCCGGAAGACTGCAAAACGCACATTTCTCGAGGAGGATCTCTAGGAACACCTTTGTATCATGGGTTACACGAGTTTCCTCCATGTTTCCCATATTTTTCTTCTCTAATCCTCTGTCTTTCATTGAGATGACCATGTGGGGCTATCCCCTTTGTCTTTAGGACCGGGAGTAGCTCGGGAATTCATTGTATGACAGTTTTATAATAGTAATTCATATTTTATCTCTTAAATCCGTGGTATAGTTTCGTTTTCTCCATATATTGTTATGCTTGATCACCATAATTATAACCTAATGCCCTTAATCACTTTGAAAGAAGAATTAACGGCTGAAAAGAGACGAAATCTACATTAATCGATAAATCCCTTGACCAAGGTGGTGTAAATTTAATGGATACTGAGAGATCGTTCGTAATGCACTTAGTTTAGGGGATAGGTTACTACGACGGTGGAACCGGCCTAAACCTAAGTAGCGAATTGCACCACGACAGTGGGCACTTCTGTTTTCAGGCCACTACCCAGATAGAGAGAGAAGATTGAGGCATTATATGAAATCTAATACAATGAAAACCCGCGGTGAAACCACAATCCTAAAGATATCCTTTTGAATTGATTAAATTAACCTTTAATTGATTGCTTGCTTTGTTTTATTTATATTTTCTTTTAATTTTATTCAACAACCCCAATTTATTATTCGGCTTGGCTGATCGCAAATAGTTAGTACGACTCTCCAACATTTCTGAGTATCCCTATGTTCGACTCGGGCCTCACAAGGCATGTACTACTCGACGCGTATACTTGTGTTTTTAGCGCGTAGTAAAATACACGTCAGTTGTCCATCATTGCCACACACTACCTACGGGAGTACACCATGCGAGCTCTCGTACGGCAGCTAAAGTTCTAGAGAGTGGCCTGTATTGGCCAACCTTGTTCTGAGATGCCTACGAGTTTGTAAGGCAATGTGACTCCTGCCAACGAGCAGGTAATATTTCAAAGAGACAGGAGATGCCCCTAAATGTGTTCCAAGAAGTGGAGGTATTTGATCTGTGGGGCATAGATTTCATTGGACCCTTTGTGTCCTCAAATTCAAATTTATATATTCTTTTAGCAGTTGATTACGTGTCGAAGTGGGTAGAAGCAATACCCACAAGGACTAACGATTCCACTGTAGTGTGCAGGTTCGTGAAAGAAAACATTTTTTGCAGGTTTGGAGTGCCTCGAATGATCATCAGTGATGGGGGTACGCATTTTAGGAATCAAAAGTTCTCGACATTGTTGAAGAAATATGGGGTCAAACACAACATAGGTACCCCATATCACCCGCAGACTCAAGGACAGGTGGAGGTCTCCAATCGTGAAATTAAGAAGATTTCGGAGCGTACGGTGGCATCCACGAGGAAGAATTGGAGTGCCCTACTACCGGATGCATTGTGGGCGTACATGACGGCTTGCAAAACACCTATAGGCACCACGCCTTTTAGGTTAGCATATGGTCGGGCTTGTCACTTACCGGTAGAGTTAGAGCACAAAGCACATCGGGTTCTTAGAAGGCTCAACTTGAGTTACGATGGAGCGGGGAGGAAGAGATTGCTTGAATTGAATGAGTTGGATGAGCTGCGGATGACGGCATATGAGAACTCGCGGATATACAAGGAGCGCACCAAGTTAATCCACGATCGCCACATCTAGTTGCGCACATTCAAGGAAGGAGATAGTGTATTGCTGTTCAATTCACGACTGAAGTTGCATCCCGGAAAGCTCAAATCCCGGTGGAGTGGGCCGTTCGTGGTAGAAGAGGTCAAACCACACGGCGCAATCTTGGTGTGGGATGGTGAGACCACATTTTTGGTGAATGGACAAAGATTGAAGCTCTACTTTGGTGAAAATTACAAGAGGAAGGTGAATGAGGTCAAACTCATTTCACTTTCGGATGCATGAGGTTCCCAAAAGTCATCTAGCCTAAGACGTTAAATAAGGGTGCTTGTTGGGAGGCAACCCAACCATCGGTACCTTAGTTTAGTTCATGTACATTCGTAGGTTGATTTGTTTTGGTTTAATTTTTAGCGTAAAAAAGATACCGTGATCGGTTTGTTCTTTGTGCAGGCTGAGGCAGAGTCGATACCATCGACACACTGGTCGATGCTATCGACCATGGAACAGGTTGACGAATGCAAATTTTGCACTGCATCGATACTATCGACGGACTCGTCGATGGTATCGACATACCTACAGGCAGATCACAAATACAAGGTCGATGGTATCGAGATACCGGTCGATACCATCAAGATCTCTGGAGATTTACAGAAGAAATCGACTCAGGAAAGTCGATACCATTGACGGGTGTGTCAATGGTATCGAAACTTTCAAGTGAAAGATGGTGGTGGTCGGGCCTTGCGAGGATTTTCCCTAATCAGAGAGTCGATACTATCGACTCCCGTCAATGGTATCGACCATACACGTCACCGATCCGCGCGAACAAATCAACGGCGATCGCGGCATCAAGACGGTCGATCCGGGTGCAGCGTCGATACCATCGACCCATGTCGATGGTATCGACACGTCAGTGATCCAGGTTTCAAGATCCAGCCATCAATGACCGTCGATACCAGTGAGGGGGCGGATAACATCAACAAGTGTCGATACCATCGACTCGCGTCGATGGTATCGACGGGTCAACAGTGGCACCGACCACATCTATTTAAGGGGAGTGATTGCGTCAGTTGACGTCACGCTTTCAGAGCAATCTTCTTCTCTTGTGTCGAGCGATCCCCTGAGCCGTCCAGCACGACGACGAGCAGCACCGAGTGAAGGTCTTCATTGAGCGGAGATTCAACTCTCCAATCTTCACCGAGCTCTCTTTCTGATCCCCATTTCTTGTCGCAAACATGGTGCATGTGGCCAGAGCTTCCTCCTCGCGTGCGACTCCGATGGACATCCCAGAATTTGTGCCACCACCGCCATCGTCAACCGCACATCCCCAACTTGTCCATCCTTCCTCGGAGGTCCGGAAGATCTACGAGGAGATCGTGCAGAGGAAGATAGAGCCCACCCGATATGTGGCCCGGGAGATGATCCGAGATCTCGGATTTGAGGCCAACTTGGCCTACGTTCTGCAGGGGCAAGCCCGTCACACGGGGCGAAGGCCCGATGAGTTGCAATTCCATACTGATGGTCAGTCGTTCTTCAACGACTAGCCGACGTACAAAGAGTTGGTGGCAATGTTCATGGCGTCGCTGGACGTCTGTGTCATGCCCAACGACATAATAGCTATCGATCATGAGTGGATCAAGGGTCGGGTGTTTTTCCGGCTGTACAACCACGACTACACCCTCACGCTCAAGCAGTTCAACATGATCTTCAACTGGAACCATTCGCAGTACGACCACTGTAACGACCCGCACTTTTGAGTGTCTAAAAGACCTTAAAGTCGCAGATCGTTAATCATAACTTCTAGGATCAGATTCATGAAATAATACAAAATAGTAAACAATTTTCATTAATGATCAAATATTTACATGTTTAGATAAAAAGCTCCTATAAGGAGTTAAATATCTTTTAAACAGAATTAACTTTTACATGTGTGAAGATAAACCATTAAGTAAACCTTCATGATTAGACTGTAGTGTCTTCAACATCTCTATCTGTACCCTCATGTCCACGAATCAAGTATATCTGAAACCTAAAATGCCGACAAACAAATACGCGGTCAGTATATTACTATATTGGTACGTGGGTTCAAACAATAATCACAAGTACAGATATAAGCAAACATCTTTATCTTGAATATAAACTCATTTTCATATTCTAACCCTTATCTGGTCTACTACCTCAGTTGTAATCACTCTCCCTCTGGGGCTCATGTGCATTACCCTTAAGATCAGTCTGACCCATGGTTCAGAATGTAATTATTTACTTTACATGATACTCATATGAACTTTATAGTTTGCAAGAACTAAATAAACAAGCAAACAGTTTATTTATCATTTAATCTCATCGAGAAACATCGGCAATCTCAGAATTCGATACATGTAATCATAAGCGTAACCACGTACCTTATGACATTGCAGAAACCATGTAGAACATCTTATGTACTTTAGGAATGCAATCCAAACATGCAATCAACCAAGCACATAATCAACAAGTATCTGAAACAAAGCATACTACGTGTGTGTCACCAAGTATTCGCATTACATTAATCAGATCTAGATTCGCTCCTAAACTAGGGTTTAGGACTATCTCATGTTTAGACTAAGGATTAGGATTAAAAACCCTAATTCCATAATATTATGATTTCTAAGATTACAACATTTAATTATCCATATTAGGTGAAACCCTAATCATCATCTTACACATATGAAACCATTCATGATACCTAGATCACATTATCAGCATTAGATCATAGCAAGATGTTGACATTGATTTTTAACACCCTAAATAACATGAATAAGATTACTAATCTAGAATCATCCATTATTCATCATTATCAAGGTTTTACTGATTATACATGGCAAGATCATGTATTAGCCTAATATGAACGAATCTATTCAATTAATCATCAGATTAAGGCAGATCTATGTTTTCCTTTACATTAAACACATCTAAATATGTATTGCACATACTTTCAGAACAGGAAGCTTAATTAGATTATAAAACTATTTTATCCGGATTCCTCTCATTCTCCTGATCACTTTGATATATAATATCGCTACATTCTGAGTTACTATCAATTAACTATATTTATTCTAAGATTACTGAACCTGGACCAATTACACGCTGACACGTCAGCGTTTCTACTAGCTAATTTGCAATGCAAGCGGCTTCTTTAAAATATAATTAAAAGACGTATTTACCCTTACCTTGATTTCTCGGGTTGCTGTGCATCCAGGGGCATAATTGTCCAAAGGCAGTAACCTGCCCTCAACCTCGTGATCGTCTTGCGTCTCTGGACGGAAGTTGGCTTGCGGTCACGGCCACACACCCCACCTCCATTATCGTCTTGCATCTATTCCTTTCCAAAGGTTGATGGACTCCTCGCATAGGAAAAGTAGGCATGAAGGGATTAGATAAGGCCCACCATATTTCCTTTAACAACAATCCTCCCCGCATGATACCTTCTCAATTCCTTTTCCGATTACCAGGCTTTGTTGGGTATCCTTTGCATACCAAACTTCTTATTTTCTTTTAGGAAACTTGCATACTGTCTTTTTATATGGCTTCCAAGGAAAGGTGGATAATCCTTTAATTAAATATCTGAGCCACATGTTATCTTGGATTATCTTAGAAATCCTCTCATTATCTTAACTTGTAATTATCCTTCAACATACCAAAAAGGCAAACCAAGGTAACACTATTTGTGTCCCTACCATTGTGTTTCCAATAATGGAAAGATAAGTATTCTTTTAATTATCTAACACATTATTAACTTTATTCTCCTTTGGAAAACATTTATCAATATCAAAAGTCATTACTATTTATTAATGCATGAATTCTGTTTATCTATTTGTCTTGTGCCAAAAGAAATTGTGCGACAAAGGCAATTAACATTACTATTCCACCAATAAAATCATTGAGGAATTATCAAATTAATTCATGCATCATATTTTATAGTTCAATTTTTACCAAAATTTGAGGATATTACATTCACCCCTCCTTAAAAGGAATTTTGTCCTCAAAATTCACACCTAAAAGAAAAAGGTGAATTATAACTCATCTTAGTTTCAAGTCTTAGGGTCAGCACCCTACTTAGAATCTTTACATATGTTATTATGCAAATTCCACACATTAAGACTAAGATTGGTACTTGAATTCAATTCAATGTATATCTACATCTTTAGTATATACATCTTATCATCACTTGATGATTTCATTCTTATTTTGTGATTTCATTACTACTTGGTGATTTCTCTTTTCTCCTAGGTTTCCAACCTATTACACATTATTTTCACATAAGGGTGAGGTAACACCTCTAACCCTAGTTCATGTCATTACACATTAAATGTAGGATATTCATCCTCATTAATTCAATTTTAAGCATAACGTGTATCTATCCATTCTCCCTCCCTCATAATGAAATGAAATAAGCATTTGGCTGCAACCCAAACACAAATTTCATTCCATTCCAAGAGCGGAGATGGTACATCCACATATTACCTTTCAATTTCATGCATTAAGTTGAATCATACTCTATATGACTCTAAACTTACTTGTTCTTAATTTTATAGCATTCTTTATCTCATGAAGTCAAGTGTCCCTTTTCTTACTCTTAATCTAGGGAACAACTTCTCTCAAGTTTTCATGACCTCTTTATATCTTTTATATTTACATCTCATGTATCACTATGAGCCTTAGCCAAATCCTTGAGGTCTCTAGGGGTATAGGTACTTTTGGACTGATCTCATCCTCATGCATCAAGGGAGTGTCTTTACATTCACCCTACTGGGCCACATGAACATAAAGTAGGTGGCCAACCTCCTAAGACATGGGCCTAGGGCAAACCAACTGTTACCTCCCGACCACTTGGTCGTGTGCATTCAAGATTTATCAACTCCCAACCCATCAGTCCTATGTACCTCTAATACACCCTACTTGACCCTAGGATTGCATTAGGACTCTATCCTCCCTAAGGGTTTCTTTTGAGATGTCACATCTTTTAAGCACATTATTCTCTTATTTAATTCTTTAACCCAGATTGCCTTCATATCTCTCTTTTGAGTACACATAATGCAGTGTCGTCCCATCATTGGGCTCAGGCCACCTTCCCTCCAGGGCTTGGTGCCATGTCAGTCTTCCCTCCTGGGCTTGACCTCTATGATCTTCCCCTCCAGGGGCTTGATCCTAGACAACTGCATTGTGGACTTAGGCCACCTTCCCTCCTGGGCTTGGTGCCTGCCTGGTCTTCCCTCCTGGGCTTGACCATTTCATGACCTTCCCTCTTGGGCTTGGTCGTCCACTTAGGCCACCTTCCCTCCTAGGCTTGGTGCCTTATTGGTCTTCCCTCCTGGGCTTGACCAACTGTGGCACTCAGAGTCGGCATCCTTGGATTCAAAGAATTTATGTACTTTCATTTTCTTCTTTTTTATATCTTTAACTCTTCACTCCTCTAGGTGAGGATTAAGGTTATCTCAATACATAATTACATTTATTCACTTAACTTTTAAGGGAAAGTCCTAGCCTAGGGTGCCTTCTTGGCTCATAGGAGGGGGTTAAGCTCTCTAGCCACAACCTGATCCCAAGATCTAGGTTTTGCCTCCCTCATAGGTCATCTTCCCACTCTCGGGTTGACCCACCCCAGGTTGGCACACTAACCCTAAAGGTTTCATGGATATCTTCTTTTCTTTTATCGTTAGGCATAACTTTATCATCAACCCATGTTTGCTCAACCTCAGGAATACCCCTCATGGTCTCTGTTCATTCAATGAACTTGGGTCACCTTCCCTCCAGGGCTTGGTGCTACCTCGGCCTTCCCCTCCAGGGGCTTGGCCACCATCACTAAACTTCTAGAGACATCATGAGGAATTTGAGCAAGTTATATTCCAACTTTTCATTTTATGATATATTCAACTATTGGGTTTTTATATCTCTTAAGACTTATCACATAAGTTTTATGCTCCTCATGCACACATGCATGGGAGATTGGGTTACCTAAACCATCCCTTATCTTTCTTATTCATGATTTCAAGTTTCACATGGGCAGTGTCCCATACCACCACACCATGTTCATTACCGATTTTTAAGTTTCACATGGGTAGTGTCCCATACCACCACACCATGTTGATTACCAATTTTAAGTTTCACATGGGTAGTGTCCCATACCACCACACCATGTTGATTACCGATTTTAAGTTTCACATGGGTAGTGTCCCATACCACCACACCATGTTGATTACCGATTTCAAGTTTCACATTTTACTTCTCTTATTAATATTTTCTTTTCAAATATTTTTATGAAAGAGATGAGAATTAGATGAAAATGTGAGATGAGGAACTTAATTTTTCTGTTAAAATTTCTAAGGATAATTTGAAATTATAAACTATTAAGTATTAGTTGATGAATCTGTGCTCTGATACCAAATGTAACGACCCACACTTTTGAGTGTCTAAAAGACCTTAAAGTCGCATATCGTTAATCATAACTTCCAGGATCAGATTCATGAAATAATACAAAATAGTAAACAATTTCCATTAATGATCAAATATTTACATGTTTAGATAAAAAGCTCCTCTAAGGAGTTACATATCTTTTAAACAGAATTAACTTTTACATGTGTGAAGATAAACCATTAAGACTAAACCTTCATGATTAGACTGTAGTGTCTTCAACATCTCTATCTGTACCCTCATGTCCACGAATCAAGTATATATGATACCTAAAATGCCGAAAAACAAATACGCGGTCAGTATATTACTATACTGGTACGTGGGTTCAAACAATAATCACAAGTACAGATATAAGCAAACATCTTTATCTTGAATATAAACTCATTTTCATATTCTAACCCTTATCTGGTCTACTACCTCAGTTGTAATCACTGTCCCTCCAGGGCTCATGTGCATTACCCTTAAGATCAGTCTGACCCATGGTTCAGAATGTAATTATTTACTTTACATGATACTCATATGAACTTTATAGTTTGCAAGAACTAAATAAACAAGCAAACAATTTATTTGTCGTTCAATCTCATCGAGAAACATCAGCAATCTCAGAATTCGATACATGTAATCATAAGCGTAACCACATACCTTATGCCATTGCAGAAACCATGCAGAACATCTTATGTACTTTAGGAATGCAATCCAAACATCCAATCAACCAAGCACATAATCAACAAGTATATGAAACAAAGCCTACTACGTGTGTGTCACCAAGTATTCACATTACATTAATCAGATCTAGATTCGCTCCTAAACTAGGGTTTAGGACTATCTCATGTTTGGACTAAGGATTAGGATTACAAACCCTAATTCCATCATATTATGGTTTCTAAGATTAAAAAATTTAATTAGCCATATTAGGTGAAACCCTAATCATCATCTTACACATATGAAACCATTCATGATACCTAGATCACATTATCAGCATTAGATCATAGCAAGATGTTGACATTGATTTTTAACACCCTAAATAACATGAATAAGATTACTAATCTAGAATCATCCATTATTCATCATTATTAAGGTTTTACTGATTATACATGGCAAGATCATGTATTAGCCTAATATGAACGAATCTATTCAATTAATCATCAGATTAAGGCAGATCTATGTTTTCCTTTACATTAAACACATCTAAATATGTATTGCACATACTTTCAGAACACGAAGCTTAATTAGATTATAAAACTATTTTATCTGGATTCCTCTCATTCTCCTGATCACTTTGATATATAATATTGCTACATTCTGAGTTACTATCAATTAACTATATTTCTTCTAAGATTACTGAACCTAGACCAATTCCACGCTGACACGTCAGCATTTCTACCAGCTAATTTGCAATGCAAGTGGCTTCTTTAAAACATAATTAAAAGACGTATTTACCCTTACCTTGATTTCTCAGGTTGATGTGCATCCAGGGGAATAATTGTCCAAAGGCAGTAACCTGCCCTCAACCTTGTGATCGTCTTGCGTCTCTCGACGGAGGTTGGCTTGCGGTCGCGGCCGCGCACCCCACCTCCGGTATCATGCCCCGACGACTCCTGTCAAAAGACTGCCAGCGCTGGGGTCCCACGATCACCCCCCTTCTCTCTTCTCTCCCGCGCCTCAAAGCTTCCGTCAGCCTGACGCCGTGGGTCTCCCGTGAATCCACCATACCAACTCCGGCTCTTTAGTTCAGGCGATTTACTGGATAGGCAGCGATGCCGTCTGCTGTCTACCGTTGCCACCGGCTGGAGGGTAACCTCCCCTCTCACCTTCATGTGCTTCCACCTCCCTGGATTCTTCGGTTGATGCCTATCATCCTTGTGCATCGCCTGCACCTGCTTGCCGCCGCTCCCACGTCGGGTCAATCTCACTAATGCTGGGCATGACCATGGCTCATGGAGTCCAGTCACGGAGCAGCCCCAAAGCGCCAGGGTTTTGCTCGCCTAATGTCGCTGCAGCATCTTGTCCTCGAGGCCTACCTCTCACCCTCCATCGCCCTACCTTCTTCCTTCGCCTCTGCCTGTATGTTCGTTTACAGATCTCAACGCCACGGAGGACCAGCCTGCGGCAGTCGGCTCCTCACGCCCTGGCTCGGCGCACTGCTGCCCTCGTGTGGCAGGGCACCCCATGGGACTCTTGATGTTGTGCCAGCGTTGATGAAGAATACTCCTCTCCGTCTGCATCGGTCTCCTCCTCGTCCGCATGAACCAGTTGAGACGCCGCTGCATCTCTGCACCGTACAGGTCTCCACACCACGGACCACAGGGGCTGGATGCGTCATGTGAGATGGAGGCAAAAACTCTTAGTGCTCTCTCTCTCTATATATATATCCTTGGAGGAACCCTAAGGGTTACGTACGCTTGGGTGAAAACCAGCGTGACTCACAATCTACCCAAGTTGGGAAGATTTTCAATACGTGATTGCCAAGGAAACAAACACCCACATCTATTCCTTCCCAAAGGTTGATGGACTCATCGCATAGGAAAAGTAGGCATGAAGGGATTAGATAAGGCCCACCATATTTCCTTTAACAACAATCCTCCCCGCATGATACCTTATCAATTCCTTTTCCAATTATCAGGCTTTGTTGGGTATCCTTTGCATACCAAAGTTCTTATTTTCTTTTAGGAAACTTGCATACTATCCTTTTATATGGCTTCCAAGGAAAGGTGGATAATCCTTTAATTAAATATCTGAGCCACATATTATCTTGGATTATCTTAGAAATCCTCTCATTATCTTAACTTGTAATTATCCTTCAACATACCAAAAAGGCAAACCAAGGTAACACTATTTGTGTCCCTACCATTGTGTTTCCAATAATGGAAAGATAAGTATTCTTTTAATTATCTAACACATTATTTACTTTATTCTCCTTTGGAAAACATTTATCAATATCAAAAGTCATTACTATTTATTAATGCATGAATTCCGTTTATCTATTTGTCTTGTGCCAAAAGCACTTGTGCGATAAAGGCAATTAACTTTACTATTCCACCATTAAAATCATTGACGAATTATCAAATTAATTCATGCATCATATTTTATAGTTCAATTTTTACCAAAATTTGAGGATATTACAACCACCAGCGGCCGGACAACTGCACCGACTACGACGCCATCTTCTCCGAGCTGGTGACGGTGCCGCAAGGAAAGTCGGTGAGCTACCACAATGCCACGGTAGCCGATTTCGAGCAACCTTTCGTCCGGATCTTGCACCGGATGCTCAGTTCCACATTTTTTGCCCGAGGTGATCTATCCCTTAGCAAATTCCAAGAGCCGGACCTATTCTTTCTGTATAAACTCCTGAAGAAACAAGAATGCAATTGGGGTGCCTTCTTTCTGCAGCGAGTATTGGCGGTGAAGAGGAGTACAAGGAAAGCCCCGATTCACTTTGGCGGGCTTATCACCAAGCTGGCCATCTACCTGGGGCTGAATCTCGAGCAGCTGACTCCTCTCTCTACAAGAAGCAAGGTGAACTTGCAGCATCTACACTGGTCCAATCTACTACTTCTCCGAGATGGTGTGGCGTTTGCGCACTGCCACGTAAATCAAGCATATCAAGAATGTTCTCTTCCCGACCCCATTTTCAACATCGACGGTGCACATCATTTCCGATGGCCAATCATAGTCATCGCCGACTCCAATGAAGAAGGCGGTGACGACGGAAATGATGACAAGGCTGAGGAGGAAGAGGAGGCATTTACACCTCTTCGGGCACGAGTGGCACCACAGAAGCGTCCTCGGATGCATCCGGGTGCATCTTCATCACCACAGCCTACGCCACCACCGCCCTCGCAGCCAAGCGAGGATGCCTATTCTATGCAGGGCATGTACGCAATGCTGCAAGACATCTAGCAGACCCAGCATAGCCACACAACCACCTATGTCGGTATTCAAGATACTACCAACCGTCTCTTTGTCAATCAACAGGCGATTTTTGAGAATGAGCGCCTTCTTTTCGAGAATCAGCAGAACATCCATGATAGGTTGCACAGGATGGAGGTGCAACAACAGCCGTTCTTCGATCATTACTGGAGCCAGAATTATTTTGGGGGGTATCCACAGCCTCCGCCGATGCCCCAGTACGATCCGACATTCCAGGGGCAGTGCCCGTCTTGGGACCCCACGGCACCGCAGTACCCGCCTCCACCACCACAGGAGTGATCCGGTATCACTGTTCCAATCTTTAAGTTTGTTTTTGACTATGAGGCCATAGTCGAATTCAAGCTTGGGGGGGTAGTTGGAACAACTTTATCTTTTATTGTTTTTAGTTTTTAACTTTATTGTTTTTGTTGTTTTTATTTGTTTCTTGCAATTTTAGTTTTTGTAGGATCCACATGCTATCTATTGTAATCGTGGATGTCATAAAGTTTGTGTCATCTCATTAATTGTGCATGGGAAAATCAAGGGAAATTAAAAAATTTTGTGTGTTTGGAAAGCTTGTCTTGTTTAACCTTAGGCACATATCCTACGAAAATGATTGGCTTTGTCAACTTTAAAATAAAATTTCACAACTGTACTCCTAATGATTCATGAAAGTGGATGAAAATGGTTGTTTGAGCCTAAACTGACCAAATGGTAATGAGACTCTAATTGGATGTAAGAGAGAGAAACCTCTTAACTACTACACAGGTCAGTAAGGAGGGACACATAATATATTTCTAAGGTTCAGTCATCTAGTCTTGTGATCTTTCCACCTCTTTACTTTTCACAATCCACCACAAGAATTGGAAGTACTTTACAGTTTTAACTTCTTTGACAACATTTCATATAGATAGGTCATGCATTGAATTTATTTCCATATGTTTTGCATATAATAAAAAAAAACTAGAATAGTGATACATGCACATTACCCTTAGGTGCATGCCATGTAGTTGCATTCATAATTTTCATGCATAAAGTATATCATGTATCTCAAATTTTCTCCAATGGTGAATTAAATTGTTCCATACCTTCTAAATAGTGCAAATTTCTGAGTATGAAGAAAAATAAGCCCAATAAAATATTCATTATCAATTATGGATATAAGGGTTGAAAAAAAAAGAAAAAGAGAAAAATCTAAAAAATATGCATAATGAATGAAAAAAAAGAAGAAAGGAACATAATATCACCTGCATTTCAAGATAATTGAGTACATGATGTAGCTTAATTAGATGTCCATCTTGTTTTGAGATGGATGGCTAGTACATGCATCATTCCACCCAATTTTAGGCATTAGGGCATTTTTCATGTGCATTTGCATCATTTAGGACATTTTTGTTTTATGCATGTTGAAACTGTATAATACTTCCACTTTCTTCCATGAACCACCCATCTTCATCCACCCGTTTCTCGGATTGTTAGGCCACCGTGAATTTCTCCTCACTAAGGTATATCAGGAGAACTGCTTCCATGTAGATGGTAGTTAGGGCGAGCAACGTAGTATAGGAGATCACAAGATGCACCAACTCTGAACCGGTGAGTTTTATTATGTTAACTACCTTATGTGATAGTGTTCATCAGTTTTGGGGTCAATTTCTTTTATGGATGATTACTGTCGCCTTCAGGGTAATTACCATTCCGTGGTTAGAGAGGGTCGGTATGTGAATGTCCGGTGGAAGTCATATGGGATGTTAGTTGTGGTGTGTTGTTCTTCAATCGACATTAGCAATTCTATTCTAAGGATTAGTTGCTTGAGGGCGAGCAACGTTCAAGCTTAGGGGAGTTTGATGCGATGATTTTGAGTCGCATTTATACACTTGTTTGATATGTGTTTTATGCTTTTATTAGTCATTTTTATGGTTAATGTTGCATAATTCATCCACTTTGGTCTTTGCTACTATTTTATGTCAAATCCCCTTTATTTCATCGTTTTGAGCATTAATTGTCAAAATATTATTATTTGTGTGAATTTATGTGGTTTCGTGTTTGAATTTCAGGGAAAAAAAGTATCTGCTTCCGTCGATACCATCGACGGAAGTCGATACCATCGACCGGACCACAGGCTGCCAGCCGCGAGTATCAGCAAAGAGTCGATACTATCAACAGGGATGTCGATGGTATCGAGCTACAATCAGGTTGCTGGAGAGGAAGCAATCGATAGTATCGACACCAAGTCGATACCATCGACGCACAGAGGCTACAACGACGCAAAACGACAAAACCGTCGCTACAGGTTCGTCGATACCATCGACCCGCGTCGATGGTATCGAGATTACATCAGGCGCTCAGACGAAAGGAAAGAAGGGTTGTCGTTACCATACTAAGTCGATACCATCGACTCGCGTTGATGGTATCAACGCCGTAAGATATGCGTTTGCTTTGGAATGATCTTAATCGGACGGCCGTGGTTAATTAGAGACCTAATGAGGGAGATATACCTAATGACGGCCGCCTGAAAGGGAGGGGGAGCTCATGAGCCATTGCACGAGTACCGAGGAGTAGTAGAGAGGAGAACGGAGGCCAGAAGCTCATACCAGTTGATCCAGACACCGAAGAAGATGGATTCCACCACCGGAAGGCGGGAGAGCACGTGTTCTACACGGAGGATCAACCGATTCTTCTCCATTCAGGGGTTTCACCTCTCATTTCACGTTTTTCATATGATTTCCCCTATCTCTACCATGTACTTGCTTGAGATGAACATGCGGGGCTAATCCCCTTCGTCTTTAGGACCGGGAGTAGCCCGAGAATTCATTGTATGACAATTTTATAATAGTAATTCATATTTTATCTCCTAAATCTGTGGTATGATTTCGTTTTCTCAATATGTTGTTATGCTTGATCACCATAATAATAACCTAATGCCCTTAATCACTTTGAAATAAGGATTAACAGCTAAAAAGAGACGGAATTCACATTAATCGAAAAATCCCTTGAACAAGGTGGTGTAAAATTAATGGTGGATACTGAGAGATCGTTCATAATGCACCTAGTTTAGGGTATATGTTACTACGACGGTGGAACCGACCTAGACTTAGGTAGTGAATTGCACCACGAAAGTGGGCAATTATGTTTTCAGGCCACTACCCGGATAGAGAGATAAAATTGAGGCATTATATAAAATCTAATACAATGAAAACTCGCGGTGAAACCGCAATCCTAAAGATACCCTTTTGAATTGATTAAATCAACATTTAATCAATCGTTTGTTTTGTTTTGTTTTTATTTTCTTTTAATTTCAACAAAAACTCTCAACTTGTTAATCGTCTTAGCTGATCGCGAGTAGTTAGTAGGAGTCCCCGACGATTGCACGTATCCCTAAGTTCGACTCGGGCCTCACAAAGGCCTGTACTACTCGACGCGTTCACTTTCGTTTCTACGCACAGTAAAATTGCGTCAAGTTATTGGCACCGTTTCCGGGGATACGACAATTTGTTGGCACTTCGAGTGCTGTGAGCGGCCACTCTAGGCCACCTTTTTATTTTATTTTTTATCATTCTAAAATTCATAATCTATTTTCTAAATATTTGCAGTCGTCAAGCACTGTACTAAATTTAATCTTTCTATTTTCAGGTACTGTGCATGGTGCAGACGCGTAGTACTGACTACGCAGGTCGCACACCAGAGGTTCCGCTACCGGGACCAGAAGATGAGGAAAGCCACAATCAAGACCAGTTAGAAGAAACAGAGTCAGAACCTGAACAAGAAGAGATGGACGAGCCACAGACAATATGGGAGAAGATCAAGGCTTCTTTTGCATCCGCGTCAAAAGGGCCTATAAAGAAGCAAGCAATCAACATACCTACCTATAAGATTGATCCGACTTTGATAATTATAGTGAAGTCCAATGCTTTTCATGGGCTCATGAATGAGGACCCCGTCGCACACATAAGTCAGTTTGTTGAGAACTGTGACATGGTTAAAATCGACAGGTTTCCACAGGATGCACTTTATCTTAAGCTTTTCCCGAGTTCATTGGCAGGTGCCGCGTGAGAATGGCTACACAATTTAGATGATGAGTTTGTGGAGTCCTGGGACCATATGGTGGAGGTTTTCTTTGAGAGGTTCTTTCCTCCTGAGAAGACCAACGACATGATCAGGAAGATCCATAACTTTACCCAACAGGCAGGTGAGACATATTTTGAGACCTGGGAGAGGTTTCAGGTCATGCTGAGACGGTGCCCGCATCACGGGCTGGATAAAGAAACACAGGTAAAGATATTCTATTTTGCTCTCTCTAAGCACGATAGGAGCAACCTTGATTCAGTTGGGTTAGGATTCTTTTTGAAAAACACGGACACCAGGTGTTGGGAGATATTAAAGAACATGGCTAGGAAACAATCATGGGGCGAAAGAGGCGCCGTGGAGCAGGTCCGAGCAGTAGGAGAATCTAAGGCAATAAAAGAACTGAATGAGAAGATGGATCTTCTCGCAAAGAAATTGCTTGCACAGGAGGATACTGAGTCCGAGGATGAGGCTCAAGTGAAATTTATGAGGCAGCAGCCAGGTTACAGGAACAATGACTACGCATGGAGAAAAGACAAGAAGTTCTCGTGGAAGGATCCAAACAATTTTCTGCAGGATCCAGATGCCAAACCCCAGCCAGTAGAAGAGGATAAGAGCACAGAGCTGCTCAATCAGGTGATAAAGCAAAATCAAGAACTCATCACTACGTTCAGCCAACAAATTAAATAGCAAGGGGAGTTTATCAATCAGTTTGGGCAAACACTGTAGAGCCATGGGGTGCAAATGAGGACCATAGAGAATGCTGGAAACCTACACCCACAAAGTGAGACCAAACATCCCAATGAGAGATATAACTCTCTTTCAACGTCTATTGGAGAACATATACTTAAGTAGTTAGATAAAGGTAAATAGCAGGTTGAGCATATTCAACAAAATGATATGTATTCAACAAATAAAGTAATTAAAAAAAAACAAGGAAATCACAATTGTGTAGTAGAATAATTAATATTTTACGAAGGAATATGAAGAACATGTATAATAGTTGACTTCTCTAAGCATCTTATAATTCAAGAAATTAGTCAAAAGGATAAGGCAAAGGGCTCAACCAATGTTATTCAATATTTGATCCTAAGCAGGATATACTACACGGTTGTGCTACATCTTTTATTATTATTTCCCTAAGAATTTGAGTCATACCACCCAAATCTAACTAACCATTTGCTAAGTCAAAATCGGTTCCATACAAGGTCAATGGAAGAGCCAAAATCTGTGACCTCCCCACACCTCTTAGTCAGCACACCAGAAAATGCCACAGAGACATATTAGTCAACTGCAAAAAATGGCATATTGTTGGGTTTAGGTATTGGCTCATGCATGGCCATCCACATATATAATCACACCTAGCCATCACATATTCAAAAATATGTGCTCCGAGTTATACTCATTTCATGAATCTAGTAGTTAAAGCTGGCATTAGAAAGGATCTATGTTACAGGGCACCTACATGATTAGGGTTTCATTTGATTAATTTAGCCAATTGGGTATGTTTTAGCATCAATCAAGTTACAACATATAAAGCCATCACAAACTCTTAAAGAATTATGGTATAGTACAACTTCAGAAGATATAAAATGTATAAGGTGTGAACTTGTTACACTATCAACACATGATTCTTGTAACACGGTCACTCACAAGACCAACACCAATTTCACATCAATGAGAAACATCAATCCCTCAATCATCAGTGGAGGTTATCACCTCACAACATGCGTTAAGCCATCACCAGTTCATAGGATCCAATCACATAAACCATGTATGCACATTACAACATTACAATAATATGTGTAATCACAACTCTATATTATATGATCATCACCAGAACATATCCAAGCCATGGCATTCATTTCACCTACAAGGTTAGGGAAATATAAACAGGAGAGAGAAAACATCACAATATACTAATAACTTCAAAGGAGTCAAGAAAAGAAAACTATAGTTTCAACATTAGGTTTAGGGTTACAAGTGTAGCCAATTAGTATTTTATATCCATATTCCATCAATAAATCCTGGGTACATTTTCTCCCACTTTCTTGGAGGACACTAGGGTTAACTAGCATGACTAGAGTTGATAAAGCAATCATCCAAACAACACTATACATGGGCTTCTATTTTCTTACTCATGCACATGTATGGATATATGTTCATGTATTTGTCTCGACCACCCTCACACACACATGCCTCGACCACCCCACATGTGTGTCTCAACCAGCCTCACCCCCAAGAACAAAGATAGGTCACAACTTCAAACCAAGGTCTTCATGATCGAAACCAAACTAGGTGTCAATATAAAAACATGGGTAGGTGTCTTAACAACCAAAGACAAGGATGTCTCGACCTCAAGCACCAAAAGTGTGTTGACCATCAACCTATTGAGATTAGGTCACAATCGTGACAATAGGTCATACATCTTGACCCAAACCAAACCAAGCAAGTAGTGTCCAGCAAAACCATGCTACCACAAAGGCAACTAACCATGTTCAAGATAGGGATAACCAAGATCAAAATAGATGGCTTCCATGGTCAAAATAGGAGATAAAAACAAGGGAATCCATCGTCAACAAATAAGGGAAACTTTTCACAAATCGATCACCAAAAACCCTAAAAATATGTGACATTAAACAACCATGAAACAACCTCAAGAGGGAGAGAGAAACCACATTTATCACCACCAAAATAGAACCTAAACTCCATTAAACATCAAGTTACACAAGGATCATGCATGTCACCAAAACAAAGATCAAAAGCTAGAAAGAAAACTACCATTCCACATCCACCTCCCAAAATTGAGTACCTTAGATTAGGGTTTCAGATTCTAAGTAAAACAAGCATGTTAATCACCATCAAACAAGATCTAGAGCTTGGTGTTATCTACTAGCACATTACGGGTACACTTTACAGGGACACACAACAACATGTGTGTATGAAATGTGCAATAATAGAGAGGGAAAATTGTTATATAGCCCACCTTCTTTGAAGAGAATAAAAGCTCCAAGATCAAGCTCTAAAATAGGGAAGGACGCTCCAACAAGGATCACCAAAAAGAATAACACCTTGTTCAAAGGTAGCTCAAGAAAAAGGGAAAGGAAACCCTAGTCAGAACCAAAGAAGAAAGGGGGAAAAGAGAAGAAAACATCCTCCCACTAGTTACCACCATGGATAGTCCATAGTCGAAGGCCTTTGTGAAGACGAGTTTCTCTCAAGGTTACCACTAGGTCAGAACCCTAGTCTATGACCAATAAAAGAGGAAGAAGAAGATGGAGGTTCCAAAGGAAAATGTTTACAAAAGAAAGAAATATGCTTACCAAGGTTGAAGATGAGCAAGGATCACCACATCAAAGAGGTCTGATCACCAAAGCTTCCAAAGATCACCCATTCTAGCTCCTCAAGGATCCAAGGAAGATCAAGTAAGGAAGGAGAAAGGAGATGACTGAAAAGAGTTGCATGCATCGAGAGAAGAGGGTTTATAAAGAAAAGGAGGAGAGGAGTAGGGTGAGGATGAGGTGTCAACAACATAGGGATCCAAAGGGACATTTGTCCACCCAAGAAACTAACATGCAAACACTTGAAACACCACATACATGAGATGGTGATAAAAACTATGTTGAGTCTCGACCGTTTGGTTCACCCAACACATGGTAGTGGTCGTGACCACCACATGGTCAAGACTAAGAACCAAAACACAACATGGTCGACCTTAAAGGAACACCAACACACTAGGTCGAGACACTTCACTAGAAGACAACTGTCTCGAACCAAGACAACCATGTGACGTCTGACTCATAAAAACAAGAGTAACTAATGTGGAAGCGATTGTTAATAGTAGAATTAATAAAAATCACTAAAAAGTAAAAAACTTTTTACAAAGAGATCCATAAATTGAAAAAATATTTTCATAAAGAAACAAAATAAGTTATTTACATCCTGGTTCATCAGTACATTACTGGTATCATCTCCTTCTCAAAGGTTACAAGCATCAACTGCCCTATTAAGCTATATAAAGGCAATATAAAAATCTCGAAGCATCAAGCCAAAATCTCAGATCAATATTAAACTAACTACTGACTCCTAGGACCTGAGAGTACAAAGACAACACATAGGACTCTCTATTTACAGAACATGACAGCCAGTGTCTCCACCTGAGGAATCATTGTTGTCCTTGTTGATGTTGTTGTTGCTGCTGCTCTACACCCACTATAGGGTTTCTGCCTCTTCCTCGGCGTGTACCTAAAATGTTGAATCCCACGGGGGTGAGACAATTGAAAATTGTCCAAACGAGAGATATAACTCTCCGCCAGAAACATTACTATTGCAGATAAAATAATAAAACTGAGTAGAAGAATCATAAGTATTCAACAACCTCTAAACCATTGACTAAACTATTTAGAGCAGTATTCTCTATTCAAGTCATTTCAGCTATATCTTGATAAAGCATCATGTCATTTATTCAATAAAGAATATCAAGAACATGTATAGCATTTATCCAATTAAGACATATTAAACAATGTATCATCAACCATTGAATCTCGTATTTCAACTCTAAGAAAATACGCTACATGACTGATTACATTTTACAATCATAGCTTAAGCCCTGAGGAGATGAGGTATACCGCTCATACTCCAACCGACCATTGTGAAATCGAAATCGGTACCATACATAGGTCTATAGAAGAGCCAGATTCCCATGACCTCATCTTCCTCAATCAGTGTGAGGACCAACTGCAGGACATCTTGTCTTTGCTAAATAGCTTTCTAGGGTATACTGGCAACTTCGCTATTAGAGTTACAGTGGCATGTTGTACTCTTTTCACAATCGAGAGATATTATATTTTTCTCACATCGATCCGGCATTAACATCATCGGGAGATTAGTGATACATCCATCCCGACATATTTATAATGAAGGATTGAGAGATTTAATTTTTATCTCGCATAAATTCCTCCATTAGGGCGTAAGGATATTCGCGCCCATAACCCCCACATACTCAAAAGTATGCCCTCCAGGAGTTCTCATAGGAAAACCTGTTTCATCATAACCAAACTGCTAACGATGATGGATCCATGGTCAGGGCTCTACATGATATCATTTTACTTGATTATTTAATTACATTACAATATTCTTTTAGCATCAAACATGTTTTCAAACATAAACCATTATAACAAATGCTATAAATAATGAGTACTATTTCTATCAAGTTCTTTTCACAACTTTATTAACATTGGGATCTCAGTCCCTCATCATTTTATCATCATTATTCAAGAATGTTGGTGTTCAAACCCTTATATTATCAAAACACTTGTTACCAATTTAACATGTAACTTAATGCATTCAGGTCATCTGACCAATGGAAACATAATGATTGCAATGTAGGTATTTCACATGGCTCTGAAAGCCCATTAATCTCTCTTGTTACCTCTCACTAGGCAACACAACATATTATGGCTCACAAGGCTCATAAAGAAGTTTCAATAATTAAAGCATCATAGCTCCTACCTGGCTATGTTCATCATCTCATAAAACCTGCATGATTAGTATAGATGATAACAGTTACATCAATTCCATATCATCACTATACAGAAACAATTATAACATCACTTTTCAATGGTAACACCACTATTCCCTTACTAGGGTTAGGGTTTTTGCTTTTTATTTCAATCAAGGTTACTCATCCCCTTTGCTAAATTAGGACCAATGATTCACCATTTCATTGTCCAAGATTAGAGTTGCATGCTATATACTATAACCCAGAATTAGGGTTTCATATACACCTTCACCTTCTTTTGAATTAGGGTTTACTGTTCAAATCACATCACCGTATATTAGGGTTTATATTAAATAACCCACAATTAGGGTTTACTATTCACATCACATCACCCTAGATTAGGGTTTATATTCAACAACCCACAATTAGGGTTTACTATTCAGCCCAAATAGTGTTGATCATCAAAATACCCTAAATTAGGGTTTCTCATGTCATTACCCTAAATTAGGATCATACCATCATCATGGATTAGGTTTTCACCTATTATTTCCCTCAATTAGGGATTAGGGTTTATAAACCTTCTTAATTAGGGTTTCATGATCTCTTATCATGGATCATACCCTAATTTCACACTCATTTATGTTAAAAAAATATTTAAACTTAACCACTACATGATTATCATTCATGTAGGAAGTTCTCTCTCTCTTATTCTTCTATAAGATGATCCCTACTTCAAACTCGATTAGATTAGGTCAACTCCTCTTGAATGGAGGTTGACACAATGTATTATGTTATTGCTTCCATAATTATTAAAGATTAATCATTCAAAGGGTACTAATCACCCTATCTCATTAAGGGTACAATTACCATAATCATCCTTGGTTAACGTCATGTAATGGTCAATTAAACAATTGACCTTTAGTCACTTTAAGTGTCCATACGGTTTTAGTTAATTATTGTCCAAACGATCTTGGTCACTTAGACCCCAAACGGTCTTGACCAAAAAGACCTCAAATGGTCTTGCATGGATAACCTTCAAACGGTCTAAGACCGTTTAGACCTCCAAATGGTCTTGGTCTAACAGTTTGAAACTGTTATGTAAAATTACTACTTGAAACCGTTTGACAAAGTAGGTGCTTGAAACCGTTTGAGTCTCAATCGGTTTGGGATCTTTTGGTCGCAAATGGTCTTGAGACCGTTTGGACTCAAATGGTCTTCAGACCGTTTGGTCCAAACCTCCTCAAAACTGATTGGATAAAAAAGGGTCTCAACCTCTCACATCGATTTAGGGTTTTCAAGGTTAACTCCCTCATAAATTGAATCCATGTAACCACTCATAAATTGAACCTAAGAATCATACTTCAAGTGAGCTTAATAATTATCCTTCACTAGATTTAACTTCCAATTAATCATCAATTTAGGGTTTTGAATCCAATTGGGTTAGGGTTTGAAATCAATGAACCCTCAATATTAATCATTGTGAAACTAATTACTTTGAAATCATTGAACCACGATCCAAATTGGACATGACCTGACCTCAAATGGTCTTGAGGTCATTTGGATGACCTCCAAACGGTCTTGAGACCGTTTTTCCATCCCATCACTTAAGAATGTGAAATTCAATTAGGGTTTGGATCATTAGATTGATCAACAATTGAACTATTGATTGCATTACTATTTGCTATCTTTAGTCCTTCAAATACTCAACCATACTCAACCCTATACCTCCAAGTGGTCTTGGTTGACCTCCAAATGGTCTTGAGACCATTTGGGTGATCTCCAAATGGTCTTGAGACCGTTTGGGTTAATCAACCCAAAATTCTAAATCAATCACTTGTAAAAACAACACTTAACTTGATTAGGGTTTAGTAATTGATGGTCCTTCAACTAATGAACCCTTTGGAATTAACCAATTATATCTAATGGTTCATCAATAATCATTATTAGAGTCAACTCTACAAATGGTCAATGGTGGTCAACTCTTCCAAATAGTTTGAAACCGTTTACTCCCAAACAGTTTGATGAAACCGTTTACTTCCAAACAGTTTTGTTGAAACCGTTTAAATCAACTTGTTGAAATCGAATGGAGTAGAATTTCCTTAGGAAATGTGTCCAAGATGATGTCATCATCATCTACCTTCGTTTATTCAAAATCTACTGCCGTTTTCCATGGAAATGATAGCAATGAATCAAAGGAGTTCAAAATAGAACAAAATGAACAACAAATCATGGAGAGTTGAATGCAACATCAATGTTTAAGGGTTTAAGTTATATAACCCGTCTTCTAATCTGATTCCAATCTCCAAGATCCATGACTCCAATGGTGGATGAAGCTTTGACAACTGTCCAAGGTCCATTCTCAAGCTTTTGGATGAAAGGTTTTGCTAGAGTTGAAAATCGAATGGAGAAAACAAGAAATCAAGCATTGATTTTCAGTTTTCACCATGAAACCAAGGTGAAAGAGGGTCAAGAACTTACCAACAGGTTGGGGGTCGTCCTTATCCTGATCCTAAGCTCTCTTGTGGTTGGCCAAGGCAAGAAGAGAAAAGGAATTCTGAAAAAGATCCTTTTGTGGGTAGGAAATGAGATATGTATAAGGAAATTCAAGGAAAGAGAAAATGGAATTAATTCCTTTAATTTCCAAAATTATTTCCACAACATCCCCCTCAATTCCTTGTCCACTAAGCCATATTCACCCCCTTGCAAAACCTCTTCATTATCCAAGAATTAAAGAAAAAGAAATTAAGCACCTTAATCATATTATACTATTATCCAATTTTTAGTGGATAGTACTTTTTAATAACTTAATATGAGTGGGCCTTCCACTCAAACAAGATATTTTAGTGCCTTTGCAAGGCAAAAGCTCTTCCAACACTTTGCAATTTCATCCCTCAACTTTTGGTTGAAGGGCTCTTCTATTAATATATTTCTTTTTCCATTAAATTGAATTAAAGTTCCATTTATGCTTAAATCTTGATTATTTTAATATCAAGATACTCTCTCTTCCAAAATAATTCAAATGAGGCGCCCCTCTCATTTTATTTTATATAAATGATTCCAAGAAACATGGGGGACCATATAGAAGTGGTAATTTGCATATTGAACCCTATGTTTAGGGTAAATTGCACATTACACCAAAACTAGGATTTAATGCACAAGGATTGTTCAACAAGCTCTATCTCGATGCTCAAGCTTGTAGAAACCATACCACTGCGTCATTCTCATGCCTATGATGATTCGACATTTGAGGAACATTTTATCAAGTACAATTTGCCAATTAACCCCTCAACTTGGGTAATTTGCACTTTAGTCCAAAATTAACAGAATGATGTTTCAACATTATTTAAAAATGGACTGAAATTGAAATATAAGTTCCTCTTGAGTCTTAATTACTTTACGAGAAATATGAACAAACATATAATTACCTTTCTTAAATAAAACACCTAGGGTTAAAGCATAACCCAGGTCAGGGATGTTACAAATTATCCACCCATTACAAGGATTTCATCCCCGAAATCATCAACAAAACATTAAGAGAAAAGAGTAGGGTATTTCCTCCTCATCTTCCAGAGGACTTTCATAAGACAAATGTCTTTCTTTTTCAACTTTTTAATTCTTTTGTCAAGGATCATTATAGGTCCTTCAACATAAGATATATCTTCATTTAGTTCTACTTCCACAGGTTGCAGAACTAACTCTGTGTCAGGATGACACTTCCTCAACGTAGAGATTTGAAACACTTGATGCTACTTGTACAACTCAGGTAGTAACTCCAGCTTATAAGCTACCTTTCCAATCCGTTCAATGATTGGATAAGGCCCCATAAATCTAGGAGCTAACTTTCCTTTCCTCCAAAATCTAAGAACTCCTTTCCAAGGTGAGACCTTAAGATATACTCTATCTCGAACTTGGAATTCTAAAGGTCTTCGCCGTTTGTTGGCGTATGATTTCTATCTATCATGTGCAGTCTTTAATTGTTGTTGTATTACTTTAATCTTCTCTGTTGTGTACTGCACAAGTTCATGACCCAAAAGTTGATTTTCTCCTATTTCATACCAACATAAAGGAGATCTACATCGTCTACCATATAAAGCTTCATATGGTGCCATGTCAATACTATGTTGATAGCTATTATTATAAGAAAATTCTATCAAGCTCAGGTGTAGATCCCAACTTCCTGCAAACTAAAGGACACATGCTCTAAGCAAGTCCTCCAAGGTTTGTATAGTCCTTTCAGATTGTCCATCCGTCTGTGGGTGAAAGGTTGTACTAAACCTTAACTGTGTACCCAAAGCTTTGTGAAGTCATTCCCAAAAACGACTTGTGAACTGAGGACCTCTATCAGAAATGATGGTAGCTGGAACCCCATGCAACTGCACTATCTCATCTACATATATCTGTGCCAGCTTCTCAGAAGTGTAGGTTCTTTTGACATGTAAGAAATGTGTTGTCTTTGTCAACCTATCAACTATCATCCATATGGAATCATGACCTTTGGTTGTTCTAGGCAAACCAACCACAAAGTCCATGGTTACATGATCCCATTTCCACTATGGTATAGGCAAAGGTTGCATTGTTCCTGCGGGCTTTGGTGTTCAGCTTTAACCTGCTGACACACCGGATACCACATAACAAACTTAGCTACATCTTTCTTCAATCCAGGCCACCAATACATATATTTTAAGTTATGATACATCTTGGTGCTCCCTGGAAGCATAGCATACATTGAAGAATGAGCTTCTTCCAGGATTAACTTTCTCAAGTCATTGACGTCAAGTACTACCATACTACCATGATAACAGACTACCTGATCCTCTGACTCATGAAAGCCATCCCATTTCTCACTACCATACTCTGATCTAATATGTTGAACATCAACATCAACTTGTTGTGCTTCTTTAATATATTGTCTCAGAGTTGGTTTTATGTGCATCACAGCTAACAACCCAACTAACAATGATACTTTTAGTTGTACATTGTTTTGCCTCAAAGATATAAACATATCCCTCTTAGAGCACACTAAGGTGCTTAACTATGCTTTATCTAAGGATGGTGTTGCTGATTTCCTACTTAAAGCATCAACAACCACATTAGCTTTCCCTGGATGATAATCAATTGTACAATCATAGTCCTTGATTAACTCCATCCAGCGGCGTTGCCTCATGTTTAGCTCATGCTGTGAGAAGATATACTTTAGATTTTTATGGTCTGTAAAAATCTGGAATGTCTCTCCATAGAGATAATGTTTCTAGACATTCAAGGCATGAACCACGGAAACTAGCTCTAGATACTGTGTCAGATAATTCTCCTCGTGTTTCTTAAGTTGTGGAGAAGCAAAAGAAATCACTTGCTTATCCTACATCAACACACATCCTAAGCCATTCTTAGATGCATCACAAAAAACTACGTATCCCTTCCCTTGCTCAGGTAATACCAACACAGGTGCACTTGTCAACCTTTCTTTCAACAACTGGAATGATTGTTGAAACTTGTCATTCCAGGAAAAAGGAATCTCCTTCCTGGTCAACTTGGTTAGGGGTAAATCTATTGAACTGAAGTTCTTAATGAACCTCCTATAATAGACTGCCAACCCTAGGAAACTGCAAATTTCCGTCGGTATCTTTGGCTATTCCCATTGCAGGACAGATTCAACCTTCTTAGGATCAACACGAATACCTGAAGAAGATATCACGTGTCCAAGAAAAGAAACATCTGATAACCAGAACTCACATTTGCTAAACTTAGCATATAACTTATGCTCTCTTAGAAAACTTAGAGCCTGACAGAGGTGCTGCTCATGTTGTTGAGCATCTCTACTATAGATTAAGATGTCATCTATGAAGACTATTGCACACTGATCCAGAAAAGGTCGAAATATTCTATTCATGAGTTCCATAAATGTAGCTGGTGCATTAGTTAGTCCAAATGACATAACGGTGAACTCATAGTGACCATACCTTGTTCTAAAGGCAGACTTAGGTATGCCACTCTCCTTAATACACAACTGAAGGTATCCTGACCTCAGATCTATCTTAGAAAAAATAGTTTCACTACACAACTGATCAAACAAGTTATCAATCCTTGGTAGAGGATACTTATTCTTTATAGTTACTTTATTTAACTACCTATAGTCGATGCAGAAATGCATAGACCCATCCTTCTTCTTAACAAAGAGGACTGGAGCACCCCATGGTGAAGTACTCGGTCGGATAAATCCCTTCTCAAGCAACTCTTGTAGTTGTTTATTGAGCTCTGCCATCTTAGTAGGTGCCATTCTATACGGCATTTGTGCTATTGGTTGCATTCCCAGGATTAGATTAATCTCAAAATCAATCTCTCAGGGCAGAGGTATACCTGGAAGTTCTTTAGGAAATACATGTTCAAATTCCCTGACTACTGGAACTTCAGAAGGATGCAGGCTCTCCATGGTGGTATCCACCACATGTTCCAATAATGCAAAACATCCTTGCCTCATAAACTTCTCAGATACCATGGCTGACACAAGACAGGTTGGAAGGATCTTTCTATCTCCCTGAAAGATCCATGTGTCACTATCATCTGTGAACACAACTTGCTTAGACTCAGTCCAAGACAACCTTGTACTTTTCTAGGGTATCCATCCCAAGAATTATATCAAACCCGTGCATCTCAAGGGGTATAAGATCCATTGAATGCGATGCTCAGAAAAGATAAGAGCGTAAGGAGAACACACCTCCCGCAACATAGCATATCCCATCAAAGGAGTTTCTAAGTTAAAACTTTCTACCCTATGACAAATTGTCATATTGCAGTCAAGAATCATTGTTCGAGTGATAAAGGAATGTGTAGCACCTGTATCAATTAAAACAGATACGATGCAAGATGTAGACATATCAGAATAAAATAGTTCCATCTCACCTGTCACAACCCGAGGGTTGACTACTGCATCAGGTGAATTCATCGCATAGAATCTCATTGTCGCCTGCGGTTGATTCGATACTCGATTACTGGGTGACGATGATCCAGCTTTGGACGCTTGCCCACGTCCTCTAGTGCCACTTGGAAACTGTCGCCTCTGAGAACCTAGCTGACTCTGCTTCTGAGGTTGAGTCACACTTTCTTCTCTGGATCGACAATCCTTCATCAAATGCCCCATCTTTCCACATATAAAACAAACTCTATTCCCTAGTTGTGGTCTGGATGGTCTTGTAACTGACGCAGATGTTGAGCTATGAGCTCCTTCTGGTGGTAAACTACGTCCTCTACCTCTATTCGACATCCATTGCGTCTGGGTATTAAACCTTGGTGGTGCAATTAGTTAATAAAACCTCAGTTTCTTAAAACTTTTGGACAAGGGTCCTTGAAACTGGGGATAGACTTTCTTATTCTTAATCTACCACGTCTCAGTCACAGACCTCTCGTTCCATCTAATAGACTCCATACAAGTAGCAAACCTCTCCCTATTCTCCAGAGCAGACACAGGAGTGGTCAAATCGATGTTCAATCCTTTCTCAAAATGTTGAATCCTCTCTTCATCAGTAGCTGCCATATGCGGACAAAACCTCAGAAGCTCCATGAACTTAGCCTCGTACTCACTAATGTTCATTGGTCCTTGCCTTAATCTCTCAAACATAGAGATCTTCTCATCTAGGAATGTTTTAGGGAAGTATCTATTGACGAATTCTCGTCGGAATACTTCCCATTCGATCTCCACACCTCGCCTCTTTCCCTCCTATATGGTCCACAAATGACCAACACTCCCCTTAATAAGGTACACAGCATGTCTAACCTTCTCAGATTCTGGGATGTTAAGGATTCTAAAGGCCTTCTCCATCTTAGTTAGCCACATGTCAACATCTTTTGGGTCTTCTGTCCCAGCATATTCTGTGGCTCCAACCCGGCGAAGTCGTTCAAATGTCTTGCCAACTCCCTGTCCTTCATGGTGGGTAGGTGCCCTAGGTGTAGGTAATGGCATCCTATCAGTCATGTGAGTCATGGCAGCCATAAACTTCCCAAACATGGATTGGAAAGCTAGGTTCCCCATATCTGCTTGATTGAACTGGGGTTGTTCAGGTACGGGCTCCTCCCTATCATGGTCTCTTGCACCTGCTCCTGGTGCAGAAATGCTGCTCTCGGCAGCATGTTCATCGTGTGATCTAGACATCTTTAGTTCTTCTCCTCCTCCTATATGAGCAGAAGACACTATTAGATAAACTGGAAGACACTAGAATAGACTCGACAACCTTAATCCTTTGTCTCTATAGACTCAGCGAACCTAGAGCTCTGATACCAACTAAACTGTCATGTCTGACTCATAAAAACAAGATTAACTAATTCAGAAGCGATCATTAATAGCGGAATTACTGAAAATCACTAAAAATTAAAAAAAATTTACAAAGAGATCCATAAACTAAAAAACTCTTTTCATAAAGAACCAAAGTAAGTTATTTACATCCTGGTTCATCAGTACATCACTGGTATCATCTCCTTCTCAAAGGTTACAAGAATCAACTACCATGTTAAGCTATATAAAGGCAGTATAAAAATCTCGAGGCATCAAGCCAAAATCTCAGATCAATATTAAACTAACTACTGACTCCTAAGACCTGAGAGTATAGAAACGACACATAGGACTCTCTATTTACATAACATGACAGCCAGTGTCTCCACCTTAGGAATCACTATTGTCCTTGTTGATGATGTTGTTGCTGCTGCTTTGCACCCACTGTAGGGTTTCTGCCTCTTCCTCAGTGTCTACCTAAAAAGTTGAATCCCACGGCGGTGAGACAATTGAAAATTGTCCCAGCGAGAAATATAACTCTTCGCCAGAAACATTATTATTGCAGATAAAATAATAAAACTGAGTAGAAGAATCATAAGTATTCAACAGAAACTAAACCATTGACTAAACTATTTAGAGCAGTATTCTCTATTCAAGTCATTTCAGCTATATCTTGATAAAGCAGCATGTCATTTATTCAATAAAGAATATGAAGAACATGTATAGCATTTATCCAATTAAGACATATTAAACAATGTATTATCAACCATTGATTCTCATATTTCAACTCTAAGAAAATATGCTACACGACTGATTACATTTTACAATCATAGCTTAAGCCCTGAGGAGATGAGGTATACCTCTCATACTCCAACCGACCATTGCGAAATCGAAATTGGTACCATACATAGGTCAATAGAAGAGTCAGATTCCCATGACCTCATCTTCCTTAGTCAGTGTGAGGACCAACTGTAGGACATCTTGTCTCTACTAAATAGCTTTCCAGGGTATATTGGCAACTTTGTTATTAGAGTTACAGTGGCATGATGTACTCTCTTCATAATCGAGAGATATTATATTTATCTCACATCGATCAACATTAACATCATTGGGAGATTAGTGATACATCCATCCCGGTATATTTATAATGAAGGATTGAGAGATTTAATGTTTATCTCACATCAATTCCTCCATTAGGGCATAAGGATATTCGCACCCATAACCCCCACATACTCAAAAGTATGCCCTCCAGGAGTTCCCATAGGAAAACATGTTTCACCATTACCAAACTACTGACGATGATGGATCTATGGTCAGGGCTCTACATGATATCATTTTACTTGATTATTTAAGTACATTACAATATTCTTTTAGCATCAAACATGTTTTCAAACATAAACCATTATAACAAATGCTATAAAGAACGAGTACTATTTCTATCAAGTTCTTTTCACATCTTTATTAACATTGGGATCTCAGTCCCTCATCATTTTATCATCATGATTCAAGAATGTGGGTGTTCAAACCCTTAGATTATCAAAGCACTTGTTACCACTTTAACATGTAACTTAATGCATTCAGGTCATCTGACCAATGTAAACATAATGATTGCAATGTAGGTATTTCACATGGCTCTTAAAGCCCATTAATCTCTCTTGTTACCTCTCACTAGGCAACACAACATATTATGGCTCACAAGGCTCATAAAGAATTTTCAATAATTAAAGCATCATAGCTCCTACTTGGCTATGTTCGTCATCTCATAAAACATGCATGATTAGTACAGATGATAACAGTTACATCAATTCCATATCAGCACTATACAGAAACAGTTATAACATCACTTTTCAAGGGTAACACCACTATTCCCTTAGTAGGGTTAGGGTTTTCCTTTTTATTTCAATCAAGGTTACTCATCCCCTTAGCTAAGTTAGGACCAATGATTCACCATTTTATTATCCAAGATTAGAGCTTCATGCTATATAGTACAACCCAGAATTTGGGTTTCATATACACCTTCACCTTATTTAGAATTAAGGTTTACTGTTCACATCACACCACCCTAGATTAGGGTTTATATTCAATAACCCACAATTATGGTTTACTATTCACATCACATCACCCTAGATTAGGGGTTATATTCAATAACCCACAATTAGGGTTTACTATTCACCCCAAATAGTGTTGATCATCAAAATACCCTGAATTAGGGTTTCTCATGTCATTACCCTAAATTAGGATCATAACATCATCATGGATTAGGTTTTCACCTATTATTGCCCTCAATTAGGGATTAGGGTTTATTAACCTTCTTAATTAGGGTTTCATGATCTCTTATCATGGATCATACCCTAATTACACATTCATTTATGTTAAAAAAATATTTAAACTTAACCACTACATGATTATCATTCATGTAGGAAGTTCTCTCTCTCTCTCTTATTCTTCTATAAGATGATCCCTACTTCAAACTCGATTAGATTAGGTCAACTCCTCTTGAATGGAGGTTGACACAATGTATTATGTTATTTCTTCCATAATTATTAAAGATTAATCATTCATAGGGTACTAATCACCCTATCTCATTAAGGGTACAATTACCATAATCATCCTTGGTTAACATCATGTAATGGTCAATTAAATAATTGACCTTTAATCACTTTAAGTGTCCATACAATTTTAGTTAATTATTGTCCCAAAGATCTTGGTCACTTAGACCCCAAACGGTCTTGACCAACCAGACCTCAAACGGTCTTGCATGGATAACCTTCAAACGGTCTAAGGACGTTTAGAACTCCAAACGGTCTTGGTCTAACGGTTTGAAACTGTTTGGTAAAATTAGTACTTGAAACCGTTTGACAAAGTAGGTGCTTGAAACCGTTTGACAAAGTAGGTGCTTGAAACCATTTGAGTCTCAATCGGTTTGGGATCATTTCATACCAAACGGTCTTGAAACCATTTGGACTCAAACCGTCTTGAGACAGTTTGGTCCAAACCTCCTCAAAACTGATTGGATCAAAAAGGGTCTCAACCTCTCACATCGATTTAGGGTTTTCAAGGTTAACTCCCTCATAAATTGAAACCATGTAACCACTCATCAATTGAACTTAAGCATCATACTTCAAGTGAGCTTAATAATTATCCGTCACTTGATTTAACTTCCAACTAATCATCAATTTAGGATTTTGAATCCAATTGGGTTAGGGTTTGAAATCGATGAACCCTCAATATTAATCATTATGAAACTAATAACTTTGATATCATTGAACCACCATCCAAATTAGACATGAACTGACCTCAAACAGTCTTGAGGTCATTTGGATGTCCTCCAAACGGTCTTCAGACCGTTTGCCCATCCCATCACTTAAGATTGTGAAATTCAATTAGGGTTTGGATCATTAGATTGATCAACAATTGAACTATTGATTGCATTACCATTTGCTATCTTTAGGCCTTAAAATACTGAACCATATACCTCCAAATAGTCTTGAGACCGTTTGGGTGATCTCCAAATGGTCTTGAGACCGTTTGGGTTAATCAACCCAAAATTCTAAATCAATCACTTGCAAAAACAACACTTAACCCGATTAGGGTTTAGTAATTGATGGTACTTCAACTAATGAACCCTTTGGAATTAACCAATTATATCTAATGGGTCATCAATCATCATTATTAGCATCAACTCTCCAAATGGTCAATGGTTGTCAACTCTTCCAAATGGTTTGAAACCGTTTACTCCCAAACAGTTTGATGAAATTGTTTACTTCCAAACGGTTTTGTTGAAACCGTTTGAATCAACTTGTTGAAACCGAATGGAGTAGAATTTCCTTAGGAAATGTGTCCAAGATGATGTCATCATCATATACCTTCATTTCTTCAAAATCTACTACCATTTTCCATGTAAATTATAGCAATGAATCAAAGGAGTTCAAAATAGAACAAAATGAACAACAAATCATGGAGAATTGAATGTAACATCAATGTTTAAGGGTTTAAGTTATATAACCCACCTTATAATCTGATTCCAAGCTCCAAGATCCACAACGCCAATGGTGGATGAAACTTTGACAACTGTCCAAGGTCCATTCTCAAGCTTTTGGATGAAAGGGTTGGCTAGAGTTGAAAATCGAATGGAGAAAACAAGAAATCAAGCATTGATTTTCGGTTTTCACCATGAAACCAAGGTGAAAGAGGGACAAGAACTTACCAACAAGTTGGGGGTAGTCCTTCTCCTGCTCCTAAGCTCTCTTGTGGTCGGCCAAGACAAGAAGAGGAAAGGAATTCTGAAAAAGATCCTTTTGTGGGTAGGAAATGAGATATGTATAAGGAAATTCAAGGAAAGAGAAAATAGAATTAATTCCTTTAATTTCCAAAATTATTTCCAAAACTTCCCCCTCAAATCCTTGGCCACGAAGCCATCTTCATCCCCTTGCAAAACATCTTCATTATCCAAGAATTAAAGGAAAAGAAATTAAGCACCTTAATCATATTGTACTATTATCCAATTTTTAATGGATAACACTTTTCTTAATATGAATGGACCTTCCACTCAAACAAGATATTTTCGTGCCTTTGCAAGGCACAATCTCGTCCAAAACTTTGGAAATTCATGCCTCAACTTTTGGTTGAAGGGCTCTTCAATTAATATATTTATTTTTGCATTATATTGAATTAAAGTTCCATTTATGCTTAAATCTTGATTATTTTAATATCAAGATTCTCTCTCCTCCAAAATAATTCAAATGAGGCGCCCCTCTCATTTTATTTTCTCTACATGATGCCAAGAAACATGGGGGACCCTCTAGAAGTGGTAATTTGCATATTGAACCCTAGGTTTTGGGTAAATTAGACATTACACCAAAACTAGGTTTTAATGCACAAGGATTGCTCAACAAGCTCTATCTCGATGCTGAAGCTTGTGGAAACCATACCACTGCATCATTCTGATGCCTATGATGATTCAACATTTGAGGAACTTTTTATCAAGTACAATTTGCAAGTTAACCCCTCAACTTGGGTAATTTGCACTTTAGTCCAAAATTAACAGAACGATGTTTCAACATTATTAAAAAAGGACTGAAATTGAAATATAAGTTCCTCTTGAGCCTTAATTACTTTCCAAGAAATATGAACAAACATATAATTACCTTTCTTAAACAAAACACCTAGGGTTAAAGCATAACCCAAGTCAGGGATGTTACAAACCCACAACCATCTTGGTTGAGACAAAACCATTCAAGGGAGGTGTCTCAGCTGTGAAACTCCCAAAACACCCCCTCAAGGTCGAGACAAGGGTCACCAACTTCAACAAGGTTTACATGGTCAAGGCACATCAAAATTCTAGAACCCTAATCACCCCTAGTGATGCCACCACTCATTCAAGGCTTCAATAAAAGCACCCCCAAATCCCACACTCTCTCTCATGAAGATAAGAGAGAGAAGGAACACTATAGAGGTGTTAAATTGCAAGATAACCCTCACAAATGGGTAAATTTCACTTTAACAAAAATAAGCACACTAAGCAAAAACATCATCAAAACAAGCTCAAACTAGAGACTTAAGCTCTCCACAACCGCTCTCCACAACCTCTAAGAGACATCTCAAAGGATTAGAGTAAGGTTCTAAGTGATTACTTAGGCAAAAAATTAGTTAACCCAAATCACGGGCCAGGGGCCTTATAAAACATAAACCCCTAACAAGGATTTCACCCCCAAAATCCTAAGTGAAGAGGGATGGGAACTTCATACACATCTCTTCCTCAAGATCCCACATGGCTTCCTAAATGACACAGTGATGCCATAGAATCTTCACTAGTGCTATGTCCTTCTTCTTTAGCTTCTTCATTTTTCTATCAAGGATCATCATGGGTCCTTCCACATAAGAGATATCCTCACCGAGATCAACCTCCACTGGCTGTGGAACCAACTCTATATCACGGTGGCAGTTCCTCAACATGGACACATGGAACATTGGATGCAACAAGTGCAACTCAGGTGGTAACTATAACCTATAAGCCACCTTCCCAAAACATGCCACCATAGGGTAAGGACCCATATACCTGGGAGCCAACATACCCTTCTTCCTAAACATCAAAAAACCTTTCCAAGGAGAGACTTTGAGATACACCCTATCTCCCACTTGGAATTCTAAGGGTTTGTAACAGTTATTAGCATATGACTTTAGTCTGTCCTGGGATGTTTTCAACTATTGTTGAATCACTTTAATCTTCTTTGTCATCTTCTATACAAGCTCGAGACTAAGAAGCTGATATTCACCTATCTCATACCAACACAATGAAGATCTACAATGTCTCCCATACAATGCTTCATACAATGCCATATCAATGCTTCTCTGATAACTATTATTATAAGCAAACTCTATCAAATTGAGATGAATGTCCAACTGCCCAAAAACTAAAAAACACAAGCTCTCCATAGATCCTCCAAGGTGTGTATGGTCCTCATTTTGGGACGTTTCTCAGTCCATATCTCAAATGGTATCTTTTGAACCAATTTAAATGTTACATGATTTAGATTAAACATTGTATTTTCAAGATTATAACCCCATATGGAAGTCAAAAGATTCACAAAACTCATCATTGATCACACCATATCTAGAAATTTGTGAATCCTTGTTCTCAACACAACATTATGTTGTGGTGTTCTAGAAGGATTCCATTTTGATATGATAACATAGTCTCACAGAAAGTCCTCAAACTCCTAGCTTAAGTATTCTCCACCTTAATCAGAATGAAGTGCTTTGATACTTTACCAAGTTGGTTATGTACTTCATTCATGAAATCCTTGGAACTTTTCAAGAGTTTTGACTTATATTTCATCAAATAAACATAATCATACCTATTGAAGTCATCAATGAAAATAATGAAGTATTGATGTGCACCCATGACATTTGTTTTAAAAGGTCTGCATACAACAGTATGTATGAGTCCTAATAGATTACTAGCTCTTTCACTCTTACTAATGAAGGGAGTCTTTGTCATCTGGACCAACAAATAAGACTCAAATGTGTCTATTGATTCAAAATCAAAAGAGTCTAGATAAACATCTTTATGAGGTCTAGAAATGTGATTCTCATTGATGTGCCCTAGACGGCAATGCCAAATGTTTTGTTTGAGTTATTGAGTTTTAACCTTTTTGTATTTACATTATAAATATTTCTCTTAAGATCTAACAAATAAAGACCATAGGACATTGGGACACTGCCATAAATGATCTCATCTTTTGAAATAAGACATTGACCATTCTTTATATGTGATTCATATCCATCCTTGTCCATACAAGATATAGAAATTGTGTTTCTATTTATGGAAGGTACCAAATAGTAGTTCTTTAACTCTATTACAAGGCCTATGGGAAAAGATAAACTATAGGTTCCAACTGCATTTCTAGCAACTCTTACTCCATTTACAACACACAATCTGACCTTGCCCTTTCTTAAAGGCTTATTTCTTTTCAGATCCTTCGTATTTGAGCATATATGGGATCTACGTCTAGTATCAAGTACCCAATATGAATAAGTGGATAAATTTATCATAACAACATATATACCTAAAGTGGAGATCTTTGTCCCCTCCTTCATCTTCCTCAACTCCTCTAGATAGAGAGGAAATATCTCTTCCAGTGTCCAGGATGGTGACAATGGTGACAATTTCCTCCCTTGTTTACCCCTCCATTTGCTTTGAGTGTAGAAGACTTGGGATTCTTGCTAGCTTTAGAACTCTTCTTAGCTTTGCCTTTATCCTTAGACTTCCCTTTTCCTCTATTGATCATCATCACAAACTTGGGCTTGTATTTATTCATTTGCACTTCAGTTGTTCTCAACATGCCAAGTAATTCTAACAACACCATGTCAAAATTATTCTTGTTGTATTTCTTGACAAAGTGGCTGTAAGATTCTAGTAGTGACTGCAAAATCATATTAGTGGACAAATCTTGACCTAAGGGAAATCCTAGTCTAGAAAGGTTCTCCATATACACAATAAGCTTGAGCACATGGGGACCTACATGATGTCCTTTTGCCATGTTGCATTTGAAAAAAGCTTTGGAGACATTGTATCACTCATGTCTTTCCTGGACTTGGTACATGTTCAAGATGTGTGACCATATCACTAACATTCGTGTTCTCATGTTTTTCTCTACAACTCATTGTTCATTGAGCATAGCATCACACATTTGATATCCACGATATCTTCAGAGTTCTTCTTGTAAGAATCCTTGTTAGCCTTAGGCGAACTGGGAGCAGGTTCATCTTGTTCTGGTGTTTGGTACACATAGAATGTGCTCTCATGTGTGAAAACAATTATCAATGCCTGAACTAGTCATTAAATTTATTTGCATCCAACTTATTCTTTTGAAGGAGAGATCACAAGGAAAAAACATGTTATTGGTTGTCATTTGATTCTATAAGAGAAATTTGCAATTTGTCAAAAACAAATTTTTATTTGATTTGATTAAACAAAATTTGATGATGTTTAATTAGGCATTTAATTAGTGATCACTCCCACTATTTTGTTCGAATTGATATCCCTAACATATCAATTAGGAAGATTGCAAAATACAACCTTCTAGTGTGCCAATATCCTTATTTCATCAAATCATGAGTCAGCTTTGGTTGATCACCCACAACTTGACTATTTAGGTAGACAACTTTTACCAATTTCATCTAAATGCAACTCATGGATAGATGGTGCACACAACCCTTTGTCAAAATCCATATTTAATCTTCTAGGTACTTAATCTCACTAAGATCACCTAGTTAAGCCTGACCCAAAACCCAACACAATATAATATGCACCCTGCTTTGGCATATCTACATATCTACAAATGAACTTCCACGAGATGGACATGGCACCATTCATTGGTGTCACCTATGCTTAGTCAATCAAGTTTTTCATGTGTGTCACTTATGGAAAGAATCTAATACCTAAATTTATATTGAGAGATTTCATATGAATACATATACATATTCAATCACCTCATATTTATAGTATGTATCATATACACGCTACAACTACAATGAAAACATGCAATAATAACCACAAACAATGATTATGGCCATCCTATTGTAATTTCATAGAGACACAAGGAATTACCACCACCTAAGGTCGAAATCACATGTAGCAACTTGTTGTTGATGATTACTTGTGTTGGAACCAGTCCAAGATGATTAGTTCAACTATTGAACCAATAGGCTGTCCTCTTGGTCGGTCGGTTGGTATCTGGGATCGATTGTCTAGTCTCTATCCAAGAGATATTTGGACTCCTCCATCCAATCGGTTGGAGCCACCAGCCAATCGGTTGGCTCCTCCCATCTTCTGGACTCCTCGGTCCTCGATATGGTTGTCTCATTGTCTTAGACAGTTGGTTCGTCTGGTGAAGAATGTCTTCTTTCCTTAATTTGAATGATAATTATTTTAATCTTATTTAATCTTATTCAAGTGCTCTAATCTATGGCCAATTTCGCTAAGGAATTGTTGCTTCAAGCTCATCTCAAAGGTTTTAGTGGAACGTCTCAAACTCCACCTCAAGAACTAGATCTTGGATACACAATCATGTTTTATCCTTGTCCAGAGAATCATTCACAACATCCTCCTCGTACCGGAGGTCATCCATTCTATGAAATAGAAGAAAGTACAGAAAAAGTGGGTAACCATCAAGCTAGACATGACAAAGGCCTTCTATAGAATGAAATGGCCCTTCATCAGAGACAAGCTTGCCAATATTTGGTCTGCCTAGCATCACCATTAAACTAATCATGAACATCATCTCTACAGGCAACACATCTATTTTGTGGGAAGGTGTCCCCCTCGATCCTTTTTGTTCATCTCAAGGTGTGTGACATGGAGACCCATTGAGCCCCTATTTGTTCGTTCTTTGCATGGAGAGACTGTTAGAAACTATCATCCAGGCAGTGGCTGATTCTCACTAGATCCCCTTCTGCCTCACACGTCATGGCTTGCCCCTTACACATCTCTTCTTTGCTGATGACATCCTACTTGTGTCGAAGCTGAACTCAACACAGGAAAACAAAATTTTCAACATCCTCAACTAGTTTGTTGATGCGTCAGGCCAAGAAATTTCCAAATCTAAATCACACTGCTTCTTCTCTGCAAACACAAGTAGAGTGGAAAACATGCATTTTGTAGATAGATATGAATTGACCACACTGATGATCTAGGATGCTACCTTGGCATGCCTATTCTTCATCATAGAATCAATAGAGAAACTCATCAATAAATTACAACCACCATCAAGGAACATATGACAAGTTGGTCGGCAAGGCACCTCTCACTAGCTGAGTGCATCACCCTTGCAAAATCTACACTACAATCCATACCTTCATATGCCATGCAAATAGTTTGCCTATCTCCTCGCCTTTGTGATGACATCAATAAGCAATTTAAAGATTTTATTTGGTCTGGTGGTCATGATAAAAATAAATGATCACTAGTTTCCCAGAAGAAAATCACTTCTCCTAAATACATGGGTGGACTAGGAATCAAGGACACTCATGACCAAAACATAGCACTTATTCTCAAGAATGTGTGGTATTTTCTCTGTAATCCCTCAGCTCCTAAGGTCAGGGTGATGACAGAAAAGTACATGCGTGGATATATGATTAGCAAGAAACCCAACTCCTCAGCTTGGGCCTTTATCCAAAAAAAAAAATTCACCCTTTCAGCCATCAGTCATAGGATAATTAACTCAGGCACCAACACAAATGTATGGAATGATAAATGTATTCAAGGAGAGGCCATCCTAGAGCTCTACCTCTCCTGGAACATACTTCCTGAGCTAGCAGACCTAAAATTCTACTCCATTTGATAGGAGAATGGTGACTGGGATCACTCGTTGGTCAACATCTTTCTTCCACCAAGGATTGGAGACATAATCAAGTCCATCCCCCTGCCAATTGATGGCTCTGGCGAGGATAATTGGTCATTGTCATTAGAAGATTCTAGTGTCTTCTCTGCAAAATCTACATATACCTAGACTCACTCTGGAAGGAACATAGTGACCCATGGCAACTGGGGCAACATCTGGTGACTAAACATCCCTAAGCGATTGTGAACCTTCACATGGCTTCTATAACACCACGCATTACTGACCAATGTTGAGAAGAAACATCGTCACCTCGACGTGGACATCACTGGCAGCATATTCAACAATGCCCCAGAAAGCTTATTACACTGCCTGTGTGACTGCCAATCCAGTAGACAAATCATGACAGGACTGGGAATGAGAGCCAACTTCTTAATCGACAACAAAGAAGACTGGATTCACAATATGGTTTACAACACCACTCAAGATACTGCTTGCGTCCAAAATATCGTGAGAACCTGGCATTTATGGAAGGTCAGGAATGACAGAATCCATAACAATCGTCCATTTAACATGCAGAGGAGTATTCATTTCATCAAGGAGAGAACACAATCTATAGTGAGCCTCCCTCTTCCTAAGTCACAGTCACTGGGAGTAACTCCTTCATCTGCCTTTATCAAGGTGGCTGACCACAATGATGTTGTTTTCATTGATGTGGCACACAACCACAACCCCAGGAAGGTAGGTGTTGGCATCCACATCATCTACTATATAGGAAGATTCTTACATGGGAGAGGGGTCCCCTTTTTCTCATCATCAGTGCTTGAATATGTGGTACATGTTGTACTTCTTCTAGGGCAGCTATGTCAGGAACTAGGGATGACACATGTTGTTATGCTCTCAGACTCGAAGGTAGCAGTAAATGTGTTAAATGAAGAACAACCACCAGCCATTAAGCTCCAGCCCCTTTAGAGATATTTCAACTCATCAGAACCACTACCCAGTTCACAATACTCTATGTACCACGTGACCTGGACAAGGTTGCTGATAAAGTAGAAAAATATACCTTGCACTCCTTTCTTTCCTATAATTTCACTTGATTTAAGCCACCCTGGCTAATTTTTGAGATAAATGTACATCTAGATTCATTTTGGACTGCAATAGAGAGTAGGATGAATAAAGTTTAATCTCTAGTTTTCCCAAAAAAAAGAGAAACCTTGAGTTACATTCAAGGCGAGCATAGGAAGGAGACAATTCATACTTTTACATATAAAGAGAGAGAGAGAGAGAGAGAGAATCGATATGCAAATACAAATAACAACCATCCAACTAAGCACAAAATATCTATGAGTGTAGGCCATAACCATGATACCAAATACCATCAAAAAAAATTTACGGAGACATGTGTAAATTGTCATACACGCGCGCGCACACACACACACACACATATATATATATATATATATATATATATATATATATATATATATATATATCAAGATTTTTTGTGGTATTTAATCAGATATGAACCTTAAAAACTTTATATCTGCACCATATACAATAAATAAATGATAAAACAAATTCTGATCACATTGAATTAAATCCCAAAACATAGTAAATTGTGTTGGGTTTTATGGCCTCAGAGTAGGAAGTGGAAACACAAAATTTACTGGCCATTAACCCATAACTAGAAATCACATTAATGACTATGTAATGGGAAGGATGGTTTTACTGAGATATATCTGGTCCTGGGGCTTGCCCAGTGACAATACATCACATCCATGTGCAGTCTTCAATGCCATGTCTTGTACGGTGTTTGTGCAGCTCATGGTCTTCACCATGGACTCTGGCCTCCACCATAGACTACGGCTAATGTGTCCACCTGAGCGGTAGGCATCTCCCATCTCTACAGATAGTCCACAAAAACCACCTGGAACTCCTGTCATTCTAGAAGAAATGGTACGAAGGAGACAACTATCTTGTTGGTGTACTAACACCAACCCGCTCTCCCAAACTCAGACTACCTTTCTGCAGTTGTCTTTCCCTCATTGTGCCTCCCTAGTCAGGTAGCACTTTCTCGGGCTCTCTCGGTTACCAGAACTAGAGAGGACAACAACTTTATAGATTAATGGATGTTCTGAGTTGTGTGTTTTGAGAAGCTCCCAGTACCCCTCTATTTATAGTAGAGGGCAGGGGCAAGGTTCCCATTATGTTCGAGAGTAGAAGGATCTGGAAATTCCATGAATAGTTTGTACTGTGATAGGCGAACCGATCGGTTCACAACTGAATCAATCATTTGGGCAGGTGAGCCAATCGGTTCGTAACTGAACTGGTCTTATGGGCAGGTGAGACGATCGGTTCACCCAGTGAAATGGTCGTTTCACTTCCCAAACTTGCTCGCAATTGTCTTTCCTAAATCATTTCCACTTAATTCAAAGATTAATCCTTATTCCAATCGAATTGAACAAGTGAAATGTGAAAGTTTTCTTCCAAATGAGAAAATCCTTATTTTTGTAGTTGGCAAGACTATGAGCTGCCCAGTTCACCAAGTGAACCGATTAGTTGGCTCACACCAACTGATTAGATGATAAGGGTGAACCGGTCAGTTGGTAGTCCTAACATTAGTCTCCAATCGACCTGACACTCTAACTAGCTAGTTCAGCACTTGAACTAGATAGTTCTGAGTCTAGTCAATCAATTGTATGTTTAATTGAGTACCTAAACACCTTTAGTCTCAATCTAAACATCATTCATGGACAATCTCCTCTTCCAGGGGTATACTATGTGTGTGACCCTACATGTTCCAATTTATGTTGGCAATGAATGTTCATAACAACTTATGACATCACAAGCAATGAGTGAAATCTAGTAACTCATCATTGCTACCCAAGTAACTTAGAAAGTTGGAGAAAAAATTCAACCTACAATATGTGATTAGTGTTACCGTGATCGTATAGTTCCTTTGTCTCTTACATCCAGATTGAACTTGAGGCATGGAATGTCATCCTCTTCAACATTCAATCCATGTTCCTTGACCTAGAGCAGACTGTCTGAGATGCATGTGAATTCACATATCATATATTGAATCACATGAGTATGGACATACAATTCTCAGTCTCTCTTATCAAGGGGCTCTGGATATCATACTCCTTGTAGGAAGGACAAATCCCATATTTATCACTCACAGTCAAGTCCCCATGTGTCAAAATCACTCAATCATCACCGTTATAACAACCCATGTTTTAGCATTGTGTTTGATGATGTCATAGTGTACCCAATCACATGTGATGAGTGTAGTGATTTTAGGTCTAAGAACCACAATCACCACCATCACTATGAGAGATGATTGTGACTACCAATGCATGGTATCCATGTATCACTCTCTCGGTGGGTTTGTATGATATACTATTGTCTAACATATATCTGTGTGCTTGACTTGATATCATATATCATGACTAATAACACTCTATCATCAGTAAACACACACTCTAGTCTTATGTACTATTGTGGTCTATTTTCCTTCCATAGTAATATCCAACTAGGGACATAACAAGAATGTATGTACTCTTATCATACATATGGTCTCATTTTTTAGGTCCTCATCCAGAAGACATATATCATGGAGTCACACCATTCTTTAGACATATATCATGTTTTTTTCACCATCTCATGAGTGAGACAATCATAATAGATGGAATTACCTTTATCATTATCAAATCAAGTATCATTTGCCTCATTCCAATCATCATATGATTGGCTCTCTGGGCATACTATACAAATAGACTCCCATTTGCACTTACAACCAATCACCCACAAATCATATTACAAGTGATCTTAACATGTCCATCATGTTTCTTCTGCACATGTGCCTTTCTAGCGGGTAAGCAACATTTTCTTCAAGTCGATATATTGCATGTTCCACACCCCTCACTATATGACAACTCATATGAGATGAAAGTGTCGTAGTATGCTATCTGAAATTCCTTTTCCTAACCAATAGTCCCATTGTTGTCGCAATATTAATACTGAGTCACCAATGGTTGGAACCTCCCATAAGTTCATCCATATGAACTTCTAGATGCATTAAAGGAGCATACAATATCCATTATAGTGTTCGTAACACTAAGGTATTCAGCTTCTTATTGTAGAATTAATCAATTGTTTTATGTGTTGGATCCTAGATGGGTGATTGGATGCTCTATAGGAGGGGTGAATAGAGTTGAATGCACTTAAACAAAATTCATTAGACCTTCAAGATATATCACAAGATAAGGTTGCTAAATAGGAAATTTTAGTGCAACTAAAACATGCATAGAAAGGGAGAGAGAGATTGAAGATACACCAATTGACAAGATGTTTAGAGTGGTTCCACACTTCAATATAGAAGTGAGTCAGTGTACTACCTAAAGAGGTCAAACTCTAGGATTTCTTAACCTTGCACCTTCATTATACTCATTATGAGAGATACAATACATGACCACCAAAGGACTTACCTATCCAATACAAAGAGTCTTCAACTTTAACAAGGACTTACCCACTTTGCAAGAGTCTTCTGCCTTCTTCCAAGGACTTACCTACTCTTGCACAAGTCTTCAGCCTTCAAGGAATTACCCACCCTTCTATGATCTTCCGCCTTTGACTTCACCTTCACTTGGATAAGCTTCCACCTAGGAATAACCCACTTGAGCAAGGAGTCTTCTGCATTCACCGAGGGCTTACCCACTCTTGCTCCAAGTCTTCAGCCTTGATCTTCACCAAGGGATGCCTTACCTTGTTCTTCTTCACCTTTCTTAGCCATGAAAGAGAACTTTCATCTTCATGGTTGAAATGAGAGATAGGGAGGTGGTGGAAGAAAGAGTCACACAAGATATACATATAGGACTATCTCTCTTACAGATTTCCTACTCTCTCTAATGAATGTAACAAGTGATTAAGCTTAGAAAGAGAGGAGGTTGTAGGAAGAACTCAACTATAGAATAGTAACCTCACATAGAGTTTTGCATTGAATGCTCAACCTTGGAATGAAGCCCAAGGGATCCTAGTTATAGTTGGGGATGCCGCTTAGCCTTTGGGAACACTTGAGAACAAAAACTAGCCATTTTGTGGCTTGCAATAGATATATTTTCACTTGTTGCATCTCCATAATGGCTAGAAACACTTTTTTGCACTTTTCTATATAGTTCAATCAGTCGAGTTTCTATAAAGATAACTCGACCGATAGAGTAAAAGATAAAACTGATATTCAAACCATCGGTTGAGTTTGTCCTAGGGAAAATCGACTGACCAATGAAAATCGAATTGGTCAGGTACTCCATCGGTCGATTTCTGTGAGGTGTAAACTTGACCGATCAAAAGTCATTTTCAAGATCCAATCAGGATCGGTCGAGTTTGCAACTCGACCGATGAATAGCCTGATGTGAATTTTAGAAAATGGCTTTTGAGTGCTTAAACATTTGATCTAAGTGCTCCTGATTTTTTAAGCTTAATTACAAGTCATACAATCATTACAAGTGATTTACAACATGATTCTAATGGATTTACATGATATTACAAAAACGTGCACTTGTATTGACTTTGACTTGTCTTTTCTCGAAGTATAGATGCGCAAGTTAGGGCATTTGGAGTGTGTCTCTACCTAATCTGAAAACACTCAAGTAGAAGCATTAGACACCAATATGTGGAATGGTTAGTCATCATTGAAACAAGGGTTTAGTCAATTTAGACGTGAGTCAACATTGACCTAATTGACCTTGAGTCAACATCCTCCCCCTTTTTGAAGATGACAAACCATTCCATAAATTTATTGAAAGCTTTTAAGTAAAATCATACCTTCGGAGAAACCTAGGGGTTTCAATAGAATTGAGTACATATGCTCCCCCTCAATTGATGCTAGTAGAGTTCCCATACCCCCCCTCAATTGATGTTATTTCTCCTACATGGTTAGCTTTCATAACATTTATAGAATACTATGTTTTCCACTCATATATGTTCTACACATATATGTCTTCTCCCCTTTACATGGACATACTTCTCCTCTTCATGTAAGACATGCCTTCTCCCTATTTTGTCAAAAGAAGACATACCTTTCTCCCCCTTTGTCATTTCAAAAAGTTAGGGTATGAAGAAATAAGAAACACCACTTGTTAAAGGAAAGGAGATAAAAAAAAATATATAAGGAGAGTAGAAGAGCATAGATAGGGGCTTGTCCAAGCATAGAAATAAAATCAAGTTAAAGCATGCACTTGAACATCCCAAAAAGCAAGATAAAGTATTGCAGAAAAACAATAAAACACAATTTTGACCCTTAAGATGATAGAATTTGCCCAAAAAGTATCAGGGCTCGTGGAAAATCGATAATCCTTGCTCAGAAGGTCGTTTCTGCATAAAAAACACTAGTCTTGCACCAAAAACTAAAACTAGAGAAAAAGCTGCATGAAAACCAAAAAATTCTCCAATTGCTACATAAAATGCAGATCTATGTATCCTGCAACACAATGTTATGCAAGCAACTCAAGATAGTAGATATGCAATTCAAGTTACAAGCTTGACCATATATGAGATAAGATACAAGCATAGCATATAGTATAATACCACTAGATGAGCAAAGATACCAATTATAAACAAGATTAGAACTACATGTATATGAACTACTAGTAGATGTTATCACAAATTAGGACTACTAGTAGGATCTAGATCATAGCAAGAGATACCAAAAGATACAAAAGATAAAGCAAGCTATGAATAGATGTAGAGATATATCTAAACAAAGAGATATGCAATTTTAGAAGCATGGAAGGATATAACTCACTAACAAATATGCACCCTTACCAAAAGATAATTACCACTAAGAACCTCAAGGTTGTATCAAAACAAGATATACACCTAGATAGATGTAGCAAGTTAGAGCACAACAGAAGCAATTTAAGACACAACCAAGAGATCCAAAGAGATCATCATCAAAACTTGCAAAGCAACTCAAATCTAGTAATTTCAAGATATAGATATACCAATTTAGAGAAATTTGAAAGATAGAATTGTAGGCAAGATAGGAAATTTAAAACATGGCAATATGCATATATAAAGGTACCAAATGAGAGTGCCAAAGAATAAGGCTATTGGTTGAGAAAATCTAGTTGAGAGGAAAATTCTCATTCAATAAGCCAAATGTATATTATGTGCATAGTGTTGTCGGTCGAGTTATGTGTATTGACAACTCGACCGATGATAGATGTTGGCAACACCCATTGGTGCCTATCAGTCGAGTTTCAAATAGGACAAACTCGACCGACAGAGTTGCTATCAAAAAGCACATATATTTCATAAAAAACATATTTAAAGGCATGCTAAATATAACAACCATATCCAAACATGTATAAGGAAGTTAGTAATGCACTACAAAAGCATTAGAAATAGCTTTTGAGCAAGAGTGTGGAGAGAAACACAATATACCACTTTTGACTCAAAAACTATATGTATAGTGCACACTATCTTAACAAAAATAAGTTAGGATTGGTTATAAGAAAGAAAACCTTTACCTTTGTTCTTACCATTCCTTTTTTGTGGTGTCCAACTTATAAAACTAGATTAACTAATGTACAAGCGATCAAGATTACAGTGGATTATTGAAAATCACTAAAAATTAAAACCATTTATCAAGAGATCCATTCACAGGAAAATTCTTTCATTCAGAATCAAAGTAAATCATTACATCCTGGTTCATAATGTACATGTCATGTACCATCTCTTCTCGAGGATTACATAAAATAGTTGCACTATTAAATTTGTACATAGGCAACTTAAAACCTCAAGGCATCAAGCCAAAACCTCAGATCAATTATAAAATCACAAACTATTGACTCCTAGGACCTGAGAGTATAGAGATGACACATAGGACTTTATGTATAAATCCTGACAACTAGTATCCCCACCTGGGATATTACTGTTGTCCTTGATGTTGATGCTATTGCTCTTCCTCTGCTACAGAGATTCTTCCTCTTTTTTTGTGTCTACCTAAAAATGTTGGATTCCACGGGGGTGAGACAATTATAAAAATTTCCCCAGCGGGAGATATAACTCTCTGCCAAAAACATTATTATTGCAGTTTAATAGAAATAAACTGAGCATTGGAATCATAATAATCAATAATAGGTAATTCACTTATTTAAAGCAGATTAGAGCAACATTCCCACTTAAGCTTATTAGATGTAACTTGATAAAACAACATGTCTAACATTTAAATAAGAATTATAGGACATGTATAATCTCTAGGATATGTTAAGCAAGATAATCATCAACCAATGATTCTCGTATTTTAGTCTTATGCAAATATGCTACACATCTGATTACATTTTACAAACATACTTAAGATCTGAGGAGATGAGGTATACCGCTCATACTCCAACCAACCATTGCTATATCGAAATCGGTACCATACATAGGTCAATGGAAGAGCCGGATTCCCATAACCTCCCACATCCCGGTCAGTACGGGACCACAAGTAGGACTATGTCAAATGCTCAAAATAGCTTTCCAGGGTATACTAGCAACTTCTCTATAGAGTTACATCACCAACTGCACTCTCATCAGCAATCGAGAGATTTAATGTTTATCTCCATCGACCCGAAATTAAATATCATTGGGAGATTAATGATACATCCATCCCAACCATCGGGAGATTTGTGATACATCCATCCCAACACATGAAGTATTGAGAGGTTTAATGTTTACCTTCCATCAATCTCTTCACCAGGACGTAAGGATATTTTTGCCCATTTACCCCCACATATTCAAAATATGTGAATTCTAGGAAATCCATAGGAAAACCTGTTTCACCATCACCAACTACTGACGATGATGGATCTATGGTCAGAGAACTACATGAACAGATTTCACTCGATTAATTAAGTACATTTTCATATTCTTTTAGCATCAGCCATGTTCTCAAACATAACATATTATGACAATGCTATAAAGAGACATGTACTATTTTTATCAATTACTTATCAGTCTTTAAAAGACATTGGGAACTCAGTCCCTTATTTCAATATTGGGAATTCTCATCCCTACACAATCTCATTACCACAATCATATGGTTCTAGGTATTCAAACCCTTAGCTCATCATTGAGCATTGTTACCACTTTTCCAGGTAACTATCACCTTCAGGTCCTCTGACCAAGGTAAACATGATACTTGCTATTACAAGCATCACTCATGGTACTTGAGGCCCATTAACTCTCTTGTTACCTCTTACCAGGCAGCAAGGTATATTATGGCACACAAGGCCCAATAAAAAATAGTGAATTAAACATCATAGCTCATACCTAGCCATGACCACCATTTCAGAATACCTGCATGGTTAGTGTAGATGATAATAGTAACTTCAATTACATATCAGTACCATGCAGAACAAATATGGATTTACTATTCAAGGGTAACACCACTATTCCCTTACTAGGGTTAGGGTTTCCCATTTCATGTCATTTGGGAACATTCATCCCATTACCCAAATCAAGGTTATGGTTTATCACCATATTGCCCAAGATTAGGGTTTCATAAAACATTACATAGTATCACCCTGGATTTGAGTTCCACATCACATCAAACATCAGGGTTTCTCATTAAATCACCCTTAGTTAGGGTTTCACATAAATTTCACCCCAGAATAGGGTTTAAATTCAATAACCCACAATTAGGGTTTACTGTTCATCCCAATTAGGGTTTCATATTCCATTATCCATAACTAGGGTTTACTATTCATCCCAATTAGGGTTTCATGTTCTATTATCCATAATTAGGGTTTACTATTCATCCCAATTAGGGTTTCATGTTCCATTGCCCATAATTATGGTTTACTATTCATCCCTATTAGGGTTTCATGTTTCATTACCCAAAATTAGGGTTTACTATTCATCCCAATTAGGTTTTCTATTCAAGTACCCATAATCAGGGTTTACTATTCTTACCAATTAGGATTTTGCATCACATTACCCTAAATTAGGTTTACACATATCATCACCCTGGATTAGGGCTACATCCTTACCCTGGATTAGGGTTTCACTTAGGATTGCCCTAAATTAGGGTTAGGATTCAATAACCTTGTCAATTAGCATTTATGCTCATGATTAGGGTTTCATGATCTCTATGCTAAGGATCATACCCTTAATCACCACATGAATCATACTCATGTATGAATTCCATTCTATCATTCTCTCAACTTGATTAGTGTTGTGTGATTTGTATATCATCTTTTCACATGTTATCACACACAAATTTGGTTCTTTCTAGTGTAATTCAGTCTCTTTCATAGTAGTTTTGCCATCTTTTAGTTGTTCTATGTGTCCAATAACTTGTATTGCAAGTTTTTCACAAAAATGACTAATTTCAAACGTTTTTCTATAGAAACAGTAAAGTGCACGGCGTGCAAACTCAGATGCACGGCGTGCACCGTCCCAGAGAAGATTTATCTGCCAAAACAGTAAAATGCACGGCGTGCACTTTCAAAGTGCACGGCGTGCAACATCACAGAGGAATTTCGTTCTGCTCAACCACGAATATGCACGACGTGCACATCCAGAAGACACGGCGTGCACCTGGAACGTGAATTGTTGAAAGAGGCTCTGAAGAGACGCACGGTGTGCAATCTCAAAAGTGCATGCCGTGCACGTACCAGTTCGTTGTCAACTGCAGCTCTGTTTATAACTGCACTGCAGGTGCACGGTGTGCACCCCAAAGTGCACGGCGTGCACCTAGCAGTTTCAGAATTTTGAAAATGTAGAATACAATTTTAAAAGAAAGAGGGAAGGAGGGGGACAGTTACGTTCGACCATTTGGAAGTTTTCTCTCGTCCCAAAGGTAGAGGAGAGTAGAGGAGGGCGAATTGGGAGGAACTAAGGTGGTTCTTGAGAAAAGAAGCCATTTCTTCTTCTCCACTTCTCCATTGTCTTCCCCAAAGTGCAGCCAAGCTTCCCCAACTCCGTGCAGCTTCTCGGGAGAGGATTCAATACGTTTTAGAGCAGCTAAAGGAAGGGAATCTCGTCATAAAGCCGGATTTCTTACTCCTTGTGGTTACATCTTTGGTTCTTCTTGTCTTTTCTTCCCAAAACCATGTCTAGCATTGAGAATTCTGTAGAAATTCTGCTGTACATAGTTATGGACGAGTAGATCCTTTTTCTTGGGCATGGGAGAGTAACTCCCATGCCATAGCATGTGTGAAACTACATAATCTCGTACTAAATGTCTATGTTTCTTGTCTCTCTTTATAAAAATATCGGTTCTTGTCTTCTTGCATATGATATTGGCCATGTTGTGTGCATGTTTTCTGCATTTATGTTTGATTTGAGAAAATAAACATGAATGTATGGATGGTATCTTTTATAACAACTCTTTCTAGTCTATGAGAGTAGCTAGAAATAGTTGAAAGGTTGTTTGTGATCAAAAACGAAAATTAACATGAGAATGTTGTTTGATGTTGCGATCGTTGCATTTGCTTCGGGAGATAAAAATGCAACACATCGACCTTTTGAGATAAGAGCTTAGATATGTTTAGATTGCCAAGTTTACCTAATTGCTATGGTATGTGAATGAATCCCCTAATGTCCAGGATCCTTTAGCATTTGACTAAAACCTTGTTAATCCGCCTAAACTTATGTAAAGTTTATTATTAACTTTTCCTATTTTAGACATTAAACAGTCAACTCTTTTAAAAACCGATCTAGATTGATGAAAGCTAGGACTGTTGCGTTCAATTAATTTGCTTAAGCTCCTTGAGTTCGATCCCGACTACATCACCTCTGTATACTTGCGGAGTTGGTTTAACCGGGTAAAAGATCACTAATTTGATTGAAACTCATTAGCCTAAAAGCCAACAAGTTTTTGGCGCCGTTGCCGGGGAGCTACGGTAAATTAATTGGAGTAATAAGAACTAACAAGTATTTGAGACTAGATCATAATCCTCATTTTCAAAATTTTCATATATCTTCTAGTTGTGTTCTTATATTTTTCTTGTTAATTTCAGGTTGCATGCGTCGCTCGCAATGAGGTCTTCAAACAACCCCGTTATTAGACCTTGAGATAGAGCGAAGCCTCTCAAGCTTGAGAAGATCAAGGAGGAAAGAACAATCACCGCTAGAGGATACTACTCCGCCACCATCACCATCTCCATCATCATCCACGCCGTCTTTTTCATCTGTTGAGGAAACTTCACCAAGCCTTCCAATCATGGAAGACGACCACCCGCTCAAGGACTTTGTTATGCCGGTGGCCACAAACATATGTGGAGCCATTGACCTACCAGCCATAGAAGCGAACAATTTCTCCATTGCTCCTTCTATGATGCATATGATCCAACAAAACCGCTTTGGGTTACCGCTAATGAAGACCCAAGTCTTCACATTGCAGAATTTCTGGAATACTTAAACACTTTCAAAATTAATGGCATAACAGTAGATGGAGAACGGATGATGATTTTCCCTTTTACTCTAAGGGATAAGGCCAAAACTTGGCTTTTGTCTCTTCCGAAAAAGTCTATAAAAACTTGGGACCAGCTACTTAATGTTTTTCTTGCCAAATATTTTCCTCCAAGCAAGACTGCTCATTTGAGAAATCAGCTCACTAACTTTTCTCAAAATGATGGTGAAACTCTTTATGATACTTGGGAAAGGTTCAAAGACCTTCAACGTCTTTGCCCTCATCACGGTCTTACTAATTGGCTACTTCTTCAGACTTTCTACAACGGGCTGTTCTATAACACCCGGATGACGCTTGATGCAGCAGCCGGTGGTGCTCTTATGACCAAATCTTATAGAGAAGCCTATGACATCATTGAAGATATATCACTCAACCATTGCCAATGGGGAGGTGATAGAAGAGCCAATTCATCATCAAATGCAAGTTCTTCTAGTGTGAAGTCGGGAGGAAAATACACCGTTGACTCCATTGATCTTATTGCTGCAAAGCTTGATGTTCTCACTCAAAAATTCGAGAAGTTGACTACATTGTCGGTTCAATCAGCAGAAGCCACATGTGAAGCTTGTGGAAATATGGGGTATACTTCTTCTCAATGTTTTGCTCCCAACACTATGGAGGGAGATCTTGAACAGGTTAATGCTATTGAGATGCAGAGGAACCAGCAATATAACCCTTATTCTAATCAATACAATCCAGGATGGAGGGATCATCCCAACTTTTCTTACAAGAATACTAGCAATGCTCACAATTTTCAGTAGGGACAACAACAACCGTCGCAGCAATCACAATTCAACCGACAAGGTAATCTGCAAGGTTACAACAACAGGGGCTATCAAGGGCAGCAACAACAGCCCCAAAAAGCTTCTCTTGAAACTATGATGGAGAAATTTATTAACACACAAACGCAGCAAAATGAAGAGCTTAGGGGGAATGATAAGCTACTTAAGGATGCTATTCTTTAACTTTCAGCCAAGGTAGATAACATATCCACCCATACAAAGATGCTGGAAAATCAAATAGCTCAACAAGCTCTTTCTCAACAAGGATAGCAATCCGGTTCTCTTCCTAGTGTGCCGGAAGTGAATCCTAGACAGCAAGCCAATGCCATTATTCTAAGGAGTGGAGCTGAAATTGAAAGACCTTCGCCACCTAAGGAGAAGGACATGGAGGTACTTAATGAGGAAGAATCTCACATTCCTAATTGCAACAAAGGGCAAGGTAAATCTGAAAAACCGCCTTCTTTCAAAGCTACCGCACCTTTCCCTCATAGGCTTGTCAACAATAAAGATGATGTTAAGTTCAAGAAATTTATAGACATTCTTAGCAAGCTGCAAGTTAATCTTCCTTTTACCGATGTTATTGCTGAGATGCCTTCTTATGCCAAGTTCTTAAAAGACATCTTATCTAAAAGGAGAAGAGTGGATCAAGTAGAAACAGTCAAACTTTCTGAACATGTAAGCTCCATTATTCAAACCCGCATTCCTTCTATTCCGGAAAAGCTGGATGATATGGGACCTTTCACATTGCCGTAGAAGATCAATAATGTCACTTTTGAAAAAGGCTTAGTGGATTTGGGGGCTAGCATTAGCCTCATTCCAACCACTCTATGGCAAGAGCTAGACCTTGGGGATCTAAAGCCAACAAAGATGGTTATTGAACTAGCTGATCATTCTCTTAAACACCCTAAAGGTGTATTAGAAGATGTGCTTGTACAGATTGGCAAATTCTATATACCATGTGATTTTGTAGTGCTTGACATGGTAGAGACCCCTCGCAATCCAGTTCTTTTTGGGAGACCTTTCTTGAGGACTGCTGGTTGTCTAATTGACGTTCGGGAAGGAAAGTTGACCCTACGTGTGGGAGAAGAAGAGATTGAATTCTCTATTTCCGATGCCATGAAAGCACCCGCACAAGTAAAGGAGATTTGTTTATTTGATACTGCTGATCCAATGGATGATTATGTTGATGATATGATAGATTTCATGATAAACTATTGTGATGACGTCATTGCTGAAAATGATAAGTCTGAATATTCTGGAGCTATTCCTATTTATAAAGCTCAAGCAAATCAAGAAGAAGCTCCACGTGATGAAGAAAAGGTTGATGAAGAAGTTTCAAAGAAAAATGTAGAACTTAAAGCCCTTCCACCGGGGCTGAGGTATGCGTTTCTAGACCCAAATTCTTCATCTCCTGTTATAATAAATGATGAATTAACCAAGGAACAAGAAAATAAATTACTTGCTGAATTGTGCTTGTATAAAGATGTGATTGGTTATTCCATTGATGACTTGAAAGGCATTCATCCTAAAATCTGTATGCATAGAATAAACATGGAGGATGATGCAAAACCAACCGTTGAACCACCAAGACGTTTAAATCAAAACATGCTTGATGTGGTAAAGAAAGAGATTTTAAAACTAATGGATGCCGAAATTATTTATCCCATTAGTGACAGCCCCTGGGTTAGTGCTATTCATGTAGTACCTAAGAAGGGGGGTGCAACTGTCATAAAGGGAGACAATGATGAGTTGATACAGACACGCATGGTCACAGGTTGGCGTATGTGTATTGACTACCGGCGTCTAAACAAAGCAACTCGCAAGGACCATTTCCCTTTACCCTTCATTGATTTAATGTTGGAACGCCTTACTAAACACTCTTATTTTTGTTATTTGGATGGATATTCCGGGTTTTACCAGATTCCTATCTACCCGCCCGATCAAGAAAAAACCACGTTCAGTTGCACATATGGCACTTATGCTTATCGCCGCATGCCCTTTGGTCTTTGTAATGCACCCGCCACTTTTCAGCGGTGCATGATGGCCATTTTCTCGAATTTCATTGAAAATATTATGGAAGTTTTCATGGATGATTTTAGTGTTTACGGCAATTCATTTGATCAATTCTTGTCTAATTTGTCCTTAGTCTTAGCCAGATGTAAAGAGGTTAACCTAGTGCTAAACTGGGAGAAGTGCCATTTTATGGTACAATCCGGTGTAGTACTAGGACATGTGATTTCTAACAAGGGCATTGAAGTTGACAGGGCAAAGGTGGAAGCTATTGAGAAAATGTCCACCCCATCTTCAGTCAAGGACATAAGAAGCTTCTTAGGACATGCAGGGACCTATAGAAGATTCATAAAAGATTTTTCAAAGATTGCAAAACCGTTGTGTTCTCTCCTTGCTAAAGATGCAGATTTTGTCTTTGATGAAGAATGCTATAAATCCTTTTCTACACTCAAGGAAGCTCTCATTTCAGCCCCCATCATTCAACCTCCAGATTGGGATGCCCCCTTTGAGTTAATGTGCGATGCAAGTGATTTTGCGGTAGGAGCTGTTCTAGGACAGCGGAAAGACAAGAAGCTCCATGCCATTCAGTATGCAAGCAAGACCCTCAATGATGCGCAAATCAACTACACAACTATAGAGAAGGAGATGCTTGCTATTGTGTATGCCTTTGAGAAATTCCGACAATATCTTGTGGGTTCCAAAGTGATAGTCTATACTGATCACGCTGCAATCAAATATCTTTTGAGCAAAAAGGATGCAAAGCCACGCCTTATTCGTTGGGTGTTGCTTCTACAAGAGTATGATCTAGAGATTCGGGACAAGAAAGGAACTGAAAACAGTGTTGCTGACCATCTTTCTAGATTATCCACTACAGCGGGAGACTCATTACCTATTGAAGATCATCTTCCCATTGAAAGACTATATGCTCTATCATCCGTTCAAGCACCATGGTTTGCCGATATTGCAAATTTTTTTGCTACAGGGCAGCTTCCACCCGTCTTGACATATCAACAAAAGAAGAAGTTCTTTCATGACGTAAAGTTCTATTATTGGGATGATCCTTTCCTATTCAAACATGGGAGTGATGGGTTAATACTCCGCTGTGTGATTGAAGAAGAAATTCCCGCCATCATTGTTGAATGCCATGCTTCTTCTTATGGAGGCCATTTTGGAGGAGAAAAGATTGCTGCAAAGATACTCCAAGCGGGTTTATATTGGCCTACGCTCTTCAAGGATGTAAATCTTTTTGTTAAATCCTGTGATAAATGCCAAAGAACTGGAGGTATATCCCGCCGTGATGACATGCCACTCAACTCTATCCTAGAGGTTGAGGTGTTTGACGTATGGGGTTTTGACTACATGGGACCATTCCCATCCTCATGCGGGTATCAGTTCATTCTTGTTGTTGTTGATTACGTGTCTAAATGGGTTGAGGCCATTCCAACCCAATCACCCGATGCCAAATCAGTAATCAAGCTATTTCAGAAGATCATCTTTCCTAGGTTTGGTGTTCCACGTGTTGTCATTTCTGATGGAGGGACACACTTTGCTGAAAAACAATTCAACAACCTTCTTTCCAAGTATGGTGTCACTCACAAGATCTCTACGCCTTATCATCCTCAAACATCCGGGCAAGTGGAGGTTTCTAATAGGCAGCTGAAAAATATTCTTGAGAAGACCGTCTCTAGTTCAAGAAAAGACTGGGCTTTTAAGATTGATGATGCACTTTGGGCATACCGCATAGCCTACAAGACCATCATAGGAACCACTCCTTTCAAGCTCATCTATGGGAAGTCTTGTCGTCTTCCACTTGAACTTGAGCACCGTGCATTGTGGGTTATCAAATTCTTAAATTTTGATATGAAGAAAGCTAGAGAGAAACGCCTTCTACAATTGCAAGAACTTGAAGAGTTGCGCCTCGATGCTTATGAAAATGCAAAGCTGTACAAGGAAAGAACAAAGGCATGGCATGACAAAAGAATCCGCAGGAAAGATATTCAAGAAGGAGACCAAGTTTTATTGTTCAATTCAAGGCAGAAGTTATTTCCGGGAAAGCTAAAGTCAAAGTGGTCCGGCCCCTTTCTTGTATTGAAGATCTTTCCATATGGAGCTGTGGAATTACAAGGAAAAGATGGGAGTTTCAAAGTGAATGGACAAAGATGCAAGCTGTATTCATCTTCTGAGATTCTAGACAAGGGAGCCTCTTGCTCCCTCCATGACGCATGAATGATTGAAGAGTCTTACTCCGGACTCTAAATGGAGGAACTCGTGGGAGTTGACCCCACATTAGGATAGATTTCTTTTAAGATTTTTCAAGTCAAAAACACTCTTTAATTTTGTTAATAAGCGTGTCATGGATGAATGTAATAATTTAGACTTGATCTCTATTCGAGCCGTCACAATTTTCTGCTAACAAAATGCAATTTTCTGCAGAAATCACAAAATGCACGGCGTGCACTTCATTATGAAATGTAGTAAAGAATGTTCTGGAATCATGCACGCCGTGCACCTCAAAAATGCAAGCCGTGCAGCTGGAGATTTGGTGACTCGAAAGCTTACAGGAAACATGCACGACGTGCATTTCACAAATGCACGACGTGCATTTCACAAATGCACGACGTGCATTTCACAAATGCACGACGTTCACCCCGATGTTCACGTTTGATATTAAGTATCTGGAAACACGCACGACGTGCACCTCAGACACGCACGTCGTGCACCTGGGCGTTTAAAGATCTACAAAAGACCTGGAAAGGTGCACGCCGTGCACCCCAAAAGTGCACACCATGCACTTTTAAGTGAAATGTGAACAAAAGGGCCGGAGTGCACGACCTAACACTCTAACCCTAAACCGTGCACCCCGACCCCAAAGATTAGCAACCGCCTTGCATAGCTCCTCCGTCAACAGCCGTGCGCCGTTCTTCTCCAGCCGTGCACATCAACACCTCCGAGCACCTCTGACTCCACTCCATGCCGCCGTGCCCAGCAGCTCCAGATCTAGCAGCCGTGTGCAGCACCTCGCGCCGCCGTTGCTCCGATCTCCTCCGAGCACGCCCGATCTGCAGCAGCCGTGCACGAAGAAACAACCGTGCATCTTCTTCGCAACTCCAGCCGTGCACAGCAGCACCGCCAAGCGCCGCCGACGCTATCTAAAGCTCATCCTATCAGCAGCAACCGCCATCACTCTGTCCCATCACCGCAAAGTTTCCGCAAAGCAGAGCCGTCCACGCCGCTGCACAGTTTCTCCCAAAATCCGCAGGTGCACGCCGTGCACTGTAGATCGCACGTCGTGCAATTATCGTCCTGAGACAGATTCCGGTCCATTCATGCATTCATCTGATGGCGCCAATCAAGAGGAAAGCCAGCAGCCGTCCAAGCTATCAAGTTACACCTGAAGCAGGTTCCTCCTCTGCACCTCAACCAAAGTCCTTTATACCTTCCACAGAGTTCATGGTCAAACCTGAAGAAGATGTCGATTATCAGTTTCTCATTACAAGGCGTGTTCTCCCTTCAAGATACATGTGTGAAAAACCAGTAGCCAAACTAGGCTTCAAGGATGAGGTAGTAAACCACTTAAACTTCTTGGGGCTACACTTTCTCTGCACTCGGGTTGCTAAAACCTACCCCCATCTGGTATACGAGTTTCTTACTACCTTTAAGACCGAAGGTGATCGTTTTCAAATCCCTTTTCAGAAAATCAGTTTCCGTCTCTTGGATAAACCGTTTTGCATGAATCTCGAGCGGTTTAGCACTTTACTCAAATGCAATTTTGGCGGTTATACTGATTACCCTCCGGCTTTCAACAGCGATCTGTTTTGGTCTGAAATCACTTCTGATACAGTGCATAAGGCACGGAATGCACGGGCTTCTAGCATCCATAACCCTGTTTTCCGAATCCTTCATCGCCTTCTTAGCACGGGACCATTTGCAAAGAATGAAACGCAGGGTGTTGTAGGGAAGATTGATCTTTTCTTTTTGTGGTGTGTGGTACAAAATGAGCACATCAGTTCAAGTTATTACATTGTGCACAAGCTGCTTGAAACGAAGAAACAAAAGAAAAGGGAAGCTGGCGACATCATGTGTGGCGGAGTAATTAGCATCCTGGCTATGCAATTGGGGTTGGATGTAGGTAGCTTAGAACCTGCACCAAGGAAAAATCTAATGGATATAAGCTATCTTATCTCCTGTGGTCTAATCTCAAAATATGGCAACAGCGAGTCAAAGTTCAAAGTTTATATCACAAAGACACAATTCATCACAATCCCTGATGCGAGCCGTAATAATATCAAGGACAAGGCAACCTGGAAAGTAGAGCTTCAGCCAGAGAATGATGACGGAACACCCGCCAGGGGTGCCAGCAGCTCTACACCAGGACCTACCCCAGGAGCAGCCACCCCTCTGCCACCATCCACGAGTACTCAGACCGAGTACAGCTGGTCAACGCTAGATTTTCAGCATCTCTATACCTACGTGGAGCGGCGTTTTGATCATTTGGAGACCCGCCTCGATCAGATGGGCGTGTAGCATGACTCCAGGTTTGACCAATTGAGTGCACAATACTCAACTGTGTATGACATGGCAAACCATTTGGATGCGTGGCACATCTCGCAAGGCCACTACCCAGCACCACAGTCCTTCCAGTCTCCATCTCGCCAGTAGACCACAGCTCCAGACGCACCGCACCACGAGTTTCCAGAAGCACAGCAGCATCTAGGTTCATCAGCCGCAACACCGATGGATATCCCCGACATCGTCAGTCAATTCTTCCCAGATCAGGGAGGCGGGGGATCTTTCTTCTGATATTGTTCATGGCAGGTATCCGGTTGTAAACTCTAAAAGTTTGAATGAAGCAGTGAGGACACTGCTGATTTTAAGCTTAGGGGGGAGCAATCGGATGGTATTTGGTATCCTAGTATTGTTAGCTTTTATTTTCCATGTTATTTGCTTCATGTCATTTGCTTTTGTACTTTTGTTTTGTTCTCTCTTTTAGTTGTTGTTTTAGTTCTTCTTTTTCTGATGGCAAATCTAATATGCTATGAGACTCACCCCTATATGCTTAACTGTTCGTCCTCCTTTTATGAGAAATTTCAATTGAAGAATTGTAAAAATCATGTGTAAATCAAATGAAACTTTTGAACCACAAACATGTGTTTAACTCAAGTTTATGCTCCTAGCCTGAAAATTTCATCTTTCACATCCCTGATTGTTTAAAAACATGTAATGGTTTCAATTTTTGTGAATAAATCAACTGCACAACATCATTTAGAATACGGGATGACTTTGCCAAGCTCCTAGTACATATGCAAACTTTCTTTCAATGAAAAATTTTCAAAACAGATGAAGAAATCTAGTTAATGTTGCATTTCAGTTGACTCTCCAAAGTTTTGGAAATTTTTAAATAACTCTATACCCCATTAAAGATGGCTAATCTGCCCACATATCATGCTAGCCTAGTGTAAGTCCTATCTGGCCACGATGGTTAGGTGGTATGCCTTAAAAGAGGGTAAAATACCCCAACTGACACTCCTCATGTGCATAAGCCTACATTAGCAGCCGTGTGTCGGAGCCCTTAATCATTTGTTATATCATTTCTGGGAAAAAGAGAGTTCAACAAAAATTGTCAATTTTTTAACTAAGATTTCATCTTTTGTTATCCTTAATAATTGAGAGTTGGAGTTGTACATCTTCTGATTGTTTGGTTTGGTCATCCAAATTCTAGCTAGTGTTGTTTAATTGATTGTTTCATTGAAATTGATGCCACCTTTGCTGAACTAAAATCATTTTCTCGGGTGTTTGAGTTGAATTGATGGCTATGAGCATAAACATGTTGAGCATGGTTGGTTTGGTTTTATACACATCTTTCATTTCATTTGATTTATTCATGTTCTTCACAATTCTTCAATTATATTTCCATGCTCTTTTTGCTTGAGGACAAGCAATGGTTTAAGCTTAGGGGGATTTGTTGTGTGATTTGTATATCATCTTTTCACATGTTATCACACACAAATTTGGTTCTTTCTAGTGTAATTCAGTCTCTTTCATAGTAGTTTTTCCATCTTTTAGTTGTTCTACGTGTCCAATAACTTGTATTGCAAGTTTTTCACAAAAATGACTAATTTCAAACGTTTTTCTACAGAAACAGTAAAGTGCACGGCATGCAAACTCAGATGCACAGCGTGCACTGTCCCAGAGAAGATTTATCTGCCAAAACAGTAAAATGCATGGCGTGCACTTTCAAAGTGCACGTCGTGCAACATCACAGAGGAATTTCGTTCTGCTCAACCATGAATATGCACGGCGTGCACATCTAGAAGACACGGCGTGCACCTGGAACGTGAATTGTTGAAAGAGGCTATGAAGAGACGCATGGCGTGCAATCTCAAAAGTGCACGCCGTGCACGTACCAGTTCGTTGTCAACTGCAGCTCTGTTTATTACTGCACTGCAGGTGCACGGCGTGCACCTGGCAGTTTCAGAATTTCGAAAATGTAGAATACGATTTTAAAAGAAAGAGGGAAGGAGGGGGACAGTTACGTTCGACCATTTGGAAGTTTTCTCTCATCCCAAAGGCAGAGGAGAGCAGAGGAGAGCGAATTGGGAGGAACTAAGGTGGTTTCTTGAGAAAAGAAGCCATTTCTTCTTCTCGACTTCTCCATTGTCTTCCCCAAAGTGCAGCCAAGCTTCCCCAACTCCGTGCAGCTTCTCGGGAGAGGAGTCAGTACGTTTTAGAGCAGCTAAAGGAAGGGAATCTCGTCATAAAGCCGGATTTCTTACTCCTTGTGGTTACATCTTTGGTTCTTCTTGTCTTTTCTTCCCAAAACCATGTCTAGCATTGAGAATTCTGTAGAAATTCTGATCTACATAGTTATGGACGAGTAGATCCTTTTTCTTGGGCATGGGAGAGTAACTCCCATGCCATAGCATGTGTGAAACTACGTAATCTCGTACTAAATGTCTATGTTTCTTGTCTCTCTTTATAAAAATACCGGTTCTTCTCTTCTTGCATATGATATTGGCCATGTTGTGTGCGTGTTTTCTGCATTTATGTTTGATTTGAGAAAACAAACATGAATGTATGGATGGTATCTTTTATAACAACTCTTTCTAGTCTATGAGAGTAGCTAGAAATAGTTGAAAGGTTGTTTGTGATCAAAAACGAAAATTAACATGAGAATGTTGTTTGATGTTGCGATCGTTGCATTTGCTTCGGGAGATAAAAATGCAACACATCAACCTTTTGAGATAAGAGCTTAGATATGTTTAGATTGCCAAGTTTACCTAATTGCTATGGTATGTGAATGAATCCCCTAATGTCCAGGATCCTTTAGCATTTAACTAAAACCTTGTTAATCCGCCTAAACTTATGTAAAGTTTATTCTTAACTTTTCCTGTTTTAGACATTAAACAGTCAACTCTTTTAAAAACTGATCTAGATTGACGAAAGCTAGGACTGTTGCGTTCAATTAATTTGCTTAAGCTCCTTGAGTTCGATCCCGACTACATCACCTCCGTATACTTGCGGAGTTGGTTTAACCGAGTAAAAGATCATTAATTTGATTGAAACTCGTTAGCCTAAAAGCCAACAATTAGGTTATATCAACCCTCAATCAAGTACATAAAGCTATGATTGACATAGTGGACTAAGTTAATGTTCTTATAAGCAATTAGGGTTTATCCCTTTAATGGTACTAATCATTTAGTTACTTTAGGGATTCAACCTTTGTACCTTCATTTATTACCATCACTAACAATCATTGAATCATTGGAGCAATCATCACCTTCAATTTCCAAATGATTGAATCACAATTGACCTTTATTCGGTTTTGAGGTTTCATTACCAAACGGTTTTGAAACCGTTTGACCCCAAACCGTTTCGAAACTATTTGACCCCAAATAGTTTCAAGACCGTTTGGACTCAAATGGTCTCAAGACCATTTGGGCCAAATCAGTCTCAAAACCGCAAGGGTTCTTTAGATAAACTCATCAATCAATTGAACATGCTTTGCTACATTGAAACCTTCAATCGATTTAATTGTTGGAGTTCAACAATTATTGGCCCTTGGATTTTCAATCCTTCAATCACCACCTTTGACCATCCATGCGGTCTTTAGGTGCTTGATCTCATGCGGTCTTGAGGTGCTTGACATCATTTGGTTTTGAAACCGAATCACCCATTCAATTTTGAAACTGAATCACTTCAATTGACCTTGAAAATGATTCCAATCATTCGGTTTTGAAACCGAATCACCCATTCGGTTTTGAAGTGATTTATCCAATCAATCTTGGGTATAATTACCCATTCGGTTTTGTGCATCTAAACCATTCAGTTTTGAATGGAATTACCCATTCGGTCTTGCACTTACTTGACCATTCAGTTTTGAAACTGAATCCACTCATTCGGTTTTGAAACCGAATTGGTTCATGCGGTTTTACAAACCGTTTGCTCCTGTTCTTGAATGAGGTGTATGCTTGTGATGATTTCATCACCATCAACCTGCAAACCCACGAAATCTACTGCCATCATCATGGTAATTGCATCAACTAATCAAAGGTATTTGCAAGAAAAACAATTGAATCAATTGATTTGAGAAATTGAGTTTAATAACAATAGTTAAGGGTTCATGTTATATAACCTGCCTTTAATTAAGCTTCAAAGCTTGGAGCTTCACGTCAAAAATGGTGGAAGAGGCTTTTGCAACTCCCCCAAGGCTTGTCCTCAAGTTTTGGAGTGAAAGGATTGGCTAGGGTTGAAGATGGAGTGAAGAAAAGAAGAAATTATGCATTGATTTATGATTTCCACCATGAAATCAATATTAAAGAAGGTCAAGAAGCTTACCAATAGGTTGGTGGTCATCTTACTGGTCCTTAAAAGCTTCCTTGGTCGTTTTTCAAGCAAAGAGTGGAAGCGAATTTGAAATTACCCTTTCATTCTATGGATAAAGGAGCATATATGTGAATTTTATTGAAAATTCATTTAGGAGAGAGAAAGTAGGAATGATCTCCCCCATATCCTTGCCACTTGCCCCCTTACTTTCCTTAGGGACGAGGCTATCCTCTTTGCCTCTTATTCCTCTCAATTATCCATGTTTTAAAGAAAAGCAAATTAAGCACCTTAACCCTTTTTATATTAATATCCATAAGTTAGTGGATATCTCTTTTTCTTATAATAAGGTGAGTGGAGTTTTCAACTCCTTAGGATATTTCCGTGCCTTTTCAAGACATAAGTATGTTCACACTTGAGCACATTCAACCATCTCATTTTTGGTTGAAGGCCCTTCAATTATTTTATTTATTTTTGCATTAATTTGAATTAAGGTTTCCATTATGCTTAAATCTTGATTATTTTAATATCAAGATTCTCTCTCCTTCAAAGAGATACAAATGAGATGCCACTCTCATTTTCTTTGCTCCACATGATCCCAAAAAATAGTAGGGAACATTTTGGAGTGGTAATTTGCATATTGAACCCTAGGTTTTGGGTAAATTGCTCATTAGTCCAAAACTAGGTTTTAATGCACAAACATTGCTTTATTAGCTCTTTCTTAGTATTTAGGCTATCATAAGCCATACCTCTGCATCATCTTCACTCTCATGATGCTTCAACACATGAGGAACATATTATCATGCACAATTTGCAAATAAACCCCTCAACTTGGGTAATTTGCACTTTAGTCCAAAACAAGCAAAACATTGATTTCAAAAATATTCAAAAAGGACTAAAATTACAATGTAAGTTCCTCTTGAGCCTTAATTACTTTTCAAAAGTTAAGAGAAAGAATATAATCACTTTTATTAAACAAAACACCTAGGGTTAAAACATAACCCAGGTCAGGGATGTTACAAGTTCATCCACCCCTTACAAGGATTTCGTCCCTGAAATCATCAACAAAACCATCAAGAGAAAAGAGAAGGGTACTTCCTCCTCATCTCTTCCTCTAGCTCCCACGTAGCTTCTTCAATGCCACGGTGTTTCTAGAGAACTTTTACAAGACAAATGTCTTTCTTTTTCAACTTGTTGATTCTTCTGTCAAGAATCAACACTGGTCCTTCAACATAAGATATATCATCATTTAGTTCTACCTCCACAGGTTGCAGAACTAACTTAGAGTCAGGATGACACTTCCTCAGCATGGAAATATGCCACACTAGGTGCAATCTATGCAGCTGAGGTGGTAACTCCAGCTTATAGGCTACCTTTCCCATCCTCTCAATGATTGGATAAAGTCCCATAAATCTAGGAGCTAACTTTCCCTTTTTTCCAAATCTAAGGATACCTTTCCAAGGTGAGACCTTGAGATACACTTTGTCTCCAACTTGGAATTCTAAGGGTCTACGATGCTTATCAACATATGATTTTTGCCGATCCTGGGCAGCTTTCAACTGTTGTTGTATAACTTTAATCTTCTCAGTTGTTTGCTGAACCAACTCAGGACCCAAAAGTTGGTACTCTCCTATTTCATACCAACATAAGGGAGATTTACAACGTATACCATAAAAAGCTTCATATGGTGCCATATTAATATTGTGTTGATAGCTATTACTATAAGCAAATTCTATCAAGCTCAGATATAGATCCCAACTTCCTACAAACTGAAGGACACATGCCCTAAGCAAGTCCTCCAAGGTTTGTATGGTCCTTTCCGATTGTCCATCTGTCTGAGGATGAAAGGTTGTACTAAACCTTAACTACATACCCAAAGCTTTATGCAGTCATTCCCAAAAATGACTTGTGAACTGGGGACCTCTATCAGAAATAATATTGGTTGGAACCCCATATAAACACACTATCACATCTATGTATATCTGTGCAAGCTTCTCAGTAGTGTAGGTTGTTTTGACAGGAATGAAATGTGCTGTCTTACTCAACCTATCAACTACCACCCAAATGGAATCATGACTTTTGGTTGTTCTAGGAAAACCAACCACAAAGTCCATGGTCACATGATCCCATTTCCACTGTGGTATAGGCAGAAGTTGCATTATTCCTGTAGGATTTTGATGTTCAGCTATAACTTGCTGACACACTAGACTCCGCATAACAAACTCAACAATATCCTTCTTCAAACCAGGCCACCAATACATATCTTTCAAGTTGTGATACATCTTGGTGCTTCTTGGATGCATAGCATACATCGAAGAATGAGCTTCTTCCAGGACTAACTTTCTTAAGTCATCGGCATCGGGTACTATCATCCTACCACGATAACAGGCTATCTGATCCTCTGACTCATGAAAGCCATCCCATTTCTCACTACCATACTCTGATCTAATCTGCTGAACTACAACATCAGTTTGTTGTGCTTCTTTAATCTGTTATCTCAGAGTTGGTTTTATGTGCATCTCAACTAACAACCCGGCTAACAATGATACTTTTAGCTGTACATTGTTTTACCTCAAGGAGATAAACATATCCCTCTTAGAGCACACTAAGGAATTCAACTGTGCTTTGTTTAAGGCTGGTGTTGCTGATTTTCTACTTAGAGCATCAGCAACCACATTGGCTTTCCCTGGATGATAATCAATTGTACAATCATAGTCCTTGATTAACTCCATCCAGTGGCGGTGCCTCATGTTCAGCTCATGCTGTGAGAAGATATAATTTAGGTTCTTATGGTCTGTGAGAATCTAGAATGTTTCTCCATAGAGATAATGTCTCTAGATCTTCAAGGCATGGACCACAACAGCTAGCTCTAGATCGTGTGTCGAATAATTCTCCTCGTGTTTCTTAAGTTGTCGAGAAGCAAAAGAAATCACTTCCTTATCCTGCATCAACACACATCCTAAGCCATACTTAGATGCATCACAAAAGACCATATACCCCTTCCCTTGCTCAGGTAGCACTAACACAAGTGCAATAGTTAACCTTTCCTTCAGCAACTGGAATGATTTCATTCCAGACAAAAGGAATCTCCTTCCTGGTCAACTTAGTTAGGGGTAAAGCTATTGAACTGAAGTTCTTAATGAACCTCATGTTATAGCCTTCCAGTCCTAGGAAACTGCATATCTCCGTTGATGTCTTAGGCTATTCCCATTGCAGGACAGATTCTACTTTCTTAGGATCAACACGAATACCTGAAGCAGATATTACGTGTCCAAGAAAAGAAACTTTTGGTAACCATAACTCACATGTGCTAAACTTAGCATACAACTTATGCTTTCTTAGCAAAGTCAAAGCTTGACGAAGATGATGTTCATGTTGTTGAGCATCTCTACTATATATCAAGATTTCATCTATAAAGATGACTACACACTGATCAAGAAAAGGTCAAAAGATTCTATTCAGGAGTTCCATAAATGCAGTTGGTGCATTAGTTAGTCCAAACGACATAAATATGAACTCATTGTGACCATACCTTGTCCTAAAGGCAGACTTAGGTATGTCACTCTCCTTAATATGCAACTGATGGTATCCCGACCTTAGATCTATCTTAGAAAAGATAGTTGCACAACGCAACTGATCAAACAAGTCATCAATCCTTGGTAGAGGATACTTGTTCTTTATAGTTACTTTATTCAACTGCCTATAATCAATGCATAAACGCATAGACCCATCCTTCTTCTTAACAAAGAGGACCGGAGCACCCCATGGTGAAGTACTCGGTCAGATAAAACCCTTCTCAAGAAACTCTTGTAGTTGTTTCTTGAGCTCTTCCATTTCAGCAAGTGCCATTCTATATGGAGTTTGTGCTATAGGTTGCGTTCTCGGAATCATATTAATTTCAAAATTAGTCTCTCAGGGCGGTGGAACACCTAGAAGTTCTTCAGGAAATACATGTTCAAATTCCCTGACTATTGGAACTTTGAAAAGATGAGGGCTCTCCATTGGGGTATCAACCACATGAGCTAAGAATGTAAAGCATCCTTGTCTCATCAACATCTCAGCTACCATAGCTGACACAAGACATGTTGGAAGAATCTTTCTATCTCCCTGAAAGATCCATGTATCACCATTATCTGTGAACACAACCTGCTTAGAACCACAATCCAAGACAACTTTATACTTTTCTAAGGTGTCCATCCCAAAAATTATATCAAACCCATGCATTTCAAGTGGTATAAGATCCACCTGAATGCAGTGATCAGAAAAGGAAAGACTGTAGGGGGAACACACTTCCCGCAATACTGCAGATCCCAGCAAAGGTGTTTCTAACAACAGGCTATTTGCTCTATGACTGACAATCATGTTGCAGTCATGAATCACTTCTCGAGTGATAAAAGAGTGTGTAGCACCCAGATCAATTAACACAGATACTAAGCAGGATGAAGACATATCAAAATAAAATAATTCCATCTGACCTGTGACAACCCTGGGATTGACAACTGCTTCGGGCTGATTCATTGCATAGAATCTAGCCATTGGTTGTTGTTGACCCTGTGCTCGATTGTTGGATGCTGAAGATCTAGCTTGGAACACTTGTCCACATCATCTACCACCACTACCAGACTACTGCCTATGAGAGCCTTGTTGACTCTGCCTCGGTTGTTGGGTCACATTCCTGACTTTTTCAGGATAGTCCCTCACCACATGGCCTTCTCTCCCACATTTATAACATGTTACATTTCCCCTCTGTGGTCTGGGTGGTCCTATTACTGACATTGAGGCTGAGTTGTGAGCTCCCTTTGGTGGTAAACTACAACCTCTACCCTTACTTGACGTCCATTGTGTCTGGGTATTGAACCTTGGTGGTGGTGTAGACACATAATACCTTGGTTTCTTAAAACTTCCAGAACTCTGTCCTTGGAACTGTGGGTACTCTTTCTTACCCTTGGTCTGTCACTTCTCAATCACAGACATTTCAATTCATCTTACAGACTCCATAAAAGTGGCAAACCTCTCCCGATTCTCCAGAGCAGACACCAGTGTGGTCAATTCAGCATTCAACCCCTTCTCGAATTGCCGAATTCTCTCCTCATCTGTGGATGCCATATGTGGACAAAACCGCAAAAGCTCCATGAACCTAGCTTCATATTCACTAATGTTCATTTGTCCTTGCCTCAACCTCTCAAATTGAGAAATTTTCTAATTTAGATACGTCTTGGGAAAGTATCTAGCGACGAATTCATGCCGGAATTCATCCCATTCGATCACAACACCAGGTCTTTTGCCTTCCTCAATGGTCCACCAGTGGCCAGCACTCCCTTTTAGGAGATATACAACATGCCTCACCTTCTCATCATCAGGAATCATGAGGATTCTAAAGGCTTTCTCTAGTTCAGTCAACCATAGGTCAGCATCTGTTGGGTCGGCTGTACCAGCATACTCTATGGCTCCTACCCTCCTAAGCCGTTCAAAAGTATTGCCGACTCCATGTCTTTCATCATGGGCAGGTGCCCTAGGTGTAGGTAATGGCATCCTATCCATCATATGGGTCATAGCTGCTATAAACTGTCCAAACATATTTTGGAAAGATGGATTCCCCATATCAGCTTGGTTGAACTGGGGTTAATCAAGTACATGCTCCTCCTTCTTGATCTCTTGCACCTCCTCCTCGTGCAGCAATGCTTCTCTCAACAGCATGTTCATCGTGTGATCCAGACATCTTTAGTTCTTCTTCTCCTCCTATATGAGCAGAAGACACTAGAACAGACTCAACAACCTTAATCATATGTCCCTGTAGACTCAACGAACCTAGAGCTCTGATGCCACTAATTTGTGGCATCCAACTTATAAAACTAGATTAACTAATGCGGAAGTGATCAAGACTATAATGGATTACTGAAAATCACTAAAACTTAAAACCATTTATCAAGAGATCCATTCATAGGAAAACTCTTTCATTTAGAACCAAAGTAAATCATTACATCATGGTTCATAATGTACATGTCATGTACCATCTCTTCTCGAGGATTACATATAATAGATGCTCTATTAAATTTGTACATAGGCAACTTAAAACCTAGAGGCATGAAGCCAAAACCTCAGATCGATTATAAAATCAAAAACTACTTACTCCAAGGACCTGAGAGTACAAAGACAACACATAGGACTTTATGTACAAAGGCTGACAACCAGTATCCTCACCTGGGATATTACTGTTGTCCTTGTTGTTGTTGTTGTTGCTCTTCCTCTGCTACAGAGATTCTTCCTCTTTGTCTGCTTCTAGCTAAAAATGTTGGATTCCACGGGGGGTGAGACAATTATAAAAATTGCCACAGTGGGAGATATAACTCTCTGCCAAAAACATTATTATTGCAGTTTAATAGAAATAAACTATGCAGTGGAATCATAATAATCAACAATAGGTAATTCACTTATTTAAAGCATATTACAGCAACATTCCCACTTAAGCTTATTAGTTGTAACTTGATAAAACAGCATGTCCAACATTTAAATAAGAATTATAGGACATGTATAATCTCTAGGATATGTTAAGCAAGATAATCATCAACCAGTGATTCTCGTATTCCAGTCTTATGCAAATACGCTACATGGCTGATTACATTTTACAAACATACTTAAGCGCTAAGGAGATGAGGTATACCGCTCATACTCCAACTGACCATTGCTATATCGAAATCGGTACCATACATAGGTCAATGGAAGAGCCAGATTCCCATGACCTCCCACATTCTGGTCAGTATGGGACCACAAGCAGGACTATGTCAAATGCTCGAAATAGTTTTCTAGAGTATACTGGAAACTTTGCTATTGAGTTACAACGTCAACTACACTCTCATCGGCAATCAAGAGATTTAATGTTTATCTCCATCGACTCGACATTAAATATCATTGGGATATTAATGATACATCCATTCCAACCATCGGAAGATTTGTAATACATCCATCCCGACACATGAAGGATTGAGAGGTTGAATGTTTACCTTCCATCAATATCTTCACCAGGACGTAAGGATATTTTCACCCATTTACCCCCACATATTCAAAATATGTGAATTCCAAGAAATCCATAGGAAAACCTATTTCACCATCACCAACTACTGACGATGATAGATCTATGGTCATAGCACTACATGAACATATTTCACTTGATTAATTAAGTACATTTTCATATTCTTTTAGGATCAACCACGTTCTCAAACATAACTTATTATGACAATGCTATAAAGAGACATGTACTATTTTTATCAATTACTAATCAGTCTTTAAAAGACAATGGGAACTCAGTTCCTCATTTCAATACTGGGAATTCTCATCCCTACACAATCTCATTACCACAATCATATGGTTCTGGGCATTCAAACCCTTAGCTCATCATTGAGCATTGTTACCACTTTTCCAGGTAACTATCACCTTCAGGTCATCTGACCAAGGTAAACATGATACTTGCTATTACAAGCATCACTCATGGTACTTGATGTGACATCCAACTTATAAAGCACAAGATTAACTAAGTGGAAGCGAATCATTTGCAGTGGATTACTGAAAATCACTAAAGATTAAACCTTTTTGGAAAAGAGATCCACACATAGGAAATCTTTTTCTTCAAGAACCAAAGTATAATATTTACATCCTGGCTCAAAAGTACACGACTTGTATCATCCCTTCTTGAGGATTACAACATCAGTTTCCCTATTCAACATTATATACAGACAACATAAAAACATCGAGGCATCAAGCCAAAATCTCAGATCGATTCATTAAAAATACTAACAACTGACTCTGAGGACCTGAGAGTACAGAGACGACACATAGGACTACTATCTAGACAAAACTTGGTAGCCAGTGCCTCCACCTGAGTCATCACTGTTGTCCCTAATATTGTTGTTGCTTTTCTCTTGCTATTGGGTTCCTTCTTCTTCTTCTGCGATTACCTAAAAACATTGGATCCCACTGGGGTGAGACAATTGTAAATTGTCCCAGCGGGAGATATAACTCTCTGCCAAAACATTGTTATAGCAGTTTATTATAATTAAAACTAAACAAGAGTTCTTATAAATTAATAGCAGCATTAATCATTGAATAAACAGAGTAAAGTAATATCTTTTCCTAAGGAGAGCATTGTATCTACTCATTGTAGATTCATATTTCACATATCTACTTGCATTGAATGTAAAGAGATATGAATAACATTTATCGACTAGGGATGCACAAAAAGAAATATAACATCAGCCAATGAATTTGCGTATTCAATACTTAAGCAAACATGCTATACAGTTGATTACATTTTACAATCACATTTATGCCCTGAGGAGATGAGGTATACCGCTCATACTCCAACCGACCATTGCCAAGTCAAAATCGGTACCATACAAGGTCAAAGGTAGAGATGGCTACCAAGACCTCCCATATCTCGGTCAGCGCGAGATTACATGCAGGACATCTTGTGTCTCTGCTATATATATAGGTTTCCAGGGTATACTGGCAACTTCGTTATTAGAGTTACAGTGGCGTGTTGTACTCTCTTCCCGATCGTGAGATCTCATGTTTATCTCGATCAATCTGGCATCATTATTGGGAGATGTGTACTGCATCTGTCTTAATCATCGGGGGATTCGTGATACATCCATCTCGGTACAAGTAATGAAGGATTTAGAGGTTTGTTGTTTACCTTTCATCAATTCCCTCATTAGGATGTCAGGATATAGTCGCCCATTGCCCCCACATATTCAAAATATGTGTTCTGGGTTTTTCCGCGGAGCACCCGTTACACCATCACCTATTGCTAATGATGATAGATATATGGTCAGGGCTCTACATGATATGATTCCACTTAATTAATTAAGTACATTATCATATTCTTTTAGAATCAGTCAAGTTCTCAAACATAACTTATTCAGAAAAATGTTATAAGGGAACATGTATTATTTTCACCAATCACTTTCTCAGTCCTTATAGGACATTGGGATCTCAGTCCCTCATTTCATTTCTTTTAGAAGTTCACATCCCTCAACTACATCATTATCATACTTATCAACTTTGGGTATTCATACCCTCAATTCATCACTATCACTGTTACCACTTGTTAGGTAACCATTACCTCCAGGTCCTCAGACCGAGGTATGCATAATACTTGTTACACAAGTATCTTACATGGCTCTCAAATCCTATTAAATGCTTTTCCACCTTTCACTAGGCAACAACTTACTCATGGAACTCATAAGGTTCATGCACATTTTGTTACTTTTACTAAGCAACAACAACATTAGGCACATAAGACCATACAACATGTTAATCATATGAAAGTTATAGCTCATATCTGGCTATGTTCATTATCTCATGATGTCTACATGATTAATAGACATGATAACAGTCATGTAAGTCATTTGTCACATCATATGAAACAATAGTAACACCATTATCCTTTATCAAGATTAGGGTTATCTATTGAATAGGGCTTTTCACTCCCTTTACCCAAAGTTAGGGTTAGGGTTTCCCATCTCACATTAATTAGGGTTTCATGCTCACATTAGTAGTTCAACCCTAATGTATTACTCCACACCTTTAGGAGCATTCAAGACAGCATATGTATTTTCTTATGATTACCATTCTTATCATATATAATTAATGATCATCAATTCAAAGCATGAGTTCATTTCTCATCCTTGTCATGATATAATTACATTATACTCATTGATTAGCTTACCCCATTTTCAAGGTATATTGGTCAACATTTATCAAAGTACATTGACTTCATTACATCTTTATTGTAACAATTGCATAACATACATTTCATGTGTTCCTCAACCAAGAGTATTGGATTAGAGGTTCATCAAGGTAAGTCTACAATGAAATGCAGAATGTGTTATCCATCATATCTGAATGTATGACTTTCTTTTCATTTCCATATTCTTAAGTTAATCAACTAACTTTGTATTAAGGTAATTCCCTCTTAATACTTTATCCACTAACTTGTTATTTTCATCATATGGTGGATGGGTCACACATTAGAATTGTCCAATTGTCTTTAATGATATGGACTTATCCAACTGATAGACATTGTTGATATAAGATAAACCATTATCAATTAGTTTAAGTATTTCAACTCTTAGGATGTTATCCGCATCATTATTTAGTATAGCATACATTATTCCTAAAAGTTTCTTGTTCTCATCATTGTAAGGTGTATAGTCTATTACTCATGTATAGAGATGGTTGTACAAGGATCTAGGCATCATCTTGTCTCTTAGATCCTTATTCATTAAAATCACCACATTATCATTCACATGGTTCATCAACCCTATCCTTCATGTTTATAACATATTCATCTTATTTAATTATTTTAGCCACACCCCACTTTGGTGTACTGGCTACTAAACCATCTCTAGAGTTTCATATCGCATCACATGAAATCACCCTGAATTGAGTCTTACATCATATCATAATATCAGGGTTCCACATAACATCACTTAAAACTAGGGTTTCATATTCAATAAACCATAATTAGACTTACTTTTCATCCCAATTGGGGTTTCTCATGACATCACCCCCAATTAGGGTTTCTGATGTCATCACCCTCCATTAGGGTATCTTATTCCATAACCCACAATTAGGGTTTACTATTCACATCACATCACCCTAGATTATGATTTACTATTCATATCACATCACCCTAGATTAGGGTTTACTATTCATCCCAAGTAAGAGTGATCATCGAAGTACCCTGAATTAGGGTTTATCATACCATTACTATGAATTACGATCATACTATCATCATGTAGTAAGATTACTTCCATTAACATCCTTAGTTAGGGTTATGATTCATTAACTCTCATAATTAGGGTTTCATGATCTCACTATGAAGGATCATACCCTAATTAGACATTCATTCATATTGGAAGTCTACTACTTGATTATCAATCATGTAGGAAATCTTCCCTTTCATCTTCTACAAGATAATGTTTGCTTCAGCCTTGATTAAGCTAAGTCAACTCAATCTTGAAGATGAATTGACATCATGGGTTATGCCATTATCACCATGATCATTAGGGCTTAGATATTGGAAGGGTATTAATCACCCTATCTCATTAAAGGTACCATTACTATAAACACCATTGATTTACATCATGTAAATGACCACTTAAACCATTGACCTTTATTCACTTTAAGCATTCATAAAATTTGATTAATTACCTTGCAAATGATCTTGGTCACTTAGACCTCAAATGGTCTTGACCAATCAGACCTCAAACGGTCTTGGTGGAATACTCAAAACCGTTTAGAAAAGTAGGTGGTGAAGATCGTTTGCCAAAGTTGACTTTTTGAAACCGCATGAACCTAAACAGTTTGGGATAGTTTGGTCCCAAACGGTCTTGAGACCGTTCGGTCCAACCCCCCTCAAAACCACAAGGACCAAAAAGGGTCTCAACCACTCTAATTAAATTAGGGTTTCCAACGTTGAATTCTTCAACCATTGAATTCATGTAACCAATCATCAATTGAACCTATCACCATAATTCAATTGAGTTAATTAGGTCAACATTCAACTGATTTGACTCTCAATTGACCCTCAATTTATCATCAATTAGGGTTTGAATCAATTGGACTAGGGTTTGGAATCGATGATCCTTCAACATTAACCAATGTGAAACTAGTTACTTTAAAACTATTGGGCCATCATCCAAATTGGACATGACCTGACCCCAAACGGTCTTGAGATTGTTTGGATGACCTTCAAACGGTCTTGAGACCATTTTACTATGTCAACATCAAAATACAAGTCAATCAATCAAAGTTTGGATCATTGGATTGATCACCAAATCATCATTTGATTGCACTTCAACTTGGTACCTTTAGATCTTCAAACACCTAACCATAGTCAACCCTAGACCTCCAAATGGTCTTGGGTGACCCCCAAACGGTCTTGGGATTGTTTGGATGACCTCCAAACGGTCTTGAGAGACCGTTTTCCCATCATATCATCATTAACCATGTCAATCAATTAGGGTTTGGATCCTAGGATTGGTCACCAAATCAGCATTTGATTGCATTTCAACTTGGTATCTTTGGACCTTCAAACACTTGACCATACTTAACCCTAGACCTCCAAACGGTCTTGGGTGACCCCCAAACGTTCTCGAGATCGTTTGGGTGATACCCAAATGGTTTTGAAACCATTTGGGTCAATCAACCCAAAGCATCAACTCATTCAATTACAAAATTAGCACATAGCTGATTAGGGTTTATACCATATGTTTGGATCTTCAAATACTTAACCATACTCAAACCTAGACCTCCAAACGGTCTTGGTTGACCTCCAAACTGTCTTGGGACCGTTTGGGTGATTCCTAAAAGGTTTTGAAACCGTTTGGGTCAATCAACCTAAGTTTCAAACTCAATCACTTATGAAATCAGCACTCAACCCGATTACGGTTTTGGTGATTGATGGACCTTCAACTCATCAACCAATTGGAGTTAATCAATAATAATTGATGGTTCATTAACCTAGATCATTATGAACAAATACCCAAATGGTCAACCCGGGTCAACATCACCAAATGGTCTTAAACCATTTGCTTCTATGCGGTTTAGTGAAACTATTTCATTCCAAACGGTTTGAAACCATTTGCTCCCAAACGGTTTGTGAAACCGTTTGGACATTTAATTGAAACCGTTAGGTCAATATATTTGGGGAGGTGTGTGATTATTATGATGTCATCATCATCAAGCTCTAGACCCACGAAACCTACTGTGATTTCCATGGAGATTGCATCAATCAACCAAATCAATAATTGTAAATAGAGAAATGATCATTATTTGATGGGGAATTGAATACAATAATAAAGTTAGGGTTTCAAGTTATAAAACCCACCTCCAATTGAGCTAAAAATCTCCAATATCACACCAACAATGGTGGATGAAGCTTTTGCAACTCCCCTTAGGCTCGTCCTCAAGCTTTTGGTTGAAACGTTTGGCTAGGGTTGAAGAGGAGATCGAATTAAGAAGAAATCCATAATTTAATTTCGATTTCCACCATGGAATCAAGGAGAACGAAGGTAAAGGACTTACCAACAGGTTGGGGGTCGTTCTCTTCTTTCTCCCAAGCTCCCAAGGTCGTTTAACAAGCAAGGGGTGGAAGTAAATCCGAAATTCCCTTTCATTCTATGGATAAATGAGCTTATATGTGAATTTTATTAAAAATGCAATTAGGAGAGAGAAAGTAGGAATTATCCCCTCAATTCCCTTTCCACTAGACCCCTCTCCTTACTTAGAGACGAGTCTATCCTCTTGGCCTCTTATTCCCTTCAATTATCCACATTTTAAAGAAAAGAAAAATAAGCACCTTAACCCTTTTTATATTAATATCCATGACTTAGTGGATATTTCTTTTCCTTATAATAATGGTGAGTGGAATTTCACCTCCTTAGGATATTCTCGTGCCTTTGAAAGGATTAAGCTCATCCACACACATCTGAATCAAACCATTTTAATTTTGGTTGAAGGCCCCCTTCAATTATTTTATTTATTTTTGCATTAAATTGAATTAGGGTTCCAATTAGGCTTAAATCTTGATTATTTTAATATCAAGATTCTCTCTCCTCCAACTTAATTCAAATGAGGCGCACCTCTCATTTACTTTTCTCTAAATGATGTCAAGAAACATTAGGGACCTTATTAAAGTGGTAATTTGCATATTGAACCTTAGGTTTTTGCTAAATCACACTTTACACCAAAACTAGGTTTTAATGCACAAACATTGTCCAACAAGCTCTATCTTGGTGTCCAAGCTTGTGGAAACCATACCACTACATCATATTCATTCTTATGATGTATCAACATCATAGGAACATATTATTTTGTAACATTTGCAAGTTAACCCCTTAACTTGGGTAATTTGCACATTAGTCCAAAATAAACAAACATTGCTTCAACATTGTTCAAACAGGACCAAAATTGAAACATATGTTCCTCATGAGCCCTGATTACTTTTCACAATATAAGATTAAGAATATAATCATCTTACTTTATTAAAACACCTAGATTAAAATCATAACCCAGGTCAGGGATGTTACAAATTATCCACCCCTTATAAGGATTTCGTCCCCAAAATCCTAGATAAAGGAAAACAGATATTATCCATGCATCATATCATCATGTACTCACATAACACCTCATTATTATGGAGACACCATAGAGTTTTGATCAATACAAATTTATTCCATACAAATTTATCATGGAATGATTCACATGGAACATATACTCCCATGATCCTTAATTAATTTAGCCTTTCTCATACAAGATTCACCATTACATTCTGTCATCCACTTGGGACTATAAGTCTTTTTATGCTTTAATTGTGTCACCTTACTTGATGACACAGCACAATCTTTCCTTATTACCTGCACTAACCATCCCATTAGTTGTGCATTTTCTTACCATAAGAAGAGGTTACATGTCAACCAAGAACCTTTTCTTTCAAAGATATCTTCAATTGTTATGTTTATGAATAACATAAACCCCTAACATGTGATGTTCATATTATTTTACATGTTTAATTTGATTTCATAGTTGACCATTCCAAGTGGTCAACATAAATCATCTGATATATCTTTAGATATCAAGATTTCTTACCTTGGTACCTATAACATGTGTTGAAGACACATGACATCTTTATCTTCCTTTCATCTTGGGGCATTACTTGTTACATACATCTTCACCTTGGGGTCAAATCCCAAGATAAACTAATACCTTTCTAAGTATACACCACATAAACATTTTTGTATTATGCACATCAAGTATCCTATGACCCACTTGATTGCCATGTCCTTGAAAGGAAAGAGAACAAGGAATCATATTCCTCTATTATTTAATGTATTTTCAACCATTCATAAAGCATTTACTCTTTATCTCATCCTAGGTTCCTTGTCCTAGCATAAGAATTATAAGGATGATTACATAACATCATTCCTTTCTTTATTATTATTCAACATGTTTATGATCATCTTAGGATCTCATCACACTTTCCATTTCCACATTATGGAAAGGATCTTTATAGTACTTACAACTTTATTGGATAAGATTCATCTTCCTTATTCCCATTCTTATCTTGTGAGGGTTATATTTTTAATTCCTTATACAAACATGCTCCTCTAAGGTTACCTCAGACTTCTCTTTCTTGTTCTTATGATATGACACATTTATTTATTCCATACTTCTTATTTCATGATACTCATTAGATTGTATCAGAATGACTGTTTGATCAGGGCAATCAAAAAGATTACAATCTAAGAGTTTCCATACTCACTTTATCATCAATAGTTGTATACCTGGACACGGTATATAAATACTGATATTAAGTAGTATGCAATTTTATACTGTCATATTCCTCCCTTTTCATATTATCACACTGGATTTTATCCAGACGTCTCTTCAATGCCTCATCTTCTTCTCATAGAGGTAGGAGCAACATGAAACATCTATAATGTTTATTATGCAAAATATATGTCCCCATAGGACTAATCAAAGAAAGTTCATTCAATTACTTTCTCAGTTTAATCCAGGAAATCATAAAAGACATATAAGAATGACATTTATTTTGTCTAACCTGTCATGATTTGTGGATTATTCATTACCTCAGGATGACTCTGCCTCATAGGTTGATTCACCATAACATTTCTGGCTGAACAATTGCTTGCCAGATGTCCTACCTGTCTACATTGGTAGCAAATCTTGGGTGCTAGATGTGGTTTAGGGGCTTCTTTCCCCTTTCTAGATAACCATTGCCTTGGTGCACTAGGCCCTGGTTGTACTGGTGGTACCAAAAACTTCTTCTTTTTGGAACTACCAGGCCTCTGTTCCTGGATTTGGATAGGCCTTTTCTCAATTCTTCCTTTATATTCCTTTTCTGGACAATTAGGTCTGATATGTCCAGGTTTCCTACAGATATGGTAGATCCTAGTTTCAGATTGTATCCTATTTCTTTCATCATTATTCATTGCTCCAACAGATTGAGGATAAGCAGGAAACCTATTGGAGTTCAACACTTCATCATTAGGGGCTGGTATTGTGGGTTGCATTGCTAATGCATGATCTACTATATGTATCATAGCTGTCCTAAATTGCTCAAACATAGAAAGGAAACTTGGGCTCTCTATCATGGCTAGGTCGAACTGGGGATGTGCAGGTTTATGATCTTCTCATCTCTGATCCCCTGCATCCCTTCTTGATGCAACATTGCTGCTTTCTACAGCAAACTCCTCATGTGACCCAGTCATTTTCAAGTTCATCTTCTCCTATATGAGCAGAAGACACTATCAGATACACTGGATGATACTAGAAAAGACTCTGCTACCTTAGTCCTATATCTCTATAGACTCAGCGAACCTAGAGCTCTAATACCACTAAATTGTGACATCCAACTTATAAAGCACAAGATTAACTAAGAGGAAACGAATCATTTGCAGCGGATTACTGAAAATCACTAAAAATTATAACTTTTTGCAAAGAGATCCACACATAGGAAATCTTTTTCTTCAAGAACCAAAGTATAATATTTACATCCTAGCTCAAAAGTACATGACTTGTATCATCCCTTCTCGAGGATTACAACATCATCTGCCCTATTCAACATTATATACAGACAACATAAAAACCTCGAGGCATCAAGCCAAAATCTCAAATCGATTCATTAAAAATACTGACTACTGACTCCGAGGACCTGAGGGTACAGAGACGACACATAGGACTACCATCTAGACAAAACATGGCAGCCAGTGCCTCCACCTGAGTCATCACTGTTGTCCCTGATATTGTTGCTTCTTTTCTCTTGCTATTGGGTTCCTGCTTCTTCTTCTACGATTACCTAAAAACATTGGATCCCACAGGGGTGAGACAATTGTAAATTGTCCAAGAAGGAGTTATAACTCTCCGCCAAAACATTGTTATAGAAGTTTATTATAATTAAAATTAAACAAGAGTTCTTATAAATTAACAGCAACATTAATAATTGAATAAATAGAGTAAAGTAATATCTTTTCCTAAGGAGAGCATTGTATCTACTCATGGTAGATTCATATTTCACATATCTACTTGCATTGAATGTAAAGAGATATGAATAACATTTATCGGCTAGGGATGCAAAAAAGAAATATAACATCAGCCAATGAATTTCTGTATTCAATACTTAAGCAAACACATTATACGGCTGATTACATTTTACAATCACATTTATGCCCTGAGGAGATGAGGTATACCACTCATACTCCAACCGACCATTACGAAGTCGAAATCAGTACCATACAAGGTCAAAGGTAGATCCGGATACCAAGACCTCCCATATCTCGGTCAGTGTGAGATTATATGCAGGACATCTTATGTCTCTGCTATATATATAGCTTTCCAGGGTATACTCGCAACTTCACTATTAGAGTTATAGTGGTGTGTTGTACTCTCTTCACGATCGTGAGATCTCATGTTTATCTCCATTGATCCAACATCATTATTGGGAGATGTGTATTGCATCTGTCCCAATCATCAGACGATTCGTGATACATCCATCCCGGTACAAGTAATGAAGGATTAAGAGGTTTGTTGTTTACCTTTCATCAATTCCCTCATTAGGACGTTAGGATACAGTTGCCCATTGCCCCCACATATTCAAAATATGTGTTCCGGGTTTTTCTGTAGAGCACCCGTTACACCATCTCCTATTGCTGACGATGATGGATCTATGGTCATGGCTCTACATGATATGATTCCACTTAATTAATTAAGTACATTAGCATATTATTTTAGAATCAGTCAAGTTCTCAAACATAACTTATTCAGACAAATGCTATAAGGGAACATGTACTATTTTCTCCAATCACTTTCTTAGTCCTTATAGGACATTGGGATCTCAGTCCCTCATTTCATTTCTTTTAGAAGTTCACATCCCTCAACTACATCATTATCATACTTATCAACTTTGGGTATTCATACCCTCAATTCATCACTATCACTATTACCACTTGTTAGGTAACCATTACCTCCAGGTCCTCAGACCGAGGTATGAATAATACTTGTTACACAAGTATCTTACATAGCTCTCAAAGCCTATTAAATGTTTTGCCACCTTTCACTAGGCAACAACTTATTCGTGGAACTCATAAAGTTCATGCACATTTTGTTCCTTTTACTAAGCAACAAAAACATTAGGCACATAAGACCATACAACATGTTAATCATATGAAAGTCATAGCTCATATCTGGCTATGTTCATTATCTCATGATGTCTACATGATTAATAGACATGATAACAGTCATGTAAGTCATTTGTCACATCATATGAAACAATAGTAACACCATTATCCTTTATCAAGATTAGGGTTATCTATTAAATAGGGCTTTTCACTCCCTTTACCCAAAGTTAGGGTTAGGGTTTCCCATCTCACATTAATTAGGGTTTCATGCTCACATTAGTAGTTCAACCCTAATGTATTACTCCACACCTTTAGGAGCATTCAAGACAGCATATGTATTTTCTTATGATTACCATTCTTATCATATATAATTAATGATCATAAATTCAAAGCATGAGTTCATTTATCATCCTTGTCATGATATAATTACATTATACTCATTGATTAGATTACCCCATTTTCAAGGTATATTGGTCAACATTTATCAAAGTACATTGACTTCATTACATATTTATTGTAACAATTGCATAACACACATTTCATGTGTTCCTTAACCAAGAGTATTGGATTAGAGGTTCATCAAAGTAACTCTACAATGAAATGTAGAATGTATTATCCATCATATCTGAATGTATCACTTTCTTTTCATTTCCATATTCTTAAGTTAATCAACTAACTTTGTATTAAGGTAATTCCCTCTTAATACTTTATCCACTAACTTGTTACATTCATCATATGGTGCATGGGTCACACATTAGAATTGTCCAATTGTCTTTAATGATATGGACTTATCCAACTATTAGACATTGTTGATATAAGATAAACCATTATCAATTATTTTAGGTATTTCAACTCTTAGGATGTTATCCACATCATTATTTAGTATAGCATACATTATTCCTAAAAGTTTCATGTTCTCATCATTGTAAGGTGTATAGGCTATTACTCATGTATAGAGATGGTTGTACAAGGATCTAGGCATCATCTTGTCTCTTAGATCCTTATTCATTAAAATCACCACATTATCATTCACATGGTTCATCAACCCTATCCTTCATGTTTATAACATATTCATCTTATTTAATTATTTTATCCACACCCCTCTTTGGTGTACTGGCTACTAAACCATCTCTAGAGTTTCATATCTCATCACATGACATCACCCTGAATTGAGTCTTACATCATATCATAATATCAGGGTTCCACATAACATCACTTAAAACTAGGTTTGTTTTCATATTCCATAAACCATAATTAGACTTACTGTTCATCCCAATTGGGGTTTCTCATGACATCACCCCCAATTAGGGTTTCTCATGTCATCACCCTCCATTAGGGTTTCTTATTCCATAACCCACAATTAGGGTTTACTATTCACATCACATCACCCTAGATTTGGATTTACTATTCATATCACATCACCCTATATTTGGGTTTACTATTCATCCCAAATAAGAGTGATCATCAAAGTACCCTGAATTAGGGTTTATCATACCTTTACTATGAATTAAGATCATACTATCATCTTGTAGTAAGATTACTTCCATTAACATCCTTAGTTAGGGTTATGATTCATTAACTCTCATAATTAGGGTTTCTTGATCTCACTATGAAGGATCATACCCTAATTAGACATTCATTCATATAGGAAGTCTACTACTTGATTATCAATCATGTAGGAAATCTTCTCTTTCATCTTCTACAAGATAATGTTTGCTTCAGCCTTGATAAAGCTAAGTCAACTCAATCTTGAAGAAGAATTGACATCATGGGTTATGTCATTATCACCATGATCCTTAGGGCTTAGCTACTTGAAGGGTACTAATCACCCTATCTCATTAAAGGTACCATTACTATAAACAGCATTGATTTACATCATGTAAATAACCACTTAAACCATTGACCGTTATTCACTTTAAGTGTTCATACAATTTGATTAGTTACCTTCCAAATGATCTTGGTCACTTAGACCTCAAATGGTCTTGACCAATCAGACATCAAACGGTCTTGGTGGAATACTCAAAACCGTTTAGGAAAGTAGGTGGTGAAGACCGTTTGCCAAAGTTGACTTTTTGAAACCGCATGAACCTAAGCGGTTTGGGATCGTTTGATCCCAAATGGTCTTCAGACCATTTGGATTCAAATGTTCTTGAGACCGTTTGGTCCAAACCCCCTCAAAATTGCAAGGACCAAAAAGGGTCTCAACCACTCCAATTAAATTAGGGTTTCCAATGTTGAATCCTTCAACCATTGAATTCATGTAACCAATCATCAATTGAACCTATCACCATACTTCAATTGAGTTAATTAAGTAAACCTTCAACTGATTTGACTCTCAATTTACCCTCAATTGATCATCAATTAGGGTTTGAATCAATTGGATTAGGGTTTGGAATCGATGATCCTTCAACATTAACCAATGTGAACCTAGTTACTTTAAAACTATTGGACCATCATCCAAATTGGACATGACCTGACCCCAAATGGTCTTGAGGTCGTTTGGATGACCTCCAAAAATTCTTGAGACCATTTTACCATGTCAACATCAAAATCCAAGTCAATCAATCACAGTTTGGATCATTGGATTGATCACCAAATCAGCATTTGATTGCACTTCAACTTGGTACGTTTAGATCTTCAAACACATAACCATAGTCAACCCTAGACCTCCAAACGGTGTTGGGTGACCCCCAAACGGTATTGGGATCGTTTGGATGACCTCCAAACGGTCTTGATACCGTTTTCCCATCATATCATCATTAACCATGTCATTCAATTAGGGTTTGGATCCTAGGATTGGTCACCAAATCAGCATTTGATTGCATTTCAACTTGGTATCTTTGGACCTTCAAACACTTTACCATACTTAACCCTAGACCTAAACACGGTCTTGGGTGACCCCCAAACGGTCTTGAGACTGTTTGGGTGATCCCCAAATGGTTTTGAAACCGTTTGGGTCAATCAACCCAAAGCATCAACTCATTCAATTACAAAATCAGCACTTAGCCGATTAGGGTTTATACCATATGTTTGAATCTTCAAATACTTAACCATACTGAACACTAGACCTACAAACGGTCTTGGTTGACCTACAAATGGTTTTGAGACCGTTGGGGTGATTCCCAAATGGTTTTGAAACCGTTTGGGTCAATCACCCAAGTTTCAAACTCAATCACTAATGAAATCAGCACTCAACCCGATTAAGGTTTAGGTTATTGATGGACCTTCAACTCATGAACCAATTGGAGTTAATCAATAATAATTGATGGGTCATTAACCTATATCATTATGAACAAATTCCCAAATGGTCAACCCTTGTCAACATCACCAAATGGTCTTAAACCGTTTGCTTCTATGCGGTTTAGTGAAACTGTTTGATTCCAAACAGTTTGAAACCGTTTGCTCCCAAACGGTTTGTGAAACCGTTTGGACATGTGATTGAAACTGTTTGGTCTAGATATTTGGGGAGGTGTGTTATTATGATGATTTCATCATCATCAATCTCTAGACCCACGAAACCTGTTGTGATTTCCATGGAGATTGCATCAATCAACCAAATCAATAATTGTAAATAGAGAAATGATCATTATTTGATGGGGAATTGAATACAATAACAAAGTTAGGGTTTCAAGTTATAAAACCCACCTCAAATTGAGCTCCAAAGCTCCAATATCATGCCAACAATGGTGGATGAATCTTTTGCAACTCCCCTTAGGCTCGTCCTCAAGCTTTTGGTTGAAACGTTTGGCTAGGGTTGAAGAGGAGATCGAATTAAGAAGAAATCCATAATTTAATTTCGATTTCCACCATGGAATCAAGGAGAACGAAGGTCAAGGACTTACCAACAGGTTGGGGGTCGTTCTCTTCTTTCTCCCAAGCTCCCAAGGTCGTTTTACAAGCAAGGCGTGGAAGTAAATCTGAAATTCCCTTTCATTCTATGGATAAATGAGCTTATATGTGAATTTTATTAAAAAATCAGTTAGGAGAGAGAAAGTAGGAATTATCCCCTCAATTCCATTGCCACTTGACCCCTCTCCTTCCTTAGAGACGATGCTATCCTCTTGGACTCTTATTCCCTTCAATTATCCACATTTTAAAGAAAAGCAAAATAAGCACCTTAACCCTTTTTATATTAATATCCATGACATAGTGGATATTTCTTTTCCTTATAATAATGGTGAGTGGAATTTCACCTCCTTAGGATATTCTCGTGCCTTTGCAAGGCTTAATCTCGTCCACACACATCTGAATCCAACCATTTTAATTTTTGTTGAAGGCCCCCTTCAATTATTTTATTTATTTTTGATTTAATTGAATTAGGGTTCCAATTAGGCTTAAATCTTTATTATTTTAATATCAAGATTCTCTCTCCTCCAACTTAATTCAAATGAGGCGCCCCTCTCATTTTATTTGCTCTAAATGATGTAAAAAAACATTAGGGACCTTATTGAAGTGGTAATTTGCATATTGAACCTTAGGTTATGGGTAAATTGCACTTTACACCAAAACTAGGTTTTAAGGCACAAACATTGTCCAACAAGCTCTATCTTGGTGTCCAAGCATGTGGAAACCATACCACTACATCATATTCATTCTTATGATGTCTAAACATCAGAGGAACATATTATTATGTATCATTTGCAAGTTAACCCCTTAACTTGGGTAATTTGCACATTAGTCCAAAATAAACAAACATTGCTTCAACATTGTTCAAACATGACCAAAATTGAAACATAAGTTCCGCATGAGCCCTAATTACTTTTCACAAGATAATATTAAGCATATAATCATCTTCCTTTATTAAAACACCTAGGGTTAAAGCATAACCCAGGTCAGGGATGTTACACTTGAGGCCCATTAACTCTCTTGTTACCTCTTACCAGACAGCAAGGTATATTATGGCACACAAGGCCCAATAAACAATAGTGAATTAAACATCATAGCTCATACCTGGCCATGAGCACCATTTCGAAATACCTGCAAGGTTAGTGTAGATGATAAGAGTAACTTCAATTACATATCAGTACCATGTGGAACAAATATGGATTCACTATTCAAGGGTAACACTACTATTCCCTTACTAGGGTTAGGGTTTCCCATTTCATGTCATTTGGGAACATTCATCCCATTACCCAAATCAAGGTTATGGTTTAATACCATATTTCCCAAGATTAGGGTTTCGTAAAACATTACATAGTATGACCCTGGATTTGAGTTCCACATCACATCAAACATCAGGGTTTCTCATAAAATCACCCTTAGTTGGGGTTTCACATAAATTTCACCCCAGAATAGGGTTTTAATTCAATAACCCACAATTAGGGTTTACTGTTCATCCCAATTAGGGTTTCATGTTCCATTACCCATAATTAGGGTTTACTATTCATCCCAATTAGGGTTTCATGTTCCATTACCCATAATTAGGGTTTACTATTCATCCCAATTATGGTTCCATGTTCCATTACCCATAATTAGGGTTTACTATTCATCCCAATTAGGGTTTCATGTTCCATTACACATAATTAGGGTTTACTATTCATCCCATTTAGGTTTTCTATTCAAGCAGCCATAATTAGGGTTTACTATTCTTCCCAATTAAGATTTTGCATCACATTACCCTAAATTAGGTTTACACATATCATCACCCTGGATTAGGGCTACATCCTTACCCTAGATTAGGGTTTCACTTAGGATTGCCCTAAATTAGGGTTAGGATTCAATAACCTTGTCAATTAGGGTATATGCTCATGATTAGGGTTTCATGATCTCTATGCTAAGGATCATACCCTTAATCACCACATGAATCATACTCATGTATGAATTCCATTCTATCATTATCTCAACTTGATTAGGTTATATCAACCCTTCAATCAAGTACATACAGCTATGATTGACATAGTGTACTAAGTTAATGTTCTTATAAGCAATTAGGGTTTATCCCTTTAATGGTACTAATCATTTACGTACTTTATGGATTCAACCTTTGATCACAATTGACCTTTATTCAGTTTTGATGTTTCATCACCAAACAATTTTGAAACTGTTTGACCCCAAACAGTTTCAAGATCGTTTGGAATCAAATGGTCTCAAGACCGTTTGCACCAAATCAGTCTAAAAACTGCAAGGGTTCTTTAGATAAACTCATCAATCAATTGAACCTGTTTTGCTACATTGATACCTTCAATCTATTGAATTGTTGGAGTTAAACAATTATTGGCTCTTGGATTTTCAATCCTTCAATCAACACCTTTAACCATCAATGCGGTCTTGAGGTGCTTGATCTCATGCGGTCTTGAGGTGCTTGACCTCATTCGGTTTTGAAACAGAATCACCCATTCGATTTTGAAACCGAATCACTTCAATTGACTTTGAAAATGATTCCAATCATTCGGTTTTGAAGTGATTTATTCAATCAATCTTGGGTATAATTACCCATTCGGTTTTGTGCATCTAACCCATTCGGTTTTCAATGGAATTACCCATTCAGTCTTGCACTTACTAGGCCATTTGGTTTTGAAACCGAATCCACTCATTCGGTTTTGAAATCGAATCTACTCATTCGGTTTTGAAATCGAATTGGTTCATGTGGTTTTGCAAACCGTTTGCTCATGTTCTTGATTGAGGTGTATGCTTGTGATGATGGAATCACCATCAACCTGCAAACGCACGAAATCTACTGCCATCTTCATGGTAATTGCATCAACTAATCAAAGGTATTTGCAAGAAAAATAAATTAATCAATTGAATTGAGAAATTGAGTTCAATAACAATAGTTAAGGGTTCAAGTTATATAACCCGCCTTAAATTAAGCTTTAAAGCTTGGAGCTTCACGTCAATAATGGTGGAAGAGGCTTTTGCAACTCCCCCAAGGCTCGTCCTCAAGTTTTTTGGAATGAAAGGATAGGCTAGGGTTGAAGATGGAGTGAAGAAAAGAAGAAATTATGCATTGATTTATGATTTCCACCATGAAATCAAGATTAAATAAGGTCAAGAAGCTTACCAACTGGTTGGGGGTCATCCTCCTGGTCCTTCAAAGCTTCCTTGGTCGTTTTGCAAGCAAAGGGTGGAAGTGAATTCGAAATTACCCTTTCATTCTATGTATAAAGGAGCATATATGTGAATTTTATTGAAAATTCATTTAGGAGAGAGAAAGTAGGAATTATCTCCCCCATATCCTTGCCACTTGCCCCCTTCCTTTCCTTAGGTACGAGTCTATCCACTTTTCCTCTTATTACTCTCAATTATCCATGTTTTAAAGAGAATCAAATTAAGCACCTTAACCCTTTTTATATTAATATCCATAAGTTAGTGGATATTTCTTTTTCTTATAGTAAGGTGAGTGGAGGTTTCACCTCCTTAGGATATTTTCGTGCCTTTGCAAGGCATAAGGATGTTCAAAATTGATCACATTCAACCATCTCTTTTTTGGTTGAGGTCCCTTCAATTATTTTATTTATTTTTGCATTAATTTGAATTAAGGTTTCCATTATGCTTAAATCTTGATTATTTTAATATCAAGATTCTCTCTCCTTCAAAGAGATACAAATGAGACGCCCCTCTCATTTTATTTTCTACAAATGATCCCAAGAAATAGTAGGGACCATTTTGGACTGGTAATTTGCATATTGAACCCTAGGTTTTGGGTAAATTGCTCATTACACCAAAACTAGGTTTTAATGCACAAACATTGATTTATCAGCTCTTTCTTGGTATTCAGGCTATCACAAGGCATACCTCTACATAATCTTCACTCTAATTATGCTTCAAAACATGAGGAACATATTATCATGCACAATTTGCAAATAAACCCCTCAACTTGGGTAATTTGCACTTTAGTCCAAAACAAGCAAAACATTGATTTCAAAAATATTCGAAAAGAACTAAAATTGCAATGTAAGTTCCTCTTGAGCCTTAATTACATTTCAAAAGATAAGAGCAAGCATATAATCACTTTTATTAAACAAAACACCTGGGGTTAAAACATAACCCAGGTCAGGGATGTTACATTTTCCCACTTGTTATCACCCTCTACAAATCTCACATTTCTTCTTTCATGTGGATTGACAAGTCAATTTGCAATTCAATAGCTCAAGTCAATCCATTTGCAAGTACCTACAATAAGAAAGATGAGATGGTCCCCAATCATGTTTTTGGGTCTAGAGGGGTTAGCTTAGCAACCCAAGTCCTATTTCTCTTGGGTGCTTTCCTAGAAGGAAAACAAGTAGAATAATGGCCAATACCATTGCAATAGTTGCAAGTGCCCATAGTCTTGGAACTAGAGGATTCTCCATGGAAGATTGGAGGTCCTTTACCTTTGTTGTTCCTTTGACTACTATCATATCCTAAACCATGTCTACAAATTTTTTTAGTAGTATGGTGTAGGATATCATTAAGATTCTTTTTACCAACTAAGAATCTTTGCAAAGAAGATCTCAAACTATCATTATCATGCATAAGAGAAGTAATAGTAGAAGACAAATGATTGATATTATCTCTAGAATGCAAAAGATCATTTTCTTAGCAAAGAGCTTTAGTTAAATAAGAATATCTATCAATATGAAGAAAAGCAACATTATTCTCTCTACTAGTAGAACGAGAACAAGATTCAAGAACATTGATTTTAGCAAGCAAGGAAGCATTCTCATTTTCAAGAACAACAATCATAGAAAGATGAAAACCATTTTCAGATTCTAATCCTTGCAAAGAAAAATCTTTGTCCTTGTTTTCAGATTTAAGAACATCAATATTATGCATGAGAGAATCAACAATTAAATTGTGATTTTCATTTGAACTAGGCATGAGAGGTTGAGATTCTAGAAATCTAATCTTATCAAGCAAACTAGCATTTTCAAATTTAAGAGAGTCTACTTGGCTAAGACAAAAACTTTTATCATCAAGCAAGCAAGAATTAGCATGTTCAAGATCATCTAATTCTATATGCATATTATCAACAATTCTAGCAAGCTTTTTCTTTTTCTTTTTAGAAGACTTAAGAGAGGAACGAGTAGAATTAATGATAGCAATTAAAGGTTCTTTATCTAAAGAGTTTAGATTTAGCTCATTTGAGTCTTCACGTTTTGATGTTATAAGAGCAAAATGACATTCTCCTTCATCACTAGAGCTTGAGCTTGATCCTTCACTTGAATCTTCACTTGAGCTTGAGTTGGAGGAGTCACTTGAGCTTGAGTGCCACTTATCTTCTCTTTTCTTGTGATGATGGGTCTTCTTGCCTTGTAGACAATCTATCTTGTAGTTACCCTTCTTTCTACACTTTAGGCACCAGATGGAGGAGGAATTTTTGCTTTTGTAGAATCTATCCTTGGAGTACATGGCATCTTCTTCAACTTGAGAGGATGGAGAGGCTTGACCAAAAATAGCCTTGATTTGAGATTTGATTTTAGACTTCTTCATTCTCTTGAGTTCTTTCTCTTCTTGTCTTTCTACTTCCTCTCTCTTGTGAAGTGTGGCTTCATGTGCTTGTAGATTTCCAATGAGCTCTTCAATAGGAACATCCCTAAGAGACCTTGCTTCTTCAATGGAAGTCACCTTGGGTTCCCATATCTGCGGAGAGTTATAAGGATCTTTGAGTTGATCTCTCCTCTACTCATAGGATGTCCTAGAACAGCAAGACCATTCACAATGGTGTTGAGCCTTGAGTACATGTTGGCTATGTTCTCCTCTTTTCCCATCTTGAAGTTCTCAAGCAGCCCTTTGAGCATGTAGACTTTCCTTTCCTTCACTTGAGTTGTCCCTTCATTTGTGATGCATAGCTTTCTCCATACCTCATAGGTTGTTTCACATGAAGAAATCCAGTTGAACTCGGTGGGGGTCAAGGAGGCATAGAGGATATGCATGGCTCTAGCATTCAAGATTGCTTTCTTCAACGTAGCATCATCCCATTCATCAATATTTGTTTTTGGTAGCTTGTATGGGGCTGTTCACCATTTTATATATCTCAAGACTTGATCCTTGGATGTATAATTGAAGCCTTCTTCTCCAATAGAGGAAATTGCTTCCATCAAAGATTGGTAGGTTGATCAAGTATCTCCCTCCTTGGTAGTCACCCATCTTCTCCTACTTGTTGATGTATGCTTAGAGATGACCCGCTCTGATACCAATTGTTGGACCCTAGATGGGTGATTGGATGCTCAAGAGGGGGGGTGAATAGAGATGAATGCACTTAAACAAAATTCATTAGACCTTCAAGATATATCACAAGATAAGGTTGCTAAATAGGAAATTTGAGTGCAATTAAAACATGCATAGCAAGGGAGAGAGAGATTGAACATACACTAATTGACAAGCTATTTAGAGTGGTTCCACACTTCAAACTAGAAGTGAGTCAACCACTATCTAGAGAGGTCAACCTCTAGGATTTCTTAACCTTGCACCTTCATTATATTCATTATGAGAGATACAATACATGACCACCGAAGGACTTACCTATCCAATACAAAGAGTCTTCAAATGTTACCAAGGACTTACCGACTTTACAAGAGTCTTCTGCCTTCTTCCAAGGACTTACCTACTCTTGCACAAGTCTTCAGCCTTCAAGGAATTACCCACTCTTCTTGGATCTTCCTCCTTTGACTTCACCTTCACTTGAAGAAGCTTCCACCAAGGACTTACCCACTTGAGCAAGGAGTCTTCTACCTTCACCAAGGGCTTACCCACTCTTGCTCCAAGTCTTCAGCCTTGATCTTCACCAAGGGATGCCTTCCCTTGTTCGTCTTCACCTCTCTTAGCCAACAGAGAGAACCTTCATCTTCATGGTTGAAATGAGAGATAGGGAGGTGGTGGAAGTGAGAGCCTCACAAGATATACATATAGGACTAGCTCTCTTAAAGATTTCCTACTCTCTATAATGAATGTAGCAAGTGATTAAGCTTAGACAGAGAGAGGAGGTTGTAGGAAGCACGCAACTATAGAATAGGAACCTCACATAGAGTTTTGCATTGAATGCTCAACCTTGGAATGAAGCCCAATGGGTCCTATTTATAGCTGGGGATGCCTCTTAGCCTTTAGGAACACTTGAGAACAAAAACTAGACATTTTGTGGCTTGCAACCAATATATTTTCACTTGTTGCAACTCCACAACGGCTAGAAACATTGTTCTACACTTTTCCGTACAATACAATCGGTCAAGTTTCTATAAAGATAACTCGACTGATAGAGTAAAAGACAAAGCTGATATTCAGACCATCGGTCGAGTTTGTCCTGGGGAAACTCGACCGACTAATGAAAATCGAATTGGTCAGGTACTCTATCAGTTGATTTCTGTGAAGTGTAAACTCGACCGATCAAAAGTCATTTTCAAGATCCAATCAGGATCGGTCGAGTTTGCAACTCGACCGATGAATAGCTTGATGTGAATTTTAGAAAATGGCTTTTGAGTGCTTAAACATTCAATCTAAGTGCTCCTAATTTTTTTAAGCTTAATTACAAGTCATACAATCATTACAAGTGATTTACAACATGATTCTAATGGATTTACATCATATTACAAAAACATGCACTTGTATTGACTTTGACTTGTCTTTTCTCCAAGTTGAGATGTGCAAGTTAGGGCATTTGGAGTGTGTCTATACCTAATCTAAAAACACTCAAGTAGAAGCACTAGACACCAATATCTGGAAAGGTTAGTCATCATCAAAACAAGGGTTTAGTCAATTTGTACGTGAGTCAACATTGACCTAATTGACCTTGAGTCAACATTATGTTGGAACATTTCCAACTTACAATTGTTATTACAAGGTCAAACACAATTTTGTCATTTCATAAGCTTGCATCATTGTAACTCTTTACACCCAACTCTTCCTTATTACCATAACTAAAGAACTAATCCTTTTAGTACTTCACAAGTACACAAAGATGTCCTTCGTGGTATTCCAGTAACTCTTACTATAGTTTGACATATATCCATTCATCATGTCCAATACATATGAGAGATCTAGATATTTATATCATCTTGTCATACAAGATGATGATTTCATATCTTCTTGTTATGTTCACTACATACAAGATGATGAGTTTGTATATTCTTGTCATGTCCAATACATACATGATAATTAGTTCATATTTTCTTGTCATGTCCAATACATACAAGATAACGAGATGAGTTCATATGTGATAAATCCAATTTTGAATGCATTTGGCATCTATCCATGTGTTCCTTATTCTTCTAGACACTTGGCTCTTGAAAGACTAACTCCATGGAACATGGACAAGTTCTTTGTCACAATGTTGAACTCATTCAGAATCTAGCCAAAGTATGTTCTCTTTCCTAGGGCAAGAAGCCCTCTTGATCTATCTCTATAGAACTTTATTCCTATCACATAGGATGCTTCTTTAAAAACCTTTTAGAATGCACTTCTTTGCTAGAATTTGTAGTATAAGGATGATATTCCCCATCAATATGTGGAATATATATATATATATATATATATTCTCCCACTAAATTCTTCTAATCACACATTACATCTTTATTCTAACTCAAGTCAAACTCTTTGACTATCTTGTCAAGTGGAAGATCCAATTTTGAGGTACTTGATTCAATCCAAAGATTGTTCTATGCAGATTTATAGACTTTATTTGCATTATTAGATTTATAAAACCTTTAGGCTATTTTACATACACATCTTGCACAATATTCCATTTAAGGAATGTGGTTTTAACATAAATATGCCAAATATAATAGTCATATTAAGCTACAATGGCAAGAATTATCCAGATGGATTTATCCATGGTAACTGTTGAATAGATTTCACCATGTTCAACACCTTGAACTTGTTAGAAACTCTATTCAACCAACTTACCCTCCATTTCAGTATTCTTCTGAAAGACCCAAAAGTGTCATATGGGTTTTACCCTTTCAGGTGGATCAACCAAGGTCATACTTTGTTGATATACATGGAGTCCATCTTGGATTTCATGGCTTCAAGCCATATCTAAGTTTCTGGATCTCATTAGGTTCTAGGTAGATTGTTGACTCATCATATGATCAACTCACCACCTTCTTGTCCATAAGATAACATATATCATTCAATATCTATGCGTGTTCTACCATAACCATGAGTTTTGTGTGTTACTTAAGGAACTTTGAGATTCCACAATTTGTTGTGATTCTCTTTATTCCTAGTGTAAAGCATGTGCCCAAAAGGAAGTTTGAACTTTTATCCAGTAATCACACTCTAACTTATCAAGGTTTGATTCCTTCTTTCTGATACACTTCTCATGATACACTATCATTGTGTTTTAGATGGAGTCCATCATGATACATTATCATGATCTTCCAGAGGGTTCTCAAACTCTTGGTTGATAGTATTTCCATATCGATCATATTGAATTTTAATACTTATACCAAGTTTGTTATGTACCTCATTTATGATCTCATTGAACATTTCAAGAGATTCATGTTTGTATTTCCCTAAATATAAACTATCATATCTACTGAGGTTATCAGTAAATACACTGAAGTACTAGTGATTACCTTTAGCATTTATTCTAAAAGCTCTATATACATCAATATGTATAATCCTTAATAGAATAATCTTCCTCCCACTACATCTAGTGAAGAACCTTTGTCATATTGCATAATGAATGGCATTAACATGTCTCTATTGATTCAATAACCAAAATAAGTCTAGATAACCATCATATGGATTTCTAGAAATGCAATTCTCATTTTTACACTACAGATGACTATGCTATAGGCATTCAAGTTTGAGTTATCATGTCATTCATTACATGTGCCACACACATTTTTCTCTTTAACTATCAAGGATAGTTAGTGAGACATAGGCATTTCCATCAAAGATCATATATTTAAAATGAAACATCAATCCATAAAACTCTTGCCCATACAAGATGTATGATGTTTTTCATTAATGGTAGGTATATAATAGCAATTCATTAATTATTTTACATGCCCATGAATGTAATAATGTAACTATAATTGTAGCAACTCTTGCTACGCATAGTTTCTACCTCACTTCCTATCAGGTCCTGAAGTGGAGATCTATATCTCTATCATCTTCCTGAGATCCTTTATAAAGAGGTTATTTCCCTTTCCTACTTACCCCACTCCATATCTTGAGTGATGAAGACTTGGACTTAAGCTTGGCTTAAGAACACTTCTTTACTTTACTTTAGTCTATGGACATCACTCTACGGATCATTATCACAAGTTTTGTCCTTTCTTCATTCATTATTTGGCATCAACATGCCAAGCACTTCAGATAGTGATTTGGCCATGTTTCTCAACATTTGATAAACTGGCTATATGATTCACACAATGATTTGTAGAATCATATGTTTGGTTAACTCTTGACCTATCAGAAATCACATTTAATTTACATGCACAATCATATTGAGCATATGAGATTATACTTGATCTCCATCTATCTGATTATACTCAAACATCGCTTTGAAGACATTATACCTTTCACTTTTTACATGATTCTTAAGATGTATAACCATTTCAATAATTTCCATTATTCAAGCAGTTTATGCAACTCATAGTTCATATAGCTCAGCATAAGGCTCTTTATGTCTTAGGCATCATTGGCATACTTAAAGTAATCAACCAATTTTAGCCTTAGGTGCATTTGGAGTGGTTCAACTGGCTCTGGTCTTTCAAGGACCTTAGAGTTTACACTCACCATTGAGAACACTTCTCAAATGTCCCAAACCAGATTTGAAATTTATCCTATTTATGAACTGATCGCAACGATAATGTATTTGTGTTTTTCATTTGGATTCTACAAAAGAATATTTGCAACTTTCAAAACAATTTTTTATTTGTTTGATTTGATAAATTTGATGATATTAATTAGGCCTTTAATTAATTATCGCTCCCACTATTTTTTTTCAAATTGATAACCCTTATGTATCAATTCGAAAGATTGCATCATACAACCTTGTAGTGGCCAAGATCCATATTACAGGTTTGGTTGATCGCCCACAACTTGACTATTTAGGTAGGCCATCAAGCCAATTGCATCATATACAACTCTTGAATAGATGACATGCACAACTCTTTCCCATTATCATCTACATGCCTCTAGAGCTTAGACACTCTACGAATCACCAGTTAAGTCTGACCTAAAAGCCGACACGATAAACAAGCACACTGCTTTGGCGAAACTTACATGTCTACCATCACACTTTGTCGACCAAGCTTTTCATTTGTGCCACTTATGGAAGGCGTCTTAGACTTTAATATTTTATTTTAGGGATTTTATATAAGTACATATACATATCCAATCACCAAATTAGTATAGTACATATCATATACATGCTATAACCACAATGAGAAACATGCAATATTGATAAAAGCGATGATTATGATCATTCTATTATAATTCCTTGGAGCCACAAGGAATTCCGATCATCTAAGGTCTACATCATATGCAGCCTATTGTATGAAGATCTTTGTGGTTGAACCATTCTGGGTTGATTGGCTCATCCTATGATACAATCATCTCACCTCCTGGCTGGTTGGTTGGTCGATCTGGCCTCCAATGTCTGGACACCTCCAAAAAGAAGTTGGGCCATCACCTGGTCAATCTGGCTCCTTCATAATCCTCCTCGGTCCTCTAGGCAGTCGGCTCGTCTGGTGTTGAGCGTCTTCTTCTTCGATGTAATAGAAAATAAACTATCCTACTTTAACATAATCTTTGGGAAAGCTCGAGTTACATTCAAGGGGAGCAAAGGTAGAAGAGAAATGATCTCAAGTTATCTTGAGTTACATATGGAATATAAGGTAGAGGCTCGGTATGCAAACCAAGATGCAAACAACCATAACCAACCAAGTACACATAGGGTTTATAGGCCATAACCATGCTACACATCCACCATCAAAACCATTTATGGAGACATGTATCAATTCCATATATACCATATTATATATGTATATTAGTTTGTGGTCACATGTGGTATTTAGTCAGATATGCACATTAGTCATTTTAAATATTCAAATAGTATGCAATAAATAAATGATGATAAAACCAAAATCCGATCATATCGATTTATCCCAAAACATAATACGTTGATGTGGCACTAATACCATTGTTGGGTTTTACTAGCCATTAACCCATAATAGGAGATCACATCAATGACTATGTAATGGGAAGGATGGTTTTAGTGAGATATACCTGGTCATGGGGCTTGCCCAGTGATAATACCTCACATCATGTGTGGTCCTCAACGCCATGTCTTGGACGATATATGTGCAGCTCCCGATCTTCGCCATGGACTCTGGCCTATACCACGGACTACGACTGCCATGTCCTCCTGAGCAGCAGACATCTCCTTCCTCTACAGATAGTCCACACTGACCACCTGTAAATCCTGTCATTCTAGAAGAACTGGCAGGAAGGAGATGAGCCTTGTGACAGAGTGAGTTTTTGCATATATATTATTTTGTCTCTCTCCTTTACAATTTTAATTGTTCCAATTATGCCCTTAATCATCTCTCTCAATAATTCGATTAAATGGATCATCAATTTCACCTAAGACCACCCATAATGATATATAAAGTCCATAATACAAGTAGCATGACATTTAGTCAATTGACGTAGTCAATTGTAGAATTATGACTCCAAATTTGTAGGTTAGCTACTTAATGATGTCATTAAGCTATCCCTAGAATTTTGTTGCAATTGGAATTACCAAAAAAGAGTTATAACCAATTTAATTTTGAGCTAATATATCACCTTGTACATAGCCTAGACCTAAGTTCCTTATTAAATCAAGCTGATTTATGTTGTCACGCGGCCAATTTCCCTTGCTTTGGCACGGCCCTCGCTGGGATTCGATCCTAGCCATCCGATCAAGTGGATAATGATCCGCGTTGGATCCAAAGGCCAGGGCTTAGTCTTCCACCTCCGAAAGACCCGGTCTCTGCCTAATGCAGAGCAGCCGATCTTCCAACGATCCTCACGCCCGAACCCCAACCCCTCCTCGCGAGATATTTAGAGGAGGTCTCCCTCTCACCCGGGCGAGCTCAACGGTGGTGACCACGTCACCTAACTCCCCCGAATCAGGGAGAACGGTTCCCCGCTTTCCCGCACCTCCCACTGGCGGCGGCAACCATTTTAGGGCTTCACTTCTTTGACCACCCCGTGCCCTTATAAGGCCCGCAACAGCTTCCCTGACCTCCCTTTCATCTTCCCGCACCATCAATTCCACCGAGACTTGTCCCCTCTTCCCTACCCTCTAGCACCTCCTGTTCACCGGACGCCGACTCCCTCCTCACTCCGGTCACACCTTCCACCCAATTCGGCGCCACTACACCATCAGTGGACCTCAGCGAGGAGGTTCCCACTGCCGGTTGGAGCCGCGAAAGCCCAGAACTCCGGGTCGACAAGCCGCCACAACCAAGCTCGAAAGCTCCATCGCCAGCTAGTCCGGGGACATGTTGAGCCGCAGGAAGTAGCCGCTGAGCTTCACAAACATCGCGCGGAGCTTCTTGACCCCTCAATCCAACCCGAGGGAAGGTAAGGCTCCAAATCCACTTTTTCGTTCTTTGTACCTGTGGAAAACGTTCTCAACCTATAGTCCACCTCCGATCGAGCTGTTGGGCTCACCGAACTCGGGGGAACCTCGCGAAGAGGATTCGCCCATCCTCACACCCCCAAACACCTTCTATCCAGACTGGGCTACTCCACCCTTCCTCTCCTTCGTTGTCCGATCAACCTGCTGCCATCGCGCGCAAGGGGGAAACAATCGAAAGGGCAGGATTACTAACCTGCCCTGACCTGGCGTCATTGCTAAGTAAACCCCAAAAGGGCAGACACGTCTTTTACCTCCCCAGCCTGACCTCTCTGGACGAGCACTGGCTCGCGGGTCAATGAGAGGGTCCGGCTGATCGGATCCCTCGCATGATCCGCGAGACAGAATTCACAAATTCTTTTTTTATTTTCGTTTCATTTCTTTAATATTCCCCGATTGGTCAGATCTTAGGAAAACTCTAGAAAATGGTAGGATTATCAGAAAATATCGAATAAGTACACCATTTTCATCAGAAAAATCCAAGCTATCTAAATAAAATAGGATCATGACCTGGATCCGAACCCTTTTTGGAATATATGGCCAACCATCACTAATGACCTTTTAATACATTGTTTTGTGGAATAGTGGTTATAAATGATTTGTATTTCTGTCTTGGGAATATTTAAACCCTAATTATGATCTTGGTCATAATGTTACTCGAAATCCTACCTAAGGAAGACAGTTGATGTAATAATGGAGAAGAACCTTAATTTCTAGTTTTCTCACCTCATCATGATTATTATGTACAATTTATGGAAACCCTAATAACTGAAATGTCCTTTTATAACCTGGACGACTCTAATCTCAGACCCCAACTAGGAATCCTATATATCCTAAGTGACCCCTCTAAATGACCTAAACCCTAATAAGAAGCCCTAATGTGGAATAATGAGAATCCATAGTAACTTAGGGTTTTGTTTACTTTTCAGGGTGATTTATTATCTTCTCCTAATTTAGGACTTGTGGAATCCAGATCTGAGAATTAAAGGTACGTGGATATAATTATATGACTAGTTTTTTTCTGGATGTTAAGTATTAGTAATTGTTTGCATGAAATTGATATACATTGATGGATGTGGATATATGATTAATTGCTGATTTATCACCTTGAACATGAAAGAATATAATTGAATATAAGTGAAATGTAGTTACTAGTGGTGCTCATTAATCTCCCTATTAGAGAGGGAAAGTATTAATGTTGACTAGCACCTCCCTAATGGTACAAGGTACGCAGGGAGATCCCTAATGGTACAAGGTACGCAGGGATAGGGCCCAATATTTATGTTTGTGCTAAGTCCACCATAGTAATGCATATTCATTTTAAATAAGGATAATAACTTGGGATTTCCTGATTTTCGGCTTCTAAATAATGTTTTCTTTCTTTTCTCCAATTTTGAGTATTTTTTTTTATATACCAGCATAGTATAGCTTTAATTCCACGTACCAAATTTGTTGATGTATTTGTTTCTCGTATTTTCTAGGTGCAAGGATCAATTGATGATCAAAGTACAATGCATATTCAAAGTACCTGAAGGCACAAATATAAGCATGGAGGATTTATTAGATAGACCTATTCCTCTTATCTCTTTCTTGCTAGATGTTAGTTTATTTCTTTCCCTAGCTTATGTTGAGGATGATTGAGATCCAATGTAATAATCATAGATTTATTCTTCTTCTTTCTCCAGTAGCACTATGTATGACTTTATCTTTCATTATTGAATGAAATGTTGTGTGGCTATTTGCTATGATGTGAACTTGATCTTGGCTTATCTCTGATTTTTAGTTGGCTATCTTGATTTCTATTATTTTCCCTTTTGACATTTATAGATATGAATGCACGCATATCTGTATATGTCACTAAGGAAAGTATGTAGAAATTGGGGTCGTCACAGTTGGTATCAGAGCCAATGTTCACACATCATAGTCACATGACTTTCATTCACCCTATTATGAGTCTAGGGTAGTCCTTGAGTTAGGGATGTGAAGGGTTGAGGTGTCTAGGATAGCATCTGCCATGGGTCTGACTAAAGTCTCCGAGCCACTTAGCTTGGCAATCACGAGGCTACCTTTATGGAAGTATAAGTCTACCTGGACGATGTCCTAAGTGTCCCCTATTCTTGGGCATACCTTAATTTAGGAATTTTCTCATCTATAGATTTTTCCCTCTCACCTATTCTATAAGAAAAATTCCTCCCTCTCATCTATGCTTTGAAATAAATTAAACTTTCCCTCTTACCTCTGTAATAAGGTTAGGAAGGAGTCTCTCTATTTAGAAAGTCCTAAGGATCGACTGATAAGGATTTTAGGATATCCTCCCTAAATCATAACATTCAGAATATTAATCATTAAATGATGAGAATAATAAAATATCATGTGAAAATAATAATGACAATGACGAGAATAATTGTTGGAGTAATAATCTAATACGTTCAAATTAATTTCAGGATGCCTCCTAAGACTCGCAGCTCAGGGGAATCGTCCTCTAAGAAAAGAAAAGAACGTGAACCCTCTGAAGTAACTGATCCCGATGCTGAGGCCAAGGAAAGGTGGGAAGAATAGAAGAAAATCCTTTTAGATTTTAAGGAAACCCTCGCCACAAAAGGAACCCCAGAACCCAGCCCATCTAAGAAGAAAGAGGTGACAGTGATAGATTTAATTAAACTAAACCTTGATTCTTTTTGGGGTGAGGATCAGCCTGAGGTTATGGATAAGGCTGAAGCCTGGATGTTGACCATAGAGAATGGTTTTCATACCCTAGAAGTACCTAATGAGAAGAAGGTTAGGTTAACCACCCATATGCTTAAGGGAGGGGAAAAAATCTGGTGGGAGAACTATGGCGGGAATAGGGGTGAGGAAATAGACAACATGGAGTGGGAAGCCTTTAAAAACCTCTTCACGGATCGTTTTATGCCCATAGCCGAGAGGAAGAGGAAGGAAAAGATGTACATGGAGTTAAGGCAAGGTAGTCTTTCAGTAGCTGATTACACCAGAAAGTTTAGGCTTCTGGAACGTTATGCACCCATCAAGACTGAAGACCGCCTTACTGAACACTATGTTGACTGCCTTTCCGCCCACCTAAAAACCCTAGTCATAGCCTCTCGTCCCAGAAGCATAGATGAAGCCCTAGATATGGCCCTCAAGCAGGAGAGAGAGCAGGGCATGCAAAAACCTTCTAGCATGGGATACTTAGGGTTAACCACAACTGAAGAGGATAAGTTTAAGAAGTTCCACCCAAGCCATAACAAAAAGGGATCAGGGAAACGAGGAGGTTCAGGAAAAGGAGGACAGAAAAGCTACCAGAACCAACCAAGGACAAATCATCCCAAGTGCAAGACTTACGGACGTTTCCATGGTGGAGTTTGCCGCCACACCAAGCCCGTCTGCTATAACTGCAAAAAGGAGGGTCATTTCGTCGCCAAGTGCCCCACTCCCTCCATCTTTGGCAATCCTGCGGGTGGTGCTCCGCAGCCTCAAGGACACCGCAATGGCAGGGTGTTTGCAGTAAACGCAGAAGAGGCCAAGGCAAATCCAAACCAGCTCTGTGAAGGTAACCTAATTTCTTTATAATTCAATATCTTATTCAAGCCTGCAATTATTCATAATTTGATTACCTTATGTAGGCACTGTATTATTAAATGGTCATCCTGTTAAGGCTTTATTTGACTTCGGATCTACAAATACCTTTATTTCTTGAACTCTGGCATCCATATTAAATCTTCACATAAGGGATTTGGGATATACTCTGGACGTGTCTACCCCAAGTGGAAAAATACTCACAACTCTGCAGAAAACTAATGAACTTTCTCTTAAGTATGAAAATCATGATATGCCCTTTGAATTCATTCTCTTAATTATGGAAGACTTTGATGTTATACTTGGTATGGACTGGCTTTACACATACCATGCTCACATTGACTGTAGAAACAAGACGGTCGTTCTCTCTCAACCTCATTCTTATCCTGTGAAATTCCCTAGGGGAAGTGGATTCTGTAATAATATTATAATCTCCTCTCTTAAAGCTAAAAAGCTCATTTCTAAGGGATGTAAAGTCTTCCTCGCATTAGTCTCAGAGACCAGTCCTAGTAGCGGGCCTGTAGAAAGTCTGGAGGTGGTACGTGACTTTCATGACATTTTTCCGGAGGAGCTTCCTGGGCTGCCTCCAAATAGAGACATTGAGTTCTCCATAGATCTTCTTCCTGGAACCACTCCGATTTCTAGGGCACCATATAGGATGGCTCCTGCTGAGCTGATGGAGTTGAAGAAACAGTTGCAAGAACTTCTCGACAAAGGTTTCATTCATCCTAGTGTTTCCCCCTGGGAGCTCCTGTTCTTTTTGTTAAAAAGAAGGATGGTTCTATGCGTATGTGTATTGACTACCGCATGTTGAACCAAGCTACTATTAAAAACAAGTATCCCCTTCCTCGTATTGATGACCTTTTTGATCAGCTTCGTATTGCTAAAGTATTCTCAAAGATTGATCTCCGTTCTGGATACCATCAACTTAAAATTAAGGATTCTGATATTTCAAAAAGTGATTTTCGAACTCGTTATGGGCATTACGAATTTCTGGTGATGCCATTCGGGTTGACCAACGCACCAGGGGTATTTATGAATCTGATGAACAAAGTCTTCCAACCCTATCTTGATGAGTTTGTGGTCGTCTTCATTGATGATATCCTGATCTATTCTGATTCTATGGAAAAACACCGGGAACACTTGCGAGCAGTCCTTGACATTCTTCGAACCCAGAAGTTTTATGGCAAACTTTCAAAATGTGAGTTCTGGATTGATAAGGTTATGTTTCTTGGGCATGTCATTTCTGGAGGTAGTATATCTGTTGATCCCGCCAAAGTCTCTGTTGTACTTGATTGGCAACCTCCTCGTAATCCTTCTGAAATTCGGAGTTTCTTGGGTCTGGCCGGATATTATCGTCGTTTTATTCCAAAATTTCTCCAAAATTGCACTCCCTCTAACCAAGCTTACTCAGAAGGACGAGCACTTTATATGGTCAGATACTTGTGAGTCCAGTTTCCAGCAGTTAAAGCAGAAGTTGATGTCGGCTCCTGTCCTTGTTCTACCCTCTGGCAATGAAGGGTTTGTGATATTCACTGATGCTTCGAGGAATGGGTTAGGATGTGTCCTGCAGTAGAATGGTAAAGTAGTGGCCTTCGCTTCTAGACAGCTAAAACCCAATGAACTTAATTATCCCACCCATGATTTGGAATTAGCTGCAATCATTCATGCCCTCAAGATCTGGAGGCACTACCTGTACGGGGCAATGTTCGACATCTTCACCGATCACAAAAGCCTGAAGTACATCCTGACTCAGAAGGACTTGAATCTGCGTCAACGCCGATGGATCGAATACCTAAAGGACTACGATTTCACTATTGCCTACCATTCGGGTAAGGCAAATGTAGTCGTTGATGCCCTTAGTAGAAAAAGGGCAGTATGTGCATCTCTTTCTGTCCCCAAATGGAGGAACATGGAGGATCTAGTGGGCTGGAAGCCGCAATTTCTGTCTGATCGTGTGCATGTTAATAACATTTCCATCACGTCCAACCTGCATTTCGAACTTCTTGAGGCACAAAAGGCTAGTCTCGATCTTGCAGAGCTCTCTTCCCTTCTGTCAAAGCCGCAAACACATATGTCCGTGGGTCTTGATGGAGGTCTCCGTTACAAGAATCGTATATGGGTTCCTGAGCAGTCAGGTATAAAGACATCAATCCTAAATGAGGCACATGGGTCCAAGTACACAGTTCATCCAGGCACAACAAAAATGTACAAAGACCTACAACGTCAGTTTTGGTGGAGGGGCATGAAGCGCGATATTGCCGATTTCGTGTCCAGGTGTTTGACATGTCAAAGGATTAAGGCCGAACATCAGAGACCAGGCGGTCTACTACAACCCCTCGAGATTCCGGAATGGAAATGGGAACACATCACCATGGATTTCGTGGTGGGATTACCCAGGACCAGGAAGGGATATGATGCTGCATGGGTCATAGTGGATCGTCTCACCAAATCAGCTCATTTTCTTCCTGTGAAGACTACTGCAAAGGTTTCTGAGTTGGCAGATCTCTACATACGGGAGATAGTACGCCTACATGGAGTTCCAACATCTATTGTCTTAGACAGGGACCCAAAGTTCACATCAAAGCTGTGGAAGTAGGTTCAAGAGGAATTGGGTACCAAGTTGAACTTCAGTACAGCCTACCATCCGCAAACAGACGGGCAGTCAGAGCGTACAGTACATATTCTAGAGGATCTTCTGCGAGCTTGTGTTCTCGATTGGGAAGGCTCATGGGACTATTATTTACCTTTAGCTGAGTTTGCCTATAATAATAGCTATCAGGCAAGCATTGGGATGCCTCCCTATGAAGCTCTTTATGGCCAACCTTGCAGATCACCTTTACACTGGGAAGACGTCAGAGAGCGTACCCGGATGAAATCCGAGGAGATGCAGTTGTATTCTGATAAGGTTGCACTGATTAGGCAGAGAATGAAGCGAGCACAGGATAGACAGAAGTCTTATGCAGATGCTCACCGTCGAAAACGTCAGTTCAAGGAAGGTGACCACGTATTTCTGAAGATCCGACCTATTCGAGCTTTGGCCAAGAACAAAGGAAAGCTCAGTCCTCGTTATGTTGGACCCTTTGAGATTCTAGAAAGGGTTGGTGAATGTGCCTATCGCCTTGCCTTGCCACCTCAGTATAGTGCCATGCATAATGTGTTTCATGTATCTAATCTGAAGCCCTATGTCAAAGACTCCAGTCATATCCTGAATCATGAGCCTCTCGAGTTGAAGGATGATCTGTCATATGCTGAGTCTCCAGTCAGAATTCTCGACTTCAAGTCAAAGGAGCTTCGCAGTAATCATCATATCGAAATGGTGAAAGTTCTCTGGAGTCACCATGATGAAACAGATGCCACCTGGGAGCTAAAGACCGAGGTCGAGAAAAAGTATCCATATCTTTTTTAGGCTGCTTGAATTTTAGGGACAAAATTCTTAAAAAGGAGGGGAGAATGTGACAGAGTGAGTTTTTGCATATATATTATTTAGTCTCTCTCCTTTAGAATTTTAATTGTTCCAATTATGCCCTTAATCATCTCTCTCAATAATTCGATTAAATGGATCATCAATTTCACCTAAGACCACCCATAATGATATATAAAGTCCATAATACAAGTAGCATGACATTTAGTCAATTGACGTAGTCAATTGTAGATTATGACTCCAAATTTGTAGCTTAGCTACTTAATGATGTCATTAAGCTATCCCTAGAATTTTGTTGCAATTGGAATTACCAACAAAGAGTTATAACCAATTTAATTTTGAGCTAATATATCACCTTGTACATAGCCTAGACCTAAGTTCCTTATTAAATCAAGCTGATTTATGTTGTCACGCGGCCAATTTCCCTTTCTTTGGCACGACCCTCGCTGGGATTCGATCCTAGCCATCCGATCAAGTGGATAATGATCCGCGCTGGATCCAAAGGCCAGGGCTTCGTCTTCCACCTCCGAAATACCCGGTCTCCGCCTAATGCAGAGCAGGCGATCTTCCAACGATCCTCGCGCCCGAACCCCAACCCCTCCTCGTGAGATATTTGGAGGAGGTCTCCCTCTCACCCGGGCGAGCTCAACGGTGGTGACCACGTCACCTAACTCCCCCGAATCAGGGAGAACGGTTCCCCGCTTTCCCGCACCTCCCACTGGCGGCGGCAACCATTTTAGGGCTTCACTTCTTTGACCACCCCGTGCCCTTATAAGGCCCCCAACAGCTTCCCTGACCTCCCTTTCATCTTCATGCACCATCAATTCCACCGAGACTTGTCCCCTCTTCCCTACCCTCTAGCACCTCCTGTTCACCGGACGCCGACTCCCTCCTCACTCCGGTCACACCTTCCACCCAATTCGGCGCCACTACACCATCAGTGGACCTCAGCGAGGAGGTTCCCACTGCCGGTTGGAGCCGCGAAAGCCCAGAACTCCGGGTCGACAAGCCGCCGCAACCAAGCTCGAAAGCTCCATCGCCAGCTAGTCTGGGGACACGTTGAGCCGCAGCAAGTAGCCGCTGAGCTTCACGAACATCGCGCGGAGCTTCTTGACCCCTCAATCCAACCCGAGGGAAGGTAAGGCTCCAAATCCACTTTTTCGTTCTTTGTACCTGTGGAAAACGTTCTCAACCTATAGTCCACCTCCGATCGAGCTGTTGGGCTCACCGAACTCGGGGGAACCTCGTGAAGAGGATTCGCCCATCCTCACACCCCCAGACACCTTCTATCCAGACTGGGCTACTCCACCCTTCCTCTCCTTCGTTGTCCGATCAACCTGCTGCCATCGCGCGCAAGGGGGAAACAATCGAAAGGGCAGGATTACTAACCTGCCCTGACCTGGCGTCATTGCTAAGTAAACCCCAAAAGGGCATACACGTCTTTTACCCCCCCAGCCAGACCTCTCTGGACGAGCACTGGCTCGCGGGTCAATGTGAGGGTCCCGCTGATCGGATCCCTCGCATGATCCGCGAGACAGAATTCACAAATTCTTTTTTTATTTTCGTTTCATTTCTTTAATATACCCTGATTGGTCAGATCTTAGGAAAACTCTTGAAAATGGTAGGATTATCAGAAAATATCGAATAAGTACACCATTTTCATCAGAAAAATCCAAGCTATCTAAATAAAATAGGATCATGTCCTAGATCCGAACCCTTTTTGGAATATATGGCCAACCATCACTAATGACCTTTTAATACATTGTTTTGTGGAATAATGGTTATAAATGATTTTTATTTCTGTCTTGGGAATATTTAAACCCTAATTATGATCTTGGTCATAATGTTACTCGAAATCCTACCTAAGGAAGACATTTGATGTAATAATGGAGAAGAACCTTAATTTCTAGTTTTCTCACCTCATCATGATTATTATGTACAATTTATGGAAACCCTAATAACTGAAATGTCCTTTCATAACCTGGACGACTCTAATCTCAGACCCCAACTCGGAATCTTATATATCCTAAGTGACCCCTATAAATGACCTAAACCCTAATAAGAAGCCCTAATGTGGAATAATGAGAATCCATAGTAACTTAGGGTTTTGTTTACTTTTCAGGGTGATTTATTATCTTCTCCTAATTTAGGACTTGTGGAATCCAGATCTGAGAATTAAAGGTACGTGGATATAATTATATGACTAGTTTTTTTCTGGATGTTAAGTATAAGTAATTGTTTGCATGAAATTGATATACATTGATGGATGTGGATATATGATTAATTGCTGATTTATCGCCTTGAACATGAAAGAATATAATTGAATATAAGTGAAATGTAGTTAATAGTGGTGCTCATTAATCTCCCTATTAGAGAGGGAAAGTATTAATGTTGACTAGCACCTCCCTAATGGTACAAGGTACGCAGGGAGATCCCTAATGGTACAAGGTACGCAGGGATAGGGCCCAATATTTATGTTTGTGCTAAGTCCACCATAGTAATGCATATTCATTTTAAATAAGGATAATAACTTGGGATTTCCTGATTTTCGGCTTCTAATTAATGTTTTCTTTCTTTTCTCCAATTTTGAGTATTTTTTTTATATACCAGCATAGTATAGCTTTAATTCCACGTACCAACTTTGTTGATGTATTTGTTTCTCGTATTTTCTAGGTGCAAGGATCAATTGATGATCAAAGTACAATGCATATTCAAAGTACCTGAAGGCACAAATATAAGCATGGAGGATTTATTAGATAGACCTATTCCTCTTATCTCTTTCTTGCTAGATGTTAGTTTATTTCTCTCCCTAGCTTATGTTGAGGATGATTGAGATCCAATGTAATAATCATAGATTTATTCTTCTTCTTTCTCCAGTAGCACTATGTATGACTTTATCTTTCATTATTGAATGAAATGTTGTGTGGCTATTTGCTATGATGTGAACTTGATCTTGGCTTATCTCTGATTTTTAGTTGGCTATCTTGATTTCTATTATTTTCCCTTTTGACATTTATAGATATGAGTGCACGCATATCTGTATATGTCACTAAGGAAAGTATGTAGAAATTGGGGTCGTCACAAGCCTCCTATTGGTGTACTAGCACCAACATGGTCTCCCAAACTCAGACTACTTTTTCACAGTTATCGTTCCCTTGTTGTGCCTCCCTAATCAGGTAGCACTTGCTCGGGCTATCTCAGTTACCAGAACCAGAGAGGACAACAACTTTGCCGAGCAATTGATGTTATAATTTGTGTGTTCTGAAAAGCTCCCGGTACCCCTCTATTTATAGTAGAGGGTAGGGTTAGGGTTTCTAGTCTGTTTGGGAGTAGAAGGATCCAAACATTCCATGAATAGTTTGTACTGCGGAAAGAGAACTAATCAGTTCACAACTGAACCGATCATTTGGGCAGGTGAGCTAATCGGTTCATAACTGAACCTGTTGTTTGGGTAGGTGAATCGATCGGTTCACCCAGTGACCCATTCATTTCACTTCCCAGACTTTCCTGCAATTCACCTTCCTCAATCATTTCCAATTAATGCAAAGATTAATCTTTATTCCCGTTGAATTGAGCAAGTGAAATGTGAAAGTTTACTTCCAACTAGGAAAATCCTTATTTCCTCAGTTGGCCGGACTATGAGCCGCCTAGTTCACCAAGTGAATTGGTCAATTGGATCACACTATCCAATCAAATGATAAGGATGAACTAATCAGTTGGCAGTCCAGACATAACCAATGCAGTCTCCAATTGACCTGACACTCTAACCAGCTAGTTCAACACTTGAACTTAATAGTTCTGAGTCCACTCAGTCAATTGTATGTTTAAATGAACACCTAAATACCTTTAGTCTAAATATAAACATCATTCATGGACAATATCCTCTTCCAGGGGTATCCTATGTGTGTGTACCTATAGGTTCCAATTTACGTTGGTAGTGAATGGTCATAACAACTTATGACATCACAAGCAATGAGTGGAATCTAGTAACTCATCATTGCTACCCAAGTAACTCAAAAAGTTGGAGAACAACTTCAACCTACAATTTGTGATTAGTGTTACCATGATCGTATAGTTCCTTTGTCTCTGAAATCCGGATTGAACTCGAGGCATGGAACGTCATCCTCTTCAACATTCAATCCATGTTCCTTGACCTGGAGCAGACTGTTTGAGATACATGTGAATTCACATATCATATATTGAATCATATGAGTATGGACATACAATTCTCAGTCTCGCTTATTAAGGGGCCATGGATATCATACTCCTTGTAGGAGGGACAAATCACATATCTATTACTCATAGTCAAGTCCCCATGTGTCAAAGTCACCCAACCATCACCGTTATAACAACCCATGTTTTAGGACAACATTTGATGATGTCAAAGTGTACCCAATCACAAGTGATGAGTGAAGTGATTTTAAGTCTAAGAACCACAATCACTACCATCACTATGAGAGATGATTGTAACTACCATTCCATGGTATCCATATATCACTCTCAATGTGTGATTGTCTGATATTTTGTTCTCTAACATATATATGTGTGCTTGACTTGATATCATATATCATGGCTAATGAGACTTTGTCATTAGTTAATACACACTCTAGTCTTATGTATTACTCTTTTCTATTTTCTTCCACAATACTATCTGACTAGGGACATAACAAGAATGTATGTACTCTTATCATACATATGGTTTCATTGTTCAGATCCTCAACCTGAAGACATATGTCATCGAGTCACATCATTCTTTTGACATCTATCATGTATGTGTCATCATCGCATGATTGAGACAAACATAATAGATAGAATTGCCTTTATCATTATCAAATCAAGTATCATATGCCTCATTGCAATCATCATATGATTGGATCTCTGGGCATACTATATCAACAAATTGACATGGCTCTGAACTGTTGGGAAATATGGCATCAAATAAGGAAGAAAAAAAAATAACTCATCATATTCCTCTAAAATAGTAGATCGTGTCAACAACTATGATATGGGAAAGAAGGTTGCAAGATATATACCTGGTCCTGGAGCAAGTTCAATGAAAATACTTGTTGCAGCGTGCTACTTCATCGAGTTGCATCTTCATAGCTGTCATCGTTGGGTTCCTGGTCTGGTACCATAGTTTGTTGTTGATGATGTACTCCTAGATGTAGGAAGAGCCTCCTCACTTGTAGAGTACTCCATGTGGACCACCAGAAACTCATGTCGTTCTATATGTACAAACATGAAGGAGTTGTCCCTTCTAGTGAATGTGCTAGCATTTACTTGCTCTTCCAATTTTATCTCCCACGGTGTTCCTCTCTTTGATGGGTAGAACTTGCTTGGGATATCGTGCTTACCAAAACCTAGATAAGAAACAAATTGTCAGAGCTTATTGTTCTGTCTGGCAAGCCCCCAATACCCCTACATTAATAAGAGGACTAGGGTCAGGGTTTCTGATCTATTTCGGGGTCAAAGAGATGGAATTTCATGAAGTTTTCCGAAATCTACAAATATTGAACTGGTCAGTTCACCAGTGAAACTGGTCGGTTCACACGTGAGACTGTTGATTCAACCCTTGAACTGGTCATTTCACTATGTTTCCTATTCACAATTGTTTTGGAAATCAATATTCAATTAATGCATAACATGATATTAGAATCATTACTTGTTCCAATCGAATTGATCAACCAAATTTCTCATTAACAACCTGAGCTCGATCAGTTCACATATTCAAACTGATCGATTCACTTGCTGAACCAATCATTTTGGAGTTCCAATTGCCAATTTTGTTTAACTTGAATACTTAACTCTTTAGTAATCAAGTTTAAACATCATTCATGAACAAACACCTATCCCAATTACATTCTTAAGCATGTGACCGTATAGGTTCCAAGTTCTTCGTAGTGAATGTCATAACTAACATAGGACATCACAAGCAATGATTGGTATCTAGCAAGACATTAATGATACTGAAGTAACTTGGAAATTTGGAGAACAACTTCAACCTACAATCAATATTTTGTGTTACAATGATTGTATAGTTCCTTTGTCTCTGATATCTAGATTGAACTTGGGTCATGAATTCATAATTTTCTTCATTGTTCAATCCTTGTTCCTTGAACTAGAGTAGATTGTCTGATATATATGTGAACTCAACATCATATATTGACTCAGATGTGCATGCCCATTTTACTCTCAATCTCGCTTATCAAGTGTCCATGACATCAAACTCATGTAGGAGGGACAAATCACATCTACATTGCTCATACTCATACCCCATGTGTTATAATGTATTTGACCATAACCTGTTTGCAAACCCTTGTTTAAAGTCACGTGTGATGATGACAATGTACATCAAACAATGTGTGATGAGTGTAGTGATTTCAAGTCTAAGAGCCACAATCACCACCATAACTCTATGTGATGATTCTTACTACCATTCAATGGTCTTGATGTATCATTCTCAATGTGTGTCTGTCTAATACATTGTTCTCTAACAAGTATCTATGTGTTTGGTTTGATATCACATATCATGACTATTGAGATTTTGTCATCAACCAACACAAACTTTAGTCTTATGTGTTATTTTTGTATGTCTTGCTTCCACAATAACATCTGACTAGGGACATACCAAGAATGTATATACTCTTAACATTTGTATGATCTCATTGTTTAGGTCCTCATCACAAAGACATACATCATTGAGTAACACCATTCTTTAGACATTTATTATATAACATCATTATGTCATAACTGAATGAAGAAAAATAAATGGAAGATTTCCTTAATTATTTAATTAAATAATTTACAAGTTATGACATTACAATCATCATATGATTGTCTCTCTGGGCATACATACTAACATGTAGGACATATGTGTTTTGTAAAACATATTCATTTTTTTGATATCTAGCTTCTTATGGAGAAGGAACATCTATGTACTTGTTAATGAAGTCTTACTATTTGCAGGATCATCTATGCACTTATAAATGAAGTCATAATTTTGGAAGGTTGTACACACTAAACACTTATCTATGTTCCAATCATATGTAGATTTCACAGATTGAGAAATTTCAATATCAATCTATAAGATGGTCTCATTGGGGAAGTGATCACTTGTGAGCATAAGGACAGATCCTTAAAAGTGTTCACTGGCTTTGGAAAGTCCTTCAAAACAATAGGTGTAGCTAAGAAGCCAACAATCCTACCTAGAAGTTTCACACTCTATAGCTTGAGCAGAACATTATTAAGAAAATATAGGAATATTGTTGAGACACTCCTAATTTATTTTTTTGGTTTACATATAACCGTTATTATTGGATTCCCCTAAAAAACTAGGTTACACTCATAAAACCTTTTCTAATGTCAGCCTTGTCCATTTTCAAGTAGTACATTTATTCCTTCTAGTTGTCAAACTTGTTGGAATGATCCTCTAGAGTTGATAATTGAGGTTTCATCCCAACAATATACCATGCAAGGGTATTTTCTTGTTTAGAAGTGTTCTCATCTACCTCAAAATGTGGAAAAAAAAAATTTCCCTTCTTTAGTTTGAACCTCGACTTGGGGGAGCCTAGTATCCTCAATACAGACACCCCTCTTATAATATTGCTTCTCCTTCTCACAATCGATGCATATGATTTCTTTGGTCTAGCTATGGCATTTTTGGGAGGTGGGATTTTGTTGTTATCTTGAGTAACACTCTTCCTCTCCCATTATACCATTATAAGACTTAATGTATAAATTTAAGAAGATAAGATCAATAATAATATTTGTGTAACTAACTTAATAATCAAATAGTGTTATATCTCTAGTGTAAAGACATCCATATGTGGCCATATTTGCATTATGACTAAACCATTTGGGCCATGAACACCATATCATTTTAGTTTATTAATGAAATTTATTTGGTTATGTTTGGCATACACCTCTAACATCAATGAGTACAATTAGTGTTGCTTTCTTTCTTTTAAATAGAATTATTTGAAGTAAATCATGTCCACTTCAAACTTTACGTGGATGTTCAGGAATTTTTCCTTTTTTGGTAATTATTAACATCAACTATATAAAGGGGAAATTAATGTCACTCATGATGATTTGGAATTCACACGTAAGCCTAAACTAGGTATGAGAAGTACCAAAAAACATAGGGCCAGATAGAACAAAATAAAGAAGAGCATATAGAGGGGGTCATATCCCCCTAAAATAGACCCACTAAAACTATAAATAAGCCATGGTAGAACTAGAGGTTGAATCATGATCAATGCTCAAGGAATACAAAATATAGTTGGTCATCAAGAACCCTAGAAGGAATCATCATCAATAGTCAAACTTCATCTTTAGAATCAATCAAGCATGACTTGGAGGAGACTATACCTTTGGCAGGCCTAGCTGAGTCACCAGGGAAACGAAGTGGCAAGGTCACAACATCTGAACTCATTGTCTTTAGCTTATTGATTAAACTAGGATAGACATAACCTTGGATATCACATAAAAAAGGAATTCCAAGAAAATTGGGGCATGATAGAGTTAGCAAGGAAGTCTAAGGAATTTAAGGAATCATTGAAAAATATGTTGTTTCTTACAATCCAAATGGTCAAAAGGATAGCAACACAAATATTCTAACTAGAATAGTCATGTATTAGATACAAAATTGAATCACCAAACATCAAGGAGAACAACAAGGATTTAAGATATAGGGAGAACGAGCATTTGGATAAAAAAGAAAGTATAGATTGTTCAATTAAAAAAAAACTTGGTGTATATTCTCATCAGAATTGAAATAGAAAAGGCATTTGTGTGAGCCCAAGACACCTCTCAAATTCCAATGAGATCCTATGATTAGTCTAGAATCATCAAGGAGCCCTAGGAACATATTCACCAAATTTGGGCATTCTATTTTGTGCACACATGGACTGAGGCTATAAACCACACTATGATTAATAAAAAATATGCAAAATACAATGGTTATGTTATAAGAATATTAGTAACAGATATGATGATTGATGATGGAATTAAAGGGTCACATCGGGGTGGTTAAAATCAATTGTAGAATTACTTATGGGTGAATGTGGACATTATAGATTATTTAATATCTTGGAAGCGTTCAAACGATTGCCTTAGAAAACATGAGAAACAAGTAACTATTAGGGATCTAAAGGTTGGGAGAAAGATCATACAAAAGGGCAAAAGGATGTTGGGGGTTCTTCCTAAAAATAATATTTTTAAGGAACCATGAGGGATGATGATCGAGTGATGAGTGACAGAAAGTGTTAATCGGAGATAGGACTAGAATGGTAAATGATGGTTGCCTTTCAGAATGTGCCATGGATTCTTTTTGGTGTAATACTTTTTTATCATAAGATTTGACCATATAATGCTTCTCTACTCACAAAGGTCAAAAATGACTTTATTAAAGTGGTGGAAAGAATGAAGTGTTAAATTCAAAATCCCCCATCCACCAAGGTTGTGATGCCTACAAATGGAGCTCCAGTTAGCAAGATGAATCTGTTTATGACTAGAAGAGTCTCCCTAAAGGAATGACTTGTGTAAACTATCAAATTAGAAATGATAGAGTGGGGTAGGGGAATGCAAATCATGAAATAATGACATAAGGAATAAGAATGGCATTGAGTAGTACCAATCTATGAGCTCTTCTACAAAAGGTGGTGTTTCACTAATTTAGTGTCTTCTCCATTTTTGTTAATATAGGCTACCAAGCCAGAGGGCTGAGTATCTTGTGGTTAGATGGGAAGGGCAAGGTATTTAAAAGTGAAGGACTCAATACAAAAACCTAAAACATGTTGAAATATTCTCAAAGCATTGGCCAAGACATGCATACCTATCAATGTCAATTTGTAAAAGTTGATTGTAAGTCCTGAGATGTGAGGGAATCTACCTAAGATGTGAATGAACTTAATAATGTTTTTTTTCTCAGTATAAAGAAGATTAGAGTATCATCATCAAATTGGATAATATTCTCCTTAGAAATATCATTGCAATGGACCATGTCTGAGATGTCTCTATCCAAATCAAGACAAACCATGCAAGCTATGATGGAAGCAACAATAATAAAGAGGTATAGCGAGAGAGGATCACATTATGGTTATGTAAATGCATTAGACCTTGACCAAAATTTGAACCATTGATAGGAGCAAAAAAGTGAAAACTCTCCATGCAATATATTATGAATCAATATGATCCATCTATCTAGAAATCCATACCCAAGGAGACTATGAATAATGATATTCCAATTTACATTGTTAAAAGCCTTCTCAAAGTCTAACTTGACAATCAGAATAAGATTATTTCCTACATGGAAGATAATATGAACTCATTGGATAGATTCTAAGCATCTTGAATATTCCTCCCTTTGAAAAAATATGACTTCTAAAATACAATAATGGTGCAACAATGTGGAGTAAGTCTTTTATGAGTACCTTCGAAACAAACTTATAGCAGTAATCGATGAGGCTGATAGGTTTCGATTGCTTGATGTTCGTGGGACTCTATTGGTATATTTATAAGAGAAATGTATATATGATTCAATATCTTAATGTCATTTGTGATATCCTTATTTAATTGAATATAGAAATAGAGATCTATAAAACAATGTTTTACCAGATACCAAGAAGCTTGGTAGAACATCATGCCAATACCATCAATTTTAGAAAATTTTTCTGGGTTCATATTGGATACATCTAAGGAAATCTCCTCTTCTAGAAACCATGAATAAAGGAGTGATGAATTAAAATTATAGTAGGACAAATTATATTTCAGTTGAATTTGAACATGTGCAAATAATTCCTCCTATAATTGAAGAGATTGGTGAAGTTGTCAAAAGTATGGGAGGCAATGATATGCATGTTTGATCCTATCATATTATTTATAGTCATGTTGAGAATGAACGAGTTTCTTTTTATCCTATTGCACATAAGATGAAGTAATTTGGTATTTCTATGACCTTCCTTAATCTAAAGATTTTTGGAGTATTGTTTCCAAAGAATCTCACTAAAGGAGTCAAATTTCTAAGCTTAATTTTTTAGTCTCAGTAGAAGGTGAGTTGGAATGAAGATTTATTTGAGGAGAGGATGTTAGACTTCAAAGCTTCAATGTTTTATAAATAATACCAAAAGTAGATTTGTTCCAGATCATAAAAGAGATTCAATTTGTGATGGTGGCACTAGGGTTCAGAAGCGACAGTCGAGGTGAGAGGGGTGATCGGGGCGATCGTGGTACCCATGGAGACGAAAGTGATGGAAGAGAACTGGATCCAAAGGAAAGACAGTATGGCTGACGCAAATTTACCGTGCGTAGAAACGCAAGTGAATGCATCGAAGTAGTACAGGCCTTTATGAGGCCTGAGTCGAACTCAGGGATACGTGAAATCGTCGGGGACTCCTACTAACTACTCACGATCAGCTAAGCTGACTAAATAGTTGAGAGTTGTTGTTAAAATTAAAAGAAAATAAAAATAAAACAAAACAATCAATCGATTAAATGTTGGTTTAATCAATTCAAAAGAAGATCTTTAGGAATGTGGTTTCACCACGGGTTTTCATTGTATTAAATTCTATATAGCTACTCAATTTTATCTCTCTATCAGAGTAGTGGCCTGAAATCAGAATTGCCCACTGTCGTGGTACAATTCACTACCTATGTCTAGGTCGGTTCCACCGTCGTAGTAACATATACCCTAAACTAGGTGCATTAGGAACGACCTCTCGGTATCCACCATTAATCTTACACCACCTTGTTCAAGGGATTTGTCAATTAATGTAAATTTCGTCTCTTTTCAACCGTTAATTCTTCTTTCAAAGCAATTAAGGGCATTAGGTTATTATTATGGTGATCAAGCATAACAATATATTGGAGAAAATGAAATTATACCTCGGATTTAAGAGATCAGATATGAATTACTATTATAAAATCATCATACAATGAATCCCCGGGCTACTCCCGGTCCTAAAGACAAAGGGGATTAGCCCCGCATGTTCATCTCAGAGTACAATGTGGAGAAGAAAAAGGGAAACATGAAGGTAAACGTGATTGAGTGATTAAACCCCTGAACGGAGAAGGTCCAATCGATCCTTGGCGTGGAATCTGCATTCTCCCGCCTTTCGGTAGTGGAATTCATCTTCTTCAACGTCTGGATCAGTTGGGGCATACTCTCGTGCTCCCTTCTTCTCTCCTTGCTCTCTGGGATGTTTGCAACAACTAATGACGTTTTTTTCGTTCAAGGGCGCCGTCATTAGGTATATCTCCCTAGTTAGGTCACCAATTAACCACGGCCGTCCGATTAGGATTAATCTAAAACAAACTCATATATGACGGTGTCGATACCATCGACGCGGGTCGATGGTATCGACCTAGCATGATAGCGGCAATCCTTCTTTTCTTTCGTCTGTGTGCCTGATGTCACCTCGATACCATCGACGCGGGTTAATGGTATCGACAAACCTGTAGTGACGGTTTTGTCATTTTGTGTCGGTGTAGCTCCACCAGTCAATAATAATGACATTTTGGTCGATAGTATCGATGCACTTCTCGCCAGCAACCTTATGGTATCTCGATACCATCGACATCCCTGTCGATAGTATCAACTTTCTTCTAGTCCTTGCGGTTGGCAACATGTGGTCCGGTCGATGGTATCGACAACCTTCGATGGTATCGACGACAGTAGATACTTGTTTTTCTTGAAATTAACACACGGAACCACATAAATCCACACAAAAAATATTCTTTCGATAATTAATACTCAAAATACTTAAATAAAGGAAATTTGACATAAAGAAGTAACATAGACCAAAATGAATGAATTATGCAACATTAACCATGAAAATGACTAATAAATGCATAAAACACCTATCAAGCAAGTCTATAAATGCGACTCAAAATCACCGCATCAAACTCCCCTAAGCTTGAACATTGCTCGCCCTCGAGCAACTAAACCTTAGAATAGAATTTCCAGAGTCAACTAAAGAACAAAACATCGCAACAAACATCCCATATGACTCCCACTGGACATTCACATACTGGCCCTCGCTAACCACAAAATGATAATTACCCTAAAGGTGACAATAATCATCCATAAAAGATATTAACCTCAAACTGATGAACACTATCACATAAGGCAGTTAACATAATAAAATTTTCCGGTCCAGACTTAGTGCATCTTGTGATCTTCTAAACTACATTGCTCGCCCTAACTACCATCTACATGGAAGCAACTCGCCTGATATTCACTAGTGAGGAGAAATTCACGGTGGCCTACCAACCCGAGCAACGGGTGGATGAAATAGGTGGCTCATGGAAGAAGTGGAAGCATTATATGATTTCAACATGCATACAACAAAAATGCCCTAAATGATGCAAATGCACATGAAAAATGCCCTAATGCCTAAGATTAGGTGGAATGATGCATGCACTAACCATCCATCTCCAAATGAGATGCATATCTAATTAAGCTACATCATGTACTCACTTATCTTGAAACGCAGGTGAGATTATGTTCCTTTCTCCTTCTTATTCTTGTTGCTTCTGAATAAGTTTTTTTTTTCAATTTCAGATTTTTTTTTCTTTTTTTTCATTACAAACCCTTATATCCATGAATGACAATGGATACTTATTGGGCTTATATTTTCTGCATAGCTCGAATATTTGCACTATTTGGAAGGTATGGAACAAATTAACTCACCATTAAAGAATAAATGAGGTACATGACATACTTTATGCATAAAAGTTATGAATGCAACTACATGACATGCACCAAAGGGTAATGTGCATGTATACCTATTCTAATTTTTTTTCTCTTATTTTTCATGCAAACATATGCATGTGGCTGCAATGCAAGTCCTATCTACATGCCATGCAATCAACAAGAGTTAAAACCGTACTTTACTTCCAAATCTTGGTGGATGGTGAAAAACAATGAGGTGGAAAGATCACAAGACTAGTTGACTAAACCTTTGAAAAATATTATGTGTCCCTCCTTACTGACATGTGTAGTAATTAAAAGGTTTTTCTCTCTTACTTCAAATTAAAGTCTCATTATCATTTGGTCAGTTTAGGCTCAAACAACCAATTTCGTCCACTCTCAGGAATCATTAGGAATGTACAGTTGTGATTTTCTGTATTAAAGTTGACAAAACCAATCATTTTCTAAGTCAGGTGATCAGGGTTTAAATAACACTCAAGCTTGCGAACACTCAAAAATTTTTAGTTTCCCTCAATTCCCCATGCACATGCAACTGAGATGATTGAACATTAAAGACATCCACGATTACACTAGATAGATTGTGGATCCTAAAACAAATTAAGATTGCAGAAAACAAATGACATGAAACCAAAAGCAATAAAACTAAAAATATAGAAAATGAAAGATAGAACTGTTCCAATACCCCCCCCCCTAAGCTTGAATTCGACTATGGCCTCATAGTCAAAAACAATCTTAAAGGTTGGAACAGAGATACCGCTTTTACTCTTCCGGTGGAGGCGGGTACTGCGGAGCCGTAGGGTCCCAAGACGGATACTCCCCCTGGAAGCTTGGATCAAACTGGGCCCTAGGTGGAGGTTGTGGATAGCCTCCAAAGTAATTTTGGCTCCAATAGTGGTCATGAAAGGGCTCATGTTGCATCTCCATCCATTGCAACCGATCATGAATTTGTTGTTGGTTGTCCAGGAGAAGACGCTCGTTCTCAAACATTGCCCTTTGATTGTCCAACAACCGGTTTGTAGTGTCTTGAATACCGGTGTACATCGCCATGTGATGTTGTTGCGTCTGTTGTATGTCCTGCAGCATAGAATACATACCCTGCATAGAATAGGCTTCCTCGCTTGGCTACGAGGGCGGTGGTGGTAGCGGCATAGGCTGTGATGATGAAGATGCATCCAGATGCATCCGAGGACGCTTCTGTGGTGCCACTCGTACTCGAAGAGGTGTAAATGCCTCCTCTTCCTCCTCAGCCTCGTCGTCATTGCCGTCGTTGCCGCCTTCTTCATCAGAGTCGGCGATGGCTATGATTGGCCATCGGAAGTGTTGCACACCTTCGATGTTGAAGACCGGATCGGGCAGCGAGCATTCCTGGTAGGCGTGGTTGACATGGCAGTGCGCATACGCCAAACCATATCGAAGAAGAATGAGATTGGACTGGTGCAAATGTTGCAAGTTCACCTTGCTCCTTGTGGATATAGGAGTAAGCATCTGGAAATTCAACCCAAGATAGGAGGCCAGCTGTGTGATAAGCCCTCCAAAGTGAATTGGCACTTTCTGTGTACTCCTCTTCACCGCCAAAACTCTCTGCAAAAAGAAGGCACCCCAATTGCATTCTTGACGTTTTAGGAGCTTATACAAGAAGAATAATTCCGTCTCCTGAAACTTGCTGAGGGGCAAATCACCCCAAGTAAACAATGTAGAACTCAACATCCGGTGCAGTATCTGGACGAAAGGGTGCTCGAAATCAGCTACCGCAACATTATGGTATCTCACTGACTTGCCTGGCGGCACCGTAACTAGCTCGGCAAAGATGGAATCATAGTCGGTGCGGTTGTCTAGTCGCCGGTAATCATGTTGCGAGTGATTCCAGTTGAAAATCCTATTGAACTACCAGAGTGTAAGGGTGTAGTCATTGTTGTACAGCCGGAATGGCACTTGGCCCTTGATCCACTCGCGGTCGGTGGCTATGACGTCGTTGGGTATGACGCAGACGTCCAGTGGCGCCATGAACTCAGCCACCAACTCCTTGTAAGTAGGCCACTCGCCGAAGAAAGGCTGGCCATCTGCATGAAATTCCAGCTCGTTAGGTCGTCTTCCCGTGTGTCGGGCCTGACCCTTCAAAACGTAGTCGAGGTTCACTTCGAACCCGAGGTTGAGGATGGTTTCCCGTTCAACATAACGGGTCGGCACAATCTTCCTCTTAAGAATCTCTTTGTACATCTTCTTCACCTCTGCAGATGGATGAATCAGCCACGGGCGTGCAACTGACGCGGTGGGAGGTGGCACGAACTCCGGGATGTCCATCGGGTTCGCGTGTGAAGACGACGCACCAACTACGTGCACCATGATTGCGAGAGAACGGGGAATAGAAAGGGAGCTCAGTGAAGATTGGAGAAACGAATCTCCACTCGATGAAGAACTTTGCCCGGCGTTGATCGTCGTCAGGTGTAGATGGCTCTAGAACATGCTCGACACAAGTGAAGGAGAGTTGCACTGAAGGTGTGATTTCATCTAACGCAAATACTCCTCATATATAGCTGTGGCCGGCGTTACTGTCCGCCCGTCGATACCATCAACGTGAGTCGATGGTATCGACTTGGGTAACACGATCTGTACCTCCACGAGTATCGACGGTTGTCGATGGCTGGATTTGCAGGGCCCGGGTTGCTAATGCGTCGATACTATCAACGTAGGTCGATAGTATCGACCCGTCCCCCGGATCGAACTCCTTGTTGCTGCGATTGCCGTTGATCTTCCCTCGCGGATCGTTGACGTGGCGCGTCGATCCTATCGATGCGGGTTGATAGTATCGACGCTCTGATTAGGGAAAACCCTCGTGAGGCCCGTCCGCCACCTTCTTTGCATGAATGTGTTGATACCATCGACACGCCCGTCGATGGTATCGACTTTCCTGAGACAATTTGTTCTGAAAATCTTCAGAGATCTCGATAGTATCGACACCCATGTCAATACCATCGACTTCTTCTTGCGATCTGCCTGTTGGTATGTCGATACCATCTACGAGGCCGTCGATGGTATCGATACAGTGTGATTCCTGCAGTCGCCAACCTATACCATGGTCGATACCATCGACACAAGGGTCGATGGTATCGACTCTGCCTCAGCCCTGCACATGTATCAAACGATCACGATATCTTTTTTACACTACAAACTAAGTGAAAACAATTTAAACTACGAATGTAAATGAACTAAACTAAGGTACCAATGGTTGGGTTGCCTCCCAACAAGCACCCTTATTTAACGTCTTAGGCTAGACGACTTGAATCACATCATTGGTCCAAAAGTGAAATGAGTTTGACCTCATTCACCTTCATCGTGTAATCTTCACCAAAATATAGCTTCAACCTCTGTCCGTTCACCAAAAATGTAGTCTCACCATCGCGCACCAAGATTGCGCCATGTGGTTTGACCTCTTCCACCGTGAATGGCCCACTCCATCGGGATTTTAGCTTCCCGGGATGCAACTTCAGCCTTGAATTGAACAACAACACACGATCTCCCTTCTTGAAGGTGCGCATCTGAATGTGGCGATCGTGGATCAACTTCGTGCGCTCCTTGTATATCTGAGAGTTCTCATATGCAGTCATGCGCAGCTCATCCAATTCATTTAATTCAAGCAATCTCTTCTTCCCCGCCTCATCATAACTCAAGTTGAGCTTTCTCAACACCCAATGTGCTTTATTCTCTAACTCTACTGGTAAGTGACAAGCCCGACCGTACGCCAACCTAAACGGCATGGTTCCTATAGGTGTCTTGTATGCCGTCCTATATTCCCACAATGCATCCGGCAGTAAGGCACTCCAGATCTTCCTCGTGGAAACCACCGTACACTCTAAGATTTTCTTAATTTTGTGATTAGAGACCTCCACCTGTCCTTGAGTTTGCGGGTGATACGGGGTACCTATGTTATGTTTGACCCCATATTTCTTCAACAATGCCAAGAACTTTTGATTCTTAAAGTGTTTACCCCCATCACTGATGATCATTCGGGGCATCCAAACCTGCAGAAAATGTGTTCCTTAACGGATCTGCACACTACAGTAGAATCATTAGTCCTTGTGGGTATTGCTTCTACCCACTTCGACACATAATCAACAGCTAAGAGGATATATAAATTCGAATTTGAGGACACAAAGGGTCCCATGAAATCTATACCCCATAGGTCAAATACCTCAACCTCTTGGAAGAAATTTAGGGGCATCTCTTGTCTCTTTGAAATGTTACCCGCCCTTTGGCAGGAGTCACATTGTCTCACGAACTCATAGGCGCCTCGGAACAAGGTAGGCCAATATAGGCCACTTTCCAACACTTTGGCTGCCGTACGAGAGCTCGTGTGGTGTCCGCCCGTAGGTAGAGTGTGGCAGTGACGAAGAACACTCTCGTATTCCTCCTCAGGTACACACCTACGTAGAACACCATCCCTGCATTGCTTCAAAAGAATGGGGTCATCCCAAAAATAATATCTTAGAGAATGGAAAAACTTCTTCTTCTCTTGATATGTCCAATCATCCGGGATGATCCTGCAAGCAAGATAATTCACAATATAGGAAAACCAAGGATCTTTAGAATTCACTTTCAACAATTGTTCATCGGGAAATGTCTCGGTTATGGGTATGTGTAAATATTTTTCATCTACCCTCTCTAACCTAGACAAATGATCTGCTACAACATTCTCAATCCCCGCCTTGTCTTTAATTTCGATATCAAATTCTTGTAGGAGCAAGATCCACCTAATCAATCTAGGTTTGGCATCTTTTTTCTCCATCAAATATTTAATACCGGAATGATCAGTCCAAACAACTACTTTCAATCCAACTAAATATTGCCTAAACTTTTCAAAAGCGAAAACAACAGCAAGCAATTCTTTTTCAGTAGTTGTGTAATTTAATTGGGCATCATTCAAAGTCTTAGAAGCGTAAAAGATTACGACGGGTTTATTGCCCACCCGTTGTCCCAACACAGCTCCTACAGCAAAATCTGATGCGTCACACATGAGTTCAAACGGCTTAGTCTAATCCGGTGTTTGAACAACCTGCACGGAAATCAATTTCTCCTTCAGCACGTTGAACGCGTGGAAACATTTGTCATTGAAATAAAAAACGACAATTTCTCGAGCAGCTCGGATAGAGGTTTGGCGATTTTAGAAAAATCTTTTATGAACCGATGATAAAATCTGGCGTGTCCTAAGAAGCTTCTTACCCCTTTTACCGAATTTGGTGAAGGCAGTTTAGAAATTACTTCAATTTTAACCGGATCTACCTCCAAACCTTTGCTAGACAGTTTATGTCCTAGCACTATCCCTTCACTTACCATCATACGACATTTCTCCCAGTTGAGGACCAAATATGTGTCCTCACATCTCTGTAACACCTTATCCAAATTATAAAGGCATTCATCAAACGAAGCACCATAAACCGAAAAATCATCCATAAAGACTTCAAGACAGCGTTCTACCATATCAGAAAAAATGGCGAGCATACAACGCTGAAAAGTCGTGGGTGCATTGCATAATCCAAAGGGCATGCGGCGATACGTAAAAGTTCCATAAGGACAAGTGAAAGTAGATTTCTCTTGGTCCTTAGGGTCAATTGAAATCTGATTATATCCCGAATACTCGTCCAGAAAATAGAAATGAGATCGGTCGGCTAAGCGCTCTAGAATTTGATCAATAAATGGGAGAGAAAAATGATCCTTCAGCGTAGCGGCATTAAGACGTCGGTAATCAATACAAACTCACCACCCAGTTACCAAACGGGTGGTGACAGGTTCATTTAAAATATTTTGAGTGACAGTTCTACCCCCCTGTTTAGGGACAACCTGCGTGGGACTTACCCATGTCGAGTCTGAAATCACATAGATGATACCTGCGGAGAGAAGCTTAATCGCCTCTTTCTTCACCACCTCCATCATGCTCAGATTCAGTCGACGTTGCGGTTGGATTGCCGGCTTGGCTTCCTCCTCGAGCCAAATCTTATGCTGACACAAAGTAGGGGAAACCCCCTTGATATCTGCAACAGACCACCCAAATGCTCCCCGGTGGTTCTTCAGCACTATCAACAATTGGTCTTCCTCTTCCGCACTCAGATATGCAGAAATGATCACAGGTAAATTTTCTTCCTCCGCTAGAAAGGCGTACTTAAGATGCGGTGGCAGTGGCTTTAACTCTAACTCCGACGGGCTGATCAAGGATGATTGAAGCGGAGGGGGAAGTTCACCTAAATCTTCATAATACCTCGCATAGAATCATGGAAGCATCTGAAGCATCTTGGTGCACTCCTTGAGTGATTTGCTTCTCATCCAATCATGAGTGATGTTGACTAAACAAGCCTCGAATGGTAATTCCAGATATGCATCGAAAACCAAATTTTCTATAGAATCATCCTCCGTAGAGGGAGGAATGTCCTCATTCTCATCATTCGGGAACCCGACAGCCTTGCAAAGGGATACTACTTTGGTCTGCTCCATGATGTCTATAGCCAAAGTCCCTTTTTCCACCTTGGTCATTACATGAGCCATATCCAGAAATGGCTTCCCTAGACAAAGTGAGATGGTATTATCAAAATGTTTTACCATGTGGCATTTCTCCTTTGATTTAGGTGAAGTGGCGCTGGAAGGCATGACCATCTCAAATCGGTCATCGGCTATACCCAAGGTCAACTGACCTCTCCCCATCTTGAGTATCATGTCAGTTGTAGCTTGGAATGGTCTTCCGAGTAGTAGCTCATTGCCTTGTTCATCTTGCATCTCCATGACGACAAAATCGGCAGGAAATACAAATCTATCCACTTTCACAAGCACATCTTCACAAATCCCATACGGTTTCACCACAGAGTTATCCGCCAATTGAATTGTCATGTTGCTTGGCCTTGACTCCTTTAATCCCAGCTTCTTGAATGTAGAAAGGGGCATTAAATTGATGCTTGCTCATGAGTCACATAATGCTTCACCAAATTTGACTTTCCCGATATAGCATGAAATGTTGAAACAACCCGGATCTTGCCTCTTTGGTGGCAATGTACCCATGATGAAGGCACTCGCCTGCTCCTTAAGCACAACTACTTCAGTGTCCAGGATTTTTCTCTTCTTGGTGATGATGTCCTTCAGGAATTTCCCATAAGACGGAATTTGCTCAATAGCTTCCAATAGAGGGATGTTGACTGAAAGCTTCCTGAAACTGTCTAAGAACTTTTTGAATTGGTCATCTACCTTCCTTGCCTTAGCACTGTTCGGATAAGGGACCGGGACAGCCTGTGCCCTTTGATGCGGTGGCACATAGGGTGTCTATTTCTTAGGCCCTTCCTCCTCTGCAGTATGACCTTCAATAGCATCCACTGTTGTGTCATCAACTGGTTATGTGACCGGTACAGGCAGCTCCTCAGTGGCCTCAACTTCAATTTCAGCCTGGGATTTGCTTGCTTCATCAGCCCTGGGATTTAACAATTTCTTGCCACTTCTTAGCAAGATGGCTGATGCGATGATTTTGAGTCACATTTATAGACCTATTTTATATGTGTTTTATGCTTTAATTAGTCATTTTTATGGTTAATATTGCATAATTCTTCCATTTTGGTCTTTGCCACTATTTTATGTCAAATTCCCTTTATTTCATCATTTTTTAGCATTAATTGTCAAATTATTATTATTTGTGTGAATTGATGTGATCTTGTCTTTGAATTTCTGGACAAACGAGTATTTGCTTCCGTCGATACCATCGACGAAAGTCGATACCATCGACATGGTCACAGGTTGCCAGCCGAAAGAAGCAGGAAAAAGTCGATACTATCGACTTTGATGTCGATGGTATCGATTCATCTTCAGGTTGTTGGCGATGAAGTAGTCGATAGTATCGACACCCCGTCGATACCATCGACACACGGAGGCTACAGCGACGCAAAACGACAAAACTGACGCCTATAGGAAGTCGATACCATCGACCCAAGTCGATGGTATCAAGATTGCATCAGGCACTCGGACGAAAAGAAATCAAGGGCTGCCTCTACCACATGGGGTCGATACCATCGACCCGATCAATCTGAATCCAACGCATATCTGACGGCGTCGATACCATCGACGCGCGTCGATGGTATCGACGCCGTCAGATATGCGTTGGATTCAGATTGATCTCAATCGGACGGCTGGAGTTAATTAACGACCTAATTAGGGACTTATACCTAAGGACGGCTGCCCAGACGGGGAGGAGGATCTGATTAGCCATTGCACAAGTACTGAGGAGTAGTGGAGAGGAGAACGGAGGCCAGAAGCTCATACCAGTCGATCCGGACGCCGCAGAAGATGGATTTCACCACCGAAAGGCGGGAGAGCACGTGTTCCACGCAAAGGATCAACCGGTTCTTCCGTTCAGGGGTTTTCCCTTTCATTCCACATTTTTCACATGATTTCCCCTATCTCTACCTTGTACTTGTGTGAGATGACCATGCGGGGCTAATCCCCTTCATCTTTAGGATCGGGAGTAGCCCGGGGATTCATTGTATGACAGTTTTATAATAGTAATTCATATTTTCTCTCTTAAATCCATGGTATAGTTTCGTTTTCTCCATATATTGTTATGCTTGATCACCATAATAATAACCTAATACCCTTAATCACTTTGAAAGAAGGATTAATGGTTGAAAAGAGACGAAATCTACATTAATCGACAAATCCCTTGACCAAGGTGGCGTAAAATTAATGGTGGACACTGAGAGATCGTTCATAATGCATCTAGTTTAGGGTATAGGTTACTACGACAGTGGAACCGACCTAAACCTAGATAGTGAATTGTACCACGACAGTGGGCAATTCTATTTTCAGGCCATTACCCGGATAGAGAGAGAAGAGTGAGGCATTATATAAAACCTAATACATTGAAAACCCGCGGTGAACCCGCAATCCTAAAGATATCCTTTTGAATTGATTAAATTAACCTTTAATCGATTGTTTGCTAAGTTTTATTTTTATTTTCTTTTAATTTTATTCAACAACCCCAATTTGTTATTCGGCTTAGCTGATCGCAAATAGTTAGTAGGAGTCTCCAACATTTCCGAGTATCCCTGTGTTCGACTCGGGCCTCACAAGGCCTGTACTACTCGACGCGTACACTTGCGTTTTTAGCGCGTAGTAAAATACACGTCAAGTTTTTGGCGCCGTTGCCGGGGATACGGTGAAATTGCTGGCACTTCGAGTGCTACGAGCGGCCACTCTAGGCCTCATTTTTTTTTAATTTTCAATCAACTTCAAATATTTTATTTCTATTGTTCGTTCATTTTTATACTCGTCAAAGCACTATACTGAACTGAATTTTCTTATTTCAGGTGATGTGTATGGTGCAAACGCGCAGTACTGACTACGTGAATTCCACACCCGAGGTTCCGCTGTCGGGACTTGAGGACAAAGATTTTAACGAGCAAGAACACCAAGAAGAGATAGATTCGGAATTTGAACAGGAAGAGATGGCCGACGCACAGACCATATGGGAGAAGATCAAGGCTTCTTCCGCATCAGCTTCCAAGGGGCCTATAAAGAAGCAGGCAATCAACATACCAACATATAAGATTGATCTGGCTTTGATAAATCTGGTCAAGTTGAATGCTTTTCATGGGCTCAAGAATGAGGACCCCGTCGCGCATATCAGCCAGTTTGTTGAAAACTGTGACATGGTAAAAATCAATCGGTTTCCACAGGATGCACTATATCTCAAGCTCTTCCCGAGTTCTTTAGCGGGATCCGCGTGAGAGTGGCTGCATAATTTGGATGATGAGTTCGTGGAGTCCTAGGACCATATGGTGGAGGTCTTCTTTGAGAGGTTCTTCCCTCCTAAGAAGACTAACGACATGATCCGGAAGATTCATAACCAACATGCCGGTGAGACATATTCAGAGACCTGGGAGAGATTTGAGGTTATGCTGAGGAGGTGCCCGCATCATAGGTTGGACAAAGAGACACAGGTGAAGATCTTCTATTTTTCTCTCTCTGAGCATGATAGGAGTAATCTGGATTCAGCTGGATCAGGGTTCTTTCTGAACAATACAGACACCAGATGCTGGGAGATACTCAAGAATATGGCTAGAAAGCAGTCCCGGGGTGAGAGAGAAAGAGGCTCGGTAGAGCAAGTTCGAGTTGCAGGAGAGTCCAAGGCAATGAAAGAGCTGAATGAGAAGATGGACCTTCTCGCCAAGAAGCTACTGCAAAAGGAGGAAAATGAGTCTGAGGATGAGGCTCAAGTCAAATACATGAGACAACAGCAAGGATATAGGAACAATGACTATTCATGGAGAAAAGATAAAAAGTTCTATTGAAAGGATCCAAATAATTTTCTACACGATCCGGATGCCAAACCCACGCCAGTAGTAGAAGATAAGAGCACGGAGCTGCTCGATCAGGTTATAAAGCAAAATCAAGAGCTAATGAATACGTTTGGCCAGCAAATCAAGCAGCAAGGAGAGTTCATGAATCAATTTGGGCAAACATTGCAGAGCCATGGGGCTCAAATGAGGACCATTGAGACATCTATGGCACAGATGGCAGCCGAGATCGCTAGTTTGAAGAAGCCGGCACATCCAAGTTTTCCGGGGAATACCAATGTTCCCGGGGGAAATCAGCAAGCGAAGGCTATTCTGCTAAGAAGTGGCAAGAAATTGTTGAATCCAAGGGCCGAGGAGACAAGCACACCACAAACTGAAGAAGAACGTAAATCCAATGAGGAGCAGCACATACCAGTCACAGGGAAGGTTGACGACCCAGCTGTAGATGATACTGAAGAACAGGTTGCAGAGGAGGAATCTCAGAAAAAGACACCTTATGTGCCACCTCATCAAAGGGCACAAGCTATTCCGGTCCCGTATCCAAATAGTGCTAAAGCGAGGAAGGCAGATGCACAGTTCAAGAAGTTCTTAGACACTTTTAGGAATCTTTCAGTCAATATCCCTTTATTAGAAGCTATTGAGAAGATTCCTTCATACGGGAAGTTTCTAAAGGATGTCATAACCAAAAAGAGGAAAATTCCAGATACAGAGGTTGTCGTGTTAAAGGAGCAAGTGAGTGCCTTCATCATGGGCACTTTACTGCCAAAGAGGAAAGATCCCGGGTGCTTTAACATTTCTTTCTATATTGGGAAGTTTAAATTCGGTGAAGCATTATGTGACTCAGGGGCAAGCATCAACTTGATGCCCCTTTCTACATTTAAAAAGCTGGGATTGAAGGAGTCACGGCCAAGCAATATGACGATTCAATTGGCGGATAACTATGTGGTAAAACCTTATGGAATATGCGAAGATGTGTTAGTGAAGGTGGATAGATTTGTCTTTCCGGCAGATTTTGTAGTCATGGAGATGCAGGATGAACATGGCAACGAATTGTTACTTGGACGTCCTTTCCAAGCTACAACCGACATGATCTTAGAGATGGGGAGAGGTCGCTTGACCTTGGGCATAGCTGAAGACCGCTTTGAGATGGTCATGCCTTCAAGTACTACGTCATCTAAAGCAAAGGAACAATGCAATATGGTAAAACATCTAGATAGTAATATTTCACTTTGTCTTGGGAAGCCATTTCTGGACATGGCTCATGTGATAAGCAAGGTGGACAATGGAACTTTGGCTGTAGATATCATGGAGCAGACCAAAGTAATTTCTTTGTGCAAAGTTGTGGGGTTCCCGAGTGATGAGAATGAGGACATTCCCCTTTTTCTGGAGGATGATGTGATTTCTAATTCTATTTCTGATGCATTTCCGGAATTACCATTGGAGGCGTGTTGTTAAACATTGCACATGATTGGATGTGGAGCAATTCACTCAAGGAGTGCGCTAAAATGCTTCAGATGCTTCCATGCTTCTATTCGAGGCACTATGAAGATTTAGGTGAACTTCTCCCGCCGCTTCAATCATCTTTGATCAGCCCGCCGGATCTTGAATTAAAGTCGCAGCCACCGCATCTCAAATATGTCTTCCTAGTTGAGGAAGATAAGTTACCAGTGATCATTTCTGCCTATTTGAGTGCGGATGAGGAGGAGCAATTGTTGATAGTGATGAAGAACCACCGGGGAGCTTTTGGGTGGTCTGTTGCAGATATCAAGGGGATTTCCCCTACCCTATGCCAGCACAAAATCTGGCTCGAGGAGGGATACAAGCCCGTGATTCAACCTCAACGACATCTCAATCCAAGCATGATGGAGGTTGTGAAGAAGGAGGTCATTAAACTTCTTGCTGCAGGTATTATTTATGCCATATCAGACTCGACATGGGTGAGTCCCATACAGGTAGTCCCTAAGAAGGGGGGAATTATTGTCACCCAAAATTTGCTAAATGAACCTGTCACCACCTGATTGGTAACCGGGTGGCGAGTTTGCATTGACTACCGCCGTTTGAATGCCGCCACGCTAAAGGATCATTTTCCTTTACCGTTCATTGATCAAATCTTAGAGTGTCTTGCCGGTAGATCGCATTTCTGTTTTCTTGATGGGTACTCGGGGTACAACCAGATCTCGATTGATCCTTCGGATCAAGAGAAATCTACTTTCACTTGTCCCTATGGGACTTTCGCGTACCGCCGCATGCCTTTTGGTTTATGCAATGCACCGGCGACGTTTCAACGATGTATGCTCGCCATATTTTCTGACATGGTAGAACGTTGTCTCGAGGTTTTTATGGATGACTTTTCGGTGCATGGTGCATCGTTTGATGAATGTCTCTATAATCTGGACAAAGTTTTACAGCACTGTGAGGACACACATTTAGTCCTCAATTGGGAAAAATGTCACATGATGGTGAATGAGGGAATAGTGCTAGGACATAAGGTTTCTAGTAAAGGTTTAGAGGTTGATCTAGTAAAAATTGAGGTCATTTCCAAATTTCCCCCACCAAATTTAGTAAAAGGGGTAAGAAGTTTCTTGGGACATGTCGGGTTCTATCGACGATTTATAAAGGATTTTTCTAAAATCGTGAAACCTCTATCCGAGCTTTTGGAGAAAGATGCAGTTTTTGATTTCAATGATAAGTGTCTACATGCGTTCGAAGTGTTAAAAGAAAAGCTAATTTCTGCACCGGTTGTTCAAACACCGGATTGGACAAAACCCTTTGAACTAATGTGTGACGCTTCAGACTTTGCGGTAGGAGCTGTGTTGGGGCAATGGGTTGACAATAAGCCCGTTGTGATTTTTTACGCTTCAAAGACCTTGAATGATGCCCAATTGAATTATACAACTACAGAAAAAGAATTACTCACCGTTGTTTTCACTTTTGAAAAATTCCAACAATATTTAGTTGGATCTAAAGTAGTTGTATGGACTGACCATGCCGCGATAAAATACTTAATGGAGAAAAAAGACGCAAAGCCTAGACTCATTAGGTGGATTTTGCTCTACAAGAATTTGACATCGAAATCAAGGATAAATCTGGGATTGAAAATGTTGTTGCGGATCATTTGTCTAGGTTAGAAAGGGTGGATGAAAAAGATTTACATATACCCATAACAGAGACGTTTCCGGATGAACAACGTTTGAAGATTAACTCTAAAGATCCTTGGTTCGCTGAGATTGTGAATTATTTGTCTTGCGGGATCATCCCGGAAGATTGGTCATATCAGGAGAAGAAAAGATTTTTCCATTCTTTAAGATATTATTTTTGGGATGATCCACTTCTTCTTAAGCAATGCAGGGACGGTATCTTGCGCAGGTGTGTGCCTGAAATGGAGTACGAGAGCGTTCTCCAACATTGCCATGCATCACCCACGGGAGGACACCACGCAAGCTCGCGCACGGCAGCTAAGGTTTTGGAAAGTGGCCTTTATTGGCCAACTTTGTTTCGGGATGCCTACGATTTTGTAAGGCAATGCGATTCTTGTCAGCGTGCAGGTAATATCTCAAAGTGACAGGAGATGCCCCTGAATGTGTTTCAGGAAGTGGAGGTGTTTGATCTTTGGGGCATAGATTTCATGGGACCTTTTGTGTCCTCGAACTCCAATTTATACATTTTATTAGTAGTTGATTATGTGTCAAAGTGGGTGGAAGTAATACCCACAAGGACTAATGATTCCACTGTAGTGTGCAGATTCGTGAAGGAAAATATTTTCTGCAGGTTCGGGGTACCCCGAATAATAATCAGTGATGGGGGTACGCATTTTAGGAATCAAAAGTTTTCGACATTATTGAAGAAATATGGGGTCAAGCACAACATAGGCACCCCATATCACCCACAGACCCAAGGGCAGGTGGAGGTCTCAAACCGTGAAATTAATAAGATTCTAGAGCGTACGGTGGCATCCACGAGGAAGAACTGGAGTGCCCTACTACCGGATGCGTTGTGGGCATATAGGACGGCTTACAAAACACCTATAGGCACCACGCCTTTTAGGTTGGCGTATGGTCGGGCTTGTCATTTGCCAGTTGAGTTGGAGCACAAGGCCCATTGGGCGCTTAGAAGGCTAAATCTGAGTTACAATGAAGCGGGGATAAAGAGGATGCTTGAATTGAATGAGTTGGACGAGCTAAGGATGTTGGCGTATGAGAACACACAGATATACAAGGAGCGCACAAAGCTGATCCACGATTTCCACATCGAGTTGCACACATTCAAGAAGGGAGATAGTGTTTTGTTGTTCAACTCACGACTCAAGTTGCATCCCGGGAAGCTCAAATCCCGGTGGAGTGGACCGTTCATGGTGGAAGAGGTCAAACCACACGGCGCGATTTTAGTACGTGATGGTGATACCATGTTTATGGTGAATGGACAAAGGCTGAAGCTCTATTTTGGGGAGAGTTACAAGAGGAAGGTGAATGAGGTCAAACTCATTTCACTTTTGGATGATTGAGATGCCCGGAAGCAGTCTAGCCTAAGACGTTAAATAAGGGCGCTTGTTGGGAGGCAACCCAACCATCGGTACATTAGGATAGATTATTTATAATCGTAGGTTGCTTTATATTTTGTTCAACTTTTAGTGTAAAGAAGATACCTTGATCCGTTTGTTCATTATGCAGGCTGAGGCAGAGTCGATACCATCAACACATTCGTCGATGGTATCGACAAGGGTACAGGTTGACGACTACAGATTTCATTCTGAGTCGATACCATCGACGGCCTCGTCGATGGTATCGACATACCTACAGGTGGTCGAAAAGGAAAAGTCGATAGTATCAACACAGGCATTGATACCATCGAGATCTCTGGAGAAGTTCAGACTGATATGTCACAGTCAACTCGATACCATCGACGGCCATGTCGATGGTATCAACATGGTTACAGGTTGAAATGCAAAGTGGCGGTGTCGCAATGAAGAAAAGTCGATACCATCGACCCGAGTCGATGGTATCGACCATCCATGTCACCGATCCGCGCAAGAAAATCAACGGCGATCGCGGTTTCCACGTCATCGATCTAAGTGTAGCGTCGATACCATCGACCCATGTCGATGGTATCGACACGTCAGCGATCCGTGTTTCAATATCCAGCAATCGACGACTATCGATACCATGTGAGGGGTGGATAGCATCGACCAGCATCGATACCATCGACTCGCGTCGATGGTATTGACGGGCTAAAAATGGTGCCGGCCAAGTCTATTTAAGGAGAATCATTACGTCATTTGACGTCACACCTTCAGAGTGATCTCCTCCCTTTGCACCGAGCACTTCCCCGAGCCATCCAAGAGCGAAGACCAGCATCACCGAGCGATGATCGTCACCGAGCGGTGATTCATATCTCCATTCTACATCGAGCTCTCTTTCTAATCCCTTTCTCGTCGCCAACATGGTTCACGTCGCTAGAGCATCTTCTTCACGTGCGGACCCGGAGGAGATCCCGGAGTTTGTGCCACCTCCTCCCGGGTCGGTTGCACGGCCGCGCATGATGCATCCTTCCACAGAGGTGAAGAAGATCTATGAGGAGATCTTAAAAAGGAAGATCGAACCCACCCGGTATGTGGACCGGGAAATGATCTGAGACCTCAGATTCGAGGCCAATTTGGCCTATGTTCTACAGGGGCAGGCGAAACGTACAAGCAGGAGGCCCGATGAGTTATAGTACCATGCTGATGGCCAGCCGTTTTTCGGTGAGTGGCCAACCTACAAAGAGTTGGTGGCGGAGTTCATGGCGTCACTTGATGTCTGCGTCGTGCCCAACGACGTCGTCGCCACCGACCGTGAATGGATAAAGGGCCGGGTGTCTTTCCGGCTGTACAACCGTGACTATACCCTCACGCTTCGCCAATTCAACAGGATCTTCAATTGGAATCATTCTTCGTACGACCACCGGAGGCCGGATAACCGCACCAACTACGACGCTCTCTTCTCCGAGTAGGTGACGGTGCCACAAGGGAGGTCGGTGAGCTACCACAACGCTGTGGTAGCCGACTTCGAGCACCCGTTTGTTCGGGTATTGCACCAGATGTTGAGTTCCACCATCGTTGCTCGAAGTGATCTTGCGCTAAGCAAATTTTAGGAGACGGATCTTTTCTTCTTATATCAGCTCCTGAAGCGCCAAGAATGCAACTGGGGTGCATTCTTTCTACAATGAGTATTGGCAGTGAAGAGGAGCACGAGAAAAGCCCCTATTCATTTTGGGGGGCTTGTCACCAAGATAGCCCTCTACTTGGGCTTGAATCTCGATCAGCTGACTCCTCTTTCTACGAGAAGCAAGGTCAACTTGCAACATCTACACCGAGCCAATCTTGTTCTTCTCCGAGCTGGCATGGCTTTTGCGCATTGCCACGTAAATCACGAGTACCAAGAGTGTGTGCTGCCTGATCCGGTCTTCAATATCGAGGGAGTACAACATTTTTGATGGCCAATCGTAGCTATCTCCGACTCTGATGAAGAAGGCAGAAATGACGGCGGCAACGATGGACAGGACGACAAGGCTTAGGAGGAAGAGGAGACCCTTACACCTCTTCGAGCACGAGTAGCACCCCGGAAGCGCCCTAGGATGCATCCGGGTGTGTCTTCATCGTCACAACCTACGCCGCCTCCACCACCGCCCTCGCAGCCCAGCGAGGATGCCTACTCCATGCAAGGCATGTACAATATGCTGCAAGACATCCAACAGACGCAGCATAGCCACACAGCTGCCTATGCCGGTATTCAAGACACCACCAACCGGATCTTCGTCAACCAGCAGGCGATCTTCGAGAATGAGCGCCTTTTTTTTGCAAATCAGGAGAACATCCATGATCGGCTGCACAGGATGGAGCAGCAATAGCAGCCGTTTTACGATCATTACTGGAGCCAGAATTATTTTGGGGGGTATCCACAGCCTCCTCCGATGCCCCAGTATGATCCGACCTTTCAGGGGCAATACCCGTCTTGGGACACCACGGCGCCGCAATACCCGCCTCCACCACCACAGGACTGATCTGGTATCACTGTTCCAATCTTTAAGTTTGTTTTTTACTATGAGGCCATAGTCGAATTCAAGCTTAGGGGGGTAGTTGGAACAGCTTTATCTTTTATGGTTTTTAGTTTTTAGAATTATTGCTTTTGTTCTTGTTATTTATTTTCTTGTGTTTTTAGTTTTTGTAGGATCCACATGCTATCTAGTGTAATCGTGGATGTCATAAAGTTGTGTCATCTCTTTAGTAGTGCAAGGGAAATTTGAAAAAAACATTTGTGTGTTTGAAAAGCTTGTTTTGTTTAATCTTGGGCACACATCCTATGAAAATGATTGGTTCTGTCAACTCTAAAACAACAACTCACACCTATACTCCTAATGATTCATGAAAGTGGACGGAAATGGTTGTTTGAGCCTAATCTGACCAAATGGTAATGAGACTTTAATTGGATGTAAGAGAGAGAACCCTCTAAACTACTACACAGGTCAGTAAGGAGGGACGCATAATATCTTTCTAAGGTTCAGTCATCTAGTCTTGTGATCATTCCACTTCATTTTTCCGTAATCCACCAAAGAATTGGAAGTAAATTGCAGTTTTAATTCCTTTTGTTTGCATAGCATCTAGATAGGACTTGCATCGTAACTTTCCATATGTTTTGTATTAAAAAAAAATGAAGTATAGTGATTCATGCACATTACCCTTAGGTGCATGCCATGTAGTTGCATTCATAATTTTCATGCATAAAGTACATCATGTATCTCAATTTTCCATAAAATAGTGAACTAAACTGTTCCATACCTTCTAAATAGTGCAATTTTTTGAGTATGAAGAATCAGCCCGATAAAATTTTCATTATCAATCGTGGATATAAAGGGTTGGAAAAAAATTCTAAAAGAAAATCTGCATAATGAAAAAGAGTTATGTAGAAGCAATAAGAATAAGAAGGAGAAAGGAACATAATATCACCTACAATTCGAGATAATTGAGTACATGATGTAGCTTAATTAGAAGTTCCATTTCATTTTGAGATGGATGGTTAGTACATGCATCATTCCACCCAATTTTAGGCATTAGGGCATTTTTCATGTGCATTTGCATCATATAGGACATTTTTGTTTTATGCAGGTTGAAACTATACAATACTTCCACGTTCTTCCATGAGCCACCCATTTTCATCCACCCGTTGCTTGGATTGGAAGGCCACCGTGAATTTCTCCTCACTAATGTACATCAGGAGAACTGCTTCCATATAGATGGTAGTTAGGGCGAGCAACGTAGTATAGGAGATCACAAGATGCACCAAGGCTGAACCGGCGAGTTTTATTATGTTAACTGCCTTATGTGATAGTGTTCATCAGTTTTGTGGTCAATTTCTTTTATGGATGATTATTGCCGCCTTTAGGGTAATTACCGTTCCGTGGTTAGAGAGGACCGGTATGTGAATGTCCGGTGGGAGTCATATGGGATGTTGGGTGTTTTGTGTTGTTTTTCAGTTGACATTAGCAATTCTATTCTAAGGATTAGTTGTTCGAGGGCAAGCAACGTTCAAGCTTAGGGGAGTTTGATGCGATGATTTTGAGTCGCATTTATAGACCTGTTTTATATGTGTTTTATGCTTTAATTAGTCATTTTTATGGTTAATATTGCATAATTCATCCATTTTGGTCTTTGCCACTATTTTGTGTCAAATTCCCTTTATTTCATCATTTTTGAGCATTAATTGTCAAATTATTATTATTTGTGTGAATTGATGTGATCTTGTCTTTGAATTTCAGGACAAACGAGTATTTGCTTCCGTCGATACCATCGACGAAAGTCGATACCATCGACATGGTCACAGGTTGCCAACCGAAAGAAGCAGGAAAAAGTCAATACTATCGACTTTGATGTCGATGGTATCGAGTCATCTTCAGGTTGTTGGCGATGAAGCAGTCAATAGTATCGACACCCCGTCGATACCATCGACACACGGAGGCTACAGCGACGCAAAACGACAAAATCGACGCCTACAAGAAGTCGATGGTATCGAGATTGCATCAGGCACTCAGACGAAAAGAAATCAAGGGCTGCCGCTACCACATGGGGTCGATACCATCGCCCCGCGTCGATGGTATCGACATTGTCAGATATGCGTTCGATTCAGATTGATCTCAATCAGACGGCTGGAGTTAATTAACGACCTAATTAGGGACTTATACCTAAGGACGGCCGCCCAGACGAGGAGGAGGATCTGATTAGCCATTGCACAAGTACCGAGGAGCAGTGGAGAGGAGAACGGAGGCCAGAAGCTCATACCAGTCGATCCAGACGTCGTAGAAGACGGATTTCACCACCGAAAGGTAGGAGAGCACGTATTCCACGCAAAGGATCAACCGGTTCTTCTCCGTTCAGGGGTTTTCCCTTTCATTCCTCGTTTTTCACATGATTTCCCCTATCTCTACCTTGTACTTGTGTGAGATGACCATGCGGGGCTAATCCCCTTCATCTTTAGGACTGGGAGTAGCCCGGGGATTCATTGTATGACAGTTTTATAATAGTAATTCATATTTTCTCTCTTAAATCCGTGGTATAGTTTCATTTTCTCCATATATTGTTATGCTTGATCACCATAATAATAACCTAATACCCTTAATCACTTTGAAAGAAGGATTAATGGTTGAAAAGAGACGAAATCTACATTAATCGACAAATCCCTTGACCAAGGTGGTGTAAAATTAATGGTGGACACTGAGAGATCGTTCATAATGCATCTAGTTTAGGGTATAGGTTACTACGACAGTGGAACCGACCTAAACCTAGATAGTGAATTGTACCACGACAGTGGGCAATTCTGTTTTCAGGCCATTACCCGGATAGAGAGAGAAGAGTGAGGCATTATATAAAACCTAATACAATGAAAACCTGCAGTGAACCCGCAATCCTAAAGATATCCTTTTGAATTGATTAAATTAACCTTTAATCGATTGTTTGCTTTGTTTTATTTTTATTTTCTTTTAATTTTATTCAACAACCCCAATTTGTTATTCGTCTTAGCTGATCGCAAATAGTTAGTAGGAGTCTCCAACATTTTTGAGTATCCCTGTGTTCGACTCGGGCCTCACAAGGCCTGTACTACTCGATGTGTATACTTGCGTTTTTAGCGCGTAGTAAAATACACGTAAATGGCCTTCACTTGTTGGTTTCCTCCTGGAACATTAGTATTTCCCGGGAAACCTGGATGTGCCAGCTTCTTCAAACTGGCTATCTCCGCAGCCATCTGTGCCATAGATGTCTCTATTGTCCTCATTTGAGCCCTATGGCTCTGCAGTGTCTGCCCGAATTGGTTCATGAACTCCCCTTGTTGCTTTATTTGCTGGCCGAAAGTAGCCATGAGTTCTTGGTTTTGCTTTATCACTTGATTGAGCAGCTGCGTGCTCTTATCTTCCGCTACTGGCTGGGGTTTAGCATCTTTCTGATCATGTCATTGGCGTTTTTAGCGCGTAGTAAAATACACGTCAATGGCCTTCACTTGGGTGAAGTTTTGGATCTTTCTGATCATGTCATTGGTCTTCTCGGGTGGAAAGAACCTCTCGAAAAAGACCTCCACCATGTGGTCCCAAGACTCCACATATTCATCGTCCATGTTATGTAGCCATTCACGCGCAATTCCCGCTAGAGAACTCAGGAAGACCTTCAAGTAGAGCACATCTTGTGGAAATTTGTCGATTTTTATCATATCACAATTCTCCACAAATTGACTTATGTGCGCGACGGGGTCTTCATTTTTGAGCCCATGGAAAGCATTCGACTTCACCAAGTTGATTAAAGCCGGATCAATCTTGTATGTCAGAATATTCACCGCTTGCTTCTTGATCGGCCCCTTGGAAGTGGATGAGGAAGAAGCCTTGATCTTCTCCCATATTGTCTGTGGCTCGTCCATCTCTTCTTGTTCAGGTTCTGACTCTATTTCTTCTAAATGGTCTTGATTGTGGCTTTCCTCGTCTTCCAATCCCGGCAGCACAACCTATGGTGCTTGCCTCGTGTAGTCTGTACTACGCATCTGCACCACGCACAATACCTATAATTAGAAAAATTAAATTTAGTACAGTGCTTGACGATTGCAAATATTTAAAAAATAGATTATGAATTTTTGAAATAAATAAAAAAATGGCCTAGAGTGGCCGCTTGTAGCACTCGTAGTGTCGACAATTCTCCGTATCCCCTACAACGGCGCCAAAAACTTAACGCAAATTTACCGTGTGCAGAAACGCAAGTGAACGCGTCGAAGTAGTACAGGCCTTTGTGAGGCCTGAGTCGAACTCAGGGATACGTGAAATCGTCGGGGACTCCTACTAACTACTTGCGATCAGCTAAGCCGACTAAATAGTTGAGAGTTGTTGTTAAAATTAAAAGAAAATAAAAATAAAACAAAGCAATCAATTGATTAAATGTTGGTTTAATCAACTCAAAAGAAGATCTTTAGGATTGCGGTCTCACCGCGAGTTTTCATTGTATTAAATTCTATATAGCTACTCAATTTTATCACTCTATCTGAGTAGTGGCCTGAAATCAGAATTGCCCACTGTCATGGTACAATTCACTACCTATGTCTAGGTCGGTTCCACCGTCGTAGTAACCTATACCCTAAACTAGGTGCATTAGGAACGACCTCTCGGTATCCACCATTAATCTTACACCACCTTGTTCAAGGGATTTGTCAATTAATGTAAATTCTGTCTCTTTTCAATCATTAATTCTTCTTTCAAAGAAATTAAGGGCATTAGGTTATTATTATGGTGATCAAGCATAACAATATATTGGAGAAAATGAAATTATACCACGGATTTAAGAGATAAGATATGAATTACTATTATAAAATCATCATACAATGAATCCCCGGGATACTCCTGGTCCTAAAGACAAAGGGGATTAGCCCCGTATGTTCATCTCAGAGTACAATGTGGAGAAGAAAAAAGGAAACATGAAGGAAAACGTGATTGAGTGATTAAACCCCTGAACGGAGAAGGTCCAATCGATCCTTCGTGTGGAATCTACGTTCTCCTGCCTTTCGGTGGTGGAATTCGTCTTCTTCAGCGTCCGGATCGGCTGGGGCATGCTCTCGTGCTCCCTTCTTCTCTTCTTGCTCTCCGGGATGTGTGCAACAACTAATGACATTTTTTTTCGTTCAAGGGTGTCGTCATTAGGTATATCTCCCTAATTAGGTCACCAATTAACCACGAACGTCCGATTAGGATTAATATGAAACAAACTCATATCTGACGGTGTCGATACCATCGACGCGGGTCGATGGTATCGACCTAGCATGATAGCGGCAATCCTTCTTTTCTTTCATTTGTGCGCCTGATGTCACCTCGATACCATCGACGCGGGTCGATGGTATCGACGAACCTATAGCGACGGTTTTGTCGTTTTGTGTCGTTGTAGCTCCACCATTCGATAGTATCAACATTTTGATCGATAGTATCGACGCACTTCTCACCAGCAACCTGATGGTATCTCGATACCATCGACATCCCTGTCGATAGTATCAAATTTCTTCTGGTCCTTGCGGCTGGAAACCTGTGGCCCGGTCGATGGTATCGACAACCGTCGATGGTATCGACGGCAGCAGATACTTGTTTTTCCTAAAATTAACACACGGAACCACATAAATCCACACAAAAAATATTCTTTCGATAATTAATACTCAAAATACTTAAATAAAGGGAATTTGACATAAAGAAGTAACATATACCAAAATGAATGAATTATGCAACATTAACCACGAAAATGACTAACAAATGCATAAAACACCTATCAAGCAAGTCTATAAATGTGACTCAAAATCATCACATCAATGGCACATCGGAAGAAACCATGAGAGGCGGTGAGGACTTTGTGCAGATGGATGAAAGCCTCCGCAGTGAGGAATCTCGACGGGGAAAAGCAACCCACTTTATCCCGAAAATAGGGATGAACTTCACAATGGCAGGAATAAGAGGAACAACAACCCCAAGCAGTATCTATGAAAATAAAGAAATATATTTACAAGGATAATCGATGAAGAAACACAAAATAGAGAAGAATCAAGAGTCATATGCATATAGCGGCGACATACCCAGTTTGTTCGTGGACGTAGTGGCCTCGAAGAAAACCCTGAATGGCGGAGGTCAAGACCCAATATATCAGGAGGAATTTTTCCTGGAGAACCTATTCGAACAAAACCTACCAGTGGGAGTTGTCTCTCTAACCGATGACAACGGTACTCCTTGCATCACGATCGACTCATATGCAGAAGAAGATTTGGCCCACCCTTGGAGGTATGATGTGGTCATGCGGATGCTCAGAACTAAGATTGGGTATATGACTCTGAAGGATAAACTGAAACTTCTATGGTGAATTAAAGGAAGATTCAACATGTTCAAACTGGAACATGGGCATTTGGTGGTGCAGTTATCATGCAGGCACAATTATGATACCGCACTCACCGTCGGCCCCTGGAAGTTGTTTGGGTGCAATGTCATTGTCTGGGCACAGTACCATTATTCCAACCAACAAAAGACTTCCCAGACTACATTGTAACCTGGGTACGTATAGTGAACCTCCCGCTACACCTGTATGTAGCAACCATGTTTGAATACATCGGCATGGATCTAGGGATCCTAGTCAAAGTAGACAGCTATATGGAGAATAGATCAAGGATTTGCTTTCCCAGGATGGCGATAGAAATAAACACAAATAAGGAACTGGTGAGATCCATCCTCATAAATTCGAGAATCTATGAAGTGGCGTATGAAGGATTCCCTTGGGCATGCACCAAGTGCGGGATGGAGGGGCACATCTCAAAGAATTGCATGAGACAAGGCACTAAAGGTGAGGAACAAGAGATACAAACTGATCCAGTAATACCACCTAGTGGAACATGTGATGTCAATAACAAAGTTGGAGGGTGGAAAACATAAAAGACCAATGGTGGTAGACGGAGGCACCGTCAAATATAGGAAGCTGCTATGGAAGTTCACACATAGATTTGAAGGATTATAGGAGGAAGAAAGTGATGGCATGCAAGGGGTCGAAGGATCAAAGGAGCAAGTACCCAGCTCACAGACATATCAACACAGAACGGAAATGGTTTAAAGAAAGAAGAAGAACTCCACTAGGAATAACGGGGAACAGAGTGAAGCAGGTAACGAAGGCACAACAGTGTTGGGGGACATTACCAACAAAGTGGTTACACAACGATGAACGAGAACACTGTGCAGAAGGGAAAATGCATAGAGAAGGAAAAACACAAGGCAGTAAGTCATAAATGTTGAGGATATGGAAGATGCTATAGATGCTATCACTATCACTAAATATAAGGAGGAAGACTACCAATCAGATCGACCCAAAAGCACCATGACGACAAGGTTAAGAAAACCCAAAATCGGTAAAGGCAACACAGAAAAAACAAAGGCACTTGAACCGTGCAAATCGGGCTCATCCAGTAGTTCCTCTACCAAAAGGAGGGACATACCACCTGATACAAGGGAACAAAAGCAAAGAAGTGCCCGATTGGTGAGAGCCATAGCTGAACTTGCAGATTGTGGGCAGGCGAGTAATGTAATAAATGAGGAGATCCCATAGAAAGACCAGGGTCAGGACATGAAGAATGACGAGAAGCGTGAGGGGGGTGATGCTAATGAGTCCATTTCCTATTAAGACAACCAACCTTTTTCTGTCATCGGGAAGAATTAGGTCACCCAAGAAAACTAAAGTCACCATGACCATCATGTGCTGGAACGTAAGAGGCATTGGCAACAAAGACAGGTGCTCTATTTTATCTGACTTCATAAGGGAGTACAAACCAGATGTAGTAGCTATCCTTGAAATGCGGATTAGTGAAAACCAAGCCTTAAAAATGATTAAACACTTAGGCTTAAATTTCTCCTATCGAGTGGAGGCCAGGGGGTTTTCTGGAGGTATCTGGTTGTGTTGGAAAGATGAAAGGCTCAAGGTTCAATTTCTTTAATGCCATAGACAGTTCATCACATGCCGGTTTAACGACTGTATGGTTGTTTCATTCATATACACAAGTTCTCACCAAGCCATTTGACAACTTCTTTGGAAACACGTCATAAACATGAGCAGGAGGATCAGCAAGCCATGGGTTATTCTCAGTGACTTCAATACAACTCTCTCACCTACTGAGAAAGTCGGGAGCAACTGGTATGACTATAGAGAAGCTAGGATCTTCAAAGAAATGTTGATGGAGGCCTATCTATCTTACCTTGGCTTCTCAGGAGTGAAATTCACATACAAACACAGAGTGTTACAAGAAAGATTGGATAGAGAGGCTACCAACATTGAATTTATGAATTCATTTCTGAATCTGAATGTGGTACATTTAGCTAGGATCTCTTCTGACCATTGTCCCCTACTACTTCGTACAAAGAAGAATGAAAGGCTCCCTCCCTGCTTCTTTACTAAAGTCATATGGAACAAGGAGGTGAGATTCAAACACATGCTGGCCTCCAAATGGAAAGGTACAGAAGATTTCTACGCCTCACTCAACTCGGCAAGATAGCAGATCATCAGTTGGGAATGTGATAGAAAGATAAAGAAATAAAAAAAGACTCGATTAATACACAATATAACACACTACAAAAGATGTTGGCCGATCGGTATGACCCCATTATAGATAATTTATGCTCTAACATGCAAGCTGAGTTGCATGTTTTTATCAATGAGGAAGAGGAGGAATGGAAGCAAAGATCGCACGTCAACTATTTCTGTAATGGAGACAAAAACACACGCTTCTACCAAGCATGGGTAAAACAACACAAGAGAGCCAACACCATTCTGGCACTTAAAGATCAACATGGCAACTGGATCAATGATGAAGGGGACATCATGCAAATGGTAGTATCCCATTTTGAAAAAGCACTGTCTCCACCATCAACAAGCCGACTATCAAGGAACCACAGGCCTAAAGAACACATCCCAGGAGAGTTTAAAAAACTAAGCAAAGCAGAAGCCACCAAGCTAGTGGCTAGACCAACGAACAGTGAAGTACAACATGTACTGAACAAAATGTAGGCGTACAAAGTTGTTGGGCCTGACGGTGTAAATGCACAATTCCTATAAAGTATCTGGAGTATCGTAGGACACTCACTTACCAAATCCATCCAGGATATGCTAGAAGGAAATCCATTGTCAGGTGAGGTCTGCAACACAACTATCATCCTAATTCCCAAGTGATCTAATCCAGAGAAATGTGAATAGCTACGTCCCATCTCCTTGAGAAATATCATGCTGAAACTAGCTTCAAAAATCATTATGGAGAGACTCAAGAAGCACATTCCCACCTGGGTATCAAAGGAGCAGAGTAGCTTTATACCAGGGTGAAGGATCACATACAATATTGCTTTTATCCAAGAGATTATACACGACATGAAGAATCCAAAGGGAGCCAAGACAATGGCACTCAAGATTGACTTGACAAAGGCGTATGATCAAATGTCTTGGGAATTTATGCAAGACACGTTAGATCACATGGGTCTCCTAAACTCCATTAAAACGTACATCATGAACTCTATTTTAGGAGGATATACTTCACTGATATGGAATGGAAAGTCTTCTTGCTCCTTCAAAACAACCAGAGGATTGCGACTGGGAGATCCACTCTCCTCGTACATGTTTGTGTTATGTATTGAGTGGCTAAGTCAAATGATCTAGGAGAGAACATGCAGCAAGAATTGGAGACCAATCAAGCTAGGCAGATTGGGCATTTCAGTAGCCCACGTATGCTTTACTGATGACCTGATTATATTTGCTCAGGCAAGCAAGGAACAAATAAGGTGCATCTTATAGTTCTTTAAAAGCTTCGAGTAAGCATATGGACAATCCATTTCAGCATCAAAGTCTTGCATCTTTTTCTCTGCAAGTGTGCCTACCTCAATTTGAAGAAATATTCAACGCCTATGTCAGTTTCAAGTCACAAACGATCTTGGGTTCTACCTTGGAGTACCTATCATTCAGTCTAGGGTGACAAAAAATACGTATGCAGACATTGTTGAGAAGGTGGAGGGTAAATTAATTGCTTGGGCAACTCATAGCTTGTCGTTCTCTGGAAGGATCTTCCTTGCATGATCAACACTTACAGCAGTTCCCACTTATGCAATGCAAACAAAGATACTTCCACTAAACCTCTGTGACCGTTTGTACAGTGTGATACACAAGTTCATCTGGGGAGGCAGCAAGAATAGGTCCATCTCACTGGTGTCATGGGAGAAGGTCACTAGCTCAAGAACTAAAGGAGGGTTGGGGATCAAAATGATGAGAGATTGGAACCAAGCCCTTTTATCCAAACATTCTTGGGATCTAATGACTGGAAGGGAATCCATATGGTGCAGAGTGATGCGCCAACAACTCAACAAATCTAGGGAAAGGGGCAAAGGCTCTCTGTCGTAGTTGGGACATGACTTCTTAGTGGAAAGACAAGTCATGAAGGACAACACCCTATAAATGTATGGGATGATATTTGGTTGATGGATCTCCTGAGACTCAGCAAAGTAGCCAAACACCCTATACCTGAAGACATAGCAGACCACAAAGTCAATTCTCTAATAACTGAAGGAGGGTGTCAGGATACAACCTTTCTACATGAGTGGTTCAATAGTGAGACGGTACAGAAGATACTTCAAATTCATGTCCCCCTAGTAGATGATCTGGAGGACTGAAGCTTTTGGATTCACACAGGAAATGGAGTCTTCACCACAAGCTCAACATACGAAATCATTAGAAGGCAGAAAGAGGTAGCATCGTTGGCGAAATGGGACACACCGTGGAAGCTACGAATGGTAGGAAGGATAAAGATGTTTGCTTGGCTTTCCTGATAGGATGCCCTTCTTACAAACATGAGAAGGAAATACAGGCACATGACTGAGGATAGACAATGCCCTAGATGCGAGAAAGAAGACGAGTCATTAATCCACACACTGAGGGACTGTGATGACTCCATGTTTGTATGGAGTGACCACATCTGCTCAACCAAACAACACCTCTTCTTTAAAGCTAGGAACATGGAGACTTGGCACAGATACACTGTAAAAATTGCAGGCATACATGAAGAACATTTCTGGGTGATATGCCACGGGCTATGGCGAGCACAGAACAGCAGCATCATGAATGACATCCACATAAGTAAAGAACACCTACGGGCAAGCATACAGAGGGACATCAGACTGCACAAAATAGCTTGGGCAGCCACCCTAACTGAACCAATACGTAATGCAGGTGAGTCCTGGACGCCTCCATGTTAGGACACCATCAAAATTAATGTAGATGCGACAGTAAAAAAGAAGGGGGAAGCAGCAGTTGTAGTAGCCCGAAACCACGAAGGAGAATGGATTGGGGCATGGGGCATGGATGTAGCTACCTCAAATGCTACTGAAGATGAACTCATTGGGATCCATCTAGCACTTAAACAAGCAGACTTGAACAAATGGTCTGTGGTGCTGTTGGAGTCTGACTGCAAAGTGGCAGTGAAGATGATCGAGGAAGATGAAGAAACCTGGTCCAGGTTTACACTCTGGCTAATGAAGATCCAAGAAGAAAATCTAGACAAATATTACAATCCAGTTCATTTGAAGAATGAACAATGGGCTAGCAGATATCCTAGCAAAATTACATTTAAAAAATAAGGATCTATTCTTGTTTTACCAGAGGCCGCCTAAGGAGTTCCTACATTTGTATGTCCAGGACTTAGATAGGGCCAATAACATTGTCGATGTAAGCAAAAATTGAGTAGTACTTGTGTTTCAAAAAAAAAAATATTTGTTCCAAATATGAAGTGAATGCAAAGTCATATATTGTTAGAGGAGAATCCCCCAGAGCATAGTATGAATGACAATTCACCCCAATATCAATGATAATTCAAGAAAAGAAAGAATATTTAGCCCAAAGACCTTAAAAATGAAAAGGTTTTCAACCCCAATGTTGAGAATAAAAATTAATAATAAGAGTAAAGTGGTCCAAAATTATTCTTCAAGAATCAAAGTAGTAAGATAAAGGGTATTCTAGCCCAATACCATAAAAGCGACAAGCGTTCATCCAACCTATTTTAGTTTTAATGTGGCTCAAATTTGTGGTAGTTTTATGCCACTTCTAATTCCTCTAGGTTTTTTACCCGAGAGGTGATCTAATATAGTTAGGAGTGTTAGTCCATGATTCTCGAGAGTTATTGGGTGTTTGATGGGGTTTTAGTCATGTTATGTGAGAGAGAATGGGATGACCCTCACTAAAATATCTACCACTGTTGGGTTAGGATGTTAGTTGCTAGTCATGGTGTTAGAGGGTTGTCTACACTCGAAAATAAGGTACATAAACAACTCGATATGTAGTTGCATAGCCTAGAACTCCTTCTCTCATCAGGAAGGATTCAATTGAGTTTTCTTTCTTTATTTTACTTTATTCAGTTTACTTGCCTTATTTTAGCTTTATGCATATATCTACCCATAAACTTTTTGGAGCTAAGTAAGATCATAATCTTAGGTGACTAAATCTCCCCACACCCTATTGTTTGACCGCCATCTCACTGCTTCAACCCCTATATATCATTGTTGATGTCCCAAGGTTTTAGTTATATATTTAATGTCCGACATTAAGATACTGGGTTCATTTTTCTCATGTTTTGGGCATGCTTTCCGATGTTGAAAATGAGATAGTTGTACTTTTTATAGTGATAAATATCTTAATAAAATACACTCATCCATGAACTATCATTTTCATTGATCTTGTGATCATACTTCTTATAAAAATACCACCAAATGAGTTGAGAACCTTATCTGGCTACTTTCTGTCAGTATCATTAATCAAAATATAATAAGTATGTAAAATAGAATGAGATAAAGAGTTGAATATAGATAGATCAGAACCAATATTGGCATGGATGATTTGGAGAATCATTCATCCTGAGAGGACGACATCTCATAGGTGGCCTTTGATAGGGATTCATGCTTGGAGACCAGAATATTATCAAATTTTAGTGCTAGTCTCTATTGTTTGTGAAAAGGTTTGATGAATATCTCATCCTATGTAATGATAAGATCATTGTTATGTTGGTTATTGTAGTAGTCAAGCGACAGCCCAATGATGTCGTGAATATTAATCAGGTTGGAAGGAGGGATGTGATGTTAACTAATGTTATCTCAATGATGGATAGTGATCTCATTCTAGCTAAAGGCCATGTTGGAATTTAGGGGTAAGTTTAGGAATAGATAATGGAGGAAGAGATGGCTCAAGGATTAGTAAGGAAGCAGATAATAGAGAGGAAAGAGAGCCTGACTTGGAAGAAGAAGTGAACTATGTTTTTATAGGAGAGACAATCTTGGTAGGAGAATCATAGGCTTTTGGCTTACTGGAATGAGTATGTGGTGTGAGCAGATGAAGTGTTTCATTCTGGCATCTAATATTTTTTGTGGGCATAATGGAAGAATGGACTCACAATCAATCTAGACATTAATTTACCACATTTCCTCATCGTAGAGTATCATAAGAGGATATAGAGAGAAAAGAATCTAAATATAATGGTGGTGCATCTCGGTCTCGAAAAGGGGTGAGAGAAGATCATCGAACTATCAGAATCCACTTAGTGAAGACTAGCTATGGATAACACATCGTTAGCAAGGGAAATGGCTAACCTGAAAGACAACTTTCTCATTAAAGTCAGTCAGCTGAGGGAGAGGTTGAGCGGCTCAACACCTAGTCCTCATGGTGGAGCACCATCCACCTCTGTCTCTTTCAGCATCGAGGATTGTTCTAAAAGAGTCAAGACATTGTTTTCATTTCAAATGTATTTTTCTTTGATATTTCATTCCATTGAAAGGAAGTTAAAGTATAAGAACATTTACATTAAAGTAGAAGACAAGCGAGCAACAAATTGCCCCTTCCTAGATGGCAAAGCCAATACTCTGAAACACTACATCCATACACTTAGGAGCCATAACATTATTGTCCATAACTTTTTGGACCCTCTTTAGAAGATCTACAACTTTTGGTGCTAAGAATCCAAAAGTATCATATCTAAAAGGGATGAAGGCGTGTTGATTCTCAATACATGCTTTCTCATGCTTAACCACTTTGGCTGAGCATCGTTGAAGACAACATGTCCTACTGTAAAAACCCCATTCCTCAATCCCACAGGTGGAGAAACTCTTGTCAGATCTACACATGCATGTTTCCGTCCGAGCCATGCAAAAATCAGAACATCAACTCTAAGTGTCGATCATCCCTCTTGTGGATCAGTTAAAAAGTTCATAGGTGCCTCTTTCTTAGTAGCAACACATGCACGTCTGAGTACATCAAAGAGAACATCTCTAACAAGATCATGTCTATATTTTAAACCAGGAAGCTCCCTACAATGAATCAGATGCTCCCCAAAAGTGCCCAAAGATGCCTTACGACAAACTGGACATATATCATCTGTTGAAAATAAAGGAATCATGAGATGATATTTCAGGATACTACGATACTCCACGGGTGGTAGACCAAGTCTAATAATATGAATAGCAAGGAAAAAGTCTTGATCATGATCACCTTGCAGACACCCATAAACTACCTTCTGTCTAACCATCATGTCAGACTGAGCTTTCATGTCCTCAATATTTTATAAGAAGAGCATTTGCCAAAAAAACAATTGAGGTCAAAAGGAGGGAATCGTGAAACGAAGACGATCTACAACTTAACCAAAGTCAGAGCCCATATCGTGAATCTTGCTTCCTCACAAGATGTGATCCTGAAGTACCCAAGATTGGGGCCTAGATACCATAAAAGCATATGAGGAAGCTCAACTGCTGAATATAGTCCCAAACCATCAAGCCGAATGGGAAATGAAGTCGACCTTCATTGGAGGTATCTGAAAAAGGGACCTCCACAAACTACAATCTCTTCAATAGACCCTCGTAATTCTTTGTCAAAATATGTTGTAGCCTCCTCCATGTACATAGATTGACAAGTCCTCAAGCCAAGTAGAAGCTTTGTGATACCCATACACGATTGAAGCAAAAAGAGTTCACTCTTGGGATCACCCAACTGAGGAAGAAGATGCATCAACTCAACAGTCTTAGAAGCCCTCTGCATAACCAAACTTTCAATAAAACTTTTGTCTTTACTAACAGCTCCTTCAAACAACTTGACCCCAAACAAAGGTCTCCCAATATTCTCCGGGAACAACTATTTGTGGAGCTTCCTACCATCATATGTACGCTAGAAACACTTAGTTTTACGAAGAATATTATACCAACTAAGTTTACATTTTTTACTATATGCAAGTAAAGCTAGAGGATTTTATACCAAATAATACTTGTACGTTCAGATCAGATAATTGCAACACCCGTTGTCGTGCAACTACTTGAAAATCATGGCAAGCCGATGTAGCTAGGCACCACAAGTTTAGTCCTCATGTGAAGACACTAAATTGCTTTTAAAAAAAGAATTAATACCCGACGACGGTAGTGAAAATATTGTAACTTTGTATTTAATGGAATATATCTTTACGTAATAACATGTCTCATAAACGAAATACAATCATGAAACTTCAGACGTAATACACTAATTCAATATTTTATCGAATTATTATTAATCAAATCTTCCTTTCTGCTCAACCATCAAGATCAAAAGCTGATGCGGGAAAGCTGTCAGCCAACCCAGTTCCTGTCTTGAAAGTGATCTCAGACGATCAGTGATATGAACTTCACTGACAATGAGCCAAATGAAGAGCTCCTTTACCTTTACGCCCGTCAAACTCTTGGCAATTTTTCAATTTAAGAACAGACAATAGAAGATTTAGACAGATCAATTTCCTCATTCTTTAGATCGTCAACCATTATTTGAACATCATGAATTTGAGTTGTGATTAGTTTATCTTTGGTGGTATATTTTACGCTAGAAGATTCTTCAAGAACGTATTTTTTGTTAATTTTTTTCCAAATTTTAGATGCAGATTTAAGGAAGAAGTATGTACCAAATAATTGGTTAGAAATAGTGATCAGAATGACACGATGACGAATCTGATTAGCATTATCTTAATTGATAGAATGAATTTTTAGTTTTGGATCAGATAGAACAAAGACTACGTTAGACACTTCTAAAGCAGTATAAGTTTTTTCTTGCCAACAACAATAACAAGATCGATCAAAAGATTCAATTTTTATTACGTTAAGCAAAGGAACTTGTGACACTGTTGAAACAGTAGCTATTTTTTGCTTTGATGTCGATGTAATCAAGGACGTTATTGGTGTTTCAAAATCATCCATGTTATTCCCAATTAAAAAGAAATACTCTTAAGTGTGATGTTACAAGTAAGGATACAAAACTCAATTAAGATGTAAATCTAAAAGATTATACCAAAACAGATTAACACATAAGGCGTACAGGCAGACAACGATGACAACTACTCTCTTAGGATCTGGTGTGAAGTGTGCACATACAATCACATCGATGAGCAAAAGCGAGGAAAAATCGAACTGGGCTACCCAAGGAGCTCCCGGAGACTGAATTTGCATCCCCTTGCATAAGAAGCGACATGCGCCGACATGTCCGGGTGAAGAATTTTTGGACCAAAGTGGCTTAAATCTAGTTGGGCTACCCCACTATGCACATATGAAGCCCATATTTCATCCGGATCCTCAAATGACCTATTGATTATAATCCACATATAAGGAGGAAAAGGAAGCTTAAAACTCCCTAATGTGTGACTACAACTTTTCTTTTTTGTATTTGAATTACAAAAAAAAAAAACAAAGTTGAGTATATTATAAAGGAAAAGAGATATGATTTACACAACAAAATGTAGTCCACATATGGATACACTAAATTGTTATAAAAAAAGTAATAATACATGACAACGGTAGTGAAAATATTACAACATTGTACTTAATGGAACATTCTTTACATAATAACATAGCTTGATAAACAAAATTCAATCATGAAACTTCAGGCGTAATACGAAAATTTAATATTTGTTCATATTATTATTAATCAGATCTTCCTTTCTGCTCAACCATCAAGCTCAAAAGCTGAAACGGGAAAGCTGTCAGCCAACCCAGTTCCCGTTTTGAAAGTGATCTTCTCAGACGAGGGGCCAGTGATATAGACTTCACAGACAGTTAGCCAAATGAAGAGCTCCTTCACCTTCACGCCCGTCAAACTCTTGAGCTTCCGAGCCTCCGCAAAGCCCGTGACTTCTGTACCATAAGAAACAGTCTCCTGGATCTTCTTGAAAGTATGCTCCTCCTTCTTTTGAAGGATCCAAAAGAACCCTAAGTCCTTGTTGAATCCAAATTCCACGACTTCATCTAGGGGAAGCAGACCCAGAGGAAGGGATATGCTCTTTAAGAACTCGGCCACCATCTTCTTACAGACGGCATCCCCGTTGGAGATGTTTGCATTTACACGGTGAGCCTGAATGGTCTGAGATGCCATTTGAGGGTGTTGTTTGGAAACAAAAGGAGCAAATTAGAAGTGGGTCTTACCCTGTAAAAGCTATTTGCTGGATCCAAATGCTGAACTCGTAGATGCTACAAGTCACAACTAGTTCTTGATGAAATGAGGAAAGACGGATGAGCAATTTATACAAGTATAACAACAGCAACAGCGTGAAAGCGGGGACAAAAAGGCAGACATAGAGCGTAGCAGTAAAAAGGACATGGAATACAATAAAATAATTAAGGAGTGTTTCGAAATTCCGTCCCAGCTGATATGAAATTCGCCACACATAATATCAAGCGTTGTCTCGCTATATATTTTATTAAAGTTGACGTAGACCAAACACCCGATGCTGAATACGTCATTTTAAAATGGCCGACGGAGCCGTTAGTCAAGTACTCTGCACTCTACCAAAGACCAGACTCGCAGTTCGTGAATGCAGTGGTGAATTCAACCCGCCGTTGTCTACAATTCAGGGACTTGACGGAACAGAGTTCAACATCAAATTGACTTGACGAAGCTCTATATTTTGTGAAATGGATTTAGACCAAGCGCTGCTGAAAGTGGACGTCTAATTTTAAACACTTTTCCTCTTGTATCACACCAATGTCCAACAAATAAAAAGTCAGTCCAAAATGGATTGTAAAATTCTATACGTAACATGATTTTTTTTTTGGATCTACATGGGCCGAAGCCCACCCCTCTCCAAACAGGTGCCAGAGCCCGGATGACCCAAGAGGTTGGTAAATCTAGCTGACCCGAACGGATTCGAACCAGCGACCCTTCGTGAGGGGCACACTGGCTTGACCGTCCGGGCTACGCTGGCCGGGTCACGTAACATGATTTTGTTGATCTGAATCCAAGTTAGAATTGGACAATAACTTTGGTGAATTTCGGCCTAATCTTACAAAATTGAGTTGCCAGCGCCGGCATGGAACTAGGATTATATTAGGCGTTTGTTCTTCTGGTCGTCTTCTGGCATAAACAGTACCTCAAACGAACCGGAATGAAGCGAGCTGTCAGATGCAAGAAGATTGTTTTAAACTGTCGATTATGAAACCAGAAAATGCAGTGGCAAGAGCAGCGGTAACACGACCTTTACTGTAGTAGCCAAACAGAGGAAGAAGATAAGGCGAGCCCTAGGATGATCACGTGAAATCAGTGTCGTCGGATCACCCGTTAGTGGGCATGGCCCGCATGACAAGTAATATTCAACAAGACTTTGGTCCATTGACATTATTAAAGTCATGTAGTTCCCTTTCACATTGTATTTCTCTTTCTTTAGCCAATTAAAGAGTGTATTTAACATCATATTGACACTTTTCCTCTTTGGGATAGGATTTAAGGCTGTGAAATTGGATTATTTGAAAGCGGATTTTGATTAGAATCTTGTATCACATCAATGTCCAAATAAATAGAAAGTCGGTCCAAAATAGATTACAAAATTTTATACGTAGCATGGGCTTTGGATTGTTTTGATTTAGCTTTACAAGTTGAGTTGTCAAACGCTGGACATAATCAATTAGTTTATGTATTAGTAAAAGACATGCCAAATTTAAGTTTAGCTATGAAATTAAACCATTTCTAACCAATGCTTTTGACCAAATAATCATTGTAATCCACGTATTTCAACCTATGTGGTCTATGTATTGTTCAAATTGTTAATTCTTATTAGTATTACCTATTTTTTAAATTATGGAAAGATGTGAGTCCTTTGTAACAAGAATTTGATCTACAAGTAATAATTCATGAGAAGTTCTAAAAAAATTTCAAGCACTAGCTTTATTTTTCAATGAAGTTTGAAAGTTCTTTTTTCATCTTGGAAATCTAATGATGCTAACCTTGATAAGCCATTGCGTATGCCTGGGGTTATCTTTATAATAGTAATCAAGCATACTCATGAATATTGAACAATTAGATTCTATATCCTGACAATTTCTCAGTCAAATACAAACGCTATGCTATAGCCATTAGAAACCTTGGTGAGAGGAGAAGGCACATAGAGCTCAAGTTCAGTAAAAGGAATTCTAACACCCTGTCCGACAAGCAAGAAAAATGGGTCGGGAAGTAACATGAGGTAGATAGGGCTTGTTCTGAAAGTCCTAAGATTTTCTTCAACACAAATGCTAATAAGATCCTAGAAGACACTAGGGCTGATGTACCTTCTACTTTCTTCATGATGGGAGAGTGGAACGAATAAAAATATCTCTTGGGTTCTCTATAAAGCAGTCATGCTCTATAATCACCTTCCTCCTTTGGTTCTCAGTGGTCAATTCAACAACCAATGCAGATTTTGGCAAGTTCAGCTTCAGCAACATCTTCAATATCAACCTTTTCTATAGCACCCCCATCCCTTTGCCTTCATCATCCCTAATGATATCCACAAATGTTGCTAGGTTGTTCTTTTTTGCGGCAATAGTCTCGATCTTAGTCCATCCTCTTGGAGGAAGCTAGCATAGAACATTCCTTTTGTGCAACATCCTCTCATTTCTATGCTTCTAGTTGATTATGCATTTCTTTATGAATGAACGAGATTTCCTAGGAACTAAGTGTATTCTTTTGTTCAAACACATGTCTGTTGCAACATGTCTGAATGTGGCAATAGTTGGTTAAGAACTCCATGGTGTGTTGGTCATTATCCAAAATGTAGGTATTGATCCAATCATGGATATTGATGTAAGAAAAGAAGTTATTCAGATAATCTCTTTTCATTATACCCTCCCAGACAACTTTCGTATTAACCCAATCACATATTGCATGTAATATAGATTCCACTGTGTTTGACATCTAGGGCAAGAAGCATTTTGCATCATGTTCCTAATGACTCTCCATTGATTTGTGAAGACAGCTTTATGGTTTAGCATCCAACATAACATTTTGATTCTAGCACTAACCCTAGATTTTCGAATCACACTCCAATCCTCACTGGAAATAATGTCCTCCCCTTGTCTTAGTTTGGAATAAGCAATTTTTGTAGAGTATTACCCATTAGTATTATGTTATCATACCCTATCTTCCTCATGGGTTCCATCAACATGAATGTGAATCTATTGTATATCCTTAATTAAGTGTTTAAGAAATCATCTTGTAGGAACTCGAGCTCCCTGGCACCATTGAGGTTGACCAAGCTTGCCTCCTTTAGATCAAAGAGTTCCTCTGCTATAGGTCTCAGACAATTATTCCTCGAGATAGGTATGTTCGTCCACCACCTATCGTCCCATACTCTAATATCTTGGTCATTCAAGGGTGGACGATATGAGTTATTGTCAATGAATTTCTTAGGAACATACACTTCCTGTACCAACCTGGATGCAAATATCACTTTATTGTTGAGCCTTGCTTCAAACTTCCTACACCCTCATAGCCTTCATCCCAAGGACACCATTTTTCTAGTTTCTCATTACTTGTCCTAGGAAACCAATGAGAGGGGATTTAGCTTATGGTCCCACCCCAACGAACCTCTATATGGTACTATCAATATTATCACATAGCTTCATGGGGAGGATGGGGGTTTGCATAACGTAGGTGGACACCACACAGAGGATTGCTTTAGTGAGGCACATCCTTCCTGTAAAGGCAAATTTCCTACAAAGAACCTTGCACCATGGGGTGTCCTTTCTTATACTTAAATCCCAAATGTTATTCGATAACAAGTCTTAGTTACATTCCTTCATAGCCTTTACTCATAGGTTACTACTCTTCTTGTTTCTCACTACTGTGTCCCATGCAACCAGAGAAAGGATATTTGCCTTATGATCCCCCCACCAAAATGAACCTTCATGTAGCACATCAATAATGTCATAGAGCTTCATATCAATGATATCAATTTGCATAAAGTCATTGAAAACTTCTTTTACCAATCATGATGAAATAAAAAATATCTATGAAAGGAAATAATTCCAAAATATATTGTCTTATATATATTGTAAAGTGAATCCATATCATTAGCCAATATATAGAATTAGGTAAGTTCAGCGACATCAGACATTGGGATGGTGATGTTGCAAAGAAAATCCCATATCCATGGATAACCATACAGATTTTCTACCGTACCAATTGGTTATGGCATCAACATGGTTTCTACTTATAATACTAATAATGGTTTTTATATGAATATAGATTTAGTAATCACACTACAATTTTTAGTTTATTAAGTGTGTATATGTGCATCTAGTATTTTAATTGTGTGTACCTTTTAGGGTATTTATACATAGTCGTGTATGTTCATTATTTGGTACAATATAAAGTGTTTTTCTTTATATTCTAGTTGTATAATGGTAGAGTAAAATGTAATTTTTCCACTTGTGGTGTTTAGATCATACTTTTTAGTGACGATTTTTGGTGCTTTAAATGGGAGTTTTCGTTATGTAGTTGTAATCTTTAATTTCAAAACCCAAGTGAGTGGATTCTTCTAGAAGAGTATATTGACCTGTTTCCTATTTTCTAATTGATATGCACTCATTTTCAATAGATATCAAAGAAATACTAGTAACCATAAATGCGATAATTATAGGAATGAAATTATAAATGTGAGGGTTATAAGAAGTAACCACACATAAACTAAGGAATGTGTCACATGCAGTTGATGAGAAATACCACACGTAAAAATGGGCTGAAGAATACCCACACTTTGTGAGGAAATGTTCATCAAGAATCAAAGTGTGGTGAATCTCCCTTAATTTGGTACATAGTAGAAGTTAACAAAGAATATGAAATATAATAGTAGTAGTAGAAAAGAAACCATATGAGTCATCTGGAGTGACCAATTATTGATTTAAGAGTTACACATTATCCATATTTTGATAATGACTTAAAAATTCCATTCATATGTATCTAATATGTCTACTTAAGATTGATTTCAGGCATTAGGTACATGAAAAGGATATTTAAATCAAGCCCTAGCTTGATCAAATTCATGTCAAAAGCAATAAAAATGCACTTTTTTGAAAAACACCCTAAAACCCTTAGGATGATTTTTGTAATCATTTTTATTGATGCTATGACTTGTAACTAAGATGAGAAAAAATTAGCATTCGGATGTTTAATCACTTTTAAGACATTTTACAAATTTCAATATAGGCTATTTTTTGGTCAAGTTTTATCTTCAAAAAATTTGACCGATCCCCTTGATGCATTTTGAGAAAATTTAGTTTCGGTCGAGTTTACCATACACAGAACTCGACCAATCTTCGCACTAATCAAAACTAATTTAAGCGGTTCAATCAAGTTTCATCTAGGATAAAATCAACTGATGCTTCAAATTAGCTTTGTCACATACTGCATTGGTCGAGTTACCTTTATTAAAACTCGACTGAATGCACTATATGAAAAATGTAGAAAAAGTGACTCTAACTATTGGAGTGTTGCACAACTCAAAATTATGTTCATTTCAACACTTCAAATGGCTAGAAAATGTTCCTAAGTGATCCTACCCTCCAGTGGACACCTCTAACTATAAAGAAGACCTCTTTGAATTCATTCCAAGGTTTCTCCTTTATGATATTCAAGCTCCTAGATATAGTTGAGTGCATCCAATCCACTTGAGCCCCTTTCTCTATCTTGTTTGCAAATCAAAACATCCATATGTGTGAGATAGTATCTTTACAAGAGAGATACTCCATTGTTGCATTGTAAATCTCTCAAAGCTTCTCTTTCCTCAACCCCCTTTTCAAGATCAAGTCGGTGAAATCTTATCCAAGTGAAGGAGAAGGTGCAAAGCTTCTTCAAGGCTGAAGGAGAAGGTGCAAAGCTACTTCAAGGATGAAGAAGAAAGTGATAAGCTTCTTCAAGGGTGAAGAAGAAGATTCTCAAGCTTTTGTAAGTGGAAGTATAAGGAAAAGGTAGAAGCTCCATGGAGGAGAGTGGGTAAATCCTCTAGTCCAAATACTTGTTGTAGTAGTATATCATCTTGGTGAAGGTTATAGATAGATACAAAAGTGGGTAAATCCTCAGAGGTTGAAGACTCTTTCTTAAGAATAGGTAAGCCCTTTTTGTAAGGTTTATTTTCTGCTTTTGGTCCTTAAAAGGAAGGTCATCTTGTATGTCTTATAATGGAATATAAGTATAGATGTGTTGTAAAATCCTAGAGTTGACCTCTCTAGGTAGTTGACCGACTATCTTCTAGTTTGAGGATAGGAACCACTCTACATAGCTTGTGTTCTTGTTCTTATTCAATCTCTCTCATACTTTCTATGCATGCTTATTTTCATTACAAATTCAATATTTGCAATCCTACCACTTGAAGTAATTTGAGATCGAATCTATTTTGTGCAAGTGTTTTAGCTCTATTCACCCCCTGTAGAGCCCATTGATCCAACAAGTGGTATTTGAGCCACAATCTTCTCTGACAACATCTCCTATGAGACAAAAAGATGGGATACAACTTACTTGGGTGTCTCAACTTGGAAGGTGGTTTCTCCATGAGACCCCCAATCTTCGACAACATAAACTTCCTCTATTGGAAGAGACACACGCAGTTCTACATTCAGGAGATGAACTATAACATGTGGAAAGTAGTCATCCTTCTATACATGGAGCTGGTTGGAGATGTAGACACATAGGATGAAGGTACACTCAAGAAGGTGCAACTCAATGCAAAGCTATAAGCATCATCTAGTCTACCCTCACCCCTTTTGAGTTTAACCAAATCTCTTCTTGGTAAACAACCCATGACATATGGAATAAGTTGTGCATCACCTATGAAGGCAAAAATCAAGTCAAGGAGTCCAAGATATACATGCTAAAGGGTCTCCTTGAGAACTTCAAGATGGGCAAGAAGGAGAGAGCATTAATATGTACACAAGGATGAATACCATCATTAATGGACTTGCTCAATTGGGCCACCCCACGGATAGAGGGGCCACCAACACCAAGATTCCAAGGTCTCTTCCCAAGAAATGGGAATACAAGGTGATTTCAATTGAAAATTAGAATCCTTGGTGATATTTACACTGAAAAGATCATTGCAAACCTTCAAGATCATGATCCAAGACTTGACAAGCAAGAAGAATTTGAAAAGCAAGAAGAGAAGGAATCAAAGAATAACAAAGACAATGCCTTCAAAGATCAAGTAGAGGAAATGATTCTCCAACAACAACTTACTTATAGGTCCTCTCCTCCCTCCTCAAGTGAAGATGAATCCCTTAATGACCATGAAACAAACTACTCCAAACATAATCAATTCAAGGGAAAGTCTTTCTCCTCCACTCCAAGGTGCTATGAATGTGGCCAAAAGGGGCATTACAAGAATGATTGCCCCAAGTTAGAGAGATACTACCATAAGAGAAGCTACAAGAATAAGGAGTACTACAAGAAGGATTGTTTGCACAAGAAGAAGGACAATAAAGAAAGAAGAAGCAAGGATGCAACCCATGTTGCATGGGAAGAGTCTTCTTTAAGTGATGCAATCTAAAATGAGGGAGAATGCCACCTTGGACTCATGGCCTATACAAGTGAAGATATTGGTGAGGTAACTGAGGTAAGTGAGGTAAGCTTACATGATTTATCTAAAGAAATCCTCATTGATATGCTTAATGCTACATGCTGTTCTGATTCTAAATGTAAATCTAAGAAGAAGAGGTTAGGGAAGATCATAGATGAATTATATGCTAAAATTGATATTCTTAATCAAATTGAGAAGTTGCATCTTGATAGCATTGATTCTTTGCAAGGGAAGTTTCTTGATCTTGAGCTCCAATACAATGGAGTTGAAGTAGAGATTGGTATCTACCTTAAGAACATCAATAGTCTTAAGGAAGAAAACCAAACCCAAGTAGATGAGTTTGCCTTACTTAGAATTGAAAGTGATGATCTTAGACTTGCTTATGTCACTATTAAAGATGAAAACAAATTTTATCTTGATGAGATTGTTATTCTTAGAACTAAAAATGCTAGATTGCTTTCTTAAATCATTGATCTTTCTTCTAAACCTTGATTTCCAAGTAATGTAGCAGCTAGTTTTACTTTAGAAAAAGATTATTATCTTAGTAAAGCCCTCAATTTTGAGGCTGACTTAATTCATGTACAAGATGATCTTTCTATCTTATCTTCTACTATCATTATTCTTAGTGATGATAATAAAAGACTAAGAGCTTCATTGCAAAAATCCCTCGAAGGGAAGAAATCCCTCAATGAATTCCTAAATCACTCGACCAAAAAAGTTGGAACTAGTGGTTTGGGATATGTAGGGGGAACTCCCAAGAGAAAGAGCAAGGCTAAGGGTAAGAAAAAGAACAAGGAACCTCCTGTTACAACCCCAATTTTTGGGTTTATTTGGTGAGAAATGTAATTTCTCATATTAAGAATATTTAATAAAATAATGATATAATTTGGTTTGAATAAATGGATTATGTTTACAATGGCCTTGATGTTTGTTTTGTGGGCTTTATTGGCTATTGGGCCCAAACAACAAGAAAATTCAATTAGTGAATGAATAATCGAATATTGGAGAAAATAAAAATGTGGAAACCTCTAGAAGGAAAATCCAAAGAGGGATTTCGTGCCTCTTGGGTTACTTGGGTTCCAAGGAGTCCAAAGTTGCATAAAGAGTGCAATAAGAAAAGATCAATTAAGTATTTCTTTATTAAGAAAGAAATTGAAAATAATGACAAATGCGGAAAACAAGTAAAAAGAGGTATAATTGAAATATCCTTTGTGGAATTTTGTATCCCAAGGATTCCTAATGATAAAAGGAATACCAATAAGGAACATAAAAGAGAAATAAAGAAAGATTCTCAAAAAGAGCTATTTTAATAAGACATAAAACAAGATAATGAAGAATAATGCATTTAGATGCATCTAGAAGGATAATGAGTATCCTTAATGAGGAATTTCGAAATCTTTGAGTTTCTTGGGATCCAAGGAGTCCCAATAAAGAGGAAAGAAAGAGAAAATACCAAATTACAAAATAAATGGATAATAGGAATACATAATTAATGAATTATGTAATTTTGTTAAGAAAGAAGGTATTTCCTACTTAAGGAAAATATAAATTCAAGGCCAATGAATTAAAAGGCATGAATAAAGACAATAAGAGAGAGGATTTTCGTATTTCTAATTATCCATGCAATAAAGAATATCAAAAGGTAAGTAGGAGAGAGAATCTTGCTTCTCTTTGAAGGAATCACATTCCTAATAGGAAAGGGCTTTGCTAATTCATGGATGAATGTCCTTAGGCATGGATAGACACCCCTATATAAGGGGGAAAGCCTCTGGATCAAGTTCCAGAGAGATCCCACGAAATTCTCTCTTCTTCATCTTCTCCTTCTTTTGTGAAAACCCTAATCCAGAGGGTAGTCCAACCCCTGGGACACGAGGAGCCATGAGCAGGAGTTTAGTGGTAACACGATGCTTCCATGACACCACGAAGAGCGCAGCCATCTCCCCCGCACTCTGGAGCTTGCACAGCAGTCGTTGCATGGCTGTAGGTCGGCCATGAGTGGCATAGCCTAGCAGGACGATCCAACCGCACAACCAGCGACCTGAGGGGTCCCCTGCGTGCGCCGAGGCACGAAGGAGCCAAGGAAGGAGTTGGCAGTAGGAACCGGGCTTGGGAGTGGAGGTAGGAGGCTGGCGTAGCCCTGCACTCGGTGGCTGGGGCAGTAGCCGTCGAGCTACTGGAGGTTGAAGAAGGGAGAGGCATATTGGAAAGAATTACCATTCTGCGAACTAAACAACCAATCCACTTAATCAGGGGCGAAGTTGTCATTTTGAAATGTTTCCCAAACAAGCCGCGCCTGCGTTGCCTGGACGGGGTGATGTGGCGCTCCGTGATTGGTCCAGCTAAGCAAATTTTGTAAAATTTGTATCTCTTTATTAGTAACTCGGAATATCGTGAAACTATATATCAAATTGCTCAGAAAAATGAGGGGAACCCAATAAAAATATAGTTAGAATATAATTCCTCTTGCTATCCGAAATGTAGTGTAAATTATCATCTTTAATGAATTAAAGATTAAGAAATCCTATTTTAAAATGAATAATGTGTTTAATAGGGTTTAATGGATGATTAAAGTTGGTAGTAACCTGTTAAGGATAAAAAGGAACGTTAAGATCGAAAAGGATGAACTTTGCATATAATTAGTTAATTTAGAGTTTCATATGCATGCAGATACTTTAATGGGCCTTGAAACCCTAATGTTGACTAATTCGACTATTAATGGCTATAATTGATTAATTTCATGATTAAAGTTGGAATATGCGGAGTCTAAGCTATTTGAGCATTAAACTTCCTAATTTGTGGATAAATACCCTAAATATAGTAATTAGGGTTTTCTCATGAATAAAAGGTGGAATTAATAGCAAATTGAGTTCATATATGATTTAGACCATAATGAACTATGAATTGATGATAATTGTGTATAATGATCTTGTCATGAATTAAAGGGGTAAAAATGGTAAATTTAATGAAAAGAGGTTTAAGGGGCTTAATTAATGGATAATTATGCCTTTAATCTGAAACTGAGGATTAGATGTTGAGATAATTAGGGTTTGTAATCAATTGCGTTAAATTAGGGTTTAAAATAGTAAAAGATGAAGGGAAACCCTAATTGCAATGGAAACCCTAAAAGTGGACTAGAAACCCTAAGAAGCGAGCTAGATTTAATAGATCTTAATGACATGAGTAATAAAAGGAAATTGTATAATTGTTTCAGGATCCTATTGAATGCTTGCATGCTCATTATTGTTTGGATTATTCCTGCACCTGAATCTACATGTACAAGTATGTGGTTACGCTTATGAATATATCGAATTAGTTTTCCGAGGTTTACCGAAGCTTTCATCGATGACATGAATTAATTGTTGGATGATTTTAATTCATGCAAACTATAATGTGGATATGACTATCACCTAAGATATGTGCCTACTAGCTCAGATCCTGGTCCCCTCTGTGGCTTATTAGTTGACCTCGTACATGGCTACCTAAGAGGTAGGTCCATCAGGTCATTGGATGACTTAGTACATGGCTACCAATGGGGTAGGACCATCAAGTCACATTGAGTTAGATATTGGGCTACCTTCGGGTAGTGCCATGCGACTCTATTACCCTATGTATTGGATACCTGTAAGGTAGGACCATGGTGGCAAGAATCTACCTAAAGAGAGGTAGCATACAAGTCCACTACAGGGATAGCATAGAGTTAGGGGATAGGTAAGGATTGAGTAGTGTGGCTTAAAATGTAATCTTGGTTGTTAAATGAGTAATTGAATGATTACATTGTTAACATATTTGCATGATTATTGTTTCCCCCACATACCAGCTTCTTTCTAACCGATGTTTTGTTTGTCGGCATTTTAGGTACAATGAAAAGAACAAACAGTAAAGTGGCTTATGTGGACTTAAATGAGAATTAATGTGCATGGGAGGATTAGTTAGATCAGTACCTTCATGGTTAGAAGTTTAGAAATCCCAGTTTTTAAAAGGTAAGCAAACTTTTATTTTATACAAGTTTTCTGTTTAGTTGGTAAAGTTTATTAATTATTATTGATTATTTGTCGAACCTTTGATCCGAGTTATTAGATAACGGCTCTGCTCTCTTGGTCTCCTTAAGTGGGGGTTACCGGGAGACGGGGTCATTACAATTGGTATCAGAGCGAAGGTTCCTCAATTAATCTTTAATAATTATTAAATTTTACAAATTCTGTAGAACCCAAGGGAGTTATTAGAGGATTATCCAAAAGACAGAGGTGTCTAGAAAAGGATCACGACCGGGGGCTGGAAATATTTTCCTTCACACTGCTAATCGGAATACGAGGACTCCCGGATCTGTGTGTCTGGTTGGCCAAAGTCTTAGGATATGAATCGAAATAAGATACCTTTAGAACTCTCTCCTCTTGTTCATCCCTTCGCAACTCAAATTCTGATAAGGACCTTAAGGATTAGGGTTTCCTCTCTTCTCCTCACCCTCTTGAGGTATGGGTAAGGTTGATAAGGATTAAGGAATCCTCCACCAAATTAATAAAAAGCATGTAAATAAGATGTCATGGACATAAGCTTAATAGAGTAAGCGTTAAAGGATAGATACATGCTTAGGTCGTATACATGAGTTGTCGTTGCCCTCAGGAGAGGCATGAGGATAGACCTCCTTGACAGGAGGATGAGTAGAGAGAGTTAATCTTGGAGGTAGAGACCTCCATTAAAAGTAGAGACCTAGCACATCCTTTGAGGATGATGTTAACCCTAACCCTAAGTGAAGGTTAGAGAGAGAGACGTCATGATGATGTTGGATAAATTGGACATTATGATAAATCCCTTTGTTTCGATGATGACAAACATTTCATTCTTATTAATCTAACGAGCTACTTGAGTGTGCAGGATTAAGGTGGATGACAAAGCAACTAGGGAAAATCCACAAAGCTTACATATTTATATTTTCATGCAATGTAATCACTGTTGTAAAAACTTGTACAAATATATAATGTACAAGTACTTAGATTGCATGTAAATCAAGCGTTGGATCTTCCTAGCCAATTACCACACTTAGATAGGTCATCCCTTTCAAATAGGATCACATATGCACACTCATACACACACTTAGTGGTTTAAATAAAAGATTGAAACAGAGTCAATCTCGGTCGACCACACTCCTCGACCGAGACACTCTCGGTCGACAAACTTCTCGACCGAGATTGACCCAAGTAGCCGTTAGACACAGCTGACAAAGTAGTTGGCAGTTGCAAATGAATGTTGATCCAGAGAGCCTGTCGGTCGACAAAACTTCGACCGAGTAGGTATCTCGGTCGACAAATTGTCGACCGAGATGGTCTCTGACAGCAACTGCAGAATAAAGAAACTAGCCGTTACTAATGCACCTAACTTATATCTAACGGCTAGTTAAGCACTTAGAAACCCCTAGAAGTTGTCTAGAATGTCCTTAAGCATCCATAGGCCATTTCTATAAATAGGACATGCCTTAGGACACCAAAAACACCTAAGCTATACTTGTGCTATACTTGAGCTTGAATACACACTTGCAATCTGTTTTAGAGCAATAGAGCAATTCCTACACTTTCCATTCATTCCTATTGCTCCCATTTCGTGTCCTATAGGATAGTATCTCCTATCCACTACAATCACATTGTCATACACATTGGTTAGGAGATCTACACGCTTGATATAGGCAAATCAAGCCTTGGGCTTAAAGGATAAGTTGTAATTTCCTTTTTCTTTCTTGTTCCTTTGTATCTTTTGTACTCTCCTTGCTACTCCTAGGGTTGGAGGCTGCGGATCGGAGAGGGTTGACTTCTCAGGTGGAGAAGGGGACTTCAAGCTACTTCAAGAAGGCTATCGCACGGGAAGCTACTTCAGAAGGCTGGTGCAACGGGAGTTGGTGCATCTACTTCAAGGGAAGGCTGCTTCAAGGTTGGGCGATTACTTCTAGGTGAAGGCTGCTTGAAGGGTTTGGGAAAAGAAATTGTATTTTATGTAAAGTCCTTGCGAGGTAATAAAATAAATTTCTTTTCAAATCCCGGTTGGGTAAGCAACCGGGTAGTGGACTGACGGCTATAGTATTTGCTATAGTTGGAACCACTCTAAACCCTGTGTCTCCTTGTCCAATATTTTCATTGTGGTTATTTGAGTTTAAATAATTATTAAAATCTTGTTTAAAACTCTATTCACCCCCCTCTAGTAGTTTTTAATTGGTATCAGAGCAGGCTTCAAGGAACCCTAACCAGGTCTTGAAGAATGAAGGGCGGAGGTGACTACAACCGCAGGCACAGGAGCAACTTGGACCAACCTTCAACAAGCTGCAATTGGTGTTTAGGAACGAACCATACAACAATTGGCTGTCCATGGAAAGAAAAGAAGAAAGAGGTCCATAAGAATTGTTTCATTGCTACAACCAATGAGGAGGAAGAAGAAGAGGTAAGCCTTCTTGATTTATCAAAAGAAGAGCTAATTTCTAGTATTGAAGAAACTCACAATAAGTATATTGAGTGCAAGAAGAAGTTAAAGAAATCTAGTAAAATAATCGATGAGTTAAATGCTAGACTTCTTGCTCTTACTTCCGAAAATGACGATTTATATGCTAAATTGAATACTCTTGGTTTTGAAAAAGATAGCATTGTTTCAGAAAATCGTACTTTGAAATCATCTCTAAATAGTAGTGATGTGAAGATTTTTACTCTAGAATCAAATTATGATCTTCTATATCAAGAAAAGGTTGAATTACTTGCAAAGTTAAATGATTTTCAAAAACAACCTGTTTTGTGTACACATCTAGATTATGATAATATAGTGAAAGAAAGAAATTCTTTATCATCCAATCTAGATCAAGCAAAACTAGACATTAAGAAAAGAATGGATGAGATCGTTAAGTTGCAACAAGAAGTTAGTAGGTTAAGCAACAATGGAATCCTTGATAGAATATTGGATAATTCCTATCATCAAATAGGGAGGAGAGGACTAGGTTATAAGCCCAAAGGGAAATCTCATCAACAGCCTAGTTGGAGAAAGACACGAGCACATCAAACTACATTTGCATCAAAGAACAACCTAGAACAAAACCATAGAAATAGACTTGAGGTTGATTCTATATGTTGCCATTATTGCTCACGTCTTGGACATTATTCTTTTTCATGCCCATACAAGAAAAAGAATGTTGAGTTGGTATGGGTTCCAAAACCGCCAAATTGAATTGGTTAGACTAAGTTGAGATATGACCAAAGACTTTAATTTGCATACCTTTATGTCTATCTCAACTTAACATATAGGGATAACAAATTTATATCAATTAAGGTTAATCAAAACTTAAAAAAAAAAATTTGAATATGATTAGTTGAGATATAATGTTACTTTGATATTCATATGTTTATCTCAAACTGATCTTTGAAATAATTGAATTAGATACAGTCTATATTGTACTTATTCTGAACACTTTCCAGAAATTCGGTCGGTCGAGAATTTGTCGACCGAGTGAACCTCGGTCGAGAAATTGTCGACCGAGCATGTCACTATTTTTCAGAATGCTGTAAAATTGTTGAATTCTTTTGAAATTGTTCAAAATTGTTGTCTATTCGTGATTAATGACTGTATAATAAAGTATCAATTATGGAAATCATTCTTGAAAGATTATGAGAAATGAATTTGGTCAAAAACCAAAATTATTCTTAGTTCAAAGAAAATTTTTGTTCTATCATTACATGATTCTATTGTTCTCTCATTACATAGGCAAGCAAAAGAATTTATCGGTGATATATCTCTTAGAAATGCTTGCAAAGATTACAATGTTTTCAATTGGTATCTTCAAAAGATTTGAAACATTCATTGTGTTCTCATGATTAGTATCATTTAAACACGCATCAAAAATTGATATGAATGCTTAATTGGAAATCTGAAATTTATGCCTCTTGGTAAAAATGTAATTTGACCAAGGGGCGCCATGGTCGTAGTCAAGGGCGACCTAAAATAAGCTTTGACAAAATGCTTATTTGGACATCAATCTATTGAACTTAATCTTAGTATATTTTTGATAAAGGTCAAAATCAAAAAATTTATCATTTGTGACCTTAAAAGCCTTAAATTGCTTAATTTGTAAGATTAAGGGGGAGCTTATAAAAACAAATTTGATTATTTGATTATGAAACGTTGTTAACATCATTTGGAGTTTATCATGACCTTCGGATTCTTAAAAGTAATTTGTATGAAAAATGATATATCTTGCTCTTAAAGGAACTCTCTAAACAAATCAGGGATTAACATCCCTTGTTTTGGTTGGAGACATTTTTTTACTCTAAGATTAAAAGGACTCTCATTTCATTTAGGGCTTAACATCCCTTGATAGATGAGAAATAAATATACATTCATCATAAGCTTAAGGGAATCTCATATCATTTCAAGGCTTAACATCCTTTGCAAATGATTGAGAAACAAATTGTGGATAAATTAGACATAAATCCATGTTCCTAATAGGATATCTATTTAAGGGGGAGCTTAATATAAAATTAAGGGGGAGAAGAAATAAAATGTTTAACCTGGATATCTTTTTGAAATGACAAAGGGGGAGAAAGAATATAAAATCAAAAATAATAAATATAAATGAGTTTCATCTTGTTGGCCAGCACTCACTTGTAAAACAAGAATGGCTACAAAAGGTAATCTTCAGGTATGAAACTTACATGCTTTATATTTCCTTATTTCATATTTAGGAAATGTTTGTCATCTTCAAAAAGGGGGAGATTGTTGGATAAATTGGACATTATGATAAATCCCTTTGTTTCGATGATGACAAACATTTCATTCTTATTAATCTAACGAGCTACTTGAGTGTGCAGGATTAAGGTGGATGACAAAGCAACTAGGGAAAATCCACAAAGCTTACATATTTATATTTTCATGCAATGTAATCACTGTTGTAAAAACTTGTACAAATATATAATGTACAAGTACTTAGATTGCATGTAAATCAAGCGTTGGATCTTCCTAGCCAATTACCACACTTAGATAGGTCATCCCTTTCAAATAGGATCACATATGCACACTCATACACACACTTAGTGGTTTAAATAAAAGATTGAAACAGAGTCAATCTCGGTCGACCACACTCCTCGACCGAGACACTCTCGGTCGACAAACTTCTCGACCGAGATTGACCCAAGTAGACGTTAGACACAGCTGACAAAGTAGTTGGCAGTTGCAAATGAACGTTGATCCAGAGAGCCTGTCGGTCGACAAAACTTCGACCGAGTAGGTATCTCGGTCGACAAATTGTCGACCGAGATGGTCTCTGATAGCAACTGCAGAATAAAGAAACTAGCCGTTACTAATGCACCTAACTTATATCTAACGGCTAGTTAAGCACTTAGAAACCCCTAGAAGTTGTCTAGAATGTCCTTAAGCATCCATAGGCCATTCCTATAAATAGGACATGCCTTAGGACACCAAAAACACCTAAGCTATACTTGTGCTATACTTGAGCTTGAATACACACTTGCAATCTGTTTTAGAGCAATAGAGCAATTCCTACACTTGCCATTCATTCCTATTGCTCCCATTTCGTGTCCTATAGGCTAGTATCTCCTATCCACTACAATCACATTGTCATACACATTGGTTAGGAGATCTACACGCTTGATATAGGCAAATCAAGCCTTGGGCTTAAAGGATAAGTTGTAATTTCCTTTTTCTTTCTTGTTCCTTTGTATCTTTTGTACTCTCCTTGCTACTCCTAGGGTTGGAGGCTGCGGATCGGAGAGGGTTGACTTCTCAGGTGGAGAAGGGGACTTCAAGCTACTTCAAGAAGGCTATCGCACGGGAAGCTACTTCAGAAGGCTGGTGCAACGGGAGTTGGTGCATCTACTTCAAGGGAAGGTTGCTTCAAGGTTGGGCGATTACTTCTAGGTGAAGGCTGCTTGAAGGGTTTGGGAAAATAAATTGTATTTTATGTAAAGTCCTTGCGAGGTAATAAAATAAATTTCTTTTCAAATCCCGGTTGGGTAAGCAACCGGGTAGTGGACTGACGGCTATAGTATTTGCTATAGTTGGAACCACTCTAAACCCTGTGTCTCCTTGTCCAATATTTTCATTGTGGTTATTTGAGTTTAAATAATTATTAAAATCTTGTTTAAAACTCTATTCACCCCCCCTCTAGTAGTTTTCAGATGAGTTAGATGTCATGGTAGATCAGGTGTTGAGATAGACATGCCTTTGGATTGCCATACAAGCCATGAGAGGTTGGATGACCTAGCACCTTTGGCAACCTGGGAAAGGGTCATGCATATTAGAGCAAAGGGTATCTCCTTCATGAATGAAGTTAGAGAAGAACCTATAGAACCCTATGGACTCATGTAGGCAGGGTATAACTTCCACCCAAAGTACGTCAGTGGACGACAGTAGGTTGAAACCCTGGTCAAGGGAGTATGTTGGGTAGCTTATGTGATAATAATAAAGAGCTAAGGATAATCTTGAGAAAAACATGAGTTGAGTATAGGCTTCACCCAGGAAGGGATATGCTTGTGAGCTTGATCTAACTTCATGGAGAGAGGACCTCTAGTAGTAAGGATGGATGTGGAGTTAGATCTAGAGAGAGAAAGAAGGAACCGAGCAAGAAGGTTGGAAACCTAAAACCCCAAAGATGTGAGGAACAATGGGGAGTCGAGAATGATGCGACATAGGTGGATGATAGTGGTTGCCTCATGCATGATCCCTATAGGCTGATGATATCTTAAAGGAACTGAATCCTAGAGAGAGGATGTTTCATTTGCCTATGGTATATGTGTTTACCTTCTGAGATAGGAAGCAAAGTTCCTTAGACCTGAGAGGTTTAGTAACAGGTTGTGAAGCCTTGTTCCTTGTTGATTGTCTTTGAGGAGGACTCAACTATCAGGTACTGCGTATATAAAAGGATCATGGAAGTACATGACATACCTTGGTTATGCTTGATTCATGGTTAAGAGATTGAGGATGCAACTGGATACCCAAGGTGAACCTAGAGTTCTTAGGCCTAAGAGGGGAAGCAATGTATCCGATGCTCATGATGAGATTGAGTCTCTATAGTTTCGAGCATGGCACTCCTCATGTGTAGAGGTAAAAGAAACCCTTTAAGTTAAGGGTATGTTTGATGAACCCCCTCACAAATAAGTTGGTCTAATGTTGAGGAAAGAGAACAAGTATGACTTAGCATGGCTTAGTAGGTGGTCTGCTTGCGCCTTAGTAGCTGCTGGGAAAATAAACCCTAAGGGTGTTTGTGACCTTGGGTCAGGAGTTGTAGTTTCCTCCCATCCTGGGAGAGGGACCCTTTGGTAGGATGTATACCAGTTTTGTGGGTTTTGAGGAAACCTAAAGAGATATCCTAGGATCTTGAGAATCTAAGTGAAAAGTACATGGTATGAGAATGAACCTATAGACCCATAGATAACCATCTCTATGTGCATGCAGATGTGTTACCATGGAGGTAACCGGTATGGGGCTTGACCAAGGTAGGTCGGTTGCCATGTTCCCTATGAAAGGATGAAAGTTAGCCCATGAATGAAGGAAGAGAGATGATGAATGCTTGGGTAAGGTTCTAAGTGGGACATGTACTATGATATAATCCTAAGTCTATCCTAGGGTCAGGTAGGGGTAATACCGATGGAAGTAGGAGTTTCCTAACACCCTAGTTGCACATGACCATAGGGTCGGGAGGTAACAACTATCACTATCTAAGGGCCATGGGTTAGGAGATTGATCACCTTCATAAACTCATGGGACCCAAAGGGAAGATGAGTAGGGCACTCTCTGATGCATGAGGGAAGAGGGATGACCCCAAAAGTGTCGGCACCCTATAGACCTAGAGGAGATGACCAAGGATTGTGTAGTAACCCAAGTAGGTTCAAGACCAATTTTCCATGGAAATAACCTTGATATCGAGATGATTATGATGTAGAGACATAAGTTGCAGGTTTCAACTTAGATTTGAAGGTGTACTGGCAATGTGGGATGTATCATCTCTACTCTTGGAATAGGAAGAACTTTGTGTTTGGACGGCTGCCAAATGCTTATTTCCTCTTGTTATGGGAGGGAGAGATGGGATAGTATGCATGCCATACACCAAGGATAAAAGGTGATGCGAGTTGGAACGTTGCTATGAGGAATGAGGATAGAGACGATAACATACCTTGGTGAAGGGAACGATACCTGGATGGTTTACAAACACTAAGAGGAGTAGTGTAGTCTTCTTGTGAGGCTATTATATCAGGAGCTATGTGGAATTTGCAAGTTAACCAAGGTTGAGTTTGATCACCATGAGGATGAGCTCAGAGTTTCTTGATGAAGACAAACCTAGAGTTGAGATGAGATGATAAGTGGAATACATAGAGGTATATGTTACCTAACACCTAAGGATAAGAAGTGGTAATGAATGCTCTGGTTGAGATAAAGTGCCTAGACGGAAGCTAGAAGGAGCTGAGGTTGTTAGGCTAACCTTAAGTTTGGAAAGAAGATGTGTTTTGGCTAACACACAGACGCAATGATAATGATTAGTCAAGTTAGCGGTGGCCTAGGCCTTGATGCAATAAACAGATGGTTGTAGAACCTCAGATGTACTTCTTTGGAAAGGAAAGTGATAAAACCCTGATGATAGTGGTTTAGGGCTTCCGAGGAATCGACCTTGAGGAATAATGACATACAGGAAATCATGAACACCATACACCATGAAACTACAAAGATAGTAAGTGATGGTAGAGCTTTGGATGCCTAATACGTTGCATGTGGCCATGCAAGCCAGGAGGTGAAGGACGAACACCAGTAACCCAGTGCATGGGTATAAAGTTTAAAGAGTTCCCAAGAGGGGATGGGAGTTCATCACTATGGATGTTGTGAGTCTCCCCTAGATCAATAAAGGTTAAGATGCAATATGGGTTACAGTATATCACTTTACCGAGATGACATGAGAAAGGAAGAGTGTTGTCACGGGACAGATCCAGTTGAACTACTTATAAGAGAGAGATGGTTCAATTACACCATGATGCGAGGGCAAAGTTTTTGAGAATAACCTAAAGGTTCACTTCCATAAGGTGGAAGTAGGTACATGAAGAACTCAGTGTCAGTACCGCCTATCACCCCTAACTAATGAGCCAGACTAGAGGGTCTGATGAGAGCAAGTGTGCTTGTGCAGGGTGATACAAAGACACAATTCTTAAGATGTGATGTTAACCACCATAGCCTTTATCGGGATGCAAGAATTTCTATAAGGAGGTAGTGTCGGTCACCACTTCATTAAGATGATGTTGGTGAAGGAGGCCTCGTGAAGGTCAGAAAAGAACCACAGTGGGTGCAGATGAAGTCGCTTGATCGAGCAAGGGCTGAGAGAGAGAGCCCAAGGGTGACAGGAGTCATGAGCTGATGCAAAGCAAACTGACATGTAGTTCACTGTGGGGGAATATTTGATGTGAAAATACGACCTCTCTAAGCTACATCTGAGAAAGCTGAGTCCCCGATATATGGGTCCATTGGAAATGGATTGGTGGAGATGGTTGTGTTTAGCCTTGCCCCTCAGGAAAACATGATGTATAATGTGTTACATAAGTCCGATCTAGAGCACTATGTGAGGTACTCAAGCCATGTGCTGAGCCCTGAACCTATTCAGTTTTTTGAGAGGCTGAAATGTCCTGAGTCACTAATGAGGGTACGATATACCAAGGTTAGAAAGAACTCAGATGGAAGAGTATGAGATGATGAAGGTTCTTGGGAAGCACCATGGAAAGGGGTACGGACACATGGGAGCCATGATGGACATATGAAAGGCTTATCCTGAATTGTTTGTTTGTTTTCTTGGTGGAATTTTAAGGGCAAAATTCCTATAAGAGGGGAAGGATGTTACAATGCCAATTTTTGGGTTTATTTGGTGAGAAATTTAATTTCTCATATTAAGAATATTTGAACAAATAATGATATAATTTGGTTCAAATAAATGGATTTTGTTTACAATGGCCTTGATGTTTGTTTTGTGGGCTTTATTGGCTATTGGGCCCAAATAACAAGAAAATTCAATTAGTGAATGAATAATCGAATATTGGAGAAAAGAAAAATGTGGAAACCTTTATAAGGAAAATCCAAAGAGAGATTTCATGCCTCTTGGGTTCCTTGGGTTCCAAGGAGTCCAAAGTTGCATAAAGAGTGCAATAAGAAAAGAAAAGATCAATTAAATATTTCTATATTAAGAAAGAAATTGAAAATAATGACAAAATGCGGAAAACAAGTAAAAAGAGGTATAATTGAAATATCCTTTGTGAAATTTCGTATCCCAAGGATTCCTAATGATAAAAGGAATACCAATAAGGAAAATAAAAGAGAAATAAAGAAAGATTCTCAAAAAGAGCGATTTTAATAGGAAATAAAATAAGATAATGAAGAATAATGCATTTAGACGCATCTAGAAGGATAATGAGTATCCTTAATGAGGAATTTCGAAATATTTGAGTTTCTTGGGATCCAAGGAGTCCCAATAAAGAGGAAATAAAGAGAAAATACCAAATAACAAAATAAATGGATAATAGGAATACATAATTAATGAATTATGTGGTTTTGTTAAGAAAGAAGGTATTTCCTACTTAAGGAAAATATAAATTCAAGGCCAATGAATTAAAAGGCATGAACAAAGAGAATAAGAGAGAGGATTTTCATATTTCTAATTATCCATGCAATAAAGAATATCAAAAGGTAAGTAGGAGAGAGAATCTTGCTTTTCTTTGAAGGAATCACATTCCTAATAGGAAAGGGCTTTGCTAATTCATGGATGAACGTCCTTAGGCATGGATAGACACCCCTATATAAGGGGGAAGGCCTCTGGATCAAGTTCTAGAGAGATCCAACAAAATTCTCTCTTCTTCATCTTCTCCTTCTTTTGTGAAAACCCTAATCAAGAGGGTAGTCCAACCCCTAGGACACCAGGAGCCGCGGGCAGGAGTTCAGTGGAAACATGATGCTTCCACGACACCACGAAGAGCGCAGCCATCTCCCCCACACTCTAGAGCTTGCACGACAGCCGTTACATGGCTACAGGTCCGCCATGAGTGGCGGAGCCTAGCAGGATGATATAGCCACACAACCAACGACCTGAGGGGTCCCCTGCGTGCGTCGAGGCACGGCGGAGCCGGGGAAGGAGTTGGCAGTAGGAACCGGGCCTGGGAGTGGAGGTAGGAGGCTGGTGTAGCCCTGCACTTGGCGGCTGGGCCAACAGCCGTCGAGCTGCTGGAGGATGAGGAAGGGAGAGGCATATTGGACATAATTACCCTTCCATAGACTAAACAACCAATCCACTTAACCAGGGGCAAAGTCATCATTTCGAAATGTTTCCCAAACAAGCCGCGTCTGCGTTGCATGGACGGGGTGATGTGGCGCTCTGTGATTTGTCCAAGTAAGCAAATTTTGTAAAATTTGTATCTCTTTATTAGTAACTCGGAATATAGTGAAACTATATATCAAATTGCTCAGAAAAATGAGGGGAAACCAATAAAAATATAGCTATAAGATAATTCCTCTTTCTATCCGAAAAGTTGGGTAAATTATCATCTTTAATGAATTAAAGATTAAGAAACCCTATTTTGAAAGGAATCATGTGTTGAATAGGGTTTAATGGATGATTAAAGTTGGTAGTAACCTGTTAAGGATAAAAAGGAACGTTAATATCAAAAAGGATGAACTTTTCATATAATTAGTTAATTTAGAGTTTCATATGCATGAATATACTTTAATGGGCCTTGAAACCCTAATGTTGACTAATTCGACTATTAATGGCTATAATTGATTAATTTCATGATTAAAGTTGGAATATGCGGAGTCTAAGCTATTTGAGCATTAAAGTTCCTAATTTGTGGATAAATACCCTACATATAGTAATTAGGGTTTTCTCATGAATAAAAGGTGGAATTAATAGCAAATTGAGTTCATATGTGATTTAGACCATAATTAACTATGAATTGATGATAAATGTGTATAATGATCTTGTCATGAATTAAAGGGGTAAAAATGGTAACTTTAATGAAAAGAGGTTTAAGGGGCTTAATTAATGGATAATTATGCCTTTAATCTGAAAATGAGGATTAGATGTTGAGATAATTAGGGTTTGTAATCAATTGTGTTAAATTAGGGTTTAAAATAGTAAAAGATGAAGGGAAACCCTAATTGCAATGGAAACCCTAAAAGTGGACTAGAAACCCTAAGAAGCGAGCTAGATTTAATAGATCTTAATGACATGAGTAATAAAAGGAAATTGTATAATTGTTTCAGGATCCTATTGAATGCTTGCATGCTCATTGTTGTTTGGATTATTCCTGCACCTGAATCTACATGTACATGTATGTGGTTACGCTTATGAATATATCGAATTATTTTTCCGAGGTTTACCGAAGTTTTCATCGATGACATGAATTATTTGTTGGATGATTTTAATTCGTGCAAACTATAATGTGGATATGACTATCACCTAAGATATGTGCCTACTAGCTCAGATCCTGGTCCCCTCTGTGGCTTATTAGTTGACATAGTACATGGCTACCTAAGGGGTAGGTCCATCAGGTCATTGGATGACTTAGTACATGGCTACCAATGGGGTAGGACCATCAAGTCACATTGAGTTAGATATTGGGCTACCTTCGGGTAGTTCCATGCGACTCTATTACCCTATGTATTGGCTACCTGTAAGGTAGGACCATGGTGGCAAGAATCTACCAAAAGATAGGTAGCATACAAGTCCACTACAGGGATAGCACAGAGTTAGGGGATAGGTAAGGATTGAGTAGTGTGGCTTAAAAGGTAATCTTGGTTGTTAAATGAGTAATTGAATGATTACATTGTTAACATATTTGCATGATTATTGTTTCCCCCACATACCAGCTTCTTGCTGACCGATGTTTTATTTGTCGGCATTTTAGGTACAATGAAAAGAACAAACAGTAAAGTGGCATATGTGGACTTAAATGAGAATTAACGTGCACGGGAGGATTAGTTAGATCAATACCTTCATGGTTAAAAGTTTAGAAATCCCAGTTTTTAAAATGTAAGCAAACTTTTATTTTATACAAGTTTTCAGTTTAGTTGGTAAAGTTTATTAATTATTATTGATTATTTGTCGAAGCTTTGATCCGAGTTATTAGATAATGACTCTTCTCTCTTGGACTCCCTTAAGTGGGGGTTACCGGGAGACGGGGTCGTTACACCTCCTTTCTCTCATAAAGAGTCTTTTGACTCTAAGATCCCTATTGGTTGTGTGCATTGTAAGAGTGATGACCATTACTCTACATATTGTACTTATCAAGAGAAGGTGACCAACCCAAAGATGAAATGGGTCCCCAAGCTAACATCAGATACCATAGCTCGAGTTAGGAACTGATATCTTCCATTCATATAAGTAAAAGGAAAATGGGTTGTCGATAGTGGTTTCTCAAAGCATATGATAGGTGAACTCAGCCACTTCAGCCACTTCACAAATAAGAAAGGAGGATTAGTAACATTTGGAAACAACAACAAAGGTAAAGTGATAGGTGAGGGTGATGTAGGTGATTCATTTTGCTTCAAGAATATTCTTCTTGTAGATGGCCTACATCACAATTTATTAATTGCTAGTCAATTATGTGATAATGTCTACTTGGTCTTTTTACCTCACTAGAATGCTTGCTTCAAGATTACCTCCCCTACAATGTTATATATAAGATACTAGAAATGGTAATCTCTATGTTATTGTGTTGACTCTATTAAGCCTATTGTTGATAGATTCCTTTTATCCAATTCGAATGATATTTCTTTATGGCACTATTGGCTTGGTCATGCAAATATGCATCAATTGAAGAAGTTGAGCAAAAAGGAATTGGTAATCAAACTTCTTGATTTAGATTCTGAAAAGGATGAGGAATTCCAACTGTGTACCCAAGGAAAGAAAACGAAGTCATTCTTCAGATCCAAAGGAGTCCTTAGTACCAAAAGATCTCTTAAACTTCTTCACATTGATCTATTTGGACCAATGCGTACACAAAGACTTCATGGTAGAAAGTATTGCCTTGTGATTGTCGATGACTTTTATCGCTTTACTTGGACCTTATTTATTATTTCAAAAAGTGATATTGTTGATGATTTCTCTACTTTTTGCAAACAAATTGAAAATGAAGCTTCTTGGCAGATTATCTCTATCCACAGTGGTCATGGGAAAGAATTTGAAAATGACCTCTTTGAATGGTTTTGTGAGGAATCCAGGCATGCACAAAACTTTTCTTCACCTTGAACACCTCAACAAAATGGGGTTGTAGAGAGAAAGAATAGAGCACAATAGGATATGGCTAGGACCATGCTTCTAGAGTATGATACTTTAAAGAAGGTTTGGGCTGAAGTTGTTAGCACTTCATGTTTTGTGCAAAACTAGGTTTTCACACATCCTTCTTTTAAGAAAACCCCATGTGAGTTATGGCATGGTAGAAAGCCTTCCAATGGTTACATTCATGTTTTTGGTTGTCCTTATTTTATTTTGTACACCATGGATTCCCTTGACAAGTTTGATATGAAATCTTACAAGGAATATTTTCTTGTCTATAGAACTACTAGCAAGGCTTATAGAGTACTTAACATTGATTCATCTAAAGTTGAAATCTATTAATTTTAAATTTTTTAGAATAACCCCTCTATTTCTAAGAATATTGTTAATCCTGATGTTGTAGACGAGGTGATCCCTCACTTGAAAGAGCTCAACACTGTTGATAAAGGAAAAGAGGTGATAGTTGATCAAGAAGAGAAAGAAGAAGAAAAGAAGGATCCAACTCCCCGCTTTGCAAAGCATCACCCAAAAGAGCTAAGTGTAGGTAATCCTTTTGAAAGGGTGAATATGTGGGATGCCTACACAAAGAACAAGTCGACAACACCTTCATTTCACAACTTGAGCTGAAGAATGTCAAAGAAGCTATTAGGGATCATGAGTGGATCCTATCCATTCAAGAAGAGTTAGAGCAGTTTAAAAAGAACAAAGTGTGGACTCATGTGCCAAGATCAAATGATAGGAAGATCATTGGAACTAGGTGGGTCTACCACAATAAGCTCGATGAAAGAAGAAAAGTGGTAAGGAACAAAGAAAGGTTAGTTGATCAAGGCTAAAATTAACATGAAGGTATTGACTTTGATGATACTTATGCTAATGTTGCTAGGCTTGAGTCTATTAGAATGTTACTTGCATTTGCTATCTCTAAGAATTGCTTACTTTATCAAATGGATGTAATATTTGAAAGTATATGAAAGGTCCAAATATGCATAGTTGTGAAGCAGCTTTCAAAATCCAAAAAATGGTTCAAAAAGGTATAGTGTAGTTACGTGTGAAGTAAATATGTGTAATATCTTTATTGTCCTTAGATAACATGACATGGAAAAATGGACCTATCTATCATGTATAATGTTGGTTAGTATGAGTGAGAAGTTTGTTGTGGGACATTAAACGAATATGGGGGAGCACATGTGAAGGTTATTTTATTTTCCAACAAAAGTTTCACAAAAACATACAATGTCAAGGAAGCTGAAGTTCTTGTAAGCCTTAGCGATCATGAAAGCATCATTCTAATTCAAGAATTGTTATTTGGATCAAGAGGCTGAGAGAGTTGGTTTATGATACCTAGTATCTTTGACACAACGAGGATCTAATTTAAAAGTAATAATTTAAGCTAAGTGCTTCTGGTAGATGTTAAAAGGGATAAAGCGTTGGTTGTATAAATATATTTGGTAGAAATTTGTAATGAAATATAGATTTTTATATTAGTAGTGAGACCAAAGGTGTGCCAAGGGTATGTATAGAGGTTAAGGTTTTGAAAAGAACCCAAGGCTGTAAATATCTATATAAACCATGTAAGGACCTTGTTTGAAATATTTTTGACCGGCCTAAATTGTGCATCTAAAATGGAGTGGATCCAAAGAGGTCAAACTCTTAAGATAGTAACCCGAAACTCAAGCCCCCACAACTATTATACGGGGTCATATGTAGTAATCAGGGTCAAAAAACAAGGACAAGGTTAGCAAGTGTTAAGTACGCAAGGTCTCACACTCATATACTCCAGACACATAGATGATTTTTTTTTAAAGTTACTCCCCAAGGAACGAAGGTGCTCAAACCAAAACAAAGATAGATAAAATAAAGAAAGAAAATAACGATAAGAGAAAAGAAGGACAAATAGTAAGAAACCAAGATATGTAAGGAAAATCAGATCGGGTTTCAACTACTAAGGTTTCTCACCAACATGCAAAACTCACTCCCCTTTTGCATACTCCTATCAAGATTTACAAGCAACCAACAAACTGTCTATTCCCTCCTCTCTCGATATAAGGATAGATCTAGGATCTAAGGTGTGGGCTCTGATCTCCAAACGACGATGTAAACTTAGCGGAAGCAATTCAATAAACAGCGGAAGTAAAAAAAATCATGGGAAATTAAAACTTTTCGAGACAAGAGCTTGAATCCATAAGAGCTTCTCATAACAAGAGATAATTGTTTACATCTCATGATAATTACTTCTTGAGTAATTATATACATCAAAATCTCAAGAATTCATAACAAAAGACTCCAAGACCTGAGAGTACAGAGGACACATAGGACTGACTCTAACTACACCACATGGCAGGCTAAATCTCCACCTGAGATTTCACTGCTGCTCCTGGTGCTGCTGCTGCTGAGACTGGTCACCTGTAGACCGGTTCCTCCGTCTCCGACGTTCACCTAAAAAGTTGAAGTCTACAGGGTGAGACAATTTCACATAATTGTCCCAGCGAGAGTTATAACTCTCCGCCAGAAGCTTTATTATAACATCAAAGAATAACTTAAACAGTAAGGCTTTCAAAGTATTCAATAGCAGTTGCAGCTATAAACAAGAGCTCAACATTTACGAAATATGAAGAAATATAGGCACTATCACAATGTATCATCAATCAACTAACTCGTAGTTATCTCTAACAGGTATACTACGTGGTTGATTATGTTTTACAAACAACATTATGCCCTGTGGAGATGAGGCATACCACTCATACTCCAACTGATCGCTAAGAAGTCACATCAGTATCATACATAGGTCATTAAGAGAGCCGGATTCTCATGACCTTCACCTTCCTCAGTCAGTAAGAGGATTACTTGTAGGACATCTTGTGTCTCTACTATTATAGCTCACCAGGGTAAACTGGTCCTTCGCTATTTTAGAGTTACAGTGGCATTCTGTACTCTCTTCGTCATCAGGAGATTTCATGTTTATCTCTACTGATACGGATATCTATGTTTTCTTCGTCATCAGGAGGTTTCATGTTTACCATCCACTGATACGGTAGGGTTTTGTAGTGAAAGGGTTGACGGATTACACATCTACATCAATCACCTACACTAGGATGTAAGGTTCTACACATCCATGTACCCCACATACTCAATAGTATGTGATCCAGGAGTTCCCTTAGGAAAACCTGTTTCACCGTCATTTGATCTCTGACAATGATGGATCTATGATCAGGGCTCTACATTATACTTGATTAGTTAGGTACATTCAGTATTCTTTTAACATCATACATTGTTCTTCAAACAATAACAGTAGCATAACAGATATGAAAGGAGAATACTAAATGTAACAAACCTAACTCACATCAATCATCATTTCTCATTATACTCATCACAAGTCATCTCTAAAGCATGACCTTGATGGTATTCATGGCTCTCACAGCCCATTAAGTCATAGGTTGCCACTGACAAGGCATCAAGATATCTTACTTATTCATAAAGCTTTTAACATGCTTTTAATGAATACAGTATCATCATCCATACTTGGATATGATCACCTTCATATCAGGACCTGCATGGTTAGTTCAACTCATAAAGGTAATTCAAAACAAGAAATACACTTTCCACTCTTGTCATAAGAGTTAAGTCCTCTGATTCTCATCAATTAGAGTTTAATACTCATAATGCATGTCATTACCCTTGAATTAGGGTTTACTATTCACATTACATGACATCACCCTTAAATTAGGGTTTACTATTCACATTAAGGTGAATTGAACTCATATCATCATCTTATATGAGGAACATCATCATTGATGCTCTCAGATTGGCTTAAGATTCATCATATATCATAATTAGGGTTTCCATAATCTCACATAGGTGGATCATACCCTAATCATGCACATCTATGTGTATTGAAGGTTCTTTACTTAAGTTTCCACCCAAAAAGGGGTACTTTCTCTCTCTTAAAGTACTTTCTCTCTCTAAAGTACTTTCTCTCTCTAAAGTACTTTCTCTCGCCTCATACTAGTAGATGGTGATAACACCACTCTAGATCAGGTTGGGTTAAGTCCTCTTTGGTTAACATAAGCCAACACATCACTATCATGTGATTAGGGTTTGATTTGAACAAGGTTTTACTCAATTGAACCCTTCAGGGGTATTTTGGTAATTTACCCCATTGATCACATCATGGTTCAATTCATTAGTCACTTAATCCCCTAATGTCCTAGGTTATCATTAGGGTTTATATTTGATCATCATAGCACCATTTACACCTTCAAGTGGTTAAGTGAATTCAGCCTTTGAAAACCTCAAACGGTTTCAACCTTCATCCTCCAAACGGTCTGAGACCGTTTGGATGGGTTGACCGTTTGCTAGGGTTGACTCCAAGACCATGTGACCTTCAAGGTCGAGAGAGGGTGAAGACCATTTGGCAACTTTGACTTCAAGACCGAGAGAGCTCACATGGTTTGAGACCGTTTGGTGTCTCTTGATCTTGAGACCGTTTGAGTCCAAACGGTCTTGAGACCGTTTGGCCCCAAACGGTCTTGAGACCGTGAGACCTCACACGGTCTTGAGACCGTGTGACCTCAAACGATCTTGAGACCGTGAGGTCTCAAACAGTCTTGAGACCGTGAGGCCTCACACGGTCTTGAGACCGTTTGGTCCACTTGGTCTCAAACCGTTTGGTCCTTCAACATGGTTCAAAAGTTCCAATTGTTGATGATTATCAATGTTGAAGCCCCCAAATGGTCAAAGCCATGGTAACCACTTATGGATTGAGTCAATTAGGGTTGTTCTTAACCAATTGGTCACCCAATTGTCCCTCAATTGTTATCCAAATAGGGTTGAAGTCGGTTCAATTAAGGTCTATCAATGTTCAACCATCAACACTCAACAATGTAAATCAACACAAGGTTGAACCCTTCAATTGAGCTCCAATTGGGCCCAAACTTGGCCCAAACGGTCTTGAGATCGTGTGGATGAACTCCAAACTATCTTGAGACCATTTGCCCAAGATTTCATCAAAATCTAATATGATTTGATAGGGGTTGAACCTTGATTGAGTCACAAATCAGTATTTAATTAATTCGATAATCTATTGCAATTGGGCCCTCGATTGATCAAATTAACTTAACCCTAGACCTCCAAACGGTCTTGGGTTGTCACCACACGGTCTTGAGACCATGTGACCTCAAACAGTCTTGAGACCGTGAGGTCTCAAACGGTCTTGAGACCGTGAGGCCTCACACGGTCTTGAGACCGTTTGGGTCAATCAACCCAAAAACACTTAATTAATTCATTGAGATTTCAGCACTGATTTCAATTAGGGTTAGCCCTAGTAATCACCCTTCAACTCTTAGATCGTTTGGAATTAGTCCATCAAATTTGGTGAGTTGTTAATCAACATTAGTTTGAACAGTAATCTCATACGGTCAATGCATGGTCAACGTCCTTACACAGTCTTGAGACCGTTTTCCCAAAAAGGGCGATTTCAACAGATTGGAGATCAGGACTAAATTCAATTAAAGTTGTTGAGTAAAAAGGTCATATCTCACGATTCCTTTGGAGTTATCTTCTCAAATTTTGAGGGTGATTAGCCTACATAATTTTATACAGAAATCTTATACGTTCCACGCTCGGTCAATGGGGTTAAATGGTCTTGAAGACCGTTTTCCCTCACTCGGTCTTGAGACCGTTTGCTCACCACACGGTCTTGAGACCGAGAGAGCCAAAGGTAGAGACCGTTTGGTAAAGTGAAAAGCGGTGGATTAACCTTGGAAATAACGCCTTCATCTCCTAGCTCAAGAACAGCAAGGATTTCCCACGAATTTGCTTGCAAAGTAGCAAAGGAAAGTAGAGAAGAAGAAGAACTATCATCTACATGCATAAACAAGATGTATATAACAAAGCATGGGTTTAGAGTTATAAAACCCACCTAAAGCTTGATCCTTGAGCTCCCAGCTTTCGAGCTCTAAGATTTAATGGCGTCCTTGAGCTTCCACAGGTCGGCCAAGGTGATCCTTCCAAGGAAAGTTGAGAAACGATGGCTAGCAAGGTAGAGTTAAGGGAGCTAGTAATCAATTTGGCCTTGAATTCGAATTCTAACCATGAAATTAGGCAAGAAGAGGAATCCAAACCTACCTTGCACACCTTGGGTCGTCCTCATGAGCTCCAAGCTGTTCCTTAGTCGGTCAAGCAAGGGGAAACAGTGAATTGCACGAAGGAAAGGTTCCTTTGCTTGAGAGGTAAAGTGTATATATACTTGGGTGAGATTTCATTAAAGGCCCATAAGTTTCCTATATTTCCAACTAAGTCCTTCCATCTTTTCTTGCTCGTCCCTTCTTCTTATTTCTAAGGACAACCTTCTTTTAAGGTCAAGAAATGAGAGCAAAGAAGATCAACCTATAACTTAAGGTACATACATAAAAGGGCTATTGTACATATACCCTGATTATTCAATCACAAAGGTGTTTTCATTGCTTGATTAATCAATTGAAGTGATCCTTTCATCATTTCTTCTCTAAATGATGATGAGAGTCTTAAAAGATACATTATATGATGTATTTTACAATTTGCATCCCTCAAATAGGGTAAATTGCATTTTACCCCAAATTAGGGTTTCAAGTACCGGGATTGCTTCCACAGCTGCACCTTGGTGCCCAAGCTTGGGAAATCCCTCAAACTTTATCAAAAAGATTCTCATGATGTCTCAACATCAGAGGAACATCTCAACATGTGCAAATTGCAAGTTAACCCTTCTAAATGGGTAAATTGCACATAGGTCCCTGTATTACAAAACGAGGCTACAACTTTATATAAAAAGGAGCAAAAACTGAAATATACGTTTCTGAGAAACTTAATTACATGCCCAAGGTTATTCTCAAGTATTTAATTACATATTTAGGCAAAACATCTAGGGTTAGCTCATAACCCAGGTCAGGGATGTTACATAAGGTGGCCTCCCTCTTGAGATGGCAACCATACACTCACAAAGCAAAACATATGACTATAAGACTTAGCAATCCAACATTTTCATACATTCATACTACTCCATAACAATAGATAAAGAAGATATTACTCTTTTGAGGTACCAATGATCAAACATCACAAGATGGTAGCTACGCATATAAGTGAAGCACTAATAACGAACGTATGGAGATAAACTTGATATGAGTATCTATATATGTATATATATATATGTATGTGTGTATATATATATATATATATATATATATATATATATATATATATTCAAAGGGAAGCAAGAATATACATGTTGGGAGAGCCTTAGTGGCTACTCCCAACCCGAGTTAAGTGTTTATCCAAACATGTTAACGGGAAGCATAACGGCATTACAAAATGATAGATACATCATAACCATGAAGAGGAAAGGGGTACAATGTAGTGGGGATGAAAGATCTAGAAGAGAGAGAGAGAAGATGGTGATACATTAAAGTACTCCTTCAACTCTTGATCTAAGATGGATGGTGCGGTTTTTCTCCTTCTTTTAAGGGAGAAAGGTCTTCAATCTTCTCTCTCCTCTGCTTCTACCTTCAGAGATCCAAGACTGATTGGATGGATGACAGTGGGTATGGAATTGGGCAACACTTCTTGGTCCTTGATGATCTGATGATGTGACAAGTCGAGGTGGGTGGCCTATTTATAGGTGCTTCCCACCCACTTAGCCATCCACACCACGGTCTAGGTTTGGTATCGGTCGAGGCTTGATTGCATTCGATCGAGGCCCCTCCATAGTCGAGGTCACCATAGCAGTTGGTCAAGTCCCTATCTCGATCGAGGTATGGCTCTGCCTCGATCGTGGCTTGGCATCACCTAATTCGGGGCGCTACCTCAGTCGAGTTCGATCAAGGTTGAGATCAATTGGTCGTAGGCCATGACTGAGAAAGGGTGTGGTACCCCGCGGTCACAAAGTTTTGGTGTGATTGGTGGCATTGTTCGCAGTGTGAGGGTCCACAATGGTCGATGAGCCATGGTCGAGGTGCTAACCACGGCTGTGGCTTGATGTGACCTACAAGTATGGAAAAAGTGTGTAATTAAGATTCTCATCATAAAAGTGCTAAAATAAGTGGAAAAGTCTATAAAAATATGCTTAGAGAGGTTTAAAATAAGTGCAAAAAGTGTATAAAATTAGGTTTTATCAACTCCCACAAACTTAGAATCAAGCCTATTCTCAGGCTAAGGGTAGGTTTGAAATCATAGAGAGGAGCAATTTTTTGACAATTGTTTTTTGCGAAACTTTACAATATAGAGTTATCTCATTATTACACCAAACACTTGTGGTATGTTTGCTGAATCCTAAAATCTCATTCATCCCCGTTTACATCTAGAGTTGTGCAACTTTGAGTTCTGGCCATAGCCTTTGGTAGTAAAAGGTATCTCTGACTCAACATATCACCCTTCCCTGCATTAGGTTACTAGCCATACTAATACATCTCCTAGAGGGGTAGCTTTCACACTCTTCCTTTATTTTCATTTGGCCCTATGCTGATGTGTTTGGGTAGGCTTCAGGCTTAAAGTGTTTTACTTTTTCCCTAAACTTCCTGCACCCACTACTATCGTAAGGACATTGTTACCCTTAGGGGCTTCTAACGTTGAAGTGAGGTGGTTGTGTGAGGTTCATTTAGGATTAAAGGAGGGTTAGTTTGGTTTCAAGGTTTCACTTACGGGCACGACATATCTGCAATCATGAGTGTAGCAATACACTGGTCGGGTAGAACCCCTTGCCATCTTTTGGGCACGACTCTTGTTATATATTTTTTTTTCTTTTTGGCTTTTTATACCTCCTCTCTGGTTTGGGTGAGTGTTTTTTTACTTGGTCTTCTGGGCATCCAAGCCTCTTTTCATCCCAAAGCGGGGATACTTAAACCTAAAATGGGCAGTTATTTCCTTTTTGGGGAAGGTGAGGATTTTCAAGATGGAACTGTCAGGTTAGGGTGGTTGGTCATGAGTATGGCATAGTAAAGTTCTCCAGTTTCCATCGTAAGTTTAGGATTGTTAAACACACAACATCTTATTATGAGAATGAGATAAACCTATATTGTTATGCTTCTTGTTTTACTTTTATATGTGTTAGTTGCTCATACATTCCTCTCTAGATATAATAGCACTACAACCTTTAGCAATGGAGCAGAGAAACTAGAAGGTAATTATGCAAAATTGTGATTTATAACAAAAATCCTTAAAGCATAAATTGTTTGCTAAATCAGTTTGGCGGGAACTAAAATATGCACAAGTGCGCTAAAGTATGTATAGTAATAAAATTTCAAATTTTTGGGACAGGATTGTACATATCACACATGTTTATAATCCCTCCCCCAAACATATCATTCACCCTGAGTCAGGGTGTCAAAATAAGAGTTAGGTGTGTAAACGAGCTTCCTTTATTTCTGTTGGCTGGTCTTGGTGTCCCACTTTGACTCAAGGAGCATTCTAGCATACACTCTACATAGTGGTGGTATTGATCTTACTGAATTCCTACAACGTTCGTATTCAAAGTGGCTAGGGCCTTCATCCAGGCTAGACAGTAGAAGCCACAGTCGTTGGATAGAGGCACCTGTTGAGGGCTCCTATGGCAGAACTATGTCTTCTTGAAGTCTTTGCCTTCTTTATGTTTGCACCCTTTGTCGTGACTCTTCAGCATCTCAACAATCACCTCCACACATGTGACTGCCTTCTCTTCAGTAGGTGTCTTTGCGGTAGTCATATTTGTTTTCTTGTTAAGAGCGAAGGCTGCATTTGAGCTGTTATATAATACTGTAGTCCTTTTGATTACATTGACTACTAGCAAGGACCAATGGCTACCATGAAGTATCAGTAGGAATACATAGTCTGGGAGAGACATCGCCAGACATTGTTGTAGGTGTTACTTTTCACCTGATCTTTTGTCTCATAGGACGTAATCTACCAACCAAAAAATGCCATGTTCTTATTTGGCATGTTGTCATTTCGTAGAGCTTGATAAGAAGACACTATACAGACTAAGAGGTACCCTCCTATTTTTAGTGTATCTCATAGGTTGTCCTTCAAAATGCAGATTCCATCCCTTTCAAATACTACCTCTATCATTGCTTCATCTTCCTTCAAGGATTTCATTAATGCATTGAGGGCTTCTAAAGATAGACCCACACAACTCCATCTATCAAAATCCTTGAAAGTTGGCATTATTTCTCCAGCTGGACCGTCTGGTTTATCCTCGGGAAAATCTTCATCTACAATCTTGCCTTCTTCTGGCTGGCCCGTAGAGGATGTTCTTCTTTGTCTTCTACCAGTGGAGGCTACTCTGGCTTAGATTCTGGTATTCATTCCACAATCATTCTAATATCACATGTCCTGCCTTCCTTCTAGGATATTGTTCTGGATAGCTCTATAGGGTCAATCCATAGTGTCTTCAGGGGTATTTCATGATGAATCCTCTATGGTACTACATTTGGAGGCATCATCAGGTCATTGAAGAAGCGACGATCATTGATGACCTCCATTACGTACATACCGCATAGTCCATGTAGATCCTCCTTGTAGAGATCTTCCAGTGGGATGCCCTTATTGATGGCTTCCATCATCCTTAGTATGATGAAGGCATAGTCCCCTATTCCAGCCTTCTCTTGGGGGACCTTCATGCAGATTGAGAACTGCTTCCACACCCCCTTGTGTTTGTTGTCTGTTAATTGTATAACTCTTTGCAGATGTAACGACACCTTTAGGATATCTCTTGCTTCTTTGTTCTTTTAAATTAGGGATGTGTTGTCCAGTTCGGTTGTGTAGAAGTTGAACACCTTCGTTCATCTTTCATATAGGTTGACAACAATCAGATCCCAATGCTTTATAGTCCTTATGAGAAGGACTACAATTCTAGTTTCTTCCCTACTTATTGTGTGTTATAGCTCGATCACATCAATAGCTTTACCGTTGTCTTCATAAAGGAGTCTTGTTTGATATGTGGTGTCGTTGAATACTGGTTGTACTTTATCTAGATGTAGGAATTCTTCAAGGAGGGTGGTACACAACACTTTAAACATCTTCTTGTGCACACATTCTTCTGTCTGGAACATCCCCCTGAAGTGGTCTTTATTGAGTGACCTACCGTTGTTGTGGTAGATGATGTCAGCTCCAGGGAGGTTGTCATCTAGTACGTCGACGAGGATATGGACGTCTCTGTATGTTATCCTTGACAATGTAGTCATGTCCATACCCACCATCTTATATGGTATAGGATGAGCCACACCCAACTCTACTTCATTGACTAGTGTGCTCCATTTTCTAGCCGGCTCATTTGCAAAGAAAGAAGCGAGCCCACCTTCCTCGTCTTCTGAGGTTCTTTCTTTTGCTTCTTGTACATCTGCTAGTGGTGCTTCTGTTGTAGGAGGCTTAACCCTTGTTTCTGTCGGTAACTAGGTTATGGCCTCGTCTTTTTCTTTAGTGGACATCTCTAAAACTACACCTTCTGTGAGGTGACTCACTTCTGATGGTTGTTCTAGCTCTACAACATTTGGAGAAGCTAATGTCGTAGCCATCTTTCAGTTGTAGAAGGAGTCATCTTGATCATAATGTTTAGGGTCTTTGAAGAAGTCATTGCAGATGTCCATCCAATATGTCAGGTCATCTAGGAACTTGTTTAGATCTCTGATTTCTTTTAATATGAGATCTTATGTCATTATGCTCTCTGCTCTAGTGACGATGGCCTACATGGGGTCTTCTGGTGCATCCTTTTCTTCATTCAGGCTGTTATTCAGATTGAAACCCTCTGACAATGTGTTGGTCTTCTTTGCCTTGTTGTCTTGATGAGCGTCTCACTGTGGCAGTGCTTCTTTTGCTTTTGGTTCAACCATCAGAGAAGCTTTCACATTGGCACTCTCTTCCTTCGATGCTGCTACACTGGTTCCCCCCACGTCTTCATCATCTTTATCAGGGCTTGAGGGGCTCGAGGAAGCATGTGATGTGAAGGGACTCGTCAGGCACTTGGTCTTCTTTCTTTGTTGCCAGTCGTCAATTTCTTGGTGTTCAGTTTCTAGCTGATGACGTTCTTCATCTAAGCGTTGACGCTCCATATTTAGATCATCTAGTGTTGCCTCGTACCCTTTCCTTATCACTTCCTTATCTACCCGCATGGTATCCCTCTCCTTCTTGAGGTTTGCCATCTCCTCAGTGAGAGCCTTTAGTGCTCCCATTAGTGCATTTTGGGTACTCATCATCCCTTACATGAATTGGGGAAGTGCCTCAGTCCTCTCATTCCATGCATGTACCTGTGTAGTTAGCGCACACATGGTGGAGGCAATATTTTCATTTAAATTAGAAGTTTGATTCATGGGTTGCCACACGTGACATCAAACTTGTTGCCCAATACGTCATCGAAGGTGTGCGAGCGATGTTGTTGCAGCTCCATAGGTGTCATTGATTCTCTTGGCTCCTACGGTTGTGGAGCTGGTATGGCAGGGCTGGGGATGCTCGCCTCTATCAGTCCTGACCTTTATAGGATGACATCTGGGATTGTCGAGTCGGGTACAACCTCAGGTTCCTTGCAAGACTGGTTGATTTCTTGTTCGACTTGTACATGATGATTTGTTGTTGTAGTTTCAAGTCTTGCATGTTCGGCCTCTTCTATGACTATGGCTTCAGGTTGACGCCCCTCACTTGTTGCCTTCTCAGCTGCAAAGCCCGTTGAGGGTGGGCTCGAGGTGACACTCTTTTCAATTATCTTGTTTTTCTTCTTCCTTATCGCCAGCTTCTTTCTTTCCTCTAGATTCTTTATCTCTATCTCTAGAGATTTAGCTTTGTCACCCTCAATAGATGACTAGTCTGTTGTAGTGTGGATAGCCCCCAAATACATTTTATCCACATCTTATTGAGAGGGCCGCAACTTGTGGGCGTCGTAGTACACCATTTCTGGGAGGGGGAGGAGCGTCTTGGAGAAACTTTACTTGTAGAAGAGCTTGTTTACCTTCTGCCCCAAGATCCCTGTGTTGATGAGGGACTTTATGTCGATTTTTGTGTGCCCGTTCATCTTTTTGTTCCTCACTAACAGGTCTACATCCATGAAATGATATGCAATCTTCATGATTTGACCTCCCATGAAGAACTCCTTAGTCTACTTTGCTTCCCCTCCCACTGATACTTCATAGGCATTCAATGAGAATCCTACCTATGTTCACCATCCTCTTATTTAACATGGACCAAATGACAAATAGGTCTCCTTTCATCATGCCCCGATCTCTGACCTCATGAATATTGTGTTGGCAGTGATCTTCTACATCACTCAAATGAAACACGATGTGATGAGGGCCGCCTTGGAGTTTTCAGAGTTGTGTTCCTTCTCCCCTGTCAGTTTTTCCCACATCTTGTGGTTGTTGTACCTGATCATGTCCTTCTCTCTGGGTGCGGAAGAGTAGGCATGTGCTTCCATAGTTGTTATCATGAATATGGTGTTCAACATTTCCTCTGTTATTGTGTGAGTCTTCCCCCCTAGTCTCACTACTAGCTTGAAGTCATTGTCGCCCTTCTCGCGTTCCCCATCACTGACCGGGAATTTCTCTAGGGATGACAGAAACTCTACTATTAGTTGTGTTAGAAAGGGGGCTTCAAAGGTGCATATGGTACATAGGTTCACACCCTCCAAGAAGTTGACTGCCCTGTCATAGACTCCCATCTTCTTGAAGTGTTCTACATCCAGGTATGCGGTAGGATTGAACCCTTTTATTTGCAGCATCCAATCGAATTGTGACTGGTGTATGGAGTCTCTAGGTACAAAAGCTGGTCTTTTTCCATCTAGTTCCACCCCCTCATTCTCTTCCACTTCTTCATGGGTTATTTCTTTCTCATGCCCCTTCCTATTCTCTACAATAGTTACCTTTCTCTTTTTGCTACCCTCGGCTTCCTTGGGTTCAGCCTTCTTCTTCTCCAATTTCTTTCGTTCAGCTGTGAAGGATGATATTTTGAAGTCTCCATCTTGGATGTACTAGGATACTTCAACTCTTTTGGTGTCTTTTGGGCCAGGATATAGTCTTACTTTTTCTTCAACAGTTATAGCTAGAGTTTCTTTGATGGAGAGAGGTCTTGATTTTCATTCATTGCATTGGTGATCTTCTCAAGAATTTCTTCAACCCCCTTTAGTGAAGTCACCTTCTTCATTAAGGTATCTTCAGTTGAGGTCGACATTCTACAAGTTTCACATTTTTTTGTTAGCACAGTTGAATTATCTTTTAGTTAATCATCATCAGTTATATTTTATTATTATGTATATGTATATGTGCATATATATATTTCAAGTTCAAAATTTTCCTCTCTTTTCATAGGGCCGCGACCATGTCTATAAGAAGGAAGTTAGCCACGACCTCATAGAGCATGAATGTCCATCCAATCAAAGGATAGGCCACAACCGCGGCATGGGTGTCGCAACCGCGGTCGTTTACACTTAAAATCAAGGGAAGTCGTGACCACGGCCAGAAAACACCACGACCGCGGAGAGTACTATAATGGTGGTCGATACTTGACCGATCCAATCTCTTGATGCTCAAGAAATATTGCAACCATGACCAATGGTAGGATGCCATGAGGCTTTGTATGGAAGGAAGAGCAGATCTCCTTTGTGTTGGTATGAGTCTGGTGAGTATCAGCTCTTGGGTCCTGAGTTAGTACAGCAGACAACAAAAAAGATCAAAGTGATACAACAACAGTTGAAAGTGGCACATGACAGGCAGAAGTCTTATGCAGACAATCGCCGACGACCTTTGGAGTTCCAGGTAGGAGACAAAGTGTATCTCAAAGTCTCATCATGGAAAGGTGTGCTAAGGTTTGGCCGGAAGGGTAAGTTAGCACCCAGGTATATGGGGCCTACCCAGTTATAGCACAGGTTGGCAAGGTGTCTTACGAGTTAGAGTTGCCTCCGGAGTTGCACATGTTACATCCAGTGTTCCATGTCAGTATGCTGAAGAAAAGCCATCTGGATTCAGGAATAGTGATATAGCCAGTGGAGGTTGAGCTTGATGAAGATGTGACCTATGAGGAAGGTCCTGTGGCGATCCTCGACAAAAGAGTTAAGAAGTTGAAGAGGAAGGACCTCGTTCTTGTTAAGGTTCTTTGGCATCATCGTGGCATTGAGGAAGCCACGTGGGAGCTTGAGGAAGAAGTAAGGAGAAAGTATCCCTCACTTTTCTCTTCGGATTTCAAGGATGAAATCCCTTAAAGGGGGTTAGCTTGTAAGGACCCTGGCCTTTGTTTAGGGTTTACCCTGTTTGCTTTGCTTAATGCTGGTCCTTTGTTGCTTGCTAATCACCTTTGGTGGTGATTAGGGTTTTGGTTGTGCCTTGTTGAGAGTTGGAGGTGCTACATGCAAATAAACCAAGTCTAGGGTTTTGTAGGCAAGTTTGTCACCTTGTGAGGTGTTCCTCTCTTACCTTGCTTCCTCTAGGGTAGAGAAGTAGGCTTGGGCTCGTTGCTTGAGTTCTTTTGGGCCTGATGGAGCTTGTTGGGCCTTGAGGTGCCTTGATTTGTCTTGGTTGAGCCTTGTATCTTCCAAGAGAAGTGTGTATCGGCCAAGATGGGGAGTATATCGACCTAGGTGTGTGTGTGTCGCCCATGTGGGTAGAGTGTGTCGCCCATGGTGCCTTGTTGTGTCGCCCATGGTGTTTGACCTAGCCTTGACCTTGTTTGTGTCACCACTAAGTGGACACTTGGTACATACCTTGTACATGTGTATAGAGCTTGCTAGAGTGGTGGCTCGTGCACTAGGACAAGTGTCCCTAGGTAGGCGACACCTTGCTTAGTTCCACCTTGTTTTCTCCTCCCTTTCCTCTTATATAGGCGTCTCCTTTCCTTTTCTTAGAGTTCCTTTGTTCCTCTTCCACCTTGGTGTGCACGACACACCCTTCTTCCTTGCTAGTGGTGGCCGATACCCCCCTTGGAGGAGCATCTGGTGGCTGATAGCCTTGGAGTCTCCATATTCCTTGCTTGGTGGTGCTTGGAGCTAGGAGTTTAGAGCTTGCTTGAGGTGGGTTACATAACTTCTAACCCTAGCTACATTATCTTCGTCTATGATATTGTTTATATGTTAGTAGCTTATTACCTTGCTTAGTCTCCATGTTGGCCGATCCTTGTGGATCAGGGTTTCTCGGTGAGCCATACTCCTTTCTCTCCTTGGTCTAGAGGAGTGAGCTTGAACTCCTAGTATCATGAGCAAAACCCCTCTTTCCTAGCCGATTAAGGTGAGCTTGTGTTCTAGTTGTTTGAACAATACTCTCCTCTCACCATCGACTAGAAGGGTGAGCTTGGTTGTGGCGGTGACTCTTTTTAGGGTTTCCTTGTGCTGACCCGTTTGGTGATGGTTGATGTGCAAGACCCCTCTTTCCTAGTCGATTGAGGTGAGCCATATTCTAGGGTTTCAGGTGTCCTTGTGCTTGAGGAAGACGATGACCTTGTGTGTGATGTACCTTGGACGATATGGGTTAGGGGAGGTGCTGCACAACAGCCCTCTTGACCTAGCTTGTTGGGCGATAGGCTGTTGTGACAGAAGTTATACCTAGGCTTGTGATGAGCGTCACACTGACCTGTTCCGGCCGACACCCCATGTTGTGACGGGCGTCACGCTGCCTTTGTCTTGGCCGATAACACCAAGTGGTGACGGGCGTTGCCCGATATGCTAAAATACCCGACACCCCTCTGACGAGCGTTGCGCGTTGCACGCTTGGTTGCCTTTAGTGGCAACGCAACATTGTGGCCGTTGTGTGTTGAACCTTGGGTGAGGGCAGGTGGTCCGATACAGCCCTTTTAGTGAGGGTTCGTGGTGCCTTTCGTGAGGGTTCATTGTATCATGAAAATAGCTTTGTGGTTATGCTCTTATTAAAATGTTGGTAACTCCTTGTAGGATTGATAAATGCTCGTTATGATTAAGGTGGTTCATTTATCTTAACATGGCTATATACACAGATGAGATCCTTTTGATTACCTGTTAATAATAAGGAGAAGAATTGGTAAGCTTATAAGTGGTTTGAGTAATGATGTACCCTATGCCTATGATCATAAGTTGATACATGATTAAGAAAGTATATCTAGTCTTTGATGTCACCTTGTATTGATAGCATGGTCTCTCTTTGATAAACCTTTGATTATTGAAATACACTAACCATGCAGGTAATGCATAGTCAAATAAAAGGACTATGAGGCATATGTATATGTTGAGTAACCTTGTTGTGATTGTTACTCTTGATATTGAAATGATCTGTATAATAAACATGATTGCTATCCTATTATGATGATGTTATAAGCCTTGAGAGGCAGTGGCAATATATGATGAGGGATTGAGATCCCATGGTATGTGATGATCCATTAGATGGATCTGGATGATTGGAAAGAGGCCAAGTGATAACATGTGATGTTGGATCCTTGAGATGGATCAGGTTGATGTGATTACAATAAAAGCATAATGTTGAGCTTATGTGTCTATTTTCTATTATATCTTGCATGTTATACAACTTGGTTGAATCTTGCAATCCATCTAAAAGCTACTAAATAATTACAGTGGAATATATCATGTAGTTACCCTGGCCATAGATCCATCATCGTCAGGAATTGGTGATGGTGAAATGGGTTCTCCTGTGGGTTAACCCGGAGCGCATATTGTTGAGTATGTGAGGTTTCTCCTAGCATAAAGTGAGGAGGTAAGAGTGCAACTTCGGTTGTAGACTCCAGGGTGAGGATTCAGGCCCGTAGCCCAATTGTGATAAGAGCATGGTGAACAGGCCCATGGCTCAGGATATGTGATATGAGGAGCATGAATGCGTTCATGGCTCAGAGCACGGTGAACAGGCCTGTGGCTCAGTTTCACTAGCACCGAGACATGTACCAAGGTGGGCTAGGCAGAGGGTAGCCTGACCCTGTGGCTAAGACCACTTCAGCATGAGACTGCGGTCCTGCTTATGTTGTACTCGTGCACTGACCACGAGGTGGGAGGTCGTGGAGTCTGGCTCTTCCATTGACCTTGTATGGCACCGGCTCTAGGTTTCGCAACCGTCGGTTGGAATTGAATGGTACGGTTCACCTCCTCAGGGCATAGTAATACGTAATTCAGCCGAATAGTACTACTACTTAAGATAAACACAAAACATTAGTTGAGGCCTTGCATGTGTAGTTACTCTCATCATATCTTGCAGTTGCTTTTATGTTCCTCATATGTAGTAGAACTTATATATCTTGTCTTGTTAATTATGTTTCACAAGTAATACTTGAGTACATCTGGTAAGTTTGCTACGTATAGACAGCTTTATCTTATAACTGCTCTTGTTATACTTTTTGTCAGTTAGCTGCTATATATATATATCTGAGGTTTTGTAGTTTCAGCAGGGAGTTATGTTTCTCACTGGGACAATGTTCAATTATCTCACTCTGCTGGTTTACACCCTTTTTAGGTGGTCGAGCTAGACGTGGTGGTGGTCGCAGAGTTGCGGCCGAGCAGCAAGAAGAGCAATAGAAGGCAAGTGATGGATATGTTGTTGTTTTGGAAGTTTTGTAGTAGAGTCTTAGAGTCATCCCTGTACCCTCAGGTCCTTGGAGGTGTTTGATGATGTTTCATGATGTCTAGTCGTCGATGTTTTGTATATACTGTTGCTGGCTGTATGTGGGCCCTTATGTATGTAAAAATAGGTGATGAAGTCATGTGGTGACAAGACAGCTGTTTCTCTAAGCTGTGGATAAGTTTTGTATATGTTTAAATAACATGTTTTCTTGCAGGATGTGGGCTGGAATGTAATAGTTTCTCAGTTTATCAGTTTTCCGCAATCGGTTTTAATTAACCCGTGTTTTGATAATCTGTGGTTATGGTGATTTCTGCACGTTTTTGCGTAACACCTAACTGTCTGTGTGATAGTGGGATGTGTTGCCACAGTAAAGGTCACAAAAGGGGTGACGTGCCGAGAGCATCATCGGGCCAAAGGAGGCAGAGTTGTGACAACTAATGAACAGTTCATCAAAAGTAAGAGAAAGCAGAGAGGCACAAAAAAAACATCGACGAGCAATCAATGATAGTCAAGAAAGCAATGAGCGAATACCTTCTCCACCAAACCATGTCAAAAGAGCCCATGCATCGGAGACTCAACTCTCTTTGCTATAACTTAGAGGGGTCGGATTTTCATGTCACATATTCCCCCACAGTGAAATGTATGTTAGTCTGCTTTGCATCAACTTACAACTCATGTCATCTCTGGGCTCCTTTCAGCCATTACATGATCAAAGCGACTTCATCTGCACACACTGTGGTCCTTTCTTGACCTTTGTGAGGCCCCTTCACCAACATCATCTTCATGAAGTGGTAACCGACACAACCTCCCCTATAGAGCTTCTTTACAACCCGATACTGACTATGGTGGTTATCACCACATCTTACAAAGGACAAGAACTATCTCTATGTATCACCCTGAATGAGCACACATGCTCTCATCAGACACTCTAGTCTGGATCACACTAACCATTAGTTAGGGGTGATAAACAATACTAACATCGAGTTCTACATGTACTTACTCCTACTCATGGAAGTGAACCTTTAGGTCATACTCAAGAACTTTTGAACTCGCATCATGGTGTAGTAGAACCAACTTTCTCTCATATGTAGTTCAACTGGATCTGTCCCTTGACAGTACTCTTTCTTTCTCATGTCATATAAGTAAGGCGATCTACCATAACCCATATTGCATCTTGACCTTCCTTGGTCTAGGGGAGACTCACTACAACATCCATAGTGGTGAACTCTCATTCCCTCTCAGGGACTCTTTTATCCCCTATATCAATACACTAGGTTACTGGTGTTCGTCCTTCACCTCCTAGCTTGCATGGTAACACACCACATGCAACTTCATCTTAGGTATCCAAAGTACCACTGTCGCTTATTATCTTGGTAGTACCATGGTATATGGTGATCTTAAATCATGATCACATGTATTGTCATGATTCCTTAAGATCTATTCCTCAGAAACCCTAAACCACTCTAATTGAGGTTTCATCACCTTCCAAAGAAGTGCATATGAGGTTCTACAACCATCCCTTTATCATGATAATCCCTAGACTGGCTAACCAAACAACCATTAACTTGTTAGATAGATCTTGTCACCTCTGAGTGTTAGCCAAACTTATCTCTTTTTCCAACTGGGGTTATCCTATCAACCTCTTCTAGCCTCCATCTAAACTAGGCAGATGTATCTCATCCATAGCACCCATTACCACTTCACATCCTTAGGTGTTAGGTAACGTTGAAGACATACACCTCCATGTATTTCACTTATTACCTCATCTCAGCTCTAAGTCTATCTCCATCAAGAAAACTCTGAGCTTATTCTCTTAGTTTTTTAAACCCAACCTTGTATAACTCATAGCTCATGATAAAAACATCCTCATAAGATGACTACCTTATAAATCTTAGGGTTTGTAAACCATCCATGTATCATTCACTCTGTAAGGGTATGTTATCAATACTGTCCTCATACCTCATGACAACGTTCCAACTCACATAACCTTTTATCCTTGGTGTATGGCATTCATATTGTCCTATCTCTCACTCCCATAACAAGAGGAAATAAGCATCTGGATGTAGTCCAAATACATAGTTCTTCCTATTCCAAGAGTAGAGATGGTACATCCCACCTTGCTAGTACACCTTTAAATCTTAGTTCAAATGTGCATCTTATGTCTCAACATCATTCTCGATATCAATGTTACTTCCATGGAAAACTAGTTTCGAACCTACTTGGATCCACACACATTCCTTAGTCATCCCCTCTAGGTCTATAGGGTCCCGACACTTTTGGGGTCATCCCTCTTCCCTTATGCATCCAGAGAGTGCCCTACTCATCTGCCCTTTGGGTCCCATGAGTTCATGAAGGTGATCAATCTCCTAACCCATGGCCCTGAAAAAATGATAGTTGTTACCTCCCGACCCTATGGTCATGTGCAACTAGGGAATTAGGAAACTCCTACTTCCATCGGTCTTATCCCTACCTGACCCTAGGATAAACTTAGGATTCTATTATAGTACATATCCAGCTTAGAACCTTACCCAAGCCTTCATCACCTCTCTCTTTGCATTCATGGGCTAACTTCCATCCTTTCATAGGGGTCATGGCAACCTGTCTACCTTGGTCAGGCCCCATACTGGTTACCTCCATGGTAACACATCCACATGCTATTAGAGATGGTTATTTTTGGGTCTACAGGTTCATTCTCATACTATGCACTTTTCACTTATCTTCTCAAGATCCTATGAGACCTCTTTAGGTTTCCTCAAAACCCACCAAACTGGTATACACCCTTTCAAAGGGTCCTTCTCCCAGGATGGGAGGAAACTACAACTCTTGAAAACAAGGTCACAAACATCGTTAGGGTTTCTATTCACATGAGCATGCTTAACCCAACAGCTACTAAGGAACAAGCATACCACCTACTAAACCATACTAGGTCCTACTTGTTCTCTTTATTCAACACTAGATCACGATCATACCTTCCCATGTCATCCACTTAGTTGTGAGGGATTCATCAAACATACCTTAAACTTAAGGGGTTTCCCTTTCCTATAGACATGAGGAGTACCATGGTTGAATCTATATAAACTCAAATCTCATCATGAGCATCAGGTACATCACTTCCCCTCTTATACCTAAGAACCCTAGGTTCATTTCTTTGATGTCCAACTATCTGCTCAACCTCTTAACCACAACCAAACAGGTACAGGGTATGAAATGCACTTCCTGTCATCCTTCTACTCGAGCAACACTTTAGAGTTGGGTCCTCCTCAAGGAAAATCAAAAAGGTACAAGGCCTCACAACCTATTACTAAACCTCTCACGGTCTAAAGAACTCTTCTTCTCATCTATATCATAGGTATAGAGGTACCAGTAGACTCATCCTCTCTCTAGGGTTTGGTTCCTCTCATGGAAACCTGGACATCATCAACCTCCAGGGGTCAGGCATGAGGCAACCACTATCATCCACTTAGGTCGCATCCTCCTCAACTCCCACTATTCCTCATATCTCGGAATCTAAGCTTCCAACATTCTCGCTTGGGTCCTTCTCTCTCTCTCTCTTTCTAGAGCTAAACTTACAACCAACCTCACTATTAGAGGTCCTCTCTCCATTAAGATGGATCCATCTCACAATCATACCCCTACATGGTGAATCCTATGTTTGTTCAAGGTTATCCATAGCTCTTTATGCTTCTCTCATCAGCTTTCCAACATACTCCCTTGGCCAGGGTTTCAACCTACTGCTCGCACTACTGACATATTTTGGGTTCCTACTATGCCATGCATATATAAGCTCATGGGGTTCCATAGGTTCTTCTCTAACCTCATCAATGAAGGAGCTATCCTTCTCTCTAACATGCAAGACCCTTTCCAGGGTTGGGTCCCCAAAGACACTAGGTCATCCAACTTCTCATGGCTCATATGGCATCCAAGGCATGTCTATCCAAACACCTGGTCTACCATGACATCTAACTCATCATGTCATCTCTCTCTCTAACCTTCACTTGGGGTTAGGGTTAACACCATCCTCATAGGATGTGCCAAGTCTCTACTTATAATGGAGGTCTCTACCTCCAAGACTAACTCTCTAAACTGATCCTCCTTACAATAAGGTCTAGCCTCATGTCTCTCCTGAGGGCATGACAACTTATGTCATACGACCTAAGCATGTATCTATTCTTTTATGCTTAATCTATTAAGTTTATGTCCATGACATCTTATTTACATTCTTTTTATTAATTTGGTGGAGGATTCCTTAAACCTTATCAATCTTACCCATATCTCATGACGGTGAGGAAAAGAGAGAAAACCCTAATCCTTATAATCTTTGACAACATTTGAGTTGAGAGGGGATGAACAAGAGGAGAGAGTCCTAAAGGTATCTTATTTCGAGTCAAATCCTGAGACTTTGTCCAGTAAGTCACATGGATATGGGAGTCCTCATATTCTGACTAGTAGTGCGGAGGAAAATCTTGCCAGCCCCCGGGCGTGATCCTTTTCTAAACACCTCTGTCTTTCGGAAAATCCTCTAATTACTCCCTAGGGTTCTACAGAGTTTGTAAAATTTAATAATTATTACCGATTAAATGAGGAACCTAGGCTCTGATACTAAATGTAATGATCTCACCACCCAGTAACCCCCCCCAATTAAGGGAGACCAAGAGGTCAGAGAAGTTATCCCAATTTTCGGATCAAAGGTTCAACAAATAATCAATAATAATTATCAAATTCTACTAAACTAAACTGAAAGGTTGTAATAAAATTAAAATTTTTATACCTTTTTCAAAAGCTTGGATATCTACTTCTATTCACATGGAGTCTATTCTAATTAATACTCCTTTGAACTTTAATTCATATTTAATTCCACATATGCCACTTTACTATTTGTTCTTTTCACTTGTACCTAAAACACCGACAAACAAAACGTCGGTCAGCATAAAGCTGGTATGTGGGGGAAACAATAATCGTGCATCAACTTACAACTCATTTCATCTCTGGGCTCCTTTCAGCCATTACATGATCAAAGCAACTTCATCTGCACACACTATGGTCCTTTCTTGACCTTCGTGAGGCCCCTTCACCAACATCATCGTAATGAAGTGGTAACCGACACAACCTCCCATATAGAGCTTCTTTACAACCCGATACTGACTATGGTGGTTATCATCACATCTTACAAAGGACAAGAACTGTCTCTATGTATCACCCTGAAGGAGCACAGATTCTCTCATCAGACACTCTAGTCTGGATCACACTAACCATTAGTTAGGGGTGATAAACAATACTAACATCGAGTTCTACATGTAGTTACTCCTACTCATGGAAGTGAACCTTTAGGTCATACTCAAGAACTTTTGAACTCGCATCGTGGTGTAGTAGAACCAACTTTCTCTCATATGTAGTTCAACTGGATCTGTCCCTTGATAGTAATCTTTCTTTCTCATGTCATATAGGTAAGGCGATCTACCATAACCCATATTGCATCTTGACCTTCCTTGTTCTAGGGGAGACTCACTACAACATCCATAGTGGTGAACTCTCATTCCCTCTCAGGGACTCTTTTATCCCCTATATCAATACACTGGGTTACTGGTGTTCGTCCTTCACCTCCTAGCTTGCATGGTAACACACCACATGCAACTTCATCTTAGGTATCCAAAGTACCACTGTCACTTATTATATTAGTAGTACCATGGTATATGGTGATCTTAAATCATGATCACATGTATTGTCATGATTCCTTAAGATCTATTCCTCAGAAACCCTAAACCACTCTAATTGAGGTTTCATCACCTTCCAAAGAAGTGCATCTGAGGTTCTACAACCATCCTTTTATCATGATAAGCCCTAGACTGTCTAACCAAACAACCATTAACTTGTTAGATAGATCTTGTCACCTATGAGTGCATGTTAGCCAAACTTATCTCTTTTTCCAACTGGGGTTATCCTATCAACCTCTTCTAGCCTCCATCTAAACTAGGCAGCTGTATCTCATCCATAGCACCCATTACCACTTCACATCCTTAGGTGTTAGGTAACATTGAAGACATACACCTCCATGTATTTCACTTATTACCTCATCTCAGCTCTAAGTCTATCTCCATCAAGAAAACTCTGAGCTTATTCTCTTAGTTTTTTGGACCCAACCATGTATAACTCATAGCTCATGATAAAAACATCCTCATAAGATGACTACCTTATCACTCTTAGGGTTTGTAAACCATCCATGTATCATTCACTCCATAAGGGTATGTTATCATTCCTGTCCTCATACCTCATGACAACATTCCAACTCACATCACCTTTTATCCTTGGTGTATGGCATTCATATTGTCCTATCTCTCACTCCCATAACAAGAGGAAATAAGCATCTGGATGTAGTCCAAATACATAGTTCTTCCTATTCCAAGAGTAGAGATGGTACATCCCACCTTGCTTGTACACCTTTAAATCTTAGTTCAAATGTGCATCTTATGTCTCAACATCATTCTCGATATCAATGTTACCTCCATGGAAAACTAGTTTCGAACCTACTTGGATCCACACACATTCCTTAGTCATCCCCTCTAGGTCTATAGGGTCCGGACACTTTTGGGGTCATCCCTCTTCCCTTATGCATCCAGAGAGTGCCCTACTCATCTGCCCTTTGGGTCCCATGAGTTCATGAAGGTGATCAATCTCCTAACCCATGGCCCTGAAAAAATGATAGTTGTTACCTCCCGACCCTATGGTCATGTGCAACTAGGGAATTAGGAAACTCCTACTTCCATCGGTCTTATCCCTACCTGACCCTAGGATAAACTTAGGATTCTATTATAGTACATATCCAGCTTAGAACCTTACCCAAGCCTTCATCACCTCTCTCTGCATTCATGGGCTAACTTCCATCCTTTCATAGGGGTCATGTCAACTTGTCTACCTTGGTCAGGCCCCATATTGGTTACCTCCATGGTAACACATCCACATGCAATTAGAGATGGTTATTTATGGGTCTACAGGTTCATTCTCATACTATGCACTTTTCACTTATCTTCTCAAGATCCTGTGAGACCTCTTTAGGTTTCCTCAAAACCCACCAAACTGGTATACACCCTTTCAAAGGGTCCCTCTCCCAGGATGGGAGGAAACTACAACTCTTGAAAACAAGGTCACAAATATCCTTAGGGTTTCTATTCACATGAGCATGCTTAACCCAACAGCTACTAAGGCACAAGCATACCACCTAATAAACCATACTAGGTCCTACTTGTTCTCTTTATTCAACACTAGATCACGATCATACCTTCCCATGTCATCCACTTAGTTGTGAGGGATTCATCAAACATACCTTAAACTTAAGGGGTTTCCCTTTACTTTAGACATGAGGAGTACCATGCTTGAATCTATAGAAACTCAAATCTCATCATGAGCATCAGGTACATCACTTCCCCTCTTATACCTAAGAACCCTAGGTTCATTTATTTGATGTCCAACTATCTGCTCAACCTCTTAACCACAACCAAACAGGTACAGGGTATGACATGCACTTCCTGTCATCCTTCTACTCGAGCAACACTGTAGAGTGGGGTCCTCCTCAAGGACAATCAAAAAGGTACAAGGCCTCACAACCTGTTACTAAACCTCTCAAGGTCTAAAGAACTCTTCTTCTCATCTATATCATAGGTATAGAGGTACCAGTAGACTCATCCTCTCTCTAGGGTTTGGTTCCTCTCATGGAAACATGGACATCATCAACCTCCAGGGGTCAGGCATGAGGCAACCACTATCATCCACTTAGGTCGCATCCTCCTCAACTCCCACTATTCCTCATATCTCGGAATCTAAGCTTCCAACCTTCTCGCTTGGGTCCTGCTCTCTCTCTCTCTCTCTTTCTAGAGCTAAACCTACAACCAACCTCACTATTAGAGGTCCTCTCTCCATGAAGATGGATCCAGCTCACAATCATACCCCTACATGGTGAATCCTATGTTTGTTCAAGGTTATCCATAGCTCTTTATGCTTCTCTCATCATCTTTCCAACATACTCCCTTGGCCAGGGTTTCAACCTACTTCTCGCACTACTGACATATTATGGGTTCCTACTATGCCATGCATATATAAGCTCATGGGGTTCCATAGGTTCTTCTCTAACCTCATCAATGAAGGAGATATCCTTCTCTCTAACATGCACGACCCTTTCCAGGGTTGGGTCGCCAAAGACACTAGGTCATCCAACTTCTCATGGCTCATATGGCATCCAAGGCATGTCTATCCAAACACCTGGTCTACCATGACATCTAACTCGTCATGTCATCTCTCTCTCTAACCTTCACTTGGGGTTAGGGTTAAAACCATCCTCATAGGATGTGCCAAGTCTCCACTTATAATGGAGGTCTCTACCTCCAAGACTAACTCTCTTTACTTATCCTCCTGACAATAAGGTCTAGCCTCATGTCTCTCCTGAGGGCATGACAAATTATGTCATACGACCTAAGCATGTATCTATTCTTTTATGCTTAATCTATTAAGTTTATGTCCATGACATCTTATTTACATTCTTTTTATTAATTTGGTGGAGGATTCCTTAAACCTTATCAATCTTACCCATATCTCATGACGGTGAGGAAAAGAGAGAAAACCCTAATCCTTATAATCTTTGACAGCATTTGAGTTGAGAGGGGATGAACAAGAGGGGAGAGTCCTAAAGGTATCTTATTTCGAGTCAAATATTGAGACTTTGTCCAGGAAGTCACATGGATCTGGGAGTCCTCATATTCTGACTAGCAATGTGGAGGAAAATCTTGCCAGCCCCCGGGCGTGATCCTTTTCTAAACACCTCTATCTTTCAGAAAATCCTCTAATAACTCCCTAGGGTTCTACAGAGTTTGTAAAATTTAATAATTATTACCGATTAAATGAGGAACCTAGGCTCTGATACTAAATGTAATGATCTCACCTTCCAGTAACCCCACCCCAATTCAGGGAGACCAAGAGGTTAGAGACGTTATCCCAATTTTTGGATCAAAGGTTCAACAAATAATCAATAATAATTATAAAATTCTACTAAACTAAATTGAAAGGTTGTAATAAAATTAAAATTTTTATACCTTTTTCAAAAGCTTGGATATCTACTTCTATCCACATGGAGTCTATTCTAATTAATACTCCTTTGAACTTTAATTCATATTTAATTCCATATATGCCACTTTATTGTTTGTTCTTTTCACTTGTACCTAAAACGCCGACAAACAAAACGTCAGTCAGCATAAAGCTGGTATGTAGGGGAAACAATAATCGTGCAACTATGATAACAATGTAATCAACCAATTATCATTTAACAGCCAAGATTACATCTTAAGCAATACTACTTAATCCTTACCTATCCCCTATCTTTGTGTTGTCCCTGCAGTGGACTTGGATACTACCTCTCTCTATGTTAGATCCTTACCCCCATGGCCCTACCTCACATGTAGCCAATACTTAGGGTTATAGAGTCACATGGCCCTACCCAAGGGTAGCCCAATCCCTGACTCAAGGTGACTTGATGGACCTACCCCATTGGTAGCCATGTACTAAGTCATCCAATGACCTGATGGACCTACCCCATAGGTAGCCATGTACTAGGTCAAACCATTAAGCTACAGAGGGGACTAGGATCTGAGCTAGTAGGCACATATCTTTTGTGATAGTCATATCCACATTATAGTTTGCATGAATTAAATTCAACCAACAGTTTAATTCAAGTCATCGAGGAAAACTTCGGAAAACCTCGAAAAACTAATTTGAGATATTCATAAGCGTAACCACATACCTATCAGGTAAATTTGATACAGAATCAACCAAGAAGGGAAATGGAATCAAGCAAGTACAAGAATCCTGAAATCACATCCAATTCCTTTTTATCAAAATCTATTCAAACCATCTTGCTACTTAAGGTTTCTATTCCTTTTTAGGATTTCTACCTCTTTTAGGATTTACTTTGCAATTAGGGTTTTTACTTCATTTTACTCTTTTAAACCCTAATTGCTCATCTATCCTTCACAAAAGTTATTAAGGTTACCTTTTAACAAAATATAACCTTAATTTAAAAAACAGCACAATTAATCATCAATTAAGTCCATTAAGCCTCTTTTACATTAAAGCTACCATTTTTATCCTTTTAATCCATGACAAGATCATTATCCTCCTTTATCATCAACTCATTGTTCATTATGGTCTAATTCACATATGAATTCTAATTGTCATTAATTCTACCTTTATTCATTAGAAAACCCTAATTACTACATTAAGGGTATTTATCCACAATTAGGGACTTTTATACTCAAAATATCTTAGAATTATCATATCTCGACTTTAATCATGATTTTGAACAATTAAGCTATCAAGAGTCACATTCACTAATATTAGGGTTTCAAGGCCCATTAAAGCATATTTATGCACATGAACTCTCAATTAAACTAGTTACGTGCAAAGTTCATCATTTTTTATCTTAATGTATCTTTTCATGATTAACAGGCTAATATTAACTTTAATTATCCATTAAAACCTACTAATTTCATTAATCATCTCAAAATAGGGTTTCTTAATCCTTAATTCGTTAAAGTTAGTAAGTTACACTACTTTTCAAACAGAAAAAAGAATTAGCCTCGAAAACCATTTTTAATGAATTCTTCTCATTTTTCTGAGAAAAATACATATATTACTTGCTACTATTGGAGTTACCAATATGGAGATATGATTTTTTGTAAAATTAACTCACCAGAGCCAATCAGAGAGCACCACATCACTCATTGCATGCAACGTTGTTCGGCTGGGTTTGAAAACATTTTGAATTTACGTCCTTGCCCTTGGTTAAGTTGGTCAGTTATTTAGCCCACGAAGGGGCAAACCGTCTATCGACCCCAATGGTCGTCTTCCTCCTCGCAACCCTAGCAACACCGTGATCTGCAACACTTTGGAAGTCTGCCCTACCTTCCTGGGGGCTCAAAATTTGTCGCCCTCCACCTCCCTTGCTCCGACACCATCCACCACATCTAGGCGCCACCCAACTCGGGTCCCATGTGGTTGGTTTGGGCAGAGCCGACGTGCTACATGAAGCCAGTGATGCAGCTATGCGGTTGCTGTTATGCCTCATTTAGGGCATGGCCATGATGGCAACGCAGCTCCCTGGCATCATGGAGCATCAAGCTACCATTGCAACCCACTCTTGTCGCCTCATGACTTCATGATCACGCAACCCCGCTTAATTAGGGTTTATGGATGAAAACATGGAAGAAGAGGAGAGAATGATGTGTGGGATCCTTTGGATTTGGCCCAAGGTCTTATCCCTTATATAGGGGAGGGTATACATGCCCAAGGACGTTCATCTAAGAGGAAACAAGTCCCATTCATAAAGGAAACCTATTCCTTCCTTGAGAAGAAATCTTCTCTCTCCTAACTTATTCCTTTAATAAACCATATCTCTTAGATAATTAGGAATTTGAAAATCCTTTTACTTATTCTTTTTTATACTTGGCTTTTAATCCATTAATCACAAATTTAAGTTTTCCTTAAGTAGAAAATACCACTTCTTTAACAAAGCTACAAAAACCATTAATAATGTATCACATTATCCTCTTATTTTGCATTTTTGGTATTTTCTCTTTCTTTCTTCTCCAATGGGACTCCTTTTAACATTAGGAATCCTTGGGATACGAAATTCTTCCATCAAGGATTACTCAATTATAATTCTTTCCACTTATTTCCCACATTTTATCATTGTTTTCAATTTCTTTCTTAATAAAGAAATACTTAATTGATCTTTTCTTTTCTTTTTGCAGTATCTTTGCAACTTTGGACTCCTTGGGACCCAAGGAACCCAAAAGGCACGAAATCCACCTTTGGATTAAATTCTTTTTCCTTCTAGAGGTTTCTACATTTTTCTTTTCTCCATTTCTTATTTATAATGGTTTTTTTTTATTTTCCTTGTTATTGGGCCCAATAGCCAATAAAGCCCACAAGATAACCAACAAGGCTGTTGTAAACAAAACTCATTTATTCAAGACAATTTATATCAATATTTGTTCAAATATCTTTAATATGAGAAATTACATTTCTCACCAAAAGAACCAAAAAATTGGGGTTGTAACACCATTAGTGATAATACGTGGGCGAGTCCCATTCAAGTAGTCCCTAAGAAGGGAGGCATCACACTAATCAAGGGAGATAATGGGGTTCAAGTTGCAACCAAGACCATCACTGGTTGGCTGATGTGTATAGACTATCGAAAGTTAAATACCACCACCCACAAATATCACTTCCCTCTCCTTATATTGACCAGATGCTTGAGTGTGTGGCCCATCACTCATGCTTTTACTGGTTGGATGGGTACTCAGAGTTTGATCATATCCCCATACATCTAGATGATCAGGAGAAGACTACCTTCACCAGCATCTATGGAACTTTTGCTTTTAGAAGAATGCCCTTTGGGCTCTGCAATGCACCCGCAACCTTTCAACGGTGCATGAATGCCATCTTCACAGACTTCTTGGAAGATAAGATGGAAGTTTTAATGGATGACTCCAGCGTCTATGGTAGCTCTTTTGATGATTGTCTGAATAACCTATCTCTGGTAATGAAAAGATATGAAGAACATAATCTCACCCTTAACTGGGAAAAGTGCCATTTTATGGTACATGAAGGTATTGTCCTAGGACATAAAGTATCCAATAAAGGCATTGAAGTTTATTAGTCTAATGTGGAAGCCATTACAAAGCTCCCTCCACCCATGCCTGTGATGGAGTCAGAAGCTTCTTAGGACATGCCGACTACTATAGAAGGTTTATCAAGGACTTCTCAAAGACTACAAACTCACTACCAATTTTTTTGATGAAGGATGTGAAGTTTGATTTCATAGAAAAATGCCTCACGACATTCTCCACCTTAAAGGAGTCTTTAGCATCATCACCCATTATCTAGTCACCCAACTCGAATCTTCCTTTCAAGCTTATGTGTGATGGTAGTGATTTTTCCATTGATGCAGTCCTTGGGTAAAAGAAGGATAAAAAGCAACATGTAATCTTCTATGCCAGTAAAATGTTAGACGAAGTATATTCTTTAGTTATATATTTCCTAGTGAGAAGTGACTTCAAGTACTTTGTCCAAGCTGGTATCTCAACCATCTCATCAAGAAAACGTATATCAACATGAAGCTTTTTCATGGCTTCCTTAAACTTGTTGAATCGAGTGTCAAGCTTTGTCTACCTTAAATGAGCTGGGAAAGGTATACGAGGCTTGTACACCGGTACTTCTGGCTCTGGTGTTTTTGGTTCTACATCATTAGGTTTTTCAGAACTTGGCTCGGTTGTCTTATCAGCAGTTACTGCCCCTTTTGATTGAGACTCAGATGTTGTAGAGTCTTGGATAGCCACAGAGTCATCTTCGTCTGTAATAACTACTAGTGTCTTGATAGGGGGATCTGAATAGTCTTTTCCAGACTTGGTGGTGACAGCCTTAAGTTGCTCAGGATGCTTAGGATTGTTCTCAGGTTGTCCAGCAAAGGTTCTAGCAGGTGGCTTCATGCTAGATGCAAGTTGAGCTAGTTGAGATTTAATAGCCTTCTGATGGGCTTGTTGGTTTTCTATCATTATCTGTTGTGACTGCAACATCTTCTCAATGGCCGACAACTTATCATCAGGAGAGATGGGGCTGGCTTGTTTCCCTTGTTGTTGTTTCTGGTAAGGGGCTTGGTTGGGATTCTGGAACTAAGAATTGTTCTGATAATTATTGTAGTGTGTCCTGAAAGTTACCCCTAAAGTTTCCTTGATTCCTGAAATTGTGTTGTTGGTTATACTAGAATCCTAGTGGGCCTCGTTGTTGATTATTTGAACCAAATTGTCGCGAGTTTTCTTCTCCTGAAGGATTTCCATATTGAAAACCAGGGTGGTTCCTGTTCTGACTCATATTGTAATATCCTTGACCAGGGATGGTGTTGACAGCATTAAGATTTTCCATTTGACCATTATCTCCTTGTCCACATATGTTTCATAGAACAACATCGTAGAGAACATTGCATGCTAAAGTAGAATGATCAGTACCTTTACATGCTTCACAGAACACTGAAGCTAACTTGCTCTGTTCTTGTGGTTGTGGGAGTGAATGTCTTCTTTCAAAAGTAGCAAGGGATGATTCAATATGGTCTTGCTTTGCAACTAGTTTGAGGGTCTCAGCGATAGACTTGTATCTAGGAATAACTTCAGCCATAGCTTCCTTCAACACTCCTTTTCCTACAAACCTTCCCCAATTAGCTTGATTCTCAGCTCCCAGGGTGACGACCCTCCATGCGGTGTGATAACTTTGTCGCATGAAGTTTCCTCCAGATGAGGAGTCTAAGTATATCTTGATATCGTCATCCACACCTCTATAGAAGATATCGATGAGTTGATTCTTGGGAATACCATGGTGTGGACACTTGCATAGAAGCTCTTTGTATCTATCCCATAATTCAACAAGGGTTTCTCCAGGGACTTGAGTGAAATTTGTTATTTGTCCCCTAATTTCATAGGTGAGAGAGGGAGGGTAGCACTTTTCCATAAATACATTTTGAAGTTGTTCCCAAGTGGTGACGGGTTCACTTTGCAATGAATGATACCAGTTTATTGCTTTATTAGTAAGTGAATACTTGAAAAGACAGAGACAAATGGCATCATCAGATACTCCATTTTGTTGTGTCATAGCACATAAACCAATAAACCTCAAAATATGTTCCTGACTATCCTCTCCTTGTTTGCCATAGAATGGACTGTTTTGAAGCAATGTGATCCAATGTGCCCTAATCTCAAAATTGGCAGCATTGATGGGAGGAGGTTGTACTGGATGACGAACATTAGCAGCTTTATGGATTGAGAACTCTCTAAGATCATTTTGTAGTTTTGTTGCTTGCTTCGCTGCTTGTGCTGCTTGGATTTCTTCTTGAATCGCAGCTCTGGCTTCTTGCATGAGCCTTTCTCTCTGTGCATTGATGGCTTAAGCCACCCTTCGGGCTATTTCCTCCTCTTGAGCCACTCTTACTTAGTTTTCTCTATTTTGACGATGAAAGGTTCTATCTATCTCCGGATCATAGCTGGAAGTGAGTCTGCGACTGTTCAAACGGTGCATGCACTGGTCTTTGATGGTACCTGAGACGAAAAGACTTGAAGTAAGATTGATGGAGTGGAATGAAATTTGAGTAGATGAGAAATTGTATCAAAAGAAAAACAAATTCCTAGATTAGACTTAAGAGAACAAGATTTTACTAACTGATTATGTTGTCCCCGGCAACGATGCCAGAATTTGACGTGGCAAATATCGCACTAACAAATTCACTCGGGGTTGAAATCCCTGAGCTTTTACCAAAACCTCATGCAATAATACCACCTACAAGCGGAAGGGTCTTATCACAGTATAGTTAAGGATCGAATCCCAAAGGACAATGTTTTTAAGAATCTTTGTCAGTCAAATCTAGCTCAAGTGAGACTAATATTTAGAATGATTGATTTGGTTGAGGTTAATTAAACTAATTGTAGGAAAGTAAACGAGCATAATGAAAGTTTGCTTTAGATTAAATGATATGGAATCACTCAGATGGTATCGGGTTTCACCACCATGGCACCTGCAAACACATCTAAACACATAACATCCAGGAAAGCATCTAACTATCCAAATGGAACAGCTGCAAACCCTCCTAGAGGGATGTTTAGGCCCGTCCATTGGTTGGTACCATTAGAAGGTACCACCAGTCAGCTTCCATTGATGGCTTGGTCAAAGACATTTCTTGGTAAACCATTGTTAGGTTCGTGAACCAACCCTAATTTCACACCATCAGTTGTGCAATGGCAAGTAGATTGAAATTCAATGAAGTGCACCATCAAAGGAATCATTAGTCATAGAATGTCGTCACTAATAGATGGTTCATCAAATGATGTTCATGGGTTGTCTTCTAACAAAGGGGTTGATGAAGAAGTGACACTTATTGGGTTTGGTTTGGCTAAACCCATGGAAGTATCATGTCATCATCCCACTTGGATTAGTCGATGAATATGATGACAACTTTCTATTCATAGGGTTGAACCTGGCCCGATTTGGCTAAACATGGGTTGTTTCATCTAGCCAAACCAATCAATCAGTCTGGATCTTTGAAGTCCTCATCTGAGGAATCGATCGAGATAGTCAATATCTCTTCAGTTTAGTACCTCAAAGTACCAATATTAGATGGTTGAGAAACTATATCATCAAGGTGGTGTAAATTACAAAAAGCTAAGTATCTACGGTTATTTGGGTATGTCAATGCCATAACATGCATGAAGCTATAATGATTTACTTAGCATTAATAAAAAATATGGGATTTATCAACCACCCCAAGCTTAATTATTTGCTTGACCTCAATCAAGACTCAACTCAAACAACAAAATATATCATACAAATTAAGTTTCCATCTAGATCCCAAAGTTACATAAAACTTCTTGAAACTGCAAATCTCATGTGATATGTTGTTTTGAAACAAACTCCCTCCATTCTAGAAAAGCATTCTAGAGTAAGGTTATAGAATGTCTAGGCATTAGTAAGTGAATTCATAGAAATCAAATATGAGTCATGGGGTCTTGTACCATATAGATGAGATTTAAGGTACTTCCACAAAAAGAATGAAGTAGGCGATGAAGGCAATTAATGATATTTCATCTCATATTCATGTAAACCAATAAGGACCGATGCACCTCCCACTTATTCAAGTCTAAAAGAAAAATAAAAAATAAAATACTCTAATGACCTCTAAGGAACCTAATCTATTTCAGGTCGGTTCATGTAATGAGCAACAATCCATAGAGTCTGAGCTAGTTGGCTCAAAGTAGTGAGACAACTCCCCATATTGTGTTGGAACCAACCCTGCTACTGATATGATCTCATAACTCTCATAGGGTTTTATTAAGGCTCTCTAAAGATTTTTCAGAACCGAACTACCAATATGATATTTTATAGTACGATAAATTCACCTAAGGGATGTCCCTAAGTATTTTACCTAAACATACGTGCAATAATCACCACCAAAAAAATGGACATGTCTTGTCATAGTATAGCTTTAGGATCGAATCCCAATGGCAATGTTATAAAAATTAAATGAACTACTCACCTAATTAAGAAGAAACAATAAACATGGATAATAGTTTTCAATTTTGTTTAATGAAATAAATTCATTTGGAAGAAAAATAAGCTAAATTGGGCAAGATATGATAATTATCAGGATGACTTGTTTCACCATCATTGCCTACATATACATTTTGTGATATTACATCTCTCATTCATATAGATATTTAGATTTTCTCCAAGCCATTTCATATCCTTTTCGATTATTAAATTCACAAAAATAGATTTCCTTGTAATCGCAAGGTCCCATTACTACATATCCTTAATCTATCATCTTAGATAACTCTCTTTGTTGATCTAATTGATGATTCAATGATACATATTGATATTCTAATAATAGATTTCAAGGTATCTACATTTAAGATTCTAACAACCATGTAAGATAGCTAGAAAATATATAAAGAATGCAATCAATAAATTGATAATCAATCTAAAATCCATTTGAATAACAATTTATAACATGAGAGTACAAGATACTAACAATGAGACAAATCCTTGCACCCCTAGTATAAGATCCACTCACTAATTTTGTTTATGATACATGACGAGAGAGGAAAGAAAAACATCATGGAGAAAGTAGCCCTATAGAGGAGATGCTGAAGGGTCTCATCTTAACTCTTGAATGAGAGTTGTAGTTTCTAGTCTAGATCAAAGATTGATCATGTCTTCACATCAAATTGATGGATTCCATTTTTGACCTTTTTTTATTATGTCTACGGTTGTCAATGAGAGACTAGACAATGAATCCTTGTCCTAGAAGTTCTCGAGTAATTTTGGATTGGCCCACAAAATACCAGATCCATCCAAATTAATCAAACAAATGTCATGTATTTGCTACATATTTCTATTATAGGAGTTTTGGGTGACAATTAGACTAGTTGGTCGATCAACATTTGTTAATAAATATATTCTCTATGTAGATAATCGAATTATATTTCCATACCAACCTGAATGACTCAATGCAAATAATGTATGTTATATCTAGACTTATTTTGGTGTTGGGGTATACTTTATGGTGATTCGGTCTACGAACTAATAAGGATTTCCACCTACATGTGAGTCTCCGACCCATACAGCCGATCAACCAATCTATATTTCACAAAAGTTATTATTGGTTACCGACTAATTAGATATGAATTTCAATTGATCGATCAGTAAAACTACCCATCTTTTTACCTACAACATGGTCTACTGAACCTAAAAATTAATTCAAGGGTGGGTCATTTGATCATCCTATGTCATATGCTCTAAAAGTTAATGAATTCTTCATTCAGTGGTGTTTGTATCATCCATTTCTGAGATCATATGTGCATGTTATGGATATTTGAATGATCATATGTACTTTAATGGTCCTCACTTCAATTCTTGGAATTTGGGAGTGAATTTAAGCAATCTTTGATCATTTTATTTGATTTTCATGAATGTGAATTTTCAAATCTGTCTTTCTTGTATCAACCTATAAATGAATCAATAAAATAACCAATGTCAAACAAATTACATAAACTATTGAAAACATAAAACTAGTAAAATATTGAGTAGAATACAAACAAAGAATGTAAAACCAGATTTAAAATTCAACTGAAAACATGATGAATAGACATTCATCACAACCCTGAGCATGAATGTTTCTTGTTCTTGACTAACCCATATGTCAAGACACTCTCTAAATAAATATGTTCAACTAATGTACATGCATCGTGTTTGCATCATGGTTGAATCTCTACCACCAACCACGACCAAGCAACCTGGATTTCCTATAATCACATAACACAAATTTGTATGTTCTCCATCATAAATTTTCTTCTCTTTCTTGCTTCCATGTCAAAATCCTACAATGTAAACAAGATGTAATATTCTTGATGTTTCAGATAATATATCATATTCCTATGAAACTTTTACACAAGAACAATGTTTTGTTGTAGAAGGTTGTGTTGGGGGTACTGTGCTTCCCTTAGGTAAAAATAGTGTGAATGGGAGTATAAAATAATAATAGTGAATCTCTCCTTGATTTGACATAATATTGCTTTTTATTGGTTCAAATGCATATATTGCACTTTTTTTTTCACGTGTACACTGGTACCTTTTTTGTATTTTTGATGATAAGCCCCTATTACATAGAGAGGGAGGAAGAAGTCATTATAGAGGGAGAAGGGGGGTCTTCCACCTCGACCTTAATTGGCACATTTTATGGATTTTTCATAATTTGGATAATGGTGGGGTAATATATTGATTGAGGAAACGTAGAAGTGGGTTGACTTGTGCATCTCATATTTTAGAGCATACACAACAACAAAATCATATCATGTCACATGAAGGATTAAGATATTTCTACAAGCATGCTATGACAATCAGTGAAGAGACACATTCCATTTGATTCTGCTCAATCACATATTAGATTCCATCATTTTATGGAACACGATGCTTATATTGAGTTTATACAAAGGGAGATTTTTAAACTATTGACATATTTTCAAAAATGTAGTTAACATCACGAACTTACTTCAAATAAGGGAAAGTGTATGATACATTCTATCTGAAATGCAAAAGATGAATGTAAACTAAGTTGACTAGATAATAGCTTCAACTAGCATTGAATGAACTACTATAAATAAGAATGGTTTATGATACATGTAATGAAAGTAAACTAAATGTAATGGATGCATGCAAAGATAAAAATTGTTGACATAAAATAAGAGAAATAGAGAGACCAGTGTGTGTGGAAAGGGTAAGTACCACCCAACCACCAACCTGAGCATAGCAATTCACTCATCCTGGAGAAAATATTAAAATCAATATGGAGGGAAAATTCCTTAATGCTTATCCAAGAGGTCATGGCAACATGAAGAAGGACCATCTGAAAGTAATATGAACAAGGATTGGAACTTTGAACATGAGAGCTCCATTGTGTTGAACATGATCAGGTGGTCATGGTAGCTCTAAGGTAATGTCTGGATGCTTGAATTAATTTGGCCTTTCTCCCCACAATCCATCCAACATGATACACCAATACTTCTCCATCAGTAGAGGAAGTGTAGTAACAATGTGTGGATAAAAAATAAGTGGCTAAATATAGGAGTGGTGCCCATCTAGTACCCTTAGGATCTACTTATCTATGAAGACAGGAGGCCGACTATCTTCTTTTGTGGATAAATTAGTACGTAAAAGATGTAGCGTTTGTATATGATGAACCGTCACATATGCAAAATAACCCTAAAAATATTTATATGTAGCTTCTCCTACTACAATACCTCCTAATTAGCATCTAAATCAATATTAGTGGTGTCTATCACTATATCAACTTGTTTCTGTGGCTCCTCATTCCATGATATTATCATTGTTTTCTGTGTTGTCATCACAAGAATGACACAAAGACCATCCTCTCACTACTAAAATAATGGTCTATAGTGTCGATTTTTTAAAGCCTGTAGCGTCACTTTTTAACCGACGCCTAAGTGCCCATCGCTATAGAATTTGCTCTAAATGGTCGGTTTTTTTGACCAAAGAAAATCGACCTTATAGAGTAAAAACCGACCGAAGAGGATGTAAGAAACCTCACCCAAGCGAGAAAGAAGAGACTGTAAGGTTGGTTATTCCTAAAAAACAGACCCTAGAAATGTTTTGTAAGGTCGGTTATTACTAGAAAACCGATGGTATAAAGCAACAGAGGTTTTTTCGGTCGAGAAATACTTTGATCGAAAAGGATTTCGGTCGAGAAAATTGTTGACCGAGAATGTACTATCTTAAGCTTTTAGAGGTCTTCTAAGGTCGGTTATTTCTAAAAAACTGACCCAATAGAGTACAAAAAATGAGCGTTCTGATCCCATTGCCTATAAGGTCAGTTATTCCTAAAATTCCGACCATATAAAGCAACAGAGTTCTTATAAGGTCAGTCTTGCTCAGCCGAGAAATACGTTGACTGAGAAGGATTTCGGTCAAGGAAATTTTCGACTGAGAATGTACTATCTTAAGCTTCTTAGAGGTCTTATAAGGTCAGTTATTTCTAAAAAACTGACCTTATAAAGCAACAGAGGTTAGCTCGGTCGAGAAATACGTCGATCAAGAGATCTCTAAGGTCAGTTATATTTGAAAACTAACCCTAGAGATCTCTAAGGTCGGTTATATTTGAAAACTGACCCTAGAGATCTCTAAGGTCAGTTATTTGAAGAAACCGACCCAACAGGGAAGTGAGTACCTGATAAGTTTGTGTTGAAGCTATTAGGTTGGTTATTTTTAAAAACCGACGTAGTAGGTCTCTAAGGTCAATTTTTTTAAATAACTAATCCTAGACGTCACATTTTTTAAAGAAAAATTCTACATAATAGAAATCTTCATAATAGAAACCTATAGAATAGAAATCTACTTTACACAGTTCAAAACCTACAATAGAAATATACTTGCAAATGCAATGATGCAAGCCAAAAAATGCATTCCAAAGCCATTTCCTAGCTTTTATGTCTAGTCCTTTTTGAATTGATGTATCAATCTCCAAACCACACACATTCATAACAACAATAATTCAAAATATTCAGTTGAGACATACTCATACACATAGCACATACTAACATTCATGCAAGTCTAAGAAAAATTCATTCAATTGAGACATAGCACATACTAACATTCATACACATAGCACATACTAACAACAATGATATATTGCAAGTCTAAGATGATATTAAAATTTATGTCAGATACAAAAGTAAATTTGATAGAGTTTCAAAAATTACATAAACAAATGAAGCTATGCATTCTATCCAATGCTATAGTCACTTCATTAAGAAAAGCCTCTGACCACTCTTCTCAGAATTCATTTAACTCATCAAGTGTGTAAGGCTGAGTTGTAAAGATGTGCAACAGAAAATGCACATGCTAATATTTTATAAAATGAGTACATCTCACTTGTAAATTAATGATGTTATCCTTTATTACCTGATCTATAGTCTGAATGTCATTTGATGCTCCTTTGACAATAGCTTGCATATATTTCATTACATATCAGCCACAAGCGCAATCATTATTTTGTATATGACACTACATATAAAGATTATACTTAATGTTACTAAACTACTATAAATAGAGTTGAGATAAGACTATAAGGGTTGACATGTAAGAGTTGACATATACATTACTATAAGAGTTGTACATATATAAGACTAAGCCATCAAAGTAGTTACCTTGATATTTTTCAAAGTCAATGTCTTTAATTTGGTGGGTATTATTCCTTCACTTTCAAGAAAAACCTTTATACCCCTATCAATTAATTGATTACGATAGTTGTCAAAATAGAAATTCTAAGTAGAAATATCATGTTGAAGCATAACAATTGATGTGGTAGAAACTAAATTTATGCTTACTCCATAGTTAAATATTTCAGTTTGTGACTCCTTGTTGTTATTCCCATTGGGCCAAGATAATAGAAAGTCATCAATTTTGGGACAACCACCACTAGTTCCCAATGTCTAGATCTGAGTAAAATGCATATTGAAAACAAATATTAGAATTATAAATGTAGTCAATATTAGAATTATATTGAATAATAATACTTACTTGACGTTAAAAGGAATTAGGATAATTTCCTTTCCCACACTAGTAAAATATTTGAATGCAGTACAGAAGTACTCATTCACATCCTCAATGTGTGTCTCCACTTGATTAGTTATTGAAGGAACTAAGAATCCAACATTCCTTATATTAAAGTTTGTTATCTCAATATATAAATGGCTGTAAAACATTTATAATCATTTCATATATTAGAAATAAGCTAAAAATGTATATTGGAGTTTATTATAATTCTGAATCCTTACCTTATCCATACTTCTAATATCAAAGTATTAGCTAATCATACCGGGACAAATCTTTAATATCATCAAGAAAAATAAAATTCTCAAAGTCCCTCCCAGCTACATCTTTTGTTAAATTGACCAACATATGTGATCCCGAGCTTTAGTTGGCTAAGTATCGACACAAACTTTTACATTTCCTTCCCAATTCATCGAATGTAGCTTCGGGAATGAAAGATGACTTGGGCATAGGAGGATGACTAGTAGAATGTTTACTTTTTGGTTTACAAACCTATTAATTAAATTACATACTTATATTACACGAGTTCATATATGTAGTCAAATATGAAAAACATGGTAGATTTTAGATATATACCTTTTCATTGATAACTAAGTGTTTAGGCCAACCCACCATAGCACCCTCTGCTTCTTCAACTGTACTATATTCAGGATTATATATGGGTAGTGGTTTGTCCCCCATTCTGTCATACACAAGATGGATGGACACATGAAAAATGTCATCAGAAACTGGTTGGCAATGCAATGTAACACCGAGGTTGTATACCTTACCGGATGCCACAACATTATACTCTAGAACATGCACTGCAAGTTTACAGTTCATACCAACCAAGAATTGAAATAATATAAGTTATATACAAAGCGGTAAACCAGATACCTACTACAACTATATATATATATATATATATATATATATATATATATATATATATATATATATATATATATATATATATATATATATATATATATATATATATATATATATATATATGTATGTATGTATATATATAATCATATATATATCATACTTTGGTCATGGAGATCAATCTATTCATAGTTAATAAAAATATGAAATCACAATATCCATTAGATATAAAAAAATCTAAGTTTGTGGGAGTTACTCTTTACTTAGTTGGGACAAACCTACCAACTTTTATGCCACCTCCTTAGTTGTAGGGTTGACAATTTCACCTGCTCAATTCTGTCTAGCATCAATCGACTGCAAGTGTTGGGGTGGACACTCAGCTTGAGTTGTACTAGACTCTTCTCCAGAAGAGATATTTCTCTTGTAGTTGGCGGTGGAAGGCATAACCACCGGGCCCCAAGTGATGGTCATGCACATTTTTGGCCCATATTTCCTTATTTCCTTTGGGCCTCGTGAATAGTCTGATCATTTAAAATGAGGTATTGCAATTTAGACTTGGAAAACTTATATAAAAAGATTCACCTCCTTGATTTTATAAAATTAAAGATTCATACAATAAATCACAATCTTTATTACTTGAAACTCTTCCATGTTCCTAGCTACAACAAATCTTTCCCACACCTCAGGATCTATAAAAACATACATATATGTTGCTTTCTTCTTTTGTTTAGGATTATCTATAAATTTCCTTTTGAGATATGTCTTAAAAGCCCTCCGTCGTACACCACAACGTTGTAGCACTTTTTTTGTGATCTTTTTCATTTAGATGAAAAACACCCTATACATGCAAAAGAAGAAATATTGTTGTCTTATAAAGGATATGCCTTTCCAAGCAAACTAAATTAGAATCAATAAACAAAAACATATTAAAATAATATCACTTCCACTCACAAATATATCTTTCCATAGGAGGACTTTTAAGGCATTAGAAACATCATGCAAAATTTCTATATCTATTGGCACCTTACTATGCGCGGTCATCCCTATGTAATGCTTGAAAGCACTGAAAACTACTAGAGGGGGGGTGAATAGAGTTTTATAAAGATTTTAATAATAATTTAACTCAAACAACCACAATGAAAATATTGGACAAGGAGACACAGGGTTTAGAGTGGTTCCAACTATAGCAAATACTATAGCCGTCAGTCCACTACCCGGTTGCTTACCCAACCGGGATTTGAAAAGAAATTTATTTTATTACCTCGCAAGGACTTTACATAAAATACAATTTCTTTTCCCAAACCCTTCAAGCAGCCTTCACCTAGAAGTAATCGCCCAACCTTGAAGTAGATGCACCAACTCTCATTGCACCAGCCTTCTGAAGTAGCTTCCCTTGCGATAGCCTTCTTGAAGTAGCTTGAAGTCCCCTTCTCCACATGAGAAGTCAACCCTCTCCAATCCGTAGCCTCCAACCCTAGGAGTAGCAAGGAGAGTACAAATAATAAAAAGGAACAAGAAAGGAAATAGAAATTACAACTTATCCTTTTAAGCACAAGGCTTGATTTGCCTATATCAAGCGTATTGATCTCCTAACCAATGAGTGTAGAAGTGTAAGTGTTGTAGTAAGGAGATGCTAGCCTATAGGACACGAATTTGAGCTTAAGGGGAAAGTAGGCCAATAATCACAGTGCTCAAATTGCTTGCAACAGATTGCTCAAGTATGCTCAAGTATTTTCTCAAGTGTAGCAAGTGTAAAACAAGTAAGTTTAGGTGTCCTATGGCTTGTCCTATTTATAGGAATGGCCTAAGGATGCTTAAGGATGTTCTAGACAACTTCTAGGGGTTTCTAAGTGCTTAACTAGCCGTTAGGTACAAAGTTGTTGCTTTAACAACGGCTAATTAATTTATTCTGCAGTTGCTGTCAGAGACCATCTCGGTCGACAAATGGTCGACCGAGATACCTACTCGGTCAAACTTTTGTCGACCGACAGGCTCTCTGGAACAAGTGATTTGCAACGTCTTTCATCAACTGCCAACTAACTTTTCTGTTGTGTCTAACGGCTACTTTGGATCTTTCTCGGTGGAGAAGATTGTCGACCGAGAGTGTCTCGGTCGAGGAGTTTGTCGACCGAGATTGATCATGTTTCAAGGTTTCAATTTAGGCACTAATTATGTGTGTGAGTGTGCATAAGTAACCCTATTTGAATGTGATGACTTGTCTAACTGTGGTGTTTAGCTAGGAAGAACCTAACGCTTGATTTAAATGCAGTTCTAAGTACTTGTACATTATATTTTTGTACAAGTTTTTACAACAGTGATTGCATTGCATGAAAATATAAATATGTAAGCTTGTAGATTTTCCCTTGTTGCTTTGTCATCCTGCACACTCAAGTAGCTCGTTAGATTAATAAGAATGAAATGTTTGTCATAATCAAAACAAAGGGATTTTATAGATGTCCATTTAGCCAACAATCTCCCCCTTTTTGAACATGACAAACATTTCCAAAATATAAATAAAGGAAATATAAAACATATGAGTTTCATACCTGTAGATTACCTTTTGTAGCTTTTTCTCTTGTGTATAAAATGTGTGCTTATTATTCCCCATGAATTGTGGAACATGAAATCCAGATCATTTGGGAATATAGCAACTTTCAATGTAAAGCCAAGAGTTTATTTATGAAACTCATTAATTGAGGTTTACATAATGTCTAAATTTTAGTTTTATATTTATCTCTCCCCCTTTGTCATTTCAAAAAGATAAGCGTTAAGAATAAAAACTCCCCCTTAATTAGATATCCCATCAAATCTAATGAAAAAAGATGTCCATTTAAAAGCCAAAAATGTAAACAAGAGTTTTTGTTTAAGTAGCACAAATGTCAAAGAAAACATCCTCCAAAGGAGTGATAAGGAATTGCTTCCTAATGTTGTTAAATTGATCTAGTGGAAGTGGTTTTGTAAAAATATCAGCCAATTGATCTTCCGTATCAATATGATGAAGGGAGACATGATTCTTGGAGATATGATCCCTTAAGAAGTGATGACGGATTTCAATATGTTTAGCCCGGCTGTGTAAAATAGGATTGTGTGCTAAGTTTATGGCGCTCGTGTTGTCACAAAAAATAGGTGTAGATGATAGATTAAAACCATAATCGCTTAATACCTGTTGCATATAAAGCACTTGAGCACAACAAGACCCGGCTGCCATATATTCAGCTTCAGTTGTAGATAGGGCAACCATATTTTGTTTCTTGCTAAACCAAGATACTAAAGCTCTCCCTAATAAGAAACAGCCACCACTAGTACTCTTGCGATCAAGTCGACAACCAGCATAATCCGCATCAGTATAAGCTTTAAAATCTAAGGATTGTCCTTTTGGATACCATAAACCAAAGCAAGTAGTACCGGCTAGATAACGAAGAATTCGTTTAACTGCTAGAAAATGAGAGTACATAGGTTGTTATTGAAATCGAGCACAAAGACCGACGGAAAACATAATGTCCGGTCGAGAAGCAGTTAAATATAGCAAACTACCAATCATGGCTCTATATAAGGAATCATCAATAGGTTCCCCATTTTCATCCTTATCAATTTTGATAGAAGTAGCCATAGGAGTAGTAGCATGTTTGCATTGATCCATCCCAAAACGTTTTAAGAGCTCTTTAGTATATTTTTCTTGGCTTATGAAAATTCCTGCAGGTGTTTGCTTAATTTGAAAACCAAGAAAGAATGTTAGTTCACCCATGAGGCTCATTTCAAATTCTTTTTGTATAATGTCACTGAATTGTGTGCATAAGGAATCATTAGAAGCTCCAAAAATAATGTCATCAACATATATTTGCACAACTAGGAAATCAGAGGCATATGTTTTGAAAAATAAAGTGGAATCTGAATTTCCAATAGAAAAACTATTATAAAAAAGATATGTCTTGAGCCTTTCATACCAATTTCTAGGTGCTTGTTTTAAACCATAAAGTGCTTTCTTAAGTTTATAAACATAGTCACCTTTTTCCGGTATTTCAAAGCCAGGTGGTTGGGCAACATAAACTTCTTCTTGAATGATGCCATTTAGAAAAGCACTTTTGACATCCATTTGATAGAGCTTAATGTTTTTATGGGCAACAATAGCTAGTAACATCCTAATAGCTTCAAGTCTAGCTACGGGTGCATATGTTTCATCAAAATCTATTCCTTCTTGTTGATTATAACCTTGTGCTACTAACCGAGCTTTATTCCTTATGACTTCTCCTGCCTCATTAAGTTTATTCCTAAAAACCCATTTAGTTCCTATGATAGTTTTATCTTGTGGTTTAGGAACTAAATCCCATACATCATTTTTAGTGAATTGATTCAATTCTTCTTGCATGGCTATTATCCAATAATCATCCTTAAGAGCTTCGGATATCTTCTTAGGTTCAATGATAAAAACAAAAGCCATGTTTGCAACATCTTTGAAGGAAGACCGATTTTTGACCTTATCATTTGGATCTCCAATAATCAGTTCTTGGGGATGATCCTTGATAAGCCTAGGTGTAGGTTGTGTTTCAACTTGGGGATTGGATGTAGTAACTTTCTCACTATCATTTGGTATGGTTAAATTTTCGAATTGATTAGTGAGATCAGTGATTTCTAGATTTTCAGATTTTGACTCCTCATGAAAAGAAACATGAATGGATTCGTCAACTTTTCTAGAGATAGTGTTATATACTCTAAAAGCTTTGCTAGAAGTGGAATATCCCAAAAAGAATGCTTTGTGTGATTTAGAATCAAACTTGTCTCTATCATCTTTGGTATTTAAAATGTAGCATGTGGAGCCAAAGGTATGAAAATAGTCAACTCTAGGTTTCTTAGAATGTATGAGTTCATATGGAGTTTTCTTTAAATAAGAGTGAACAGTTACTCTGTTTAGCACATAGCATGCAGTGTTTACAGCTTCAGCCCAAAAGGTTTTGGGTGTGTTATGTTCAAGCATCATAGTTCTAGCCATTTCTTGTAGTGATCGATTTTTCCTTTCAACTATACCATTTTGCTGTGGGGTGCGTGGAGTAGAAAAATTATGAGTGTATCCTTGAGATGTATAAAACTCTTCAAATGTATGATTTTCAAATTCCCCACCATGATCACTTCTAATAGTACATATTTTATTTTGTAAGAGATTTTCAATCTTTTAACAAAATTGCATAAAAACATGAATAGTATCATCTTTAGTTGCAATAAAATGTACCCATGTATATCTACTATAATCATCAACAATCACAAAGCAGTATCTCTTACCACCAATTGATTGTGTCCTCATTGGTCCAAATAGATCCATATGAATTAATTCTAATGATCTCTGATACCAACTGAAAACTACTAGAGGGGGGGTGAATAGAGTTTTATAAAGATTTTAATAATAATTTAACTCAAACAACCACAATGAAAATATTGGACAAGGAGACACAGGGTTTAGAGTGGTTCCAACTATAGCAAATACAATAGCCGTCAGTCCACTACCCGGTTGCTTACCCAACCGGGATTTTAAAAGAAATTTATTTTATTACCTCGCAAGGACTTTACATAAAATACAATTTCTTTTCCCAAACCCTTCAAGCAGCCTTCACCTAGAAGTAATCGCCCAACCTTGAAGCAGCCTTCCCTTGAAGTAGATGCACCAACTCCCGTTGCACCAGCCTTCTGAAGTAGCTTCCCTTGCGATAGCCTTCTTGAAGTAGCTTGAAGTCCCCTTCTCCACCTAAGAAGTCAACCCTCTCCAATCCGCAGCCTCCAACCCTAGGAGTAGCAAGTAGAGTACAAATAATAAAAAGGAACAAGAAAGGAAATAGAAATTACAACTTATCCTTTTAAGCACAAGGCTTGATTTGCCTATATCAAGCGTATTGATCTCCTAACCAATGAGTGTAGAAGTGTAAGTGCTGTAGTAAGGAGATGCTAGCCTATAGGACACGAATTTGAGCTTAAGGGGAAAGTAGGCCAATAATCACAGTGCTCAAATTTCTTGCAACAGATTGCTCAAGTATGCTCAAGTATTTTCTCAAGTGTAGCAAGTGTAAAACAAGTAAGTTTAGGTGTCCTATGGCTTGTCCTATTTATAGGAATGGCCTAAGGATTCTTAAGGACGTTCTAGACAACTTCTAGGGGTTTCTAAGTGCTTAACTAGCCGTTAGGTACAAAGTTGTTGCTTTAACAACGACTAATTAATTTATTTTGCAGTTGCTGTCAGAGACCATCTCGGTCGACAAATGGTCGACCGAGATACCTACTCGGTCGAACTTTTGTCGACCGACAGGCTCTCTGGAACAAGTGATTTGCAACGTCTTTCATCAACTGCCAACTAACTTTTCTGTTGTGTCTAACGGCTACTTTGGATCTTTCTCGGTCGAGAAGATTGTCGACCGAGAGTGTCTCGGTCGAGGAGTTTGTCGACCGAGATTGATCCTGTTTCAAGGTTTCAATTTAGGCACTAATTATGTGTGTGAGTGTGCATAAGTAACCCTATTTGAATGGGATGACTTGTCTAACTGTGGTGTTTATCTAGGAAGAACCTAACGCTTGATTTACATGCAGTTCTAAGTACTTGTACATTATATTTTTGTACAAGTTTTTACAACAGTGATTACATTGCATGAAAATATAAATATGTAAGCTTGTAGATTTTCCCTTGTTGCTTTGTCATCCTGCACACTCAAGTAGCGCGTTAGATTAATAAGAATGAAATGTTTGTCATAATCAAAACAAAGGGATTTTATAGATGTCCATTTAGCCAACAAGCACTAGCATGTTCCTTAATAGGTGCTCCTGTGACATCAAATTGGACTACCAATTTCTCCTCTTTGGCCCTGAGCTCCTGCAGCCTACGCATCAGTGTGGGACCTCTACTTTTCTTAGCATCACCACTACCATCCTCATGGTGCTCATGCTCAGAATGTTCATCTTCACTTGCCATTTTAGAACCTGCAAGTATACATGATAAAAGAAACATAATTGATAATAAAATCACAAGTGGTTGAATGATATATGATGTATATTTAAAAGATTACGTGCTTGAATGATAATAAAATAAATAATTAAAATAATGCATGCCTCTAGTATTGATTGAGTTGTTAGTCAAGTAAAATTCCTTCAGCATGGTCTAGACATTCATAGTATTCATCAGTGTTATCTTCAACATTTACACTTGGCAAACCAACTGAGAATGAGTTGGAATCATCTTACTTTTCATAGTATTCTTCTTCATTTATAGGATCTACAGTAAACTATCTTTTTCCATGAAGAATGACAGACCAGTTTTTATTTTCTGGGTCATCAATATAGAATACTTGTTTTGCTTGGTCTGTCATGATGAATGGCTCATCTTTCTCACTAATCTTTTCAAAATTCACCTATTTGAAGCCCAACTTATCCACTAAAACTCCTTTGTTGTTGTAAACCCAATTACACCTAAAGATAGGAACTCTGAAATTTGTATAGTCCAATTCCCATATGTGCTTAATGACGTCGTAATATGACATCTTAGCTTCACATGGTATTTTATCTTTGGCACTAGCAAAATACAACGAACAAGTTTGAACAGTGACCCCACTATTTTGGACTACACTACTTTTGTCTTGACTCTTTGTGTAGTATTAAAATCCGTTTATGTCATAACCTTCATATGACATGACATCCATTTTTGGCTTAAAGGTGAGCCATTTTATGTTCTCAGCAACATTATTCGGTGATTCAAATAGTTGATTAAGGACTTTCTCTTCAAACCACCTAATAAATGTTCGATTATGCTCTCTTGCAAGCCACATTAAACTAGATCGCGGATGATTTTTCTTGATACGATCATTATGTTCTATGATGTAGCTACTAACTTCATCCATGTTGTGTAAAATATACAAATGTGTGTGTTCCCACAACTCACGACTGATTCCTTTCACTCATCCTCCCAGAGTTCCTTTGCCACAATAAGATTCAGTGTGATGGGAATTTTTTAGATCGCTAGAAGTTTCATTGCAATTCAAAAAATCATTGTAAAAGTCCATCACCTCCCTAGCCACATAACCCTCAATAATACTCCCTTTAGGACGATAATGATTACGAACGTCGCCTTTAAAAACACTCATGTAGCGTTCAAATGGATACATCTAGTGTAAGAAAATTGGACCCAACATCTTCACCTCCCTTGTAATATGTACTACAAGATGAACCATGATATCAAAAAATGAAGGAGGAAAGTACATTTCAAGCTGATACATGCTAACAAATACGTCTTTCTATAATTTATCGAGAGTATCAGGATGCATTACTTTGTTTCATATTTCATTTAAGAAGAAATAGAGTCTTGTGATTGCAAACCTTACATGCTTTGGCAATATAGATCAAATAGCCAAAGGTAAAATTTGTTGCATTAAGGTGTGAAAATCGTGAGATTTGAGACCTATCAACTTCAGATCCTTCTTTGATACCAATCTACGAATATTAGAAGAGTATCTTTATGGAACCTTAATATTATACAAGCACTCACAAAAAGTATGTTTCTCCTACTTTGACAAAGTGTAACAAGCTGGTGGTAAATATGTGTCGTGAGCCTTGATCTCCACTGTTAATTCTTTTTTTATACCCATTAATTCTAAATATTTTCTAGATTTGATGCCGTCTTTAGTCTTTCCCGGTATGTTCAATAGTGTACCAATGATGTTATCACAAACATTTTTTTCAACATGCATGACATCAATGCAGTGTCTAATTGCCAAAGATCTCCAATAAGGAAGATCCCAAAATATTGACCTCTTCTTGTATAGAGATTTGTCACATGCAAGAGTATGACTACTTGAACTCTTTCCAAATTCATTAACAATATGTTTCACTCTATCATATACAACATTTCCTAGTATAGGTTTAGGATCACTTCGTTCCTCAATTAACCCAATAAAGGTTTTGTGTTTCCTTCGATAAGGATGTACTGGTGGGAGAAATCTCTGATGACCAAGACATATGATTTTACCACCATGTTTTAGTCGGATTGAATCAGTATTTTCCTCACAAACAGGACATACTTTGTATCCTTTTATCCTATATCCAAAAAAAAATTCCATAAGTTGGAAAGTCATTAATCGTATAAAACAACATAACACGCAAACTAAAGATCTCTTTACATGAAGAATCATATGTCATAACACCTTCTTCCCATAGTTTCATTAGGTCATCAATTAGATGTTGAAGGTAAACATCAATATCATTTCTAGTTTCCTTGGGCCCTGGTATCAATATTGACAACATGACATACTTATTTTTCATACACAACCAAGGAGGAAGATTGTATATAACAATCATAACAGGCTACTTGCTATGTTGGCTTCTTAATGTACCATCAGGATTCATTCCATCTGTACAAAGTCCACGTCTTAAATTTCTTGGTTCTTTACCAAATTGAGCGTATAATAAATCCATTTGCTTCCATTGTGGTGAATTAGATGCATGTCGTAGGACGCCATCATCATTGGCCTTTAACTCCCCATGCCAAGACAAAATTTGGGCATCTTCTGTATTAGAAAATAAGTGTTGAAATCATGGTCTTATACCTTGACACACCACATTTTGTATAATTTATCAAATTACTATAGTCCTTCTGAATTAACACACAATCATTTGGACATGCATGAATCTTCTTAGCCTCCATTCCCATTGGGCACATTATTTTCTTTGCTTGATATGTTGAAATTGGAAGCTCGTGGCCTTCAGGAAGAATTTCCTTTAAAAAAGACAATAGTGAAGTGAAACCCTTATCGCTCCACCAGTTTTGAGCTTTAAGAGTATATAATCACATCACAACACTCAACCTCATGAACTTAGTACAACCCTTATATAATGGTTTTTCAGCATCATGGACAATGTTTGCAAATAAAGAAGGTGGATTAATGACATTGTCCCGACAACTATGTAGCATCTCATCAACCATATCATCCTAAATCAGGTTATTATGAATCATTTCATCATTGACATTATCATCATTATCTATATCTTCTATGCCACAACTATTAGTATCGACATTTTCTAATCCATAATTAAATTTCTCTCCATGCCAATGCCATTCATTATAACCTTGTATGATCCCATTGAATATGACATGATTCTTAATTTCCTCAACAGTATCAACTTTCAAATTGTTACCACAATTTATACATGGACAATAGAACCTATACGTAGGTAGTTTCCTATGTTCCTCAGCAAATCTGATAAATTCATCAAGACCATTCACTACTACAGAACCTACCTTTAGTGTCGGTTATTTAAAGCCTTTAGTGTCAGTTTCTAAGCGACACCTATGTGGGCGACACTAAAAGCTCACCCATTAGGCACCGGTTCCAAAACTGACACCCAAACTCTTTGCGTGCCACCGAAAACGCGCCATCATGGGCACTATAGGTGTCGGTTATTAGATAAGAAACTGACGCCCAAACCCTTTGCGCCACAGAAAGGGCGCAATTTTGGGCAGTATCAGTGTCGGTTTTTTACAAATAACTAAAGCCATATATCTTTGCGCCACAGGAAATAGACGCCGGTTATTTATATAAAACCGACACTATAACACTGTGTGTCGGTTTTTTATAAATAACCGACGCCTATTGTTTTGTTTTTTTTTCTGTCAGTCTGCAGACCTGCTGTGGCTGGTCGCAGGATGAGAAATTTGTTCAATTCAGTTATGAACTGCAGGTTTTACGACATCCATTGATATCAGTCGACAACAGGCCACAAACCTGCAAAATTAACAACAAAAATATTCACACATGCATTTAGCAATGCAACATGCAGTTCCATTTTATTTTCACACATTTAGAAACATTCTTGTAGCTAGCAATTTGTAGTTTCATTCATTCACATTCACACATGTAGAAACATTCATATAGAAACCAACACTTTCATTCATTTTCACTCAGACACATGTAGAAACATCCAGACATGTAGAAACATTCACACATATATTATAATTCAGAAATTCATTTACAAAATATCATTGTTTAGTCATTATTCGCTATCAGGATCCCAATTATATTTTAAAGCCCCCACTATTTGTATGGTTGTTGCCCATTCTTCTCTTACTTCATTTAATTCTCCCATCGTATAGGCAGCATTTACATCTGGTAAGGCCTCTCCTGTAATGGGGTCAGCTTTAAACACCTGTAAAGAGAATGATGTATATCTATAATTAATGAGCTATAAATAAGACTGATATATTTCGATCATATTATCTAATGAGACTATATAATACATGAGCAATACACTCGATATCCAGTGCGGCATGTTTGATAATCATGTGCATATATCGCATGACATAGTATCCACATGCCCATCCGTTGTCTTGTGTAGCACACTATAAATTCAAACATACAAAATATTAAAAAATACAACTAATTAAGCATTGTTCACATAAATAATATATACATATATTGCAGTCGGGAACTTACTTTCACGTTCATCCAAATTATTGGCTGGTTCTTTTTTATGGGACATTTCCTCCAGCCTTTTTGAACTCCTCAAAACCCCTACATGTTAATGTAACACAGAACATTGCAATTAAATAGTAATGTAATAACATATGTCAACGGATATGAAAATGAAATATTTCTCATCGGAATAATGCCATTTTCAGTATGTGTCCAAATCTTGTATTCAATTTACTCCCCTTAGGATCTGGATAATACACAGTGAACATCTCGGGGGTAATAACCAGTAACTCCCAATGCCTACCCCTAGAGGTAAAAAAGTTAAAAATTAATAACTCAAAATCCACAATAAAAATGTAATTTTCTTAAGTCCAAATTATAATAAGCAAAGTAAACTTACTCTACATTGAATGGAGCCATTATCACCGTCTTCTTATTTACAGCAAAATTTGAAAAAGCCTCACAGCAGTATTGTTGAACTGACGTAGGGTCTTTAGCTACTAGACTAATCAAAGATGGAATCAAAAACCCTACATGTTCGAATCCAAAATCTACACATATGTTGTCTAAGTAGCTGCAAAATATGTATTAATTACGCATGCATTAATAAATAAGAAACCATATCACCAGATCATACACAAGGTATATGGATGTATAAAGAATATCTCACCTTATCCATAGCTCTATCACATGTGTATTTAGCCAATCATATCGAAACAACTCCAAAATATCTTGTATAAATAGTTTTGTTTCATATGACTGACCTGTAGAATCTGAATCGGAAGAAATAGTTATAGGGGAGTTTATATCATGTTCGCCTAACCATATTGCCAAACCCCTATAGTTAGGACCTAACGGGACAGGTAGGTCCTGTGGAACCCAACTAGGTAATGTAGGAGGTGGAAGTGGAGGCCTAGATGTTGTGGGTGTCTTCTTTTTAACATGTATATATATAATTTCAGATCAACTTCCATCATATACACACACTAACAATTGAACATAATGTAAATTTACCATACCTTTTCAGTAAAAAGGACATGCGCTTTTAGCCACAATATCACTCCGCCTACTGCCTCACCAAGCGTTTCACAATCTGGGTGGGCATATGGCAATGGAAGATCCATCCACTGGGAGAATATATGTATCGGGCTCACACGAATCCAACCAGCTGGTACTGGAGACCCGTGACACATTTCCCCTGGTAGGGATGGGTAAGCCGACGCCTGTGTAACGACAAATTCTTTACTTTTTAGATGGCATGGCTTCAACCCCTATAAATTTTTGTGTAAAGAATGTTATATACATATATACATATCATCTTTTTTTGAAACGAGTACAATTTCATATATACATATCATCTTGAATGAAAAAACTAGTTACTATGTCATAAAAATACTTACAGCGGATGTGCTAGGTGGTGGTTCTACAGGATTACTCCCAACCTCTGTAGTAGGAGTAGGAGTAGAGCCTGCAGTAGGTATTGTCAGCTGGTAAGTGGCAGTCTGAGATGTCTGCCACTTTTTCACTGCTTCTTTGAGTTTTTCTTCGAGTTTCCTATCAGATAGCTTATCTACCTATACATGGATAAAAGAAACGTCAAATTCTAATTATTGAATTCTCTTTTACAGTAACATTATAAAGAAATAATATGTTACCTCTTCTTATGAAAGTCCCGCTTTTGGGACATGTTTGCGTTGGGATGGCCCAAAAAAAGATTTGATGCCCACACCAGGGCCTGCAGCCCTAACACGTCCAGGATAATCTGGGTTACCCAGAACAACTGTCAATTCATCCTTTGTTCCCTTAGGGATGAACTTGCCTTGTTTCCTCAGCTCGTGCAGCTCCCGCTAATCGCCAAAACAAAAATTTGTAATTAAGTAAACAACACAAATAATCAATATTCGAATGATTGTTGTAAGAGTTGTATTTTACCATTTTTACAGCCGCCTCAGCAGTTGCGGCCTTCGTTATTTCTCCCTTCTTATTTTGCCTCCCAGCTATCCAGACATCATGGCGAGGCAGAGGTGTGCTACCTATGGTAGAGGACTCCTGAGTAGCAGCAGACTGAGTAGTAGCCTCAGACTGTAGTCTTTGGCGAATGCCTGCATACCCCTTTGGACCCATTGTATGGTCATGCACATTCAGTGCACGCCTTGATCTTTGTGCCTCACTGAGGGCCTAGTTAGTATGAAAATTAATGATTTGGTTAGTAACACTAAATGTTAATCTTGAATAGGTGAATACAACATATATTAATTAATGAGATTGAGACTGATGCCTAATACCTTGAATTCATCAGTTTGTCTTGAAGTGACAAATGCGTCCCATTCTTCTTTGTCCAGGAAGTTCCACTGTTCAGTGGTTGTCTTCTTCCTCTTGTCAGCTTCTTTTATGTATTCTCGGGTGAGATTTGTCATATAGTTCCTTAGGACTCTCCCACAGTATTGCATCACGCATTTACGATGCAACTTTTCATCCAATTCAAATATACTCTACAAAATAGAATTGTTATTAACTAGTATCCAAAAATTTAGTAATCTACAAAATAGAATTGCAAATTAATAATAACTCATGCATAAATCCCTCCATATTAAGTCTTTCTTCTCCTTAGAAACATTATGCCAAGAATCTAAGCGACAACCGCAATGGCTACGAGTAACAAACCCAAGATATGAAACAAATGAATTGCGATTCACACCACATGCATTTCCTGCATTATCAAAATCCACAACAAGTTTGGGTCCATTGCCCTTTTGCGCAATTAACTTCTTCATCATAGTGATGCCCCTTCTCTTGTCAACTTTTTGGTGTTGTTGATCAAGTGCCTCAAGTGCTTCAGATGGTACATGTGCATCATCAACCTAAAATTTGACAAAAATAATCACATTTACAAGATATAACTATATATGGACATATAGATATAATTATATGATATATTTTTAAAACTTACATTGTGAGGCGGCGCATTGATGCCCTCACCCTCACGGTAATCATTAGCACGGTCATCAGGAGAATGGGCGGGCATCTGCAAATTCACATTCAAATTATAAAGTTCACATTGCAAAGGAATTCAAATTGTAAAGCTCACATTGTAAAGTTCACATTCACATTGTAAAGTAATTCACATTATAAATTAAGCTCACATTGTAAAGTTCACATATTCAGAAAAATAAAAACGTATAAAACAAAACATATATACCTCTAATATTGCGATTTTTTATCAATTAACAATCCTTCATTGTGATCTCCACGCACATACAAGTCATCATTAGCTTCAATATTTGTTGGTGTTGGAAACCCAACTGAGAATGGACTGGAGTCATCATACTTATCATAGTACTATTCTTCATCTATAGGATCTTCAATGAACTATCTTTTACCATGAAGAACAACCGACCATTTATCATTTGCAGGATCATCGATATAAAATACTTGTTTCGCCTGTGATGCCAATATGAATGGTTCAGCCTTCTCACCAATCTTTTCAAAGTTCACTAAAGTGAAACCCAATTCATCCACTATAACTCCTTTGGTGTTATCAACCCAATTACATTTGAAGAGTGAAATTCTGAAATCTATGTAGTCAAATTCCCATATGTCTTCAATGACACCGTAATATGACATTTTAGCTTCACGTGGACTCTTATCCTTTGCACTTGTAAAAAACATAGTCGATGCTTGAAGGGTGACCCCACTGTTTTGGACGACACTCTTATCATCTTGGCGCTTTGTGTAATATGTGAATCCATTAATGTCATACCCTTCATAAGACATAACAGTCAACTTTGGTTTAAAGGCGAGGCATTTGATAGTTTCAGTAATATGTGAATCCATTAATGTTTGAGATACTTGATGTAAGACTTTATCTTCAAACCACTTAATAAAAGTCTTGTTATGCTCTCTAGCAAGCCACATTGTATTGGCTCGAGGATATTGTCTTTTGATGAAATTGGTATGTTCCTCGATATAAACGTTCACTTCATCCATGTGGTGTAAAATATACAAATGACCTTGTTCCAACTGCTCACGGCTGATTACTTTCACACGTGAACCCAAAATTCCTTTGCCAAATAGCTCGTCAATATTCTTGTCATTATCAGGAGTGTCATTACCACTGAGAAAGTCATTGCAGAAATCCATAACCTCTCTCGCCACATAACCTTCAATTATACTCCCTTCAGGTCGATAACGGTTTCGAACATCACCTTTAAAAACGCTCATGTATCGTTCAAAGGGATACATCCAATGCAAGAAAACCGGTCCCAAGATTTTCACTTCCCTAGTCAAGTGGACAACAAGATGTACCATGATATCAAAGAACGAAGGAGGGAAATACATCTCAAGCTGACATAGGGTAACAACCACTTCTCTTTGTAAATTATCGAGAGTCTCAGGGTCAATAACTTTGTTGCAAAGACTGTTGAAAAAGAAACAAAGTTTGGTGATTGCAAACCTTACATGCTTCGTCAATATAGATCGAATTGCCACGGGAAATATTTGTTGCATTAGAGTGTGACAATCATGAGATTTAAGACCTATCAACTTCAGATCTTTCATTGATACCAATCTAAGGATATTGGATGAGTAACCATGTCGCACCTTAACATTTACCAAGCATTCACAAAAAGCTTTCTTCTCCTTTCTAGACAATGTGTAACAAGCGGGAGGTAAGTATGTTCTTTTATTACCCATTTCACGTAATTCTGTTAATTTTGACCTTATTCCCATTTCACGTAGGTCCAGTCTGGATTTTATCCCATCTTTAGTCTTACCTGGTATATTTAACAGAGTACCAATGATGCTATCACAGACATTTTTCTCAACGTGCATTACATCGATACAATGTCTGACTGTCAAAGAACTCCAATAAGGAAGATCCCAAAATATTGACTTCTTCTTGAATGAAGAATTGTCACTCCGTGTAGTACATTGTGATCTCTTACCAAATTCATTGACAAAGTCTTTTACTCTTTCATAAACAACCTCCCCTGGTATAGGTTTAGGTGCACTCCGTTCCTCATTCAATCCATTGAATGCTTTGCGCTTCCTACGATACAGATGGAATTTTGGAAGAAACCTTCAATGACCGAGATATACATTCTTACCGCCATGTTTTAGTCTTGTTGAATCAGTGTTCTCTTCACATATAGGACACGCTTTAGCTCCTTTGACACTATATCCAGACAAATTCCCATATGCTGGAAAGTCATTAATAGTGCAAAACAACATAGCATGAAAATGAAATGTCTCTCTTCGTGAAGCATCATAGGTCATCACACCTTCACCCCAGAGTTTCTTTAAGTCATCAATCAGAGGTTCAAGATAAACATCGATGTCATTTCCAGGTTGTTTAGGGCCCGATATCAACAACGACAACATTACATACTTATTTTTCATACACAGCCAGGGAGGAAGATTGTATATAACAAGCATGACTGGCCAAGTGCTATGTTGGCTACTCAATGTCCCGTACGGATTCATCCCTTCTGTACAAAGCCCAAGTCCTAGATTCCTGACTTCTTCACCAAATTCAGGGTACAATAGATCAATCTTCTTCCACTGTGGGGAATCAGACGCATGTCGTAGGATCCCATCATTATTTTTCTTAACATCTGCATGCCACCTCAAATTTTTCGCATCTATCAGATTGGAAAACAAGCGTTGAAACCGTGATATTATAGGTAGATACCACATCACCTTGGCAGGAGAACCAGTTTTGGACTCCCTCAAAGTTGTCAATTTATACCTTGACGCACCACATTTTGGACAATCTTTCAAATCCGCATAGTCCTTTTGAAATAGTACACAATCATTCGGGCATGCGTGTATCTTATTGGCATCCATTCCCATTGGGAACAACAATTTCTTTACCTGGTATGTTGAGATTGGCAGCTCGTTTCCTTCAGGAAGGATTTCTTTCAACAAAGACATCAATGTCGTGAAGCTTTTGTCGCTCCATCTATTGTTAGCTTTCAACTTATACAATCTCAACACAGTGCTAAGCTTCGTAAACTTAGTACAACCTGTGTATAATGGCATCTCAGCATCATGCACAATGTTTCTAAAAATGGGAGGTGGATCGGTGTGCTCTACCCCACAACTATCCAGCATCACATCAACAATGTCTACTGGAACTAGTTCATTCAAATCTATGTCATCGTAGGCAATTTCTTCTTCCACACAAGCACTGCTATCGACATCCACTGGTTTTGGGTTTGAAATCTCTCCATGCCAGTGCCATTCTGTATAGCCTTGTATAATCCCGTTTCACATGACATGAGTTTTGATTTCGTCACCGGTGTTGACTTTCAAGTTGTTACCGCAATGCCTACATGGACAGTAGAACCTATCTCCAGGTTGTTTCCTATGTTCCTCGGCAAATCTAATGAACTGGTCAAGACCAGAAATAAACTCTGGGGTGCAGCGATTGCGAATGGACATCCATGATCTATCCATTCTATGATCAAAGAGAAAACAAGTATATATTAGGACAACATTAGGGTCTAGGGTTAACAAATACATGTGATGTCATTATTATATATAATAAATGTGTACCACCTATCTATTCTTGAACACGTAATCTCACTAGTAAGTGTATAATGTGTATTCGGTTTTCAAGAAAATTTCGGCAGCATTTCCCCGCTGTTCTCCAAGTACATATGTACTTAGAGAAAAAAAGTTAAACATGTGTGAATTACAGTTCGTCATTTACATTCCAAGCATGTCACATGTGTGCATTACAGTTCATCATCAAGATATCTATAACTTACTTAAACATTCAATTATGAAGTAAATATACACTTAATTCATAATAGCATGACGCACAAAGTTGCAATCAACATCATTATGCTTTGTTCTATCATGGACTATCAGATTGGTATAGCACATATGTATCAGTACATAATTAAATAAATACAATCAGTAAATAACTTTAAAAAAAATTCCACTAGCTTGGTGAAATCAGTTAATAAGTAAACACAATCAGAATATTTTTCATGGCTTTTGGGGTGACTTGGTGAAATCAGTGCATGTTTTGGGCATCCAGTAGATGAATCCAAACCCCAGAAGTAGCCTAGACGTGCCCTGGCGCCGCCCAAGCATCCGCCCAGAGGCCTAGCTAGACAGGGCACCTGGGCTTGGGACCCTAGGCGTGCCCTGGCACCTGCTTAGGCGCCGCCTGGGTGAGTTCCAGGTCGGCGGCGGTAGAGAAAAGCAAGGCGGAGGACAGAAAAGGCGGTGAACTTTTGTGGGTTACCTTGCAGGAAGCTGGCGGAGGAGAAAAGCTGCTTCTACCGGCGGGGGCGACAGTGACGAGGAGAGCATTGTAGCTGCTTCTACCGGCAGCGGCGACGAGAGGACAGGCAATGACCGGCGGCGGCGACGAGCGGCGACGAGAGGACAGCAGCAACGCGGCGGCAGCACCGAGCGGCGACGAGCAAGAAAATCGTCAGACCTAATCAGGAAATCGGGAATGAAACAGGGAAAGGGGAAGAGTCACTCGCGTTGGCGCGAGCTATTGAGTTGACAATAACCGTCGGTTATTCAAAATAACCGACAACTAAACCAACAATGTCGGTTCTTTTCCAAAAACCGACACCTATACTAGATTATAGTCGTCGGTTTTTAACTAAAAGACAACCGACAACTATTCCTGTCTCGTGAATACCCTTTAGTCGTCGGTTATTTATTTATGAACCAACGCCATATGTCAAACTTTGGAGGTAATGTTTTCGCTGGAATTTTGGTTTTCGCGGTTGATTTTAGGTGTCGGTTTTTTATTAAGTAACCGACACTTAATAAAAGCAGTACCCGTGTCTGGTCACCCTTCATAGATTGGATGTCAGTTTATGTTATCAACCGACACTGTAGAGTTTAAGTGTCAGTTTATGTATACAACTGACACCTTGAAAAGTGACTTTATAAGCCATTTCTATAGTAGTGATTGGCAAACTATGAACTGCAACAGTTCTTGATAGACATCCAACTTCGAGCCATTTTCTAGATCACATTAAAATTAATTATAAAAGTGAGCATTTAATATTGATACTATAAGTTGTAAGTTTTTATCGATAGGAAGTTAATTACTTGTATACTAAAGTGTACCACCTATCCCATTATTGAATATTTAATCTCACTAGTAACTGTATAATGTATGTTTAGTTTTGAAGAAAATTTCAGCAACATTTCCCCTAAGTTATCCAAGTACACCGATGAAAATGGAAAATAACCACTCACATATGTACCCAGAGAACAAATGAGGAAATCCTACTAAAATTTTCTTCAAAACTAAACATACATTATACAGTTACATCCTAAGTGAGATTAAATATCCAAAAACCATCCCAAACTAGGGACTATCCAAAGTTTACTCCTAATGAGTAAATTTTGAACGGGTTTCTAAGTTGATACATGCATAAATGTATTATTTTCATATTTATATATTAAGCTAAACATCATGCATCGATGATCTCATCTATAAACCCTAAAGTGTCAATTTGGGAACTAATATCGAGAAACTTTAGATACTCTTAGAATACATATCAACTAATCTTGGCCCATCATTGTCTCGATGCACCTTGGGTAAAATATATATATTCATCAAAGACAACACATAATTTACAAAATTCAAAACAACAAATTTTTTTTGGTGAACACCGGTTGTTGCATGGTAGGCAGCACATTTTTAAATAGAATCAATCATACAAATAAAAGTTACTGAACATATTTTTAGTGGTATCACATCACTAGCAATTCTATCTGTCAATTTTTTTTTATTCAAAAATTTGTTTTAGGTGTACCACATTTTACATGTTTTGTATGAACATTTAGGATATATGGACAGGAAAATTAGAAACAAACACATCACTTACAACAAATAAAAGTATATTTGAAATAACGGATGCATCATTTGGAGAACATATTGGTCAAGATATTAAATATGGTAATGCCAATGGAGATGCATGTTTTAGAATGTTATTAATGTGTAAAGATGATGATACATGTTGGAAAGCCATGCTAATGATTAACTAGTGAGTTTAGTTGAGAAAGGTAGGCCGACAAAGCAGGTTAGGTAGAGCACCTTACCTCAGTGTTCGGGTGCCGGTGGCGAGGCAGAGAGGGTTTCTTCTCCTTTGCAGGTCCAGCAGCGGCGGCAAGCTACTTTCTTCTCCATAGGCATGACGGTGGTAGTGAGGTACTTTCTTCTCCATATGCAAGGTACCGGTGCTCTCCATAGGCAAGGTCGTGGGGGAGCTTGTGCAGGAGAAGAGCTGGAGCGAGAACGCAAGGTTGCATTGGCCCTTGTAGCATCGGAGGTGTTGTCACCATCCAAGGAAGAAAGCGGCAGCTGGGCGTTGTCGTCCAAGGAAAGTTGCGTCGAAGATGGTTGTTGGGGAGGTGACTGTTGCAACACTGGAGGTGTTGTCTCTGTCCAAGGAAGAAAGAGGCAGTTGGGCATCATCCAAGTCTATGGAAAGCGGCGTAGCTCAAAACCCTCACGAGCTCGTGAGGTAATAACCAAAGATGCAGGTAAGAAATGATGCAAAGAAGAATAGCGGCAAAGAATAATAGCGGGAATAACCTATAGCTCATGGGTGTACCTATAGCGTCAGTTAACAGGGGAAAACCAACGCTACAGGTGAAATGATACCCACATTTTTGTCTCAGTCGAGAATTTTGTCGACCGAGATGCCCTACAAGGTTGGTTATAAGCAAAAACTGACCCTAGAGGTACTTATACACGTGCGAAGGCAAAATGGAGCCAATTTTTGTCTCGGTCGAGAATTTTGTCGACCGAGATGCCCTACAAGGTCGGTTATAAGAAAAAAACTAACCCTAGAGGTACTTGTACATGCGTGAAGGCAAAATGGAGCCAATTTTTGTCTCAGTGGATAATTTTGTCAACCGAGGTGCCCTACAAGGTCGGTTATAAGGAAAAAAACTGACCCTAGAGGTACTTATAATGCAAAATGGTGCCCGTGTTTTTGTCTCGGTCGAGAATTTTGTCGATTGAGATGCCCTACGAGCTCGGTTATAAGGAAAAAAATGACCCTGGAGGTACTTATACACGAGCAAAGGCAAAATGGAGCCAATTTTTGTCTCGGTCGAGAATTTTGTCGATCGAGATGCCCTACAATGTCAGTTATAAGAAAAAAACCGACCCTAGAGCTTATACACGCGAGAAGGCAAAATGAAGCCTATTTTTTTCTCGGTCAAATTTTTTTCGACCGAGATGCCCTACAAGGTCGGTTATAAGGAAAAAACCTACCCTAGAGGTACTTATAAGGCAAAATGGTGCTCGCGTTTTTGTCTATGTCAAGAATTTTGTCGATCGAGATTCCCTACAAGGTCGGTTATAAGCAAAAAACCGACCCTAGAGGTACGTATACATGTGTGAAGGCAAAATAGAGCCAATTTTTGTCTCAATCGAGAATTTTGTCGATCGAGGTTCCCTACAAGGTCATTTATAAGGAAAAACCGACCCTAGAGATACTTATAAGGCAAAATGGTGCCCGCATTTTTGTCTCGGTCAAGAATTGTTTCGACCGAAATGCCCTACAAGGTTGGTTATAAGCAAAAAACTGACCCTAGAGGTACTTATACACCTGCAAAGGCAAATGGAGCAAATATTTGTCTCGGTCGAGAATTTTTTCGACCGAGATGCCCTACAAGGTCGGTTATAAGGAAAAAACTGACCCTTGAGGTACTTATACATGCATGAAAGCAAAATGGAAAAATTTTTGTCTCAGTCGAGAAATAAGTCGATTGAGAAATTTTGGTCGAGAAAATTCTCGACCGAGAAAGTACTGTCTTAAACTTCTCAGAGGTCTTCTGAGATTGGTTTTTTAAGAAAACCGACCAAAGAGGTCTTAAATGGTGCCTGTATTTTTTGTAGACATATAAGGTCAGTTATTTGGAAATAACGACCCTATAGATCGAGGCGTGAAGCCAAAATCAAGAAAATTTTTGCTACGGGAAACTTAATGGGTCGGCATTCTGATCCCATTTCCTGGAAGGTTGGTTATTTTATGAAAACTGACCCTATAGGGATAAACTACAAGGTCGGTTATTTTAAGAAAACCAACCCAAGTGGTCTTAAGTGGTGCCTACATTTTTTATAGACATATAAGGTCGGTTATTTGGAAAACTGACCCTATAGAGATACATTACAAGGTCGGTTATTTTAAGAAAAGTGACCCAAGAGGTCTTAAGTGGTGCTCGCATTTTTTGTAGACATATAAGGTTGGTTATTTGGGAAAACCGACCCTACAGGGAGCAAAGTTATTGGCCAAAAATGTAGTAGTGTCCTTTTAGAGGAGCATTCTGAATGAACTTCAGTGAAGTGAGTGGCTGGAAGATTTGTACTATCAGATAAGCCACTTGTGCCTACAAGCTTTTGTTTTATTCTTTCATGTTAGATAGCATTATTTGTTGGAAATCAAGCACTGATTGGTGGTCTGTTGGAATTATCAGGAGGGCATCCATATGATCATATCTATCAAGTGAATATTGATCTACATAGTAAGGATCTTCACTGTAAACAAAAAAATATTGTGATTGATGCATGCCTCTTTGGGAAAATGATCAACATGGCACGGTTCCTCATATTAGCATCCAGAATATGATGAAAAGAAATTGTCAATGTTGCTTGAAATTATAAGGGAGCGTCGAGGTAGCTTAGTGACACATAGTTGCAATAAGCACACACTTGATTTTGTAAAAGTTGTGGTATGACAAGTGCATTTTAATATTGTGCTTTATTTATAGAGAGATTTTGAGTATTGAGCACAAAAGAAACTTTCTGCAATGAATAAAGATACAAACTTTGTTATTTTACAAAAGAAAAAAAAACTCTCAATGATATAAAGAAAGAAAAATTAATCTAAGATATATAATTGACCCAAACTAAAAATTGTAAACACAAAATTGAAAATTAGAAAACAAAACTAGGGAGTTAACAATACCTAAAATTAGAAAAATTACATAAGAAATTATAAAACAAAACTAAAAAAATAAAAAATAAATGTAATTGCAAAAACAAACTAGAAAAAAAACCCTAAATTTACCTCAGTAGATTAAAAATTCAGATAGTCTCTGTCTCTGACAAGTGTGCCATAATTTCATGTGGTAGACTATAGCACAACAGTTCACCTAGTGAAAAGCCCCTAAATTTTTTTCCTAAACTAACGTGCAATAATCACCAACCCCAAGATTATGTGTCTTACCATAGTATATCTTTAGGATCAAACCTAAAGGATAAAGTTATTAAGAAACAGATTGATTTTTATCCAAATTAAGAAAAAGCAATTGATAAGGATTGTTTTTAATATTGCTTGATTATCAAAAAATGTTCAATGTATGAAAATCATTGTAAAATATATATATATATGTATAAACATATATATATTCTATAAAAAATGATTAACTAAACTAACTATAAAAAAAAACTAAGCAGAAAATGATTTTTACACTATGATAAAACTACCATGATGACATGTTTCCTATCATTGACTACATATCTATTTTCTCGATTTATATATGTCATTCATACATATATTTAGATTGGGGCCAATGACTTCTATATCTTTTTGGAATATGAATTTTTCATGGACAAATTTTTCCATAGGATCAAGGGCTCATTGTCTATAGATCCTTAATCTATTGCCCCGAAAAACTCCCTTCTGTGATTACATATGGGGTTCAACAAAACCGATTGGTATTTTAATTCTATATTTCAAGGTCTCTACATCTAGGATAATAACAATAATGTGAGATAGGTATAATGGATATAGAGAATGCAATCAATCAATCAATAATCAAACAAACAATTCATATGACTAATAGTTTATAACATTAGAGTAGAAGATACAAGAAACAAGATTGATACCTGCACCCCACTAAAAGATATATTCTCCTATATTGTTCATGAATACAGAGAGAGGACAAAAATTTTAGGGGTAAATTAGTCATGTAGAGGAGAATTTTAGTATCAAAACTCTTGAACAATAGTTTCAGTCTTCGGTCCAAATTTATGGTAGAGTGCATCTTCACATCAAACCAGTGACTTTCATCTTTATCCTTCCTTGGTGACCGCTAGGATTGTGGGTGGGATAGAATATGTCATGCATCCTTATCATGGAGGTCTCCCAAGTTCTTATGTATCATTCTATAAAATATCAAATCCATTCAAATTAATTCAATGGCTGTCAACCATTTTTTGAACATTTCAGCCATAGAAGTTTTTGGTGACTGTAGAGATGGTGTACCAATCTTAAGTAGTCAATAAGTATATCAATTATGTACATAATCAAATTATCTTTCTCAGACAACACCAACAACACTATTTCTACAATGGATGTGTAATATATAGCTATTTCAGTGTTGGGGTATACTTTTAGGTCAGATGACATATTTTCCGATTGGGTGACCCACTAATTGATAAGAAATTACAAATATAGGTAGGTTGGTGGGCCCAAAAAGTTGATCAACCAATCAGAATTGTGTAGAAGTTCCTACTAGTTAATGACCAATTGAATATAAATTTTGATTAATCGATCAATAAAACTGATCGACCGATCTACTTTATGTATATTATGTAAATTACTTGTTTTGAATGTAATTAAACTTTGTATCAAATGGTCATTTAAATCGTTTGATTCCAAGTTTGTATGTGAAAATTATGGCCATTTGAGTGACCATCTATACTATAATTATCTTTACTCTAATTTTCAGATATGAGGAGTGAGGATATGAAATATTTGATCATATTTTTGGATTTTTGTGAAGAAATAATTTCTTTTCTCTCTTTTCCTTAATCAACCTAGAAATAAATTACCAAAATATATATTAAATTTCAAATAAATTGCATAAATTAATGAAAACTCAAAACAATTGAAATATTGACTAGAATGTAAATCAAACATTCAAAGGTAAAACAAAAATGCAACTAAAAACATAATGAACATACATTCATCAACAGCTAGGAAAAACAAACATGCATTTGTCAGTGCAATCATACACTTTAGACACCATTTTCAACTCTTTTTAAACATAAGGCAAACACTTATGTTTTTTTTCACACTCAGGTTTTTACATTGTAAATTATGGGGTTCGGTGTTAGGTGATTTATATATTTGTGCTATTTGAGATATTTTAGAGTTTTCTAGCGATATGGAATAGACAAGAAATTTACCTTCTTACTACTGTCACCTCTGAATGTATGCCTAGTTCCTACCAGTTTTATGAGAAATAAGGAAAGACCTTACAAAAGTTGCACTTGTAACACGAATCATTGAAAGAGAATGAGTGAGGCAATCTCATTTCATTCCCTCTATTTGGCTGATAATGAGGAAACAAATTCTACCTTTACTCATTGGACTGCTTCAACGTCTTTATAGGATGCCCTTTTGAGCAATTTTTTATCTTTTTTTTAACTCTATCTAGTGTGAGCGTGTGTCGACCATCGAGGGAAAACAATACAAATTGGTTTAGACCCAAAACTCATCATCATGTGCTAGATACATGAGAAAAATATTTAGTGTGGTTCAAGGACTCTAAGAATATATCTAAATTTGTGAAAACTAGACTTAGAGTTTAAGCATACTCTAGCTCTATGAAATTAGTCTGAAACCATAGGTTTGTTATTCATAGCATGAACTAGGAAACATGTGTTTTGCAACTGCAAAACTGCAAATAACCCTTTCAATCACCTTTTGTAAAGAGTCAATGAAATAAATGAAGTTGGAGATCAAGTAAATAAGATAATGTTTGGGAAATTAAGCATATATAAGCATTTATCTACTAAAATCGCACTACATAGTTTTACTTGTACATTCTCCATGTTAAGAAACAAAGTCCTACTAGATAGTAAAGTTATTCTATAAAGATAAAAAGAGCAGGAAAAGAATAATGATGCAATAAATTTTGATAATTTATACCATATGTAGGAACAAGGAAAACCAAAAAGAAATAATCATGCATGCTTAAGAAGAAATGATGAGATATAATGGAAAATAGATCTACCACCCCAAACTTAAAAAAATTTCTCATCCTTGAGCAAACCCTAAACTTAGGATAGTACGGGAGGAATGCATGGATGTATGGAAAAGAAACCTATCAATTCCATGGAATGATGCATGTGTGAAAAGCTATATATGTTTAGTTAGATGAAAGAAACTATCTAGGCAACAACATGGTCAATGAAATTTTATTTAACCATAAGGGTACAACGAATACAAAGGTAAAAGAAGGGGGGTTCCCATAATATCAATATTGGGATCCCAAATCCTAAGTTTTAGGATTAGTGGAACTTGTGTCTTGTCAGTTGGGTCCACCAAGCAGGAATCGATTTGCCGATAGGCTAAACCTGCCAAATCTAAAGTAGATAAATAAAATGCAGTCACTCAGAGAATTTATCTATGTGCACAAATTGATTTAAAATCACTAAAATGAATTCCTCAATAGATAATCTATAAGGTACCCACCAAGCTATGAATCTGAATAGGTATTGCCTAGCATTTCTAAATAGGATGAGATGGAGGTAAGAGGATACAAGTTCTCTAGAGGAATTACCTATTCTCTATCAACCTTTAGATCTAGGATTGAATGCCTAAGAGAGTCTCCAATGTGAATATGGGCCATTCAAACTTGTCCAAACATGAGGCATCCCTTGGTGATTCTAGTTGTACACCGTTTACTTGAACCATATCCTCCAAGATGGGGGATATGCTGACCTCATCCTCCACAACCATGTTGTCAGCATTGTCCAAATTGCTCCTTTGTGACCATCATCACCCTTCAAGGGTATGAAGTAGAATTACAGTCATGTGAAGTCAACTTGTCACCATCATAAATGGAGTCACTTCCCCAGGAGTCTAGTCATCATCATCATCATTGTCATATGTAAACTGCTCCAGGCAAAGATAGATGCAAACTTTGTAGAAAATAGCATGACTCATCTTGTGTTGTGTCATTCTAAACTAGTTCATTAAACAAGGTGGATGTCACAAAACTATTCCTACCCCAATCCCAATCAAACTGCCTAGATAGTGGTAAAGGGATTGAAACGCCCGTCTCTAAGTGGTCCAAAAGAATCTCATACACTATCATATACAATAAGAAATAATAACTCATTGAACAAAAGACTTAAAGGACTAACCAACCCAATTGTGAGATTTTGCAAATTGTCCTTATCATTAGATTTTGTCACGAGTGGAAGAGATCTAGTCAATTCTTCATAAATATCCAACTAATTTGCTTAAAATCAGGTAAGTTGAGACACAATCAATGCAAATGCATCAGTATGCTTTGAAAAGAACAAATATTTTACAATTGAAAACATTTATAGCAAAGTATAGTACTTTTCAGGACTTATATTCAAAATATAGTCAACATGTGATTTTCAAACAAAAATTTATTCGATAAGATTTTTATTTTGAACAATTCCAATTTTATCACAAGTTCTCATTATGTTGATATCGAGAAGCATGCTTATATATTTTATGTGGTTCCATCGCCCCAACAAGATGGGTGAGGTCACCAGGCTCCTTCTCTCCATATGAGGTAGGAGGTCAATTGACATGTATAATATTTGAGATCATTCGGCATGTACAAGTTCCACCCTCCGAATGAGGAGTTCACTTGTACTTAATATCAACAAGTATTATTGGTAGTCATAATGAGTAACCCTTAATTCAATATTGTTGATTTAGGATCTATTTAGAAGATCTTGTGTCAAAGTTCAAGATTAGGGTAACTCATTTCTATTTAACCTTGGGGCTAGGTCATTCACGTATGATCCAAAATATTTCAAGATGTCCAACTTCATTCAAGTGTCAAGATAATTTCTAGTATGAATGGCCTACCAAGGTAGTTTAGGAATATATGAGCTAACCCTAACTATTATCATTATTCAAATCATAATAGAGTCTATATGTCATCATCATGATGGATTAGCATCATTGGTATTCAAGATTAGATCAAGTCTTAACTGGGGTAAAAGTAAAGTCATGGATAAGGTATTAGGTCAAATGAGCAGTAATTTCACCATCATAATATCAAGCTTAACCATTGTTCATAGGAATCATATTCAAGATTGAATAAGTACAACAAAAATAAATCTAGATGACTCATTTAGTTAAGTCATGATTTTAGAGTCTTAAGACAAACATCAGAGTCAAATATTAAATGTTCCAAATATTACTCATGATTATTGTGTCATTTGACAACTTAAATAAGCAAAAGAACAAAATCTTGGGATATTAGTGATATATATAAATAATTCGGCTTCACAAGTATTTTTAAACGGTTCATTGGATTTTTCCAATTAAAATGGACTATTTTTTTTTCAAGCAACCTCCACTATGCATTAACTTAAGGGCGGGTACAAATTATTTGTCAATTCCTCCTCTCCTCCTGGACAGACCCAAGGGGGGGCTTGAGGATGACATTTGCTAAGGTACACAGATGCTAACTCATGTGGACAAGCAGCTAGTCTAATGTTGGGAGCTGGTTTCTTGAGAAACCACTTTGCCTGGGTGTCAGCAAGGCGATTGAAATCCCTAGCACAGTGGATTAACCTACAACCATGGATGGCTCTCAGTTTGCGTGCTCCTACCGCTTTCAAGCTGGATAAGTAAGATGGTGGCTTTGTGTCATTCTGGAGGAACTTAACATACAGTTGAGAGTCAGAGAGAATGCACGTCGAGATGCACCCTCGTTCGAGCAAAGTGTCTAGCCCGGACAAGATGTCCTGCATCTCCCCCTCCAAGGGGTCACTGCCTTTAATTTTCCTAGTGCCACCGTCAATCCACATACCCTGGTAGTTTTGCAGCACCCAGCTAATACAGATGACTCCTTTGCCTTTATCCACCGCCACGTCGACGTTGAGATACTCATCGGATTTGGGACACATTAGCCCGGGCTTCGGGCTTGGTTGATGCGTGCCTTCCTACTGCCTGCGCTTAACAGAAGCTTCCGAGTGGGACTGAACCTCGCTACGGATTCTTGTTACTATCACATCAACTAGTGTATTGCGATCTTCAAAGACGAAACCATTTCGGTTCTTCCACAGCATCCAACAGGTGGTGAGAAATGTGCTCCGCCAAGCCTCGGCCTCTGGCATGGGCCTGAGGTTCAGTGCGACCCACTCTGAGGTAGTCAAGAGCGCAAAGAACCCAGAAGGTAGGTGGCGGGCAATCAAAGTCCATGTTCGGTGGCTGTCTTGACAGTCCCGAACAACATGTAAAGAGGTTTCCTCTAAACCACATTTCTTGCAGGCGGCGGAGGTGGTCATGTTCCACTGATACCGTAGTTGATTGGTGAGGAGTCGATCATGTCCCAGAAGCCAGCCAAACACCCGTATGCGTTGAGATACTTTGGCCTTGGCAATGGCCTGCCACCTTCCATCTGTGCTCTGAGCTCGAGCTAAAATGAGCTGTGAGTAGGCTTTCACCATGGAGAAGATGCCATGGGTACTGTGTGTCCAGTACCACCCGTCAGGTCCTCCATCCGAGTGTGGGTGGCCTGTCAGGAGAATATCCTCCTCCGATTCCTGACTGAACCAGGCTTCGATGAAACTTCTATCCCAACTGCCCTCGTCGGAACTCATGCTGCTAACTGTGAGGTCCTGCAAGCTAGGGGGTATCATCAACCCAGGCTTAAGAGATGGCTGTCGTCCACCCCTGGTCCAGGCCTCAGACCAGACGTTAATGTTCTGGCCATCCCCAATCGTTTGACGTGCTTCCTACCTACCTTCGACGATTAGCGATCTAATTGCCCTCCAAATAGAAGAACCATTCAGAGTGAGAGAATCTCCCCGACAATACTTGTTGTTCATCATCTTAACCTAAAGCACAGGTATGTGATAGATAAACTCCCATGCAAGCTTCATCAGCGAGGCTGTATTCTGCTCCCAGGCACTGCGAATACCCATGCCTCCCTGGTCTATAGGGGCAATAATTTTATTCCAGGCCACCAAGGTGATGCCCTTCGAGTCTACCTTTCCAGACCACACGAATCTCTGAATGAGCTGATCGATTCTGTCGCAAACTGTAAGGGGAATAGCCGAGGTTTGCATCAAATATGAGGACGAGTGGGTAAGGACAAATTTCGCCAATGTGATCCTGCCCGCGAGAGAGAGGAACTTGTTGGCCCAACCCACAATCTTGCCATCAATCGAGTTTGTCACGGAGAGATACATCTCCTTCTTCTTCCTATGGTGGACGATCGGAACACCCAGGTGTTTCCCAATCTCACTTGTCTCCAGCATGCCAAGCTTCCTGCATATGTGATTCCTTGTTGATGGGGGTGTGCCTTAGCTAAAAAAGACTCGGGACTTCTCTTTGGAAAGCTGCTGTCCGGAAGCCCTTTCGAACTCCCTGATGCACCGGATGACAACACGGGCCTGCTCAACTGAGGCCTCTCCAAACAACATGATGTCGTCCACAAAGTAGACGTGTGAGATACTAGTCCTGCCTATGCTGAAAGTAGTTGGCTTCCACATGCCCCTAGACACAGTATCCTCGATGGCTTGGCTCAAATGATCTAGGCACAGAACAAAGATGTACGGAGATAAAGGGTCCCCCTATCGAACTCCTCTGGAAGGGTAGAACGCTTCTGCCTCGTTGCCTTGCCACAGAATGGTTGTCAAACCAGACAAGATCACATCCATGATGATCGTCACTAAGTTGCTAGGGATTGAAGTGCGTCGAAGAGTGTCCTGGATGAAGTCCCAGCTCATCCTATCATAAGCTTTGGCTAGGTCTAGTTGAATAGCCATCAGGTGGTTTTTGGATCTCTTTTTCTCCATGGAATGTATGATCTCCTGGACGAGAATGGTATTGTCACTGATCTGCCTTCCTGGGACGAAACTTGATTGGGCTGGATTGATCCAGGCGTTGAGGTAAGGTTGGATGCGGGCCACAATGACCTTCATCACCACCTTCATGCAGACATTATTCAGAGAAATGGGCATGAGCTGTGCACAAGACTCCGGTTTGTTCTTCTTGGGGATAAGGACCATCAATGCATTTGCAGCGTTTCTATCCCAATGGTTGCCTGCAAAAATGTTGCAAACAAAAGATGTTAGGGAAAACTTGATGATGTTCCAGTTACACTGTAGGAAATTGGCATCTACGCCATCCGGGCCGGGAGCTTTGAGCTTCGCCATGGAGAAAAGGACTTTGCGCACTTCGTTCTCATCAGGTAACCTACCCAACGTAGTTCTTTGCTCGGCCACTAGTGTTGGGAAGGCTCTGGGATAAGTAGCCCATCTATGGGCTCGGGCTCCTGGCCTGTCTTCCATATAGAGATTTTTGAAAAACCTCACAATCATGTTTTGAATATCCTGCTCGGTGTCGCACCAGGTGCCATCCACATCTTTCAATCTGGTGATATTGTTCCTCCATCTCCTCTTCTTCACAAAATCGTGGTAGAATTTTGTGTTTTTGTCCCCGGCGCGGAGCCACGCACAATGAGCGCGTTGTTGCCAGTCTAATTCCTCCTGTTTGAGTAATTCATTCAGCTTGAATTGGATGTCCAGGAACATGTTTTCCGTCTCAGGATCATACACACGAGCAAGGTGTTCCTGGGCCAACAACAGACGCGTTTGGAGTGCACGCTTGGTGCAGATCTTCTTTCTCTATTCGGAAGTGTTCCATGTCACTGCCTTGGCAAGGAAGGTCTTGGCAGCAGCCGTGAAGGTGAGATTGGGTAGTCATTCGTTGTTGAGCAATTGTTGGAACCCCTCGATGTTCTGCCAGCTTGCTTGGGTTGTTGTGCGACGCCCTGTAGACTGACGAACTCCTTGTGTCTCCACCATTAGCAGGAGTGGGGCATGGTCCGACTTGAGTCTCTCGACCACCTCCACCCGACATCTGTGCTTCATAGCAAGCCAAGCTGTATTGCCCAAGACCATGTCAAGCTTCTCCTGGAGAAGCCCCCGTTTGAATGTCATGCGGGGCCCACAAGCTTCTAGCTCGTCCAGGCCTGCCCCATGGATGGCATCGCTGAACTCAGCACAGCTACGTCGGTCGTGGCCCTTGCCACCTACCTTCTCCTCAGTATGGATGTAGGCATTAAAATCACCCATCACTACCCAAGGTAAGGTAGTTGGTTGCGCAATTGTGTGAAGTCTATTCCACAGCAGCCTTCACCCCTCCCTTGTGGTGCTTCCATAGATGAAAGTCAGCATGTATCTACTCTCTACACAGCAGTGTATGAACTGGCGGTGACTGAGGACGATCTCCATGTCCGAGATTGGGTACTTCCACAGAAGCCAGATGCCTCCCGAGTATCCAATGGCCTCCACCCTGTGAGAGCAGGGAAAGTTCAACCCCTTGATAATGGCCTCTGCTTGAGTGCCGCTCTTGCGTGGCTCGATCACAACCAGAATAGAAATGTGATATTTGTTGACTAGCTCCTTAACTACTCCTTGGGTATCTTTCCGGCAGATACCTTGCATGTTCTAGCACAGTACGTTCATTTAAAGGGGTTAGGATTGGATCTGCCCTCACCTTCTTCCATTGATTCTGTAGCTTCCTTCATGCCTTTGCGTCCCCTCTTCTTGGATCCAAGTTCTAGGGTCTCCGTGAAGGAAAGGATCTTCCTATTACGTAGGTGTATCCCTACACTTCCTCTCCCAGGGAAGGGGAAGGTGTGCGCACGTGGTGGACTGGTGGCTCCGATGATGAATGGGTGAACTTGGATGTCACTGATGTGTGATGAGGTGGGAGTAACGTGCCCTGTGGTGGTTTCGTCACCCCTTAGCACCACCGCAGAGTGGGTGTTCTCCTTGCCTTTCCCTTTAATGCTTTCAGTTGTGTGGCTCTGGTCCTGTGGCGGAAGATTACCTCCATTGGATTCACGCAGCGGGGGTCGATGATTGCTATTGTCATTCTTCTTTTCCTTCCTTTGGTTCTGCTTCCTTGCGCTCCAGTCAATTATCGTGATACGCTCAGCTACTTCTTCGACCACCGGCGCTTCCTCACTGTCGGACTCCATGATGTCTTCGACCTCCGGCATGTCCAAGTTCACAAATCTATTATGAGTTCTCAGTGGTTTAGGTGCCTGATCCTATGGTTTCCGCCTTGGCTTCCACACCGTAGGTTGCGCATGGATCGTCTATGTGAAGGCTTCCATACTCTCCTTGTCTTAGATGCCACTTGCTTCTCCAGTGCCTCCTCCTTCCGCCACCAACTGAGGTTGGGGCCGGTTCACACACTCCCCTTCCAAATGTCAAGCATGCCCGCACCAGAGACATATGTGTGGGATGTTTTCATACTGGACGATGAGGCGTTTCCCTTCCACGTACACTGCAGGCACGAGCGGCTTCCCGGTCTGCAACTCGACTGCAATCCGTGCAAACTTCCCCCTCTTAGGGTTTGTAGTATTTGTGTCAACCTTAATCGTTTTTCCAATCCTATTCCCGACGGCCTCAATCAGTGTGTCCTGGTACAGATGGATGGGTAAGTTGGGAATACAGACCCACACGATAAAGGATTCTGGTGTGTCTTCTCTAGAGAGAAATTAGGGTTCCACCGCTGCACCATCAGGTAAGACCTGAATAAAGGCCACAGACCTCCTGTTAGGGCCTTTAAGTAGTCATTTAACTTCTAGAGCTACACAAGGTTGTAATCATTGTCCAGGTCAATCAGGTTGAAGCCCCCGTCGGGCACCCACAGGAGGCGAATATTATCCCGCAATGTCATGTAGCCAATGCCACGTGCAATAAGCTTGACGACCACGACATACTACCAAGGCTTCAAAAGACTTGAGCGTGCTTCGTTCTTGAGGCTGAAGGTTGGGAAACCTTCCGCTTCCGATTCAATGATGTCGTCCTTATACAACTTGATTCCGGTTTTGTCTGCGTCGATCTGTATGTAGCCATGAGTGTTGTCTTGATTTCCTGTGACCGCCGGTTTATATTGCAACGGGCGTACTGGCAGATCGACCCCTGCCCCCTCGCCGTCCTTCTATGCGATGTGCCCACCTTGACTCGGATGGCCTAGCGGGAGAAAATATGCATCTTGCCCTTCGACCTCCATTTCCGACCCGTTCTCCTACTGCTTATGACTCCCCGCCCGTGTGGTATCACCATGGCTCTACTGGTTCAAGTATTGGAACTGTAATCCTGTGTTCCCAAGAAGGATCGTACCTCCCCTTGTTCCTCCTGGATCTCCATCGTCTCCCTGGGAACCAAATCACCTAGGTAACCCTAGGGCACCGCCGCTGCTCATAATAGGCCTTCTTTTTCATATTCTAATCAAAATGGACTATTTGTTCTTAATTTTTCGATCTAGGATGCATTTTCTATGATTTGAACAACATCTAATCATTTTATTGATTATTTGTGATAGAGAGAGGAAAAATACCTAAATTGAGAAAAAGGATGGTCGTTTGATGATCTGTGGATGGTCAAAATAGAGGCACACATGTTGTGTCTTTCTCACTTAGTGGTTCAGTTTAACCCTTGGATCAATTCTTTGATTGATTGGTTCGACTATGGTTTACCAGGTTCTATTGAACCGATGGGCTTCCTCCCTGGACTGGCTAGTTTGAGCCTTTTCTCTATCTCATAGGTTTGCAATGTGGGCTCTCCTATATAAGGGGAAAAGGAAGGAGGAGGCCCATGGGTAAGCAGCAATAGTTTCGCTCAGACTCATTGTGCCATCACAGTGTGGTTGGTGGTGGCATATTGAGGCGAGAAGATGAGGAGGAAAGCCAAAAATGGCAGGCTTGTGGTGCTACATAGCTAACAAAGAAGATTGGGGAGAAAATTGGGTATGATAAGGGTGCAAGAGAGCTTGAAAATGAGGGGTTCTCCTACAAAATGATGGAGGTGATCCTTTGTGGGGGGGTTATTGTGTTAGGATTAGGTTTAGGGTGAGATTGGTCTGTGGTTGCAACCCAAGGTCATCAGAGTGAGAAAGAGAAAAGGGGGAAGGTTTTGATGGTGAATGAGTTCCTTAATGGTGGTCAAATGTAGTACGGTGAGTGTGAATTTGCAAGATCAAGCTTTCCATTCACTCAGATTTTTTAATCGGGGTCAGAGTCGATCGGTCACAAGTTTTGGTCTCAAAGACTCCTCCCCGTTGATTACGGGAGGTAGGAGACGAGTCCTTGATTGTGTAATCCAGCCCTAATCTACAGGAAGGTGGATACAAGGGATAAGACTCACCCAGATCCCTTACCATGGATCACTGACCTGGAAAAGGTCAATTAAAAGGAAAATAAAGGGGTTTTCAACACATTAACTTCAATAATTCGTGGAAAATTGTAGGAATGTCCAAATGAAGTGAAATTAAACCACGTGTTCAAAAAAATGTAATGAACCTTTAGAAAATGTTTGAGGACCATAATATGAAGTTTCATGGACAATTTTATTTCTTTGAGTAGATTGATAAATTAACATAATTTGTGTTGTCATAATGTGTATAACATTCACATTAATCACCATATTTCGAATTTGAGTATCAATAGTGATCAAGTAGCTAAGAAAATTATATTGGGGTCAAGAGTGAAAATAATGAGGGTAAAATTGGAATTAATTCATACTTATGCAAAAATTCACTTTGTCACATCCTTCCCTCCTTAGAGGAATTTTGTCCTTAAATTTCAAAACATCCTCAAAAATTGAGACTATTCATTCCAAGTGGTATCCTCAAATACTAAAAAATCATCAACTATATAATCAAAATCATGTCCTCAACATTATAACCACATCAACAGTTTATCATAAAATTGTATTGATAAATTAAGAGGTCAAAGATCACAACTTACTAATCGCGTTTACTTTCAAATTATGTCTCCATACTAATGGAGAACTAGGATCGAGATTCGAGATAATCCATCATGCAATAAATTGGTTCATGTACAAGAAAGGTCATGATTCAAGATTCAAACATCAAAATTTTGGGTTCTAAAATTATAAGTCGAGGGTTTTGATTCCTATCTAGACCATAGGTGTGGTCATTCACCCATAACAACAATCTAGCAATATTTTCAAATTTCAACATCAATTTCTTCGTCAAGTATATTCAAGGTGGGTGAAAGATCCATACCTAGGTCAACTTTAGGAAATTAACCCTATTCATATATTCAACATTAATATCCTCAAAAAATCAATATTGAGTCAACACCTTTGAAATCTGAGTTTTTTTGGGGGGGGATATGAAAATTTCTAGCCATATCGTGGGTGATATCAAGATCCACATGGGTGATTATATGAGTCATATCAATATAAAGATTCATAATCATGTTTTTTACATCAATATCAAGAGTTTAAGTTTGGGAATCAAGATCATAGGTTGAATCATTTCAAATTTTAGGTTTAGATTCCTATTTAGACCATTGGGGAGATCACTCATCTATATTTAGTTCTGAGCCACAATATTCTAGCAATATTTGAGTAAAATATCAAGATTTCATAATCATGGTATCAAAGGTTGATGAATAATATATACCTAGGTCTATCTAGGAAGTCAACCAAAAGATAGAGTCAACCTTTCATATTTCAAGATTGCCATTAAATCAAGAATCAAGATTTATCAATATCATCCTGGATTTAGCCTATTAATCTTAGGTCAACCAATCCAGATCGGGTGAAAGGGGGTACCTTTCCAAACTCTAAATAATCAATAAGATGAAAATTTAGAGGTAATCATAATAGGGATGTTACCTAGGTTAGGGGAGTCATGAGTCAACTACCACCCTAGTCTTGCACATTACCTATGTTAGTCATTATCCATTGAGGTAAATCAAATAGGGAGAGTATCAGTGATCAAAACATATTCTACAAGGTCATAAGATCAAAATTGAATGTTATAATAGGGTAAAAACATTAAGATGATATTTGCATTTCTTTCCTTTCATGATCAAGGTAATGATATAATTTGGAAATTGGTGCATGATTTAGGTCCATGCTCATCTTATCAAAATTGAGGTTTCAAAAAGGCATCAATAGACAATGGGGAAGGTGCCTTTTGTTTCAAAGTATAACAGCATGTTTTTGAAGGTCCTATGCCTTAGTTATTATTCGACATGATCATGATGTGTATCAATCAGGGTATGAATTTGATTAACTATGTTGGACGTTTAGTCAGCAATAGGGAAACATGATCTTTATAAAATAGGGACCAAATCTACAATGAGGTATACGGTATAAGTCCTCCTAATTTTACCATATCAGAATTTTTATCTTTTACCTCAAAGATAGGGAGCACGTAGTCTAGTTTTGGTGAAATCGAGTTTACATGATATTCGAGGTCACACGAGTATTTCATTTCAAGATTCATTGATCAAAATCAAGTTTTCAAATTAAGTTCAGATCATGGCATCATCATCTTAATCAAGTTTTATTATTTCAAAAAAATTTTAATTTTTTTCACATATACGCTATGCATAATCAAGAAATGATGTGGTAAATAGTCATGAGAGAATGACCACATGAGGAGATGATAAGGCTAACTAATCATGTATTGGAGTGGCTTAGGGTAGTCTTTAAAGAAGAGAAAAGATTCTAGAAGACTCATTAGGGTTTCAATGGAGAACCTTTAGGTCTAGATCTAGATCAATTAAGGTCAGGTAGAGGGGGGAACCTCAGCCACCATGAAGACATATAGGAGGAATTTTACTAGAACCCCGAGCCTAGACACCTCAATTTTCACCATTGTGGACATTAGGGTTTCTTGGGTTCATGGGACTTGAGAAATTATTTGCTTAAAGCATATGAGAGAGTGTATGCTCTGATACCAACTATCACAGAACCATTCTTACCCAATCCCAATCCCACTAAATAGATAGTGGTAAACGGATTGAAGCGCCCATCTATGAGTGGTATAAAGAATCTCATAGACTAGCATATAGAATAAGAAATCATAACTCATAAAACAAAAGATTTACAAAACTAACCAACCCAATTGTGTGATTTTGCAAATTGTCCTTGTCATCAGAGTTTGTCATGAGCAGAAGCGATCTAGTCAATTCTTCACAAAGATCCAACTAATTTTCCTAAAATCAAATAAATCGAGACGCAATTAATGCAAATGCATCTGTACACTTTGAAAAAGAATAGATATTGAATAATTCAAAAACTTTATAGCAAATTATAGTACTTGGAAGGACTTATTTTCAAAATATAGTCAACAAGAGATTTTCAAACCAACATGTATCCGAAAATATTTCTATTTCAAACAATTCAAATTTTATCACAAGTTCCCATTATGTTGATATCGAGAAGCATGATTATATATTTTATGTGATTCCATCACTCTAATAAGACGGGGAAGGTCACTAGGATCCTTCTCTCCATATGAGGTAGGAGGTCAATTAACATGTACAAGATTTGAGATCATTCAACATGTACAAGTTGTACCCTCTGAATCAGGAGGCCACTTGTACTCAATATCAACAAGTATTACTTGCGGTCATAATGGGCAATATCATTTATGTTTTCAAGTTTGTTGCAAACTATATTATAGAAAAACTGAAGACTAATCAATAGGGAATAGTATCTCAAACAAATATATAGATAAGATTTCCAAGAGGTACATACAAGTATCATTGAATACTACTTGTTTGTTCAAGGAGGAATTAATATAAAAGTGCACCTTTCACTGAAAATTTAGAGTACAGATCTCAACAAGTAATAGGTCAACCCTTTAGGTCAATCCTAAATCAACAATATTGGATCAAGGATCAATATCATGATGTTTAGAAGATCATTCTTCAAAGTTCAACATTATGGTTACTCATTCCTATTTAATCATGGGGTTAGGTCATTCACTTATGATCCATAATATTTTAAGATATCCAACTTTATTCAAGTTTCTAGATAATTTCTAGTATGAATGACCTACCAAGGTATTTTAGGAATATATGAGCTAACCCTAACTATTATCATTATTCAAATCATAATAGAGTCTCTAGATCATCATTATGATGGATTAACATCATTGGTATTCAAGATTAGATCAAGTCTTAATCGATGTAAAAGTAAATTCATGGATCAATTATTATGTCAAATGATCATTGATTTCACAATCATAATATCATGGTTAATCATTATTGATAGGAATCATATTCAAGATTGTATAATTCAACAAATATAGATCTTTTTTTATCATTAAGCACGTTTCTCTTTCATTACTCACAAAATTTAGAAATAGGGAGCATAGCTCAATACATCTATAAGCATAGATATCAAAATTATCTATGCAAGTTTCTATAATCAATATCTATGCAATGCCACACATTGTATGGATTTCTCCTACTATTTTCAAAAATGCATCTGTTTCTATGTATCCATATATGATAGATGATAAGAATAGAAAGTAGAGCTTCATTTTTGTTCTTCAGCAGGTACACTTCCCTTATATCTCCTGGAATAAAGTATAATAAAGGCATAGCTCTGCTCCATATATCTGTTGCAAAATTGCATCTCCACATGATGTGGTCATTTGTTTCCCCTTCTGGAGGCTAGCTTGAAACCAATTTTCTGCATATAGTCTTCAGTAACCAACCTTCTGTGCATAGATTTCCAACAGTAGAGAATTGCTCTTTTAGGTGCTCGAGTCTTCCACAGCCATTTGGTCCATGGCAAGTCCTCATGTTTAGTCCTTCAAAAATTCCATGCTTCTTTTAAAGTGATAGTTTTTAGATTCGTAAGCATGCGGATATCTTCTCCACTTCCCATCTCAATGCTGCTATAGAGTTTTTGAATCTGATTGATTCCTCTGATTTCAGGGAGCTTCCACACTCCATTCACGATAATGTCAGATAGCTTACTATTAGGCCCAAGATTGGACCTAAGTTGAAAGTAATCGGGGTCTTCAACACAATGAGAAAGAAATATCCCTTCAAACCACAGATCCTTCCACAATTTCACTTCAGTCCCCTTTCCAATGTGAAATTGAACATTAAAGAGACATCTATCTCTCATATTAAGGATGTTCTTCCACATCCAACTATTAGCTTTCTTATGTTGGCATGTCCAGAAAGTGTCTTCTTTGATGTAATTGCTATGAATCCACCTAATCCACAACAAATTTTTCTTCTTAGCAATGTCCCACAGAGTTCGAATCAGACCTACATTACACCAGTCCTCTACTTTTCTTATACCCAACCCTCCTTCCATCTTGAGTCTGCAAATTACATCCAAGATATGGAGTGGATGTGCTTGCTTTCCTCCTTGTCCCCCCATAAGAAATTTTGGCATAAGCTTTCAATTTCTTCAACAGTGGCTTTCGGTAGAGGAAAAACTCCTATCCAGTACATGTGATAGGTGGTGAGAGTGGACATAACTAGCTCTAGTCTACCTGCCATAGACAAGAGCTTTGCTTTCCATGTCTCCTGCTTTGTCTTGATTTTGTCAACCAGAGGGTAACACATCTTCTTTGTGAGTCTACCTGCAAACAAAGGCACTCCAAGATATCTGACAGGGAATTCACAAGTGTCTACCCCCATTAACGCACTAAGATTCTCTGGAGCATCTCTACTCAGAAATAATTGACTTTTTTGAGGATTCAACTCAAGTCCCGAATTTTCTTTGAATCTGTGGAGGCATCTCCTTATGCCTTCTATGCTTTCTTCAGTGGCCTTGGTGAATACCAGAAGGTCATTCATGAATAGCAGGTGGGAAATGTCAGTATCTCCAACACTTAAGGGTGTTATCTCTTTCTTCTGCACAACCTCATCGAAGATGGCAGTAAGTCGTTGCATTCCTAGGACAAACATGTAGGGTGCCAGTGGGTCACACTGCCTAATACCACTCGTTGCATGAATGATATCAGTGGGTGATCCATTAATCAGAATCTGAAAGGAAGCAATGTTAAGACACTCTTCTATCTAGTGTATCCAACAGTTTGGAAACTCCATCTTCCTTAAAATGTTGATCAAGTAACCTATATCAATGGAATCATAAGCCTTGCATAAATCAGCCTTCAAATAGATCTTCTTGATATTCTCCTTCTTGAAATCATGCACTAGCTCATTAGCAAGGAGTATAGCATTAGCAATCCTCCTCCCCTTGATGAATGCACATTGTTTGTAGCTAATAAGGTGGGGTAGTATATCTCTTAACCTATTGGCCAAGATTTTTTATAAGACTTTGGTTACAAAGTTGTACAAGGATATAGGTCTCCATTCACCTACCTTCAAGGGGTGCTTAACCTTAGGGATCTTCACGTTGAAGAGACCTAATGGTGGGGGCGCGCTCTGGTGGCATTGTCAGCGCTGGAGGTGATCCTCGTCGAGGAACCCCTACTAATGGAGGAAGATGTTCCCAACGAAGGAATAATGTCACGGATGAGGTCTGAGTGACTAGTGTGGTCCAGGATTGGGTTGCGGTGTTCAAAAACCCCATCGGAGATGTGGATACCAGGCTCCCACAAATAGCCTTGACGGTGGAAGGAGACACCATAATCATACTGTAGGAGGAGGTAGATGCAAACACAGCTCTATGGAAAAACACACTCGCTAGATACATAATTGGATTCAAACCCCACATACCCACCCTGCAGGAGTACCTCAGTCAATTTTGGAAACTGGCAGGTACTATGGAGGTCCTTGGTAGAGGAAGCGGGAGCTTCATCATCAAGTTCCAGGAAGGGTCAGACCTCGCGAATGCTCTAGAGGGAGGACCTTGGAATTTGAAAGTAAAACCAATGGTTTTGAATAAGTGGGAGAAAGGAGAGCCCCTCGAACAAGAAAAGTTCAATGTTGTGCCAGTTTGGTTGAAGATTATGAACCTGCCGCTTGAACTGTGGAGTGAAACAATGATCACTCGCATTGTATCATTCTTAGGGAAACTGCAATGTTTAGATCGTCAGACAAAGGCAAAAACAAGGGTGGATTATGCTCGTGTTAATGTACTGATAAGTGATGAATCAACCTTTCCGAAGGTAGTGAAGCTCTAAACGGACAAAGGTTCAGACTATGCAGTCACTATCGAGTATGAATGGATCCCTAAGAAATGTCCCCACTGTGGAAGCTTTGGCCATGATAAATCTTTGTGCAAGACCCCACTGATCACTTCCCAGGTGATGGCAAACCCTGCAACCACTCCTCAGGTGATGATGGCAGACCTACAGGAGGAAAACGTGAAAGAGAAGGAGGCAGAACCAGAGCAACAACACGTTCGATAGAATGCCCCACAGAGATAGCTTCACAGAACACCTCGCAACCGACAATTATGACCCAAGCGGGCGATGGCGCGAGCAGCTCAAATGACAAAGGGAAGACTGTAGAAAGTGATGGATTTGAGAAGCCAAAGAAGGTTGTGAGCCCAAGAAGAACAAGGAAGCAGAAGTTGAATGCTAGGAAGGAGTAGGATGCTAACTGCTACCAGACGCTTGGAGACACAGACACTGAAAAAGAACCTACAGCCTCAGTTGGCGGCAAGCCAGCCCAGAGGTTAAATGTCTAACACACCCAAAGTGCTGGCTTGGAACATTCGGGGGCTCCCCAACTAGGAGAAATAGGATGTCGTCCAAGCCAAATTAAAGAGAGCTAAGGTGGATGTAGCTCTCCTTACTGAAGTCAAAGTAAAGAGAAAGAAAATCGCCAAAGTTATGCAAAGGACCTAGCTAGGTGCTAGGTGGATTGACAACTCGAGGTCGAGTAAGAAGTTTAGAATTCTTGCCCTGTGGGATAATGATCACATACAAATCATAGAAATTGCACAATCGCGACAGTTCTTACACCATAAACTAAATATGGGTGATAAGAACTTTAGCATTATTGTAGTTTATGGTGACAATGATGATTCTAAGAGAGAATACCTTTGGGAGGATCTCAAGGGAATCAGCAGAATAGTCCAAGAGCCATGTATCATTACTAGAGACTTCAATGTCATCAGAAAGGCAGAGGAAAGAAAGGGAAGAGTTGCTCCTTCTGCGAGGTCAATGTGTGATTTCAATGAAGTTGTATAGAATCTTGATATCATTGAAGCAGAAATAAAAGGGTAGTTCTTTAATTGGAATAACCAACAGAGTGGACCCAACAATACACGAAGAAAAATTGATATGACTTTCTTTAATGTTGCAGGTCTTAATGAATTACCAAAAATGTGGGTTGAGATCCTCTCATCTATTTACAGTGACCATCATGCACAAGTTATACACTTGGATGATGAGGGGTGCAAGAACACCTACTCTATTCGATACTTCAATGCTTGGTCTAGCCTGCCCGACTTTAAGGAGGTGGTTTCCAGAGTTTGGATTACTCGTATTGAAGCCAACCCTATGTACAGATTGTGCCAACACATTAAAATCACAAAAAGAAGCCTACCAACTTGGAACTGTGAGAACAATGGTGACTTGACTGACTCAGCAAGGAACAAATAAAAACAAGCCCTAAAAGCCCAAGATGATGTGGATAGAGAGCCCTATAATGACCTACTATGGGACATTGCTAAAAGACTGAAGGAAGAAGCTATTGTAGCCAGAGACATTGAAGAAGTGGTTGTGAGGCAGAAATCAAGAATTTTCTAGTTGAAAAATGGAGATTCCAACACAAAATTCTTCTATGCTTCCTTGAAAACTAGAAGAATGTGAAACCAAATTAAGGTCATAAATGTGTATAGCAATCAAATAAACAATATGGAGCAGATTACAAATGTCTTTGTCAATCACTACAAAAAGATCTTCAATGCATCTGGGATAAGACAAATGATGAGATGGGATCATCTGCCAAAGATCACTGAAAGTCAAAAAGGACTGATGTGTGCAATGGTTACTGATGAGGAGATCTATAATATTGTCAAATAGTATGATGATGACAAGTCACCTGGAGTTGATGGGATGAATGCGCACTTTTTCAAATCCACCTGGGATATAGTGGGAGAAGATGTGTGTTGTTCTATGAAGGATTTTTTCTAAAAGGAAGAATGCTCAAGGAGATGAAAAAAACCTATTTTGTTCAACAAATATAGATCTGTATTCCTCATTTAGCCAAGTCATGATTTTAGAGTCTCAAGACAAACATATGAGTCAAATATTAGAAGTTCCAAAGACAACTCATGACTATTCAGTCATTTGAAAAATTAAATAAGAAAGAGATCACAATATGGGATCTTACTGAAATATATAAGTAATTAGGATTCACAAGTATTTTTAAACGGTTCATTGTAATTTTCTAATCAAAATGGACTATTGGTTCATAATTTTTGGAGCTAGGATGCATTTTCTATGTTTTAAACAAAATCTAACCATTTTATTGATTATTTGTCAGAGAGAGAGTAAAAATGCCTCAATTGAGAAAAAGGATGGTCGTTCTATGATCTATGTATGGTTAATATAGAGCCATGTTGGCATTGTATCTTGCTTACTCAATGGTCTGGTTCAACCCTTGGTTCAAGTCTTTAATTGATTGGTTCGACTGTGGTTTACCTGGTTCAATTGAAACGTTGGGCTTCCTCCCCGGACCGACCGATTTGAACCCTTTTCTCTCTCATATAGGTTTCCAAGATAACTAGGAAATGCAATAGAGGGGTATCTCTAGTGTAAGGGGAAAAGAGAGTAGGAGAATCCTGGGTTAGTAGTGGCACTACCGCTCAGACGCGTCATGCCCTCACGGTGTGGATGACAGTGGTGGATCAAGGTGAGAAGACGAGGAGGAGGAAAGCCCAAAATGGCAGGTTGATGGTGATGCATGGCTGATTGGGAAGATTGAGGAGAAAATTAGGTATTATCAAGGTGCAAGAGAGCATGAAAATAAGGGGTTCTCCTGCATAATCATGGAGGCGATCCTTTGTGAGGGGTTTTATAGTGTTAGGATTAGGTTTAGGGTGAGATTGGTCCTTGGTTGCAACCCAAGGTCACCAAAGTGAGAAGGAGAAAAGGGGGAAAGGTTTTGATGGCGAATTAGTACCTTAATGGTGGTCAAATGGGGTATGGGTGAGCACGAATTCACAATACCAAGGTTTCCATTCTCTCAAATTTTTGAATCGAGGTCACAGTTGATCGATCGCAAGTTTCAGTCTCAAAGACTCCTCCCCACTAATTTTGGGAGGTAGGAAATGATTCCTTGGTCATACAATCTGGACTTGATCAGAGGGAAGGTTGATCCAAGGGCGAAAACTCACCTCGATCCCTTGCCTTGGATCGTTGACCCGAAAAAGGTCAATTAAAAGGTAAATAAAAGGGTTTTCAATACATTAACTTTAATAATTCATAGAAAATTGTTGGAATGTCCAAGTGAAGTGAAATTTGAATCCAATGTTCAAAACAATGTGAAGAACCTTTTAAAAACGTTTTAGGACCATAATATGAAGTTTCATAGACAATTTTATTTCTTTGAATAGAGTAATAAATTAACATAATTTGTGGTGCCATAATGTGTCTAAAATTCACGTTGATCACCACATTTTGAACTTGAGTATCAATAGTGATCAAGTAGCAAATAAAATTATATTGGGTTTAAGAGTGAAGATAATGAAACAATGCACATTGTCACATCCTTCCCTACTTGGAGGAATTTTGTCCTCAGAATTCAAAACATCCTCAAAAATTGAGACTATTCATTCCAAGTAGTATCCTCAAATACTGGAACATCCTCAACTATATAATAAAAATCTTGTCCTAAACATTATAACCACATCAATAGTCTCTCAAAAACTTGTATTGATCAATTAAGAGGTCAATGATCACAATTCACTAATCGTGTTTTCTTTTGAATTATGTCTGTGTACTGAGGGAGAACTGGGATTGAGAATCAAGATCATCCATCATGCAATAAATTGATTCATGTACTAGAAAAGTCATGATTCAAGAGTTAAGATCCAAACATCAAAATTTTGGGTTCTAGAAGTGCAAGTCTAGTGTTTTGATTCCTATCCAAACCATAGGTGTGATCATTCACCCATAACAACAATTTAGCAATATTTTGAAATTTCAACATCAATTTCTTCATCAAGTATTCGAGGTGGGTGAAAGATACATACCTAGGTCCCCTTTAGGAAATTAACCCTATGCATATATTCAACATTACTATCCTCAAAAAATCATTATTGAGTCAACACCTTCAAAATCTGAGTTTTTTTGGGGGGGTATGAAAATTTCTAGCCATATCATTAGTGATATCAAGATCTACATGGGTGATTATACAAGTCATACTAATATCAAGATTCATAATCATGGTTTATACATCGATATTGAGAGTTGAAGTTTGGGCATCTAGTTCATAGGTCAAATCATTTCAAAGCTTAGGTTTAGATTCCTATTTAGACCTTTGGGGAGATCACTCATCTATATTCAATTTCGAGCAACAATATTCTAGCAATATTCGAGCAACATATAAAGATTTCAAAATCAAGGTATCCAAGGTTGATGAATTATCTAGACCTAGGTCTATCTAGGAAGTAAACCTAGAGCTATGGTCAACATTATTATATTTCAAGATTTCCATTAAATTAAGATTCCACATTGAGTATCAATATAATCCTGAATTTAGCCTATTAATCTTAGGTCAACCAATCCAGATTGGGTGAAAGGGGATACCTTTCCAAACTCTAAGTAATCAATAAGGTGAAAATTTAGAGTTAGTCATAATAGGGATGTGACCTAGGTTAGGGGAGTCATGAGTCAACTACCACCCTCATCTAGCACATTATCTACATGGGTCATTATCCATTGAGATTATTCAAATAAGGAGAGTATTTATAATGACCCCACCCCTCAGCAACCCCCAATTAAGGGAGGCTAAGAAGCTAGTGCCATTATACCAAAATAGGATCAACTGGTTTTGCAAATAATCAATTATTATTAATAACTTTTACAACAACTAAGCTTAAATTAGGATAAAAAATTCTTTTCATGTACCTTTCAAAAATAGAAGTTTGGAACTTTACCCAAAGTAGATTTCTATCTATCTAAATCCTCCAATTTTTATTAGCTTTATTCTTCCAATGTCACTTTAAATATTCATCCACTTTCATATATTCCCAAAACGCTGACAAACATAATTTCGATCAATATAACAGATTATATTGGTATGTGGGGGAAACAAAATCTTGCATATATTTGTAACTGTATATTGCAACCAAATTATAACTTAACAAATCAAACTTTACATCTTAAACATAAATACTCAATCCTAACATATTCTAGCCTCAATGTTGTCCCTGTCGTGGACATGGATACTACCTTTATAACATGGTAGATCCCAAATAGTCCCCTTTGATCCTACCCTACATGTAGACCAAGACATCGAATTTTATAGTCGTATGATCATACCCAAAGGTAGACCAAACATTGACTCATGATAACCTAATGATCCTACCCCAAGGGTAGACCAATATCTAGTTCATCCATCATTCACAAGCAGTCAAAGCTACAGAGGAGGACTAGGATCTAAGCTAGCCATGCACATATATTTATGGTGATAGCCATAGTCACTTTGTAGTTGAATGGAATAAAAGTCAACCAAGCAGTTAATTTTAGGCAACTGATAAAACCTCTGAAAACACCATGAAACTAGAACGATTAGCCATAAGAATGACCACATACCAAATTTAAAGTCTCAAATATAAGCAAGATATCCAATCCAATCAAGCAAGTCAAGCAACCAATCAAGCAAATATTGATGCTAAAAACCATATATAATGCCTAGTCATGACAATAATATCCCAAACAACTCCTTATTGACTTGGGAGTCCTTTCTAAGGTTTATAAGTCTTATTATGATCCATTAGGGTTTCTTTGATCTATTTCTCAATCTTTATCCTTTTCAGGTCAACAAACCCTAAAACATCTTTTCTACTCATAAAAACCCTAATTACTCAAATCATCCACATTAATGGTCTTTGATTCTCAATTTGTCTTAAGATCATCATATCTCTATCTTACTTATACATTTTCGTAATTAAAACCCATAATTACCAAAATTAGGGTTTCTAGGCCCATTAATGCACTTTTATATACATGGAACCCTAAATAAATCCAACTATGTACAAAGATCATCATTTTAGATCTCATTTTTCCTTTTATCAACATCAGGTTAATATTTAACTCAAAATATTTAGGGAACGTCATTAAATATAATTATCATCAAAACTTAGGGTTTTTATTTAATAAAACCATTAAATATGACATCTTTATACACTTTTCAAATTGTAAGCAGATTTAGGCATTGCTCATATTTTTATTGCGTTCCTTGCATTTCCATGATCAATTTTCATATATCCTATGTCATCATCTGATCATCTTATGATTTATTAAAATTTCCAAAATTTTGAGCATAAAACAGCCAATCAGAATGAGCCAAGTCATAAAAGGTGGCTTTTTACCTTATTTACACCTGGATCGGTTGGGCCAATCGGTCGTAGCCACCTCTACACATGGTCCGCTCGGGTGGAAACTCAAGTCAGGGTGTGTAATGACCCTCCTACCACTGTGTTGATGAACCGAGTTGTCACGCGCCTGGGAGTAGGTAGGTAATTTCTTCCTTTCCTCATCTTCTTCCTCAGAGCGTCTTCATATTCGTGAGATGGCTACAATGGATGGGAAACTCCATAGTTGACTTTGTGCTCCCCACATCCTACACACCAGGTGAAGGTTCTCTGACCTTCACCTCACCCCTCTAAAGCCATTAGTGGCCCTAATTTCCCTGGGGTGGTCAGAGATGAGCGGACGACTTCTCGAAACTCCAGTAAGGTTCTCACGATGATAGGTTTGGAAAATGTGGTAACTAGAGAAATTGAGAGCGTAAACTTTCTCATGACACTCAGCCAAAGCCAAAGGTATAAAAAACAATCTCAGAGGGAGTTTAGGACCTCGTATATATATAGACCCATCCATTGTGGCCGAGAAGCCCTTCGATCCTGATTTGGGAAAAATTGTTGGGTTTTAGGTGAGGCAGAGATGGCAGCGGAAACAAAAAATTTCTCCCCAAACCCAGAACCCAAAGAGATCTCGTCAACATTTGTATGGTAAGAAGGATGGTTTGTAGAGGCGTACCTTGACCTGAGGCTTGCTTGGCGACTTAACCTCATGGCGAGTGTGGTCTTCACCTACGGTCTTGGACGGCATCTGTGCATCTCCTAGTCACACCTGGACTGACAGATTGACAACTGTCCTCCGAGCAGAAGAAATCTCTTGCCTCTATAATAGTCCACACGGACCACTGGGAACTCCAGTCGTCCTTTCCTACAAGACACTGGAAGGAGTTGTCCCCTTCTATCAGCATACTAGTCATTGACGTGCTCTCCCACCACCAGTTGTCGTCCTACAATTGTCTTTCCCTCGTTGTGCCTCCCTAGTCGGGTAGCACTTGCTTGGGCTCTCTCAGTTACCACAACTAGAGAGGACAACTTTGTAGAGCAAATCATGTTCTGAGTTGTGCTATGAGAAGCCCCCAATACCCCTTTATATATAGGAGAGGTTGGGGTCAGGGTTCTCAACCCCAGGAAATGCGGGACTAAAGTTGGAGTAGAAGGGTCTAGAATTTCCATGAATTGATACACTACGACAGGTAAACCGGTCATTTAACAAACGAACTGATTGTTTGGGGATTGAATTGATCGGTTCATTTCATGAACCAGTTATTTGGGGAGCTAAATTGATCGATTCATTCATGAACTGGTCATTTCACTTCCCAGGGCAGTTCCCAATTTTCTTTCTTCTTTCTGTTTCCAATTAATCCAAAGATCAATACTTGTCCCAATCAAATTGTATAAGTGAAATAAAAATATTTTCTCATGAACCTAACTTTCCCAAATTGGCTTGTTTGGTCCAACTGAACTGATCCGTTCAACACTTGAACCGGTCATCTCACCTGACCCTAAGTCGATCGGTTCAACAGCTTGAACCGGTCAGTTGGTAGTCCAGGTTGTGCAGAAAATAGTCAATGCAGTTTTTTAATCAATTTGACACCCAAATCAGTTAGTCCAACTCTCGAACTTGGTGATCATGAGTCAATTCAATTGATTGAATGTTTAATTGAACTACTAAACACATTTAGTAAACAATCTAAACATCATTCTTGGATAAACTCCTCTTCCAGGTTAAATCCTATGTGTGTGACCCTACAGGCCCATTTCACATTGGTAGTGAAAGTCCATAACACTTATGACCATCACTGTGAGAGCTGACTGTGACCACCAAGTCATGGTTCCATGTGTCACTCTCACAGTGGGTCTGTCTGATACACTTGTTCTCTAATAAGTACCTATGTTCTTGGTTTGATATTACTATATCATGACTGATGAGATTTTGTCATCAACCAACACACAATCTAGTCTTGTGTGTCATTGTTGTTTATGAACCTTCCACAATGACATCCGACTAGGGACATAACAAGAATGTATACTCTTAACATCCATATGATCTCATCATTTAGGTCCTTAACCAAAAACCATACATCACTGAGTAAAACTATTCTTTAGACATTCAATCTGTTCTGTCATTATCTAATAACTGACTGAACCCAAATGAATTGGAAGCTTGCCTTTGATGTTTATCATATCAATCTTAATGTATCCCACCAATCATCCCATGATTGGCTCTCAGGGCATACATACCAACAAACTCCCACTTGCACTTCGAGCCAATCACCCTTGAATCATATTCTTAGTGATCTCCAAACATGTCCCACATGTTCTAGTGATCTAGTGCTAACGCAGTGACTTATGGCAACACTTTGCCTAAGTCGGTATTATTGCATGTCTCACATCTCTTCATTTTACGCCATACGTATGAGATGGATTTGTCGTAATATCCAATCTAATATTCCTTTGCTAACATTTAGCCTCATTGCATGACCAAGCACTCCTTACTTGTCATCAATGACCAGAATACCTATAAGTTCATCTCCATGAACTCCTTGATCCATATAGTATCCACTGTTGTACTCCAACACACGGTTACTTGGAATTTCCTTTTAATGTGGCTTTTAAATTGGAACGTTTCCATTTTGCAACACACAATCACTTTTATATATCCCATATATATTTTGCGATAAATATTTGGTCTTTTTTGAAAGTTCGCATCAGTGTAACTCTTTTTAGTGAACCCTTCCTTGTTTCCATAGAACTAGTACTTCTCAAGTACTTATCAAGTTCTCATGGTATTCCAGTAACCCTTACTCGAACTAGACAGACATCCACTCCTCATGTCCCACATGCGAGTTATCAGGATGAGCATATCATATTGTCATGTCCTACATACAAGATGATAAATACATTTTATTCGTGCTATGTTCTTACATGAAAGATAATGGGATGATTACAAACATGATAGATCCATATCTATTCTTAGTGTTCCCATTCTTCATGAGAATTGGGCACTTGCCCTTGGGATACTAACTCCATGTAACATGGACAAGTTTTCTCTCACTAAATTTGTGTACACTGAACCCTTCAGTATAGATTGCCAATGTATGCTCTCTCTTTTCCTGGTCAAGAGGTTTTTGAGAACTATCCCTATAGGTCTCTATTCCTATCACGTAGGAAATGTCTATATCTTTCCTAAATATAATTTCCACAAACGATTCCATTCTATAACATCTCATTCCTCATTAACATGTGGAATGCAAAAATGCTCCCACTAAATCACAGATCCCTTCTTTATCTTTGACATATCAGTCAAACCCTTTGACGATATTATCAAAATAAAGATCTCCAATTTTGAGTTTCTTGTACTCAATCAATCACATTGATTAGTCCATTGTAACTTATAGACTTCATTTGCATTAATGGATTCATAAACCTTATAGGCAGTGTCACATACACATCCTTGTTTTATTCCTCATAGGAATGCATTTTTAGTATATGTATGCCAAATATCTTAGTCATTAAGTTCCAATCAACAAGTATGATTCTTCTCAAAATGTCATCCATGTGTCTTAGTTCTTAAGACTCATTCACACGTATGGATTTTATCCCAATCGGTGCTACCATCAAGGTCATACCTTATGGTTTACATGGAAGTCATTTAGGATCTAATGGTCATAAACTATAACTCAAAATTTGGTTCCTCAATATCATCTACATTGTTGACTCATCATATGACCAACTCATCATATAGATATTTGAGGTGTATTTGTTAAGGAATTTGAGAACTCACAACACTTTGCGATTCTTAATATCCTTTATTAGTGTAAGGTATTCTTTATTTAATAATAATTTAGTTATTTGATAATCATCCTCTAACTCCTTAGGATATGACTCCTTTTCTATTTAGACATCACTATGCCTTAATCATGAGTTCTCTATAATACACTATCATAATCACTCATAAGGTTCTCAAACATTCGGTTTAAGTATCTCATTCATTGATCACATCAAGAATTATTACTTTTACCAAATTTGTACTTCATTCATGATCTTCTTGAACACATCAAGATATTCATATTGGTATTTCTCTATTTAATAAGAATTTAGTTATTTGATAATCATCCTCTAACTCCTTAGGGTATGAATCCTTTTTTATTTAGACATCATTATGCCTTAATCATGAGTTCTCTATAATACACTATCATAATCACTCATAAGGTTCTCTAACATTCAGTTTAAGTATCTCATTCATTGATCACATCAAGAATTATTACTTTTACCAAATTTGTACTTCATTAATGATCTTCTTGAACACTTCAAGATATTCATATTGGTATTTCTCTAAACACCATTTGAAGTATTAGCATTTATTCTAATAGATATGTAAATACATCATATGTATTATACCAAATAGGATAGTCATTCTCCCACTACCTCTAGTGAAGATTGACTTGTCATCATGTCCAAGATATTCATGCCTCTTAATGGTTCACACCCAATAGAGTCTAGATTTATCTGTCAATATGGAACTAGAAATGAATTCCCATGATAATTCTATTTATTTGTTTGAGTTATCAATAATTTTTAGGTATCATTTTATCTTATGCATACCAAGTACCACAAGATAAAAAAAGGCATTACCACAAAGTTCATATCTTTGAAATTGAAACATCAACTATATTGATAGCCATCTTGTCACTACAAGATGAAACAATAAAGTGTTTCTATTGGTAAATTGAAATAACAGTTCTCAACTCTATTTTGTTCCCTCTAGGCTGAAATAAACTGAAAGGTACTCCTATCTATGGCAGCAACACTTGCTCCAATGATGAGTGTTCCTTTCTTAGTCCTTTCATAAAGGTCATCACTTCTTTTTAGATATTGCATATCATATATGTCAGATCTTCATCTTGGTATCATATACCTCAGATAAAGAAGTGTTTATTTCATGATACCTATAGTGGAGATCTCTATCCCTTCCTTTCATCTTCTTTTGTGCTTCCAGATATAGAGGGCAATTTCTCCTCCCTCGTTCACCCTTCCCATATGCCTTGAGGCTGAAGACAGCTTGGGTTGCTGGCTAGCATCAGAACACTTCTTTGCTTTGCCCTTGACCTTGCCTTTAAGACTTACCCTTCATTGATCACATCAAAGATTAGGGTTTTTCTTTCTTCATCTATGCTTCTACTGTCCTCAACATGTCCAAAAACTTTGTCAATGGCTTGTCAAAGTTGTTCGTGTTGTAGTTCATCATGAATTGTATGATTCTCGCAACATTTGTAGTATCATACCAGTAGACAACTCTTGACTCAGAGGGAATCCCGGTCTAGTCAGGTTTTCCACATACCCAATCACATTGAGTGTGTGAGAACCAATTGGATCTCCTTCTGTCATCACATACTAGGATAGTGTCTTAGAGACATCATATGTCTCATGTTGTCTCTACAACTCACAGTTCATAGAATACAACATCAAGCACTTTGCATCAATGGAATCTTCAGAATGCTTCTTAAAAGCATCCCTTTCTTCCTTTGGTGTGGTAGGAGCAGGTTCCTCTGGAGTTGGAGTATCCAGGACATAGAGCTTTCTCTCTTGAGTGAGAACAATTCTAAATGTCCTAAACCAATTGTGGAAGTTAGTCCCATTCATCTTGTCCTTCTCAAGGACCGATCGTAATGAAATGTGATTGTTGTTTGTGGCCATTTGTACTACAAAAGGAAATATATGCAATTTAGTCCAAAAACTCATTTTTGAGTTATTTGATTGATTTGAAAAAGTGTTACGATATAATTAGGACTTTAGTTAATTATCGCTCCCACTATTTTTGTTCAAATTGATAGACCTCACCATCAATTTGGAATATTGAAACATACAACCTTCTAGTGGGTCAAGATCCCAAAATCCTCTCAGTCATGGACCAGCTAGGGCTTCCACCCACAACTTAGATCTTCTAGGTGGGCAACTCTTGCCAATTGCATCATATGCAACTCTTGAAAGATGTCATGCACAACTCCTTGCCATGATCACCTCCACGTGAACTCATTTATACATAAGTATTTAAAAAGGATGTAAACTAATATCTAAGAACAAGATAATTGATTAAATAATCAAATAAGATTCTAATTGAAGACCAATTTGCATATGGACTCGGGTATTGAGAGAATTATGAATTATATCTCAAAATAGATTTAGTACCTAAAATCATGTATGTTTTAATTATCCACATCATCATCCTCAACTTTGGTATTTCCATATTTGAATTAGTCTAAAAAATCATTTTTTTAAGTTACAACATTTCTTTTCCGTTTATTAATAAAAACCAAAAATGTTACAAAAGTGCCTTCAAAATCTACAAAGCAACAATCTTCAACATGCGCCTTCACTTCTTATTGTGTGGATGTATTTCCCATATAGATCTTATTCTTGTGCATTTTGGTAACTAATCTTAGCTACATACATTTCTATTTTGTAATAGGAAGGCACGTGATTGTAATGAGATTCCCAAAACTAAAATGAGAAGACCAAAATTTAATAAAAAGACTCATGTTGTAATGCAACATAATAGTTTTACTAATTGTCATAGATATCATTTTTGCTATTTTTGGTGGGATAAAACATTTCTTGATGTATTTAAAAATGAGTATTGCTATTCTAATTTTGATTGTATACAATTTTGTGTGTTCATATTACCAAATTGATCTACTAGTAAGAAAATTTAGTTACTTGTGTGGGAAATGAATATAACCCCTATACACACACACACACACACACAAATATATATATATATATATATATATATATATATATATATATATATATACAGTTGTTGTATCAGTACACACATAAACTTTAGCATCAACTGTAGACAAGAATGGTCTCCCCAAGATAATAGGAATCCCCTTGTCTTCTGAGTTTGTGTCTAAGATGATAAATTATACTTGGAACATCATTGTCATTTCTATTGCAATCATCACCAAGTCATCATCCAGCATACCTCTTGGAACATTTATAGAATGGTCTGCCAATTAAGTTGTTTAATTTCCTGGCTTAAGGTTGCCTATCCCTAGCTTGACGTAGACATTATTTTGTAGTAAAATTTTCAATAGATCCTAAACAAGTAGGGATTGGCCTATGTGATGTTCATTAGCAGGGTATGATTTGGGATCTTAGATATTTCATCTTTGTAGGGGTTCAATTTTGTTGGATGGATTCACTTTCTCCATCAATTTCACCCTCTTAGGCATTCTACATGATGCCCTACATTTAGAAGTCCATTTATCCATTAAGAACTTGGCATATATCAAACATTTTTTTTTGCATCAAGCAATGTGATTTTCACTTTTACTTGCCTAAAGATCTCAATAATGAAACATTTTGTTTTTATCTCCTATTAGATGAGGAGGACTCATTCAATTCGTTATGATAAGATGGTGCGCTTCAATTTTACCAAGGAGGCTCAATGGGGTCAAGTCAATGAATCTTGGGAATCAAGGGTGGAATTAATTTAAGATTCCAAAATTAGCAGAAGACATAGCACAACTCCAACATTATAATGTAAGTTGGAACACTAGACATCATAGAATCAATTGGAATTGTGACAACAATACTATTTTTCATCATAGAACCATCACGGACTTGTCTCCTAGGCAGTGGAATAATCCTTTAACTCTTTAGAACTAGCACGACATTAAATTGCTCATAGTGAGGAGGAGTTCTTGTTGTTGTGTATAAGGTGGAGGTGGTTGTGGGTTTTGTGGGTAACTATGTGATGAAAGTTGGACATTTTTATTTACATATCCCTATTGAGGTGGTTTTTGTGGTTGAGGAGGTATTGGTAGTTGAGGGGTTGTTGTAGTGGTGGAGGTAGATATGGATTTGGTGGACCTTGGTATTGAAGTATATTCTACAATTTCATTTGTGGTGGACTATAGGTTTTTTGAGGAATATCCATTTATCAACTCACATTATTGTGGTTTATGATTAACTCCTTATTTGGGTCTTCATCTAGTGTTATCTCCCCCTTATTCACAAAAATATATGTAGAATGAATTCTATTTCCCAATAAACATCATTTTTGGACAAATGTACTTATGTTTGCTCTTATTTTTTTGTTAGGTACTCTGGAAATTATTGATGAAAGGTAGAAAAAGGGTATGAACCTAAGACTTCTTCATCCTTGGAGGATCCCAAACTGATCCCTAAAGCAAGGATCAACTTGAAGCTAGGATCACCATAGATGGACATTTAGAAGATCAAAGTGCATGCAAATCCATCAAAATGGTTGTGGTACAATGCCACTTCCATGATACCAGAGTCAAAATCACAAACTTGATTCAAACTATCCCAGACCCAAGACACTCAACCACCAGGATCATGTTCATCAAAACGGACATGGTTCCTAAAGGCCAACATTACCATGCAACCATTTTGGTCATGCCAATAGAACTCTAAGACTCTCCCTCCTCCACCAAGGTTGAGACACCCACTAAGGTCATACTACCTTCAAGCAACCACGACAGTGGTACCCACCACAGTCATTCCATTTTACTTCAAAAACCCCAAAATTTATATTATCTTTGTTTATTCACACCATGACCATTCTTCACTACCATGATCTTTGCTACCCTTACCCACCACTTTCGTGGTGACCACCACATCAATGCTATCCACCTAATCCAAATGCTTCCTATCTATCATTTTACCACTTTATATCCACTTTACCCTAGACCCTCTAGGCCACCGTATCTACACTAGTGATGGCAAGGAGTCAAAGCTTATCTGCTCCAAGCCCTCATAGCATGTACCCACTCTTTCTTACTCCATTTACTACATTTCCTTCCATCTTCCACCCCAAAAATCCTAGTTTTATTGGATTTTGACCATATCCCTCCCAATTTTCATGACATTCCACCCACCAGGAGGAGGACAACGAGCTTGGAGCTGCTGGAGGTGAAGAATGGATCTTGCATCGATGTTCATAGAGTTTATATCTTCTTCTCAACCTTGATTTTAGAAAAGCTTCCAAGGACATTCTTTAAAGAACTCTATCACCTAATTACAGAATAAATCAAAGGTAAAGATTCAATGAAGGCTGATTTAAGGAAAATTACACTTAAATGTTTATATGACCATTGGAGAAGATGCATTAGGGATGGTTGATGAAAAAATTAGAGATTTTTCAAATGATGGATATAAAATGGATAATCCAGTTGTTCTTACTAATTCTAAACCAATAAGGAATAAATAAGTGGGTAAAACCCTTTAAAAAAATTATTACTAATATCAAATCAACTTCAAAACCAACATGAGTAGCTAAGACCCCTTTCTAGGATGTTATTATAGGGCGAAAATATGTAACTATGATACCATTTTGGAAATTATTTGCATAAAAAACTCTTATTTTGTTGTTTAGTGCTATATTATTTCTTTTTATCTTTCCCTACCTCTTTTTATAGTTTTTTGAGCTATGGAAACTCTTCATCCATCGAAAAAAGGATAATTTGTGCATTTTTGGAGGGGGGACTCTTATGTTCCCTAGATGAATCTGAGCTAGTTACTCCTCCTCCCTTATCTTATTATTCGACTAATCATGGGTAAGAAATCTAAATGACTAGATGTGTTCCTCCATATACACTTATCAAAAAGGCTTGTTCAATAATTAGATGGAGATAGTGGGAGGTAAAATACCCTTCACCTACACTCCACACCACTCCTTGCCCCTAAGTTTATTAAGAAGGACCCATCTATAAGTCTATATTTGAATATATATATATATATATATATATATATATATATATAATGTATACGTGTGTGTGCCTACCTATTCCTTAGTTAATAGAGTATCATAAAGATAAATGGTTACCATGTACACTACCACACCATGCATGGACAACTAACCAAATAGGATGCTTTCTCTACATTAATACTTATTGTTTGGTTGATATCTTTATTCTTGGATGTGGGTGAATGAAGAGGACCCTATGACATGGTTGATTGGTATGTATCCCCACAAATAGTCCACTACCCTCATAACTTGCTAGATCCCTGACTTATTCTCTATTAGATAGTTTCTTCTTATTTGGTTAGTCTACATACTTATTCATGATAAATATTTTTTTTATGGATAAATAGTTTTTCTTAGTTTCTTTTGTTACGTTTTTCATATTCAACAACATTGTATGATCTTTCCTTCATTTTTTAGTGTAATAGCCTATCTAGTATAGTTAGTTGCTCTCTTTGTCTCTCCCTCTTTAGTGATTGTTAACTTAGTCTAATTCCTCTCTTCGTTTCGTCAGTTAGCATTGATTGTGCAGGGTAAATCTTGGTTTTATTCTTGACTTATTTATTTCTTATCTACAACCCTCAATTAGATAATTGAAACTAGACACTTCACTCTATAAATGTAAACAAACAACCTATCTTCCTAGAATCCTACCCCTAACACTCCTTCTCTATACTACATCCTAAGAATGTGTGCTTGCAGATAGTGTTGTGTAATAGTGTGTGTTGATTAGGATTTATAAACTTTTATTATCTTAGTGCACCCCCATGTGCTCATCAAGATTTCCAATGTCATTGTCAGGTAGTGGTTGTAACGACCGCCATCAAACTGACAGCCAAATCATTACTAATTATGCGGAATTACCATAAATAGTGGATTAACAAAAATCAGTAAAATTAAAAACCATTTTGCAAGGAGATCCTCTACCAGAAAACACTTACTGAAAGATCCAAATCTTATACATAACATGACTTACATTGTACAACACTATTTCATCTCATCTTGAGGACAACATATAACAGTTGCTCTATCAACACATGTACTATAGCAACATAAAACCTTGAGGCCTACAAGCCAAAATCTCATATCGCTCATGAAACTATTATGAACTGACTCTAAGGACCTGAGAGTACAGAAATGACACATAGGACTTCTATCTAAAAGACGTGATAGATAGTACACTGAACTTATACTATTACTTCTGCCATGCTGTCTATTGTCCTTCCTCTACAGAACGATCTCTACCTCCTCTTGCACGTCCACCTAAAAATTGTGGATCCAACGGGGTGAGACAATTGTCCCAGTGAGAGATATAACTCTCTGCCAACAATATTATTATCACAGATAGATAGTATAAAGCTAAGTAGAGGATTCTTTTACATTAATAAGCAGGATTAATCACTATTATAAGCAGAATTGAATAATCTATGTTCTTAAAGTAATGCAGCTATAAATGATGGAGCAATAAATCATCTATTTGTTTTATAAGGTATATGAAGAACATGTATAACGTCTATCTACTAAGATGTACAAAAGTAATAAAGTATTTAACCAATGTTTTTCCCATATTTGATCCTTCAACAAATACACTACATGGTTTATTACAAGTTTACATTCACACTTATGCCCAGAGGAGATGAGATATACCGCTCATACTCCAACCGACCACTAGTAAGTCAAAATCCATACCATACAAGGTCAATGGTAGAGTCAGCTTTCAAGACCTCACCTTGTCTCGGTCAGTGTGATACCACTTAGATTTAGCATGACATCTTGTGTATACTATTTATTAGCTATGCCAGGGTATAGTGGAATCTTCGCTATAGAGTTACGGTCGTAGCATGTACTCTCTTTGGAAGAAGACCACTAATCTTTCCCAGATTATCAGGATGACCACTGAGCGATCCTAGTTTAATTTCATCAGGAAGTCCATTGAGCAACCTGGTGTATTTGGGGAGTCCACTGAGCTCCCTTATTTAGTTTGGGAGTCCACTGAGTACCCTTATATAATTATCACATATCAAAAAATATGCATTCTGAGTAGAACTTGTTTCACCATTCTGCAAATGCTGACACTAAATGGATATATGGTATATGAAACTATATGATAACATTTATCTTGATTAATTAAATGTGCTATTGTATCTTTTAGCATCAATCAAGTTACAAACAAGAATTATATCAAAATATACACAGAAAAGCATAAATGTATTTATCAGATATTTTCATGTTCTCTGAAACACATAGTTCACTTTGAATCTCAATCTCTTATCATCATCATACTTGGGTATTTAAACCCTTAATTCATCACTGAGTATGGTCACCACTTAGCAAGAAACAATTACCTCGAGGTCATCATACTAGGGTATTTATCCACATAGTTCACATAGTTCATTGAATATCTAGTAACCTTTCACTAAGAAACAACTACCTCTCAAAACGTTAGATTATATAACCATGTATATTTGTTGTATAAATAACTCTTATAGATTGCAAAGCCCATTTAAATAACTTATCACTTCTTATTAGGAAACAACTATTTACTTAGCTCACAAGGCCTATTAAACATCTTGTCATTTCTCACTAGGCAACAACTATTCACTTAGCTCACACAGCTTATGCAATAAGAGACATACAACCTTCCCATTATTAGGGTTAGGGTTTTCCTTCATATCCGAATAGGTGTTTCAAATTCATATTATCAATCCAAACCCTAATTCATTGCTCCATACATCTGGGAGCATACATTGATATCATAAGTATTCAATCATACTTATTTATTCTCATGATTTTATCATTAAATGATTTTCAACACAAAGGATGAGTTTCTCTCTCAACCTTACTAGGATATTGATTTCATCCTATTTTATTAACTTGGCTTTACCCCTTTTTTCACGATAGGTTAGCCTACACTTATCAAAGTGCTTTAAACTAATTACATCTTAATGTAACAATTGTCATGCCACACTTCATGTTTTACTTATCCAAGTATATTAGATTTGAGGTGCACCAAGGTGTATTAACCCTAAGGTGCTGGATATGATATTTGACATGCCTTGGTTCATCACTTCCCTCATCACTTTTTAATTTACTTACATTCATCAACTTATCTTATACTAGGGTATTTTCCATCCTAATACTTTATGCACTAACTCATCACATTCTCCCTATAGGGTATTGGTCATAAGTCACACAGTTGAATTACTCATATATAATCAAGTGGTATGAACTCATCTCAGGTTAAGGCATTATTGATATAGAGTGGAACATTATCAAATACTTTAGGTATTCCACCTAACCAAGTATTAGCCATATCACTACTTAGTATTACACTCATCGCTCCAAAGAGTGTACAAGGTGTATTGGGTTGAATCATATATCTGAAGTTGAAGACATGTATTGGATTAGGTGTATATTAAGCTAGGCATCATCATATCTCCCATCACTTAATCATTAAGGCATTTAATCTTACCAGTCATATGGTGTATCACCTTGTCCATATATGGGTGTACATCCTTACCTCACTCAAGGGTATTGTCCACACCTTACTTTATTAAGTTTTTTAACTCAATCTTCCTCTTGAAGGTACATTAACTCACAATTATCAAATTAACTAATACTTATTACTTCTCAATATAGTATTTATCATCTCCCACAATATATATGGTGCACTCCCACTACAGGCTTGCAACAAGTGCAATCCACGAGGTCGGGAGGCACGAGATGAGATGGGATCTTCGCTTTCGATATTTGTATGGTCCCACACTAACTACCTACTTCTACTAAGACATTACCCCAGCAAGCGTATGGGGTCGTGTCATAGTATAGGTGAGGCGGAAAGTATGGGGTTGATCCGTGGAGATAGAGGGGGCGCTAGAGTTAGATGGCGTGAGCTACGTTCCTAGTGCGGAGAGTAGGGTTTTTAGGGTTTTAAGGTTGATTGTTGGTTAATTTCACTAATGAGCAAGTAAGAGGTGCGAGATGAAAACTAAATTATGGAAGAGCAAGCAAATTAGTAAACTAAGCTATCAAACTAACTAAGCAAGAGCGAGGAGGGATACACTACTCGAGCAAGGCAAGAAGCAAATAAGAACTAAACTAACCACTAGCAGGAGCAAGAGCCAAAGTTAACACTGAAGAGTAAATCTAAGCAATTGACTAAATTCGATTAAAGCAATTGAACTAAGCTAGCATTAACAAGAAAACTAAGCGATTAGGGTTTTAAGCAAGGTGATTAAGGTGGGTGGGCTGTTTGGGGAATGTCACTTTGATTTTAGTTGGGGGAATTCATTAAACATGCATGGTGCTCAATTCATATCTAGATTACCAAACCAAACAACAAGGGCAATGCCATTAGAACATACCCTATAGTACTAGTAGAAGACTAGGGTTAGGTGTAGTTCTAGTGAGATTGGCCAAATCTAGGTTTCTAGGGTAAGTGATAGTGGACAATTGAGGGTTTAGGGTAGAGATGGGAGTGGAGATGAAGGGGTTAATCCTCATGCCACTAGCCACTCTAGCCTTTAGAAGGCCCTAGGCAATTGCATCACTCTCACTTACACTAGCCACTTAAATCTCACACTCATTTGTAAGAGGAGGGGTGTGTATGTAGGAACAAAGGGGGCTATCTAGGGATCCACTAGTTGGACCTAGGAGCCATTCCTAAGATTTCCACATACACCCCAATTCCTCCTAGAAATGAAGTGTCATCAAAAACCTCAAAACAAGCAATTCATACAAGAAGCACAAACCACATGCAATAAGATAGGAAAAGAGATGGAAGCAAGAAGTAATCATCATAAATATGAATTGAGTTCATTACAAGAATTTATCCCCCAACATGGTATTAAAGTAACATTTTAATCCCAAACAGCCCACCACAAGGGGGCTTAGCTATACGTAGTCATGAAAATAGGAAAAAAAGGGGGTAGAAGAGGAAGAAACTCCATGAAGCTTGATGAAGTGGCCTTCTTCTTCACCTCCAAGCAGCTGCAGATGTCCTCCCTCCTCCAATGGTGCAGGGGTGCATGAAAATGGTGGAATGGATGGATAGAAACCTAGAGAAACTAGGTTTCTATGGTGGAAATGGGTGGAAAATGGATGGAAATGGGGTTGAATGCAAGGAAATGGGTGGATTGGAGAAATGGATGCAAGGGAGCAGCTAGGTGACGGATGGAGAGTGCTCTCCCCCGAGCCCTAGAAGCAACTAGTGCTTATATAGGAGCTAGGGTTGAGTAGGGGCATAATAGGAAAAACAGTGGAAAAGTCTGCTGGAAAGAGGGCCACCACGACCGTGGTGAAGGGCCACGGCCGTGGTGAAGACGGTATAACATGGCCGTGGTCAGATGGTACGGCCATGGTGAAGGGAAACTGGAAATGAATGGAGTGGATCAATACGACCGTGGTGAGGGGCCATGGCCGTGGTGAAGAGGCTGGGCCACGGGCGTGGTGTGTGGCGAACATTCTCCTGTAGACTCCTTGGCAATAAACATAACGGTCGTGGGCAGTGGCCACGGCCGTGGTGATTCTGGCTTATCATGGTCGTGGTCGAGGTCCATGCTCGTGGTGATTTTGGCCATTTCTCCTAGGGGAATTGTTGCTCCTTGGCAATAAACATAACGGCCGTGGGCAGTGGTCATGGCCGTGGTGAGGGCTTGAGCGCTGATGAACTTCAAACTTTGTCAAATTCGAATGTCCTTGCTTGGTGATGACTCTTTGGCCACTAAGGTAGGTTGGGGGAGCTTTGGGGCATTCTTTGGGCCCCTCCATCACACTCGTCCATCCATTGTGGTCCAAATACCTGAAAATAGTACAATGAACATCCATAAATGTATTTGCAATGATAATCATATTGGGGAGAATAACATGTAATTCTAATGCATTTGAATGTAATAAAGGTACAAAATGGCACAAGATACAGCCCTAGAATAGGGTTGGATCACCACCCCAAACTTGAAACATACTTGTCCTCAAGTATGCTCCAACTCAATCTCTTTTCCATTTTCCACAATCAAAATGTATGACGAATGCAATATGATGGATGAAAAATGCTAAATGGGATCAATGGTGACTAGGTACATGCAAATCATTTCCCTCCTCTTCTACTTTCACAAACCAACCATGAAGGGAGCACAGAGCACATGAACTTCGCATATAATGCATGGATTGTACAAGTTATCAATATCTCATCCATAAGGTTCTGGGTAGACCATTTCATGATGATGTTAATCGTCGATGACTAGGAGTGTCATTTCACCTTCATGCCTTCAACCTTATGCTTCAAGTTATGCCAAATGACCCACATGGCTGCGGAAAAGGGATACAGTGAGCTAGGTTTGAAGTTTCCTAGATCAATGGGTATAAAAGTGGAAGAAAGGGATGTGGTAAGATTTTTGGAGTGTTTTTACACACTCATCTTTTCTTTATTTGAATGCTCTTAAATAGGAGCATCCTTTTATTTTGTTTTGTTTTTCTTTTTCTTTTCTTTTCTTTTTCTTGCCCTTGGTGTAGATAGGGCATATGGTGGATAGAGTGAAGCAGGGAGTTAAAGATGTGGCCACCCCAAACTTTTGGAGGTGGCCACGGCTAATATGTGCACTTTGGCATCTTTTTATGAGGCGGAGAGGTATGAAGATGATGAAAGAGTGGTCGGGTCAAAGAGGGATCACTTGGCACGATCTTCCACATAAGGTCTCCTGCATGAAAACTAGTCCAACACTTCACCATAGATATCACATCACATGAATGAACCAAATGAAATCCATATATCAATCAAGTAACTCCACAAACATTAAACGTTCTATGCTTGCTCAGATCATAATTCAATCAAACCAACACATTCCCAAGGGAGGTGACGAGCATGTACGAAGTCACTCATTGATACCACATAGCACTTCATCATAGCATATCATCTTGTATTTGTCAAAGATAAGCAATTTCATTCAATATGGTAAAGATTGAGTCAAAACACGCTTTTTGGACAAGAAACATCGAATTTGGGCAAAATTGGCCAAAAAGGTGTCAAATTGCACTAAATCACATTCAAACACAATTTTAGGTAAAAAGCAAGTAAATCCTAGCTAAAATATGCAAAAATTAGCAAAAACCTACATGAGGTGCAATGCATGGCAGAAATTTTGAAAAATTACGCAAAAATGACGAAAATGAAAACTACATGACATGCATGGATATGACAGAAAAAGCAATAAAATGAAAACTAAACTAAATGGCGAGATGTAGAACAAAAATCACTAGATAGAGAGAAGGGAGGTGCGTACCGCCCTACCCACCCCAAACTTTAGAATCATGTTGTCCTCAGCATGAAACTATAGCTTAGGGTAGATAGGGGAAGTGTCAGTGCTGCTGTGAGGGATGATCTGGCCCCTGGGGGTGATCTGGAGGAGGGGCGGTGCCTGTCGGAGGATGCTGGTTCTGGTAGTACTGTCCCCAGTATGCATCTTGGGGTGGAGGGTAGGCTGGTGGATATTCCGCTACACCACCCCAAAAATCTTCACCCCATTCAGGGTTCCTTGCTGCCTGGGCGTGGTTGTAGTGGTACATGTGGTTGACCTGGTAGTGTAATTGTTGTTGGTCTTGCCACATGTGCTGCTGGGTGAGCTGCACCTGCTGCTGTATCTGATAAAGATCCTCAAGTTGTGCCTGGATGTGTGACATGTCATAAGCATTGCTCGAGGGCTGCTGCAGCTGGGATGTTCCCTCATCCCTCCTTCATCTTCGTCGGGGTTGCTCTTGTTCTTCAACTAGTTGTTCCTGCCCCTGCACATTTGACTCTACCATTTCTTCATGTGCGGCAGCGGCTCCCCTGACGTAGGTCTCTCTGGGGTGATCTCTCTCCCATTTTGCTATTTTGTCTCTCAACTTGTAGTAGATTCCCAACACGGATAGAAGAGGCACCGCGTGGTATGGGAGCTCCAGCTTGAGATCCGGCAGACTGGTAGTGAGATAAATCAGCCTATTGCCATCCTTCTTGATGGTGAGTGAGCGGATGAGATAATCCATATCAACATAATCTATAGGACACCCATCTTCGAGCCCATAGAGATCATGGCCCAACCCGAGTGCAATTGAAGTGACCAACCCTCTCATGACAAATGGAGTCTTGCTCTTATAGGGTATGGACTTCATATGGTCAATAAGTAGCACTCCTAGGTTGACATACTACTTTTCTGTCATGGCTTTCAGGACAAACATTTCTTTTTGTGAGATCGTGCCCTGATTGTCATATCTTCCCACGATGGTATTAGCAAGGATTGTTTGCGTGTAGCGGATGTGAGGGTTGCTTAGAGCTGAAGTCTTCACCCTCCCTGCATAATACCCATCTCTTCCTGTCATTTGTTTCCAGAAAAGAACATAATCATACTTCGAATCTTTTTCCAACAAGCCATCATCAAGTTCCTTGGCTTCCTCCAGACTTGCCGCAAAAATGTTGTTCAAGTCCTTTGATGTGAGAGTGTAGAAATGGCCTAAGATGGCAAACTTCAAAGCATCTTTTCCTCTCACTCTTGTCTTTTCTAGCGTAGCAAAGAACTCCTAGGTCATCTGGTCATATGATATTTGGGGCGTGAAGAGAACATGCCACAGCCCCACGGTCTTCAAGCTCTCTTCTACAGCCTCCTTGATGCCCAAGGTATCAAGTATCTTCTCACTGCCATACCTCGTGGCGACTATTTGCCTCATCAAGCACTCCGGGTATTTGTGAGAAATATGCCTTTGCCTCAGCCCCCTCCCATATGAAGTTCCCTCGGGTACCTTGCCCATGATTTTTATTCGTTCCTCCTCCATCTTTTCCAGAACATCATCATCCTCCATGGACAGTTCCATATCCTCATCTTCACTATTTTCATCATCCGCCGGCGTGTAATTTATCGAACCCGAAGTGGTATCCAGATTGTACCACTGTGCCAGTTGCTCCTCTCCGGGCTGCAATTTCCGCACGGACTGCGACTGCTCATCTTGGCCCTCTGACGCACGGGATGTGGATAGGCGTGATGTGGATGGCCCCACTTTTGTTTGTCGGGCTCGCGGGGCAGCTTCTGGTATCACTTCATCAACCATTTGATCGGGGGTAGCCTCCTCGGACTCCTCTTCTTCTTCCTCTCCTCCCGCATAGGTCTCGTCGGTGAGGTGGATGCCGTCGGATGAGTGGGATGCGGAGGTGAGTGGAGATGGTGTGTGGGACGGTGCAGTGACGTTGGTGGAGGCATTTTTTGAACGCCGCCCTCCAGTGATGACGTTGAGGGTCGCCTTCGCCCCACTCTTCACCATCTTCCCTGCCTTCTTCATCATTTAGGTTGGAATTTCGAAAATGAGTAGGGAGTGGTATGGGAGTGGATTGGGGGGTGGAATGGAGAGGTAGGAAGGTTAGGAAGGTGATTGGGAGGTTTAATTTGGGTTTCGTGGATGAAAAGTGGGATTTAGTGGAGGTTTTAGGTAGGGAATGTGGCTGGGCGGTTTTGAGAAGAAGGTGGAGAAGGAGGTTTGATTGGGGGTGTATTTGTGGTGGAAAAGGGAGTAGGGTGACTGGAGGAAGGTATGGTGGAGAGAGGAGGGTGATTGGGGGTGTTTTGGAGGGCTGGAGGTGGAGGATGAGTGCCCACGGTGGTGCTGGCGGCGTCACGGCTGTGCTCTGCGCGGGGAAGAATAAGAAAAGAGGAAGGGTGGTTCGGAGAGTTTATATAGAATCTTGCAGAACCCGGTCCGGCCACGGTCGTGGCCAATGGCCACGGTCGTGGTACTTCCATCAAAGAACGGGCGTGGCGTCAGCCCACGGGCGTGTTGTCGCTGAAGGAGCCTCGTCTGACCTCAACACGGCCGTGGCCGGAGGACACGGTCGTATTTCTCTGTGTTTGCCATGGTCGTGGCCGAAGGCCACGGTCGTGGGAGAAATCTCTAAAATTCTTGTTGGCTCCTATAACTTTCGACCAATAAACATTACGGTCGTGGCCTTGTGCCACGGCCGTGTTGGGCTCTTGGACAGCCTCAACTCAGCACCATTTCATTTTTTTCTTTGATATTTCTCTACTTAGTGTGTATCATCTGCCATTTCATCAAAACTAAAAACAAAACTATCAAGCACAAGTGTGTGTGTGTATTTGTGTAAAACAAAACTAAAGTATCAAAAGAAGGGTTCAAGAATCTCAAACCACGTCGGTTGCCTCCCACTAGCGCTAAATTTAACGCCTTCAGCCAGGTTTATTGATTGTTGGACTTTTTCACTTTTTCGGAATCTTCAAAATATCCTTGTAGTAAATCCCTTTCTCATCCTCGTCCAAGCATTCTTCTTCCTCGGATTCTTCTTCTATAAGCATGACAATATCAAAATCTTGATTGGCCTTGTCCGGGCCAACCTCAATAACAGATTTCAGTCTCTGCCCATTAACGGCGAATTCCTTTGCTCCTTCTTTTGCACAAATGATCACTGCCCCGGATGGGTACACCTTCTTGACAAGGTAAGGGCCTTCCCATCTAGAATGAAGCTTTCCGGGAAAGAACTTCATCCTTGAATTGTATAGCCATACCCATTTGACGGGCTCAAACTCTTTCTTCTTTATGATCTTTTCATGTAGAAACTTGGTTCTTTCCTTGTAGCTCTTTGACATTTCATATGCCTCATGATGCATTTCTTCTAGTTCATGCAATTGAAGCTTTCTTTTCATTCCGGCTTTCTCTTCATCGAAGTCCATCGTCTTCAAGGCCCACAATGCCTTGTGTTGCATCTCAATCGGCAAATGGAAACTCTTACCATAGACAAGCTTGAACGGTGTAGTGCCAATCGGGGCTTTGTATGCAGTCATATATGCCCATAAAGCTTCATTGAGGCGAAGTGACCAATCCTTGCGGTCCGGTCGCACCGTCTTCTCCAAAATGAGCTTTATCTCGCGATTCGCCAACTCAACTTGACCACTCGTTTGAGGGTGGTAAGGAGTAGCTACACGATGGTTCACTCCATGTCTCTTTAGCAGCCCTTCAAAAGTGCGGTGGATGAAATGACTCCTGCCATCACTAATCATAGCCCTTGGGACACCAAAACGGCTAAAGATGTTGGATTTTACGAAATCACACACCACCTTATGATCATTTGTCCTTGTTGCCATAGCCTCAATCCATTTTGATACATAGTCTACGGTGACCAAGATGTAGACATACCCGAAAGAAGGAGGGAAAGGACCCATAACGTCAATCCCCCAAACATCAAACACTTCTACCACAAGAATAGGTGATAGAGGCATCATGTCCCTCTTTGAGATGGTGCCCACTTTTTGGCACTTGAAGCAACCTTTGCAAAAGTCATGAGCATCTTTGAACAATGTCGACCAGTAGAATCCACATTGAAGAACTTTGGCGGCCATCTGTTTCCCTCCAAAATGGCCTCCACACACTCTGGAATGACACATAGATAAGACTTCTTACTGCTCCATCTCCGGAATGCACCTCCTAATGAGTTGGTCCGGGAAATACTTAAAGAGGTGAGGGTCATCCCAAATGTAGTTCTTTACCATAGCAAACAATCTCTTGCTTTCCTGTCTTGTCCACATGCTCGGTATCCTCCCACTAGCTAGGAAATTCGCTATGTGCTTGTACCATGGCTTTTGGACAGATGAGACTAAGAGGAGTTGTTCATGTGGCATTGTCTCTTTGATTGGACTTGTCACATCAAAAGGTCCCTCAAGGTGGGAGAGATGATCTGCAGCCCCATTTTCTATTCCTTTGTTATCCACAATTTCTATGTCAAATTCTTGGAGCAACAAAATCCATCGGATCAACCTTGGCTTTGAGTCTTTCTTGGACATGAGATACTTCAACGCAGCATGGTCCGTGTAGATTGTCACTTTGTTTTGCAAGAGATACGACCGGAACTTGTCAAGAGCGAAGATCACCGCAAGCAACTCCTTCTCGGTAGTCGTGTAGTTTCTTTGAGCATTGTCTAATGTTTTGCTTGCATAATAGATAGCATGAGGAATTCGGCCAATGCGCTGACCCAGCACAGCCCCCACTGCCATATCGGACGCATCTGTCAAGATCTCAAATGGCAAAGAGAAATCCGGGGGTTGCATGATAGGAGCAGAAATAAGCCTCTCTTTTAGATGATTGAAGGCTTCAACACATTTGTCATCAAACTGAAATTCAACATCTTTCTCAAGTAATCGACAGAGGGGTCTTGAGATTTTGCTAAAGTCCATGATAAACCACCGGTAGAAGCCTGCATGTCCCAAGAAAGATCGAACATGTCTTACGGTTGAAGGAAAGTCGAGTGTAGAAATAAGGCCCACCTTGGCCTTATCAACTTCAATCCCATCTTTCGAAACTCGGTGTCCCAGAACTATACCCTCAGGTACCATGAAATGACTTTTTTCCCAAGATAGAACTAAGCGAACTTTCACACATCTTTCCAGAACCGCAGCTAGATGTAGCAAGCATTCATCAAAGGTTTTACCGAAAACTGAAAAATCATCCATGAAAACCTCAAGTGACGAATCAAGCATGTCAGCAAAGATCGAGGTTACACATCTCTGGAAAGTGGAAGGGGCATTGCACAATCCAAATGGCATTCTCTGGTAGGCAAATGTACCACTTGGACAAGTGAATGTCGTCTTTTCTTGGTCCTCCAGATGCACAACAATCTGAAAATATCACGAGTACCCATCAAGAAAACAGTAGAAGCTCTGCCCAGCCAATCTCTCTAGAATCTGATCAAGAAATGAAAGTGGGTAGTGATCCTTCTTTGTCTTTTCATTGAGCTTTCGGTAATCCACGCACATCCTCCACTTGGACTGCTCTCTCACTGGCATAAGCTCACCATTGGCATTTTTTGCAACCGTAATCCCGCCCTTCTTGGGCACAACTTGGATGGGACTCACCCACGTACTGCCAGAAATGGGGTAGATGATCCCTGCATCAAGCAACTTAACAACCTCTTGAGTTACAACATCCTTCAACTTTGGATTTAGCCTTCTTTGCATTTGACGGGTCGGCCTCGCATCTTCTTCCAAGTATATCTGATGCACACAGATAGAGGGGTCAATCCCTCTCAAGTCATCAATAGACCATCCAATGGCTTGGATGTTCTTCCTCAAGACTTCCATCAAGGCATCTTCTTACTCAGGAGAGAGAATGGAGGAAATGATCACCGGGAGGGTGTCATTTGAGCCCAGGAAAGTGTACTTCAATCTTTCAGGAAGTTTCTTCAACTCAAGACTTGGGGGTGCTTCAAGGGAGTTTTTTAAAGGTGCAGAAATAGAAGGGAGGTCCTGGCTTGCAGCCACTAAGGCTAGCTCACACTCTTCCTCATCTTCATCATCATCATCAGGGAACTCAACAATTGGTTCAAGACCTCTACCTTGGGTGGCGGTCTCAATCCACGCAGGTAGGAACTCTTCAACAATCTCATCTAGGCATTTCACCAAATAACAGTCTTCTTCGGTAGCCCCTATCACTTCAGCTGTAGTAGAAGACTTGAAAATGATCAACCTGATCTTCATGTGCATGAATGTAACATACATGGTCCCAGTCCTCACATGGATCACGGCATCAGCTATGGCTAAGAAAGGTCTCCCCAAGATGATTGGCACCTTTCTAGCTTCCTTTTCCATATCAAGAATGATAAGGTCGGCTGGGAAGAAGGCAGAAGTATCCTCATAAAGACGGACCAGCACATCATCCACACGCCCTCTAGGCGTCTTCACAGATCGGTCGGCCAACTGTAATGTGCAATGGGCCGGCCTCAACTCCCCCATTTGGAGCTCAGCAAACAGATCATACGGCATCAAGTTTATGCTAGACCCCAAGTCAAGAAGAGCCTGGTCTATGCGATGTGCCCCGATGTAGCATGAGATGATGGGAGCACCGGGGTCTTTTCTTTACCGGGGGATGGTGTGTTGGGGAATGGAGCTCACTTGCTCAGTGAGCTTGATCTTCTTAGGCATTCTCCCTGTTGTTTTTCTTTTGAAGGTGCACAATTCTTTAAGGAACTTTGCATAGGACGGAATTTGCTTGACTGCATCTATAAGAGGTACATTGATTTTCACTTGCTTGAAGATCTCTAAAATATCTTCCGCATGCTTCTTATTTTTCTTTGTAGCAGAAGGCTCCTCGAGTGCATCAGGATATGGAGGGAGTTGGGAACCCAATCGGTTCAAATCAATAGTATCATCCACTGGTATCACTGGAATCATGGTATCATGGCTCGGTATCACAGTATCACTGCTCGGCATCACGGTATCAACACTGCCTCTTATCACATTATCATCAATCTGCATCTCAGTATCAACCTGCTCTGCCTCAGTGTCATCTCTGCCAACAACTGTACCATGGGGCCTCTCCAAGGTCCTGCCACTCCTCAACATAGTCACCTCCTTCACATGCTCATGGGTGGTAGAAGAGGGAGCTTGTGGAGGTGGTTGTGGCTGTTGGGGCGGTGGAGGCCTTTGGTGAGGGGAGTTGGGGTTTTCAAGGATGAATTGGGGTTGCGGTTGTTGTTGTGGTGGGGGGGTGATATTGTAGAAGTGGTTGTTGGTAAGTGTGAGGTGGAGGTGGAGCATACTGATAATTGAGCGGCGTTTGGGAAGGTGGAGGAGCATAGGGGTTTGGTGGGGCTTGGTAAGATGGTGGAACATAAGCACTCGAAGTGTTCCCTAGAAAAACCCCATCATTGTTTGGATTTGGCAGTGGTTGAGACAGAAGTCTACCTTCTTCCCTCCTGACCAAAGAGAGAGAAATTTGGTCCAACCTCTGCTCAAGATGGTTTATGGATTTCCCATGTGCATTGACATCCTTTTTTACTTCATCTAGGCTTCTTAGACTTCCTAGAACTTCGTCCTCAAACTTGGAGTTGTAGCGTGGCTTCTGCTGCCCCTGTCCTTGCCCATCCTCATTATGTTGCTTCCAAAAGAAATTTGGGTGGTTCCTCCACTCGAGGGTGTAGGATTGGGACATTGGGCCATGGTTGTTGCGGCCACCCAAGGAATGTAAAGCGTTGACTTCATCGTCTACAGTATCCACAGCCATCGCGGGTTGGCTAGAAGAGCCACCCACTTGATTCTTCATCATTCACATCATATCAGCCATCATTTTCATCATATCAAGGTCGGTGGCATTGCATGCGGGAGCCACGGAAGAAGGGGGAGGGGTGTAGTTCCGTCCGCAATGTCCACCTTTAGTGGAAGTTTGGTGGCGTGAATTCTCTGTGAGATGCTCAAACAGCGGCCATGATTCCTCGGGCGGCTTTTCCATGAACGTGCCCCCACAAGAAGAATCGACGTTGTTTTGGCTTTGCTCCTTAAGCCCGGTGTAGAAGGCCTGAACTAGCTACCAAAGTGGAACCTCATGATGAGGGCAGTCACGAAGCAGCTTCTGGAACCTCTCCCATGCCTCGTGTAAGGGCTCGTTGTCTTTCTGTGCAAACGATGTGATGCACCTTCTCATGTAGGATAACTTGGCGATGGGAAAGAACTTCTTGAGAAACTCGTTCTTCACCTCATTCCAAATGACCAATTCTGGCCTCGAGACGTACGACTCCTTGGCCTTCTCTTTGAGGGAGAATGGAAAGAGTGTCCTCCTGATTGAGTTGTCGGTGGCGGCAGGCGTGCGGAAGGTAGAGCACGTTTCAAGGAACGCGTCTATGTGGTGGTAGGGGTTCTCATTCTCCATACCGAAGTATGTAGGGAGAAGCCCCAAGAGTGCTGGCGGGATGGAGAACTGTTGACCTGGCATCTGGTCAACTAGAGTGGCGATGGGGGAGTTGTAGTTCCCCAGTGTGAAATACTCATGAAGCAGGCGATGTGGCGGTGGAACCTCAGGTGGTGGGTCGTTCTGTGCCATCTCGGCCTCTCGGTGTAGGTTGCGGTGAGCTTGACGCCTTCTTCTCCCAATCTCGGGGTCGTAAACCACCAAGTCGGTGCAAGTCGAACGCGTGCTACACATGCACAGTTGTCACCTGCGCAAGTCACAAAAAAACAACAAGGAACCAAGTTAGCAAACCAATATGCAAGAGTAACACAAAGAATAAATAATATCAATGGTGAGGGCAAAAGGAAAGGCTAAGCTACACTATCTAACTAGGTCGAGCGCCTCTGTTCCTCGGCAACGGTGCCATAAAACTTGGTGCCCTCCCGCTAGAGGCTTGCAACAAGTGCAATCCACAAGGTCGGGAGGCACGGGATGAGATGGGATCTTCGCTTTCGATATTTGTATGGTCCCACACTAACTACCTACTTATAGTAAGACATTACCCCCGTAAGCGCACGGGGTCGTGTCGTAGTATAGGTGAGGTGGCAAGTACAGGGTCGATCCGCAGAGATAGAGGGGGCGCTAGAGTTAGATGGTGTGAGCTATGTTCCTAGTGCAGAGAGTAGGGTTTTTAGGGTTTTAAGGTTGATTGTTGGTTAATTTCACTAATGAGCAAGTAAGAGGTGCGAGATGAAAACTAAATTATGGAAGAGCAAGCAAATTAGTAAACTAAGCTATCAAACTAACTAAGCAAGAGCGAGGAGGGCTACACTACTCGAGTAAGGCAAGAAGAAAATAAGAACTAAACTAACCACTAGCAGGAGAAAGAGCCGAAGTTAACACTGTAGAGTAAAACTAAGCAATTGACTAAATTAGATTAAAGCAATTGAACTAAGCTAGCATTAACAAGCAAACTTAGCGATTAGGGTTTTAAGCAAGGTGATTAAGGTGGGTGGGCTGTTTGGGGAATGTCACTTTGATTTTAGTTGGGGGAATTCATTAAACATGCATGGTGCTCAATTCATATCTACATTACCAAACCAAACAACAAGGGCAATGCCATTAGAACATACCCTATACTACTAGTAGAAGACTAGGGTTAGGTGTAGTTCTAGTGAGATTGGCCAAATCTAGGTTTCTAGGGTAAGTGATAGTGGACAATTGAGGGTTGAGGGTAGAGATGGGAGTGGAGATGAAGGGGTTAATCCTCATGCCACTAGCCACTCTAGCCTTTAGAAGGCCCTAGGCAATTGCATCACTCTCACTTACACTAGACACTTAAATTTCACACTCATTTGTAAGAGGAGGGGTGTGTATGTAGGAACAAAGGGGGATAGCTAGGGATCCACTAGTTGGACCTAGGAGCCATTTCTAAGATTGCCACATACACCCCAATTCCTCCTAGAAATGAAGTGACATCAAAAACCTCAAAACAAGCAATTCATACAAGAAGCACAAACCACATGCAATAATATAGGAAAAGAGATGGAAGCAAGAAGTAATCATCATAAATATGAATTGAGTTCATTACAAGAATTTATCCCCCAACATGGTATCAAAGTAACATTTTAATTTCAAACAGCCCACCACAAGGGGGCTTAGCTATACATAGTCATGAAAACAGGAAAAGAAGGGGGTAGAAGAGGAAGAAACTCCATGAAGCTTGATGAAGTGGCCTTCTTCTTCACCTCCACGCAGCTGCAGACGTCCTCCCTCCTCCAATGGTGCAGGGGTGCATGAAAATGGTGGAATGGATGGATAGAAACCTAGAGAAACTAGGTTTCTATGGTGGAAATGGGTGGAAAATGGATGGAAATGGGGTTGAATGCAAGGAAATGGGTGGATTGGAGCAATGGATGCAAGGGAGCAGCTAGGTGACAGCTGGAGAGTGCTCTCCCCCGAGCCCTAGAAGCAACTAGTGCTTATATAGGAGCTAGGGTTGAGTAGGGGCATAATAGGAAAAACAGTGGAAAAGTCTGCTGGAAAGAGGGCCACCACGACCGTGGTGAAGGGCCACGGTCGTGGTGAAGACGGTATAACATGGTCGTGGTCAGGTGGTACGGCCATGGTAAAGGGAAACTGGAAATGAATGGAGTGGATCAATACGACCGTGGCGAGGGGCCACGGCCGTGGTGAAGAGGCTGGGCCACGGGCGTGGTGTGTGGTGAACATTCTCCTGTAGACTCCTTGGAAATAAACATAACAGCCGTGGGCAGTGGCCACGGCCGTGGTGATTCTGGCTTGTCATGGTCGTGTCCGAGGGCCATGCCCGTGGTGATTCTGGCCATTTCTCCTGTTGGAATTGCTGCTCCTTGGCAATAAATATAACGGCCGTGGGTAGTGGCCACGGCCGTGGTGAGGGCTTGAGCAGGCTGATGAACTTCAAACTTTGTCAAATTCGGATGTCCTTGCTTGGTGATGACTCTTTGGCCACTAAGGTAGGTTGGGGGATCTTTGGGGCCTTCTTTGGGCCCCTCCATCACACACGTCAATCCATTGTGGTCCAAATACCTGAGAATAGTGCAACGAACATCCATAAGTGTATTTGCAATGATAATCATATTAGGGAGAATAACATGTAATTCTAATGCATTTGAATGTAATAAAGGTACAAAATGGCTCAAGATACAGCACTAGAATAGGGTTGGATCAATATACCACTTAGTCAAATTGGATTGAAGCATATCTACCATATCAGGCATCATGGTATACATATGTACTATCATATTGTGTTTGAGACACAATCTTAATATCCTATTATGGATCCATATCAAACTTGTGGTATAACCACTTCATGATATTGTGTGAGGTGTAGTTCCCAACACCATATCATGTAGCCATGCCGGGTTGGCTATCATCTAGCTCTTATCATCTCAAGTCATCCTCATATCATGTATGGGTGAGACCATTAACCTTATATTGGGCATAGGGTGTTCTTATGTCGTGGACAAGGATGTGCCATATCGGGCATAGTATGAGTTGCCTCACTATGTATTACTTAAATTTATACAAATAACACAATATGGGTTTCTTGTCTTGGATTACCATATTGTGTTCCTATATTGGATTTACCATATTGTGATCCCATATTGGATATCATATTGGTTTATGTGTTGGATATCATATCGGTTTCCTTATCTTGGGTATCATATTACTTTATGTATAATAGATATACCATTGAACTTGTAACCCTTTTTGTACTTTCAAGGTTCAGTTCTTTCACTATAAATACATGACAAGATAGACAATTGGTTTACTCATCAACTCATCACAAGGTAGTAGGTTATATCGGGTTTCAAAAGCAATCAGATTTCAAAGCATATCGAGTTTCCAATTTTTACACCTAGGGTTGTGCCCATATCATGTAAGAGGTCTAACTTTAACCTTGTATCGTGTATCATATACAAATAGGTTCCTCTGTATCGTCCATAGGACATGTCTGATATCGTGTATGGGATATCACCTACTTTAATATCGGGTGAACCACCATCTTGGGTTCCATATCAAATTTCAAGGTTCTTCGACCTATATCGGGTTGTTTCATGATGATGTCATCATCATCAACCTTAAGACCTTTGTTTTTGCTATACAAAACCATGGATATCAGTCCTAACTACTTATTAGAACTCATAAATATATCAATTAATTAAAGGAAATCCGAATTTGAAAATAATCAACAAGTTGAAAAATATTGAAAAGAAATAGATAATAATATGGATGGGTTCAAGTTATATAAACTGCCTCTAAAGCAACTTCCAAGCTTCAAACTCCAACTCTTCAAGTTCCCAAGGTTGAAGATGATCTTCTCCAAGATCCAAGACTTGACCTCCTATCTTTTTGCACGATACCTCCAATCCCAAAGGTCGATATCACCTTACTTGGTTGCTATGACCTATTTGGCCGATATCCTTTGTCTTTGTCTGATACCAAGCTTTCTACTCAACTCCTCTTACTCATGCAAGATACAAGAGGGGTATGTACAATATGTAAGAAAATGATGCTAACAAGATTTTGGAAATTTTCCTAACAAGTGAAGGGCAAGGTAGTTATACTTGAGTTTTATGGAAAGGAGTGTAAGAGGTGTCATCATCTTAAGCTACTACATGCCACCTAGACATAAATGGTCGACACATATTATCTACATGCATCCCATCATTATCTTTCCATGCAAAAATAAGATCTTGAGGATAATGTAAAGGATAAGGGTCGGGCTCCTTTGGTTATCTTCTAGGACAAGTCTTCTTCCACTCACTTTATTATTATATTCAACTCCATCTTTTTCTAAGACAAGTTGCAAGCCGATACATATCACTTTATTAAAGTATATTTCCCATCACGGGCAAAGCTAAAGCTCAACAAACCGATAGGAGACTCCAAAAATGGCCCCTTGGCCGATAAGGACTCCAATTCTAAGGTTACAACTCGATATAGCTCAAGTAGGGGCTTCACCTTTAATTCTTTCTTAGTCTTTTCATCACTAAGAGTATCATCCCTCAAAGATGGTTTAATCATGGTACCCCCTTCTTTCTCTCTCCTCTAAATGATACATATAGGCAGTAGGGACACACTAGAAGTGGTAATTTACATATCAACCCTCCATTTTAGATAATTTGCAATTTGATACACAAAACACTTAGCATTATTCAAACAAGTTCTCACTTAGAATTTAGGCTTTCAACAAGCCACCACTTAGCATCATTCTCTCTCTTTTATGATATCAAAACACTTAGAATACATTCAACATGTGACATTTTGCAATGTAACCCCTCGTCTTGGGTAAATTGCATATTTCACTTAGACAATCAATTAATGGACAAATAGTTTGCAATTAAGCTCAGACTTGAAAATAAACTTCATAAGAAGCCTTAATTTATTTTCAAAAGATTAGAATCAGTTTGTAAGTAAATTACTTAATCAAAACTCCTAGGCTAGTTGTTTCCTTTTTATTTTTTGTAGTAGCTCTTATCATTTCTATTTTTATTCTTTATTGTAGTTTTGCATTTTTTATTCTTGACATGCTTCAATTTTCTTTGTTGTGCCTTGAGCAGGTGATAGTTCATTTTTGTTTCAGCTCCTTTCTATTGATTATCTCTTTAAGGTCCTAGAGATGGGGAGGAGAAGGTGAATAATCCATCACATCCAAGTAGAAGAGAAAGTAATGGTTTAACATGAAGAAGGGAACCAACATGATCCACCAATTCCACATTCACCAAGGCCCCTACATGATTACTTCATTCTAGGCATCTAACCTTGCTAATAACTACAAAAGTGGAGAAAATTTTGGGGCAAGTATTCTTTGTTCCTCCATATCTAGTGGGAGTCCTTCCCAATTACTATGGATTATAGATGGGCACCCCTACAAGAACATTTATACCTACTTGGAGACTTGATCCACGTTTTGCACTCCATATTCCACTTACAAATCTATTTGTCTCACCCTCTTTTAGTTCTTCAGATAAGACAAAAATAAGGATCCATACTTTACCAAAGTTGAGTTGTTGATGTGGGAGGATATGAAAATTGAGTTTGTCAAGAATTTCTATCCCATATGAGAAAAAATATCATTGCATATAGTCAATTAGGCCATGAACAATTTCATGAAAGTTGAGATGAGGTTCTAAAATCTACTAAGACATTGCTTGCACTATGAAGTAACACTATGGCAACTTGTACAATCTTTCTACTCCACATTTTCCCAGTTGGTCCAAGCAATGGTACACTAGTCTTGTGGTGGTACGTTCATGACAAAGCATCATTAGGTGTCATGGCCTCTATATGAGTGTTTGTCTGAAAATACATGACATTGAACATTGAGTGCAACTAGTGATTTTGATAGGATCATTGGTATCTCGCCATCTAATCCACCATCATCTTCGTCAAATGATGCAACTTGACAAATGATGAAAATCATTGTCTACATAATGAATTTAATGAAGAGTCAAGTGGGAGGATCCTCTAATAATTATGTGCAATTTGTTGATTCCATTTAATAGGAGGTAAATATGATTGAATACTTTGAGAATAGCAACAACCATGGTCCCATGTCCCAATCTTACACTCGTGAGTGGATAAATCACCCAAACTTCTCTAGAAGCAACAAGGTGATGTTTTACAAGAGACCAAGGAAAGTTCAAGGTCAAAGGTACATTTCAAGGTTTGAGAATGAATTTTTTGGAAAATTTTGAAGTATAGATGAGGTTGATAAAGATTTTTACACTCATGGACAACTCATTTACAGGATTGGAGAAAATCTACATCATTTACCTAAACCTTTGTGAACCCAAACAATGAAAATGGATAAGTGCTGGAGACTCAAGGCTCTTATAGTCCACCAACACCTATGCAAGTGCAACATGTCCAATAATATCAAGGTCCCCCTTATCCATATGCTCCTCCACCATATCAACATCAATTCAAGTATCAATTACCTACTAGGAATCAACAACAAACATAAAAGACCTATATCTCTCAACCACAACCTCAACAATGATAGGAACCACAACAGCTATGCATCCTCCAACATCCAGCCTATCACCAACAACACCTAAAAACACGACCACCACAAACATCACAAGATCCCCCTCCTACCCATGAGCAAGTGATTGTGCGACCATATTGAGGATTTATGAGGTTCTTGAGTATATCAAAATAAAAAGGGTCATAGATTGTGTTAATCAAGGATATATTGATACTTCAATGTAGGAAAAGTTCTGTGATGATGCTATGAGACCTGGAAATTATATTGGACCACCTTAAATTGATTATATGATACCAAGTGTTATACCCTCTATTTCAATTGGGAGTGATTCTATTGCTCATGCTTTTTTTATGATTCCAACCATGCCACTATTGCCGAGTGAAGACCCTCGCATGATTCCTGACAATGATTCAGCTCCTCAAGTAACATTTCACTTTTTTCAAGTTGATTCAAGAAAAGCTAGTGCTATTGAGACCCCATTCTTGGATGGCTTATATGAACCCTCCCACAAAAGAGGTGAAATAACAATGTTGATATCTTTGAAATATTTAGGAAAGTCAAAGCAAACATCCCATTTCTTAAAACCACCAAGAAAATTTAGGCATATGCCCAATTCTTTAAGTATGCTTGCAAATTCAAAAGGCATATGATGGGAAGAATGCTCAATAAGATCAAGTTGATTGAGAAAGTGACCTCTATATTCCAACATTCCCTTACCTTAAAGAAAGAACCCCTACAACCCCACTTATCCCATGCCATATTGATGGTGATATTATTGATAATCCTTTGATTGATTTGGGTTCTAGTGTGAACCTCATTCGCTAAAGAGTATATTTCGATTTGGGAATGGGTATACTAAAGAGGAAAAATTTCACTATATGATTGGATGGCTTCTTAATAAAAGTCCCAAAGGGAATGGTGGAGATGTTCTTGTGAGCTTGGCATGGAAACGATGGCAATGTTCTGAGAAAACTTCATTGTTCTAGACATCAAGTCGTAAGACAAGAAGATTCCCATCATATTGGAGATGCCATTATTGGATAGTGTTAATGCCAACATCCATGTGTGCACCATAACAATGAAGATCACCTTCTTGAACTTGATGTTGACCCTCAACATCTTCAAGACATTATCACCACAAGAGGAGAAAAAGAATGGCATATTTTTAGAGGAAAGTAGTGAGAACCTCTATGATCCATAGATTGGAGAACAATTGTTAAATCTCAATTAGTAGGTATTGTACTACAATAATGTGACTTTGAGTTTTTCCAACAGATGAAAAGGAAGACACTCGACCTAGCTGAAGACATTAAATTTAGCATTCGTGGGGAGCAATTGACATTGATTTGCAATCTTTTCAATAAAATTCCATTTTGGATATAGTTTAGTTTTCATAATTTTCAAGAAATATGCACACAATCTCAACACACTTGATAGTTTATCTATTTGTGATTTGTTTTGGAATAGGAGTATATATGAAAGAATGATGGAGGGAGTGACCAAGAAAGCTCTATGGTCATTATCCAATTATTCTAAGCTTCTATTTCATGTTAAGGAAACATGGTTTAGAAGCTTGGGGTGGTAGGGTGTAAGTCCCCATTTTCTTTAGTTCATTTTTATAAATTTTTCTTTAGATGATCAACCTCTTGACTAAAAAATTGAACTTGTCTGGTTATACTTTCTCTTTACATGTCACACATTGGCATATCATTTAGGTTGTTTCCTTACATCCTTTTGTAATTTAAAAAAATGTAACTTTTTTTCATGCCACCCTTCCACATTGTATTTCATGTAGATTTTACCAATTTCTTATTTGTTGTTATTTCGAATTTTTCATGTTATTTTCTGCTTATTATCTTAGATCTTGTTTAGAATAGGTTCACTTGGCACAACTTTTTCAACATTTCCCAAACATGAAACATTTTGTTCTAAAAGATTGTTCTAGCTTATATATATCTTGTTTGATTGGGAACTTGAATTGACTGACCAATGATAGTTGCACTCCCATTAGAATGTTATTATGACTCAATGATCTCAAATTTCGAACTTATACATGTTTTTAGCTTCTCTTGTAGAATGTGGGACTGATTGGTTGAAATGCAATTAAAGCAAGACATTGATGCTTAGGGTTATTTATGTCTTGTGAAAAGAGAGTAGTTTATGATAATTTCTCATGCATCAGGGTGTTATAATTACATGTGAAAAATTATGGAAGCATTCTTGCAAGATACCTTATGTAAAGATCCACATCATGAACCATCTCTTGATCCACCTTCTTTCATCATTTCATATGCCTCTTACTCATGACATGATGCTAAAAAGCATAAAAAGTGTATGCCTTATCCACCCCCCAAAATCTTGGGATGGGAAAACATTCATCCCCTCTACGTATTCGTATCACCATGTGCCCTATCTACACAAAGGGAAAAATAAAAAATAAAAATGCAAAAAGAAAATAAAGGTGTTTCTATATAAAATCCACCTAAACAAAGAAAATACAAGATGAGTTCTCTTATGTAGTAGCACTCCAATTTCCTTCCACAACCTTGTTCATCTAATTTCATTCCCAATGAGCTAGGAAACATCAAGCCTAGCTTATCTTCCCCCATACATAGATGAGTGGTTCATGTGGGGTGTTTTCCATTTAAGGTTAAATTCTTGCAAGAAAAACAACATCCATAGTTTTTGTGACAAATTCCAAATATGAAATAGGTTACCCAGAGCTTCATGAATACTATATCACTTGCATGAGTATTAATACCATATATGGTAAGTATTTATTATTTGTGCTTTTATTGCATTTGGGTTGTTTTAGAGGAGAGAGGAGAATTGGATCACATATATGAATTCATTCTTAAACATATTTAGTCAATAATCATGTACTTGATTGTTTTTACCATTTAACTATGAATTGAGTTGAAAAGATAAATTTCATTGGAGCATGCTTGATGATAATTATGTTCTAAGCTTGGAGTGGTGATGGATCCCTAGTTCAATTCTCCGTCTTGTGTTGTTTTTCCCTTATTCACAATAAGATATACAGAATGCATGTTATTCCCCAAATATTATCATTTTATGACAAATGCACTTCTGGTTGCTCTACATTTTTATAGGTACTTTGCCACTTATTGATTAAAGTGAGAAAAGCCAAGGATAAATTTGAAGAAAGGAGAACCATGGGTGGACACTTAGAATATAAAACTGCATGCCATATCCATCAAAATGGTCATCATACATTGTCATGACCGTTATACCAGAGTGAAAATCATAGACTCCATCAAATTTATCCAACACCCAAGATACTCAACTACCACAGTCATGTTTATTAGAACAATCATGGTGATTGAGGACCAGCACGACCATGACAACCAATACAGTCATACCATAAGCACTCCAACACACTCCCTTTCATGCTCCACCACAACCATGACACCTACCACAGTTGTACTACCCTCAAGTTGTTGTGTTCGTGGTAACCACCATCATCATCGTGCCCACCACGATCATACCATTTCACTTCCAACCCCCGAAATGTATCTGATCTTTATCCTTTTCCACCACAACCTTTCTTGTGCACCATGATTGTTCCTAGCCTCACCCACCACGTGGTGACAAGCACATATGTGCTACCCACCTAACCCAAATACTTCATGTACATCATTTTACCACTTTACCCGCTACGCTAGACCCCCTAGTCCCCTATATATATGCTAGTCATGGCTTATAATCAAAGGTTATCTACTGCTAGACCTCATAGCCTCCACCTAATCGTACCTACTTCATTTATTTCCATCTTCCACCCCATCACCCTAGTTTTGTAGGGTTTTTACCATATCCCTTCCACTTCTCATGTCATCCGGCCCACTTGGGGGAGGATGAGCTTGCAGTTGTTGGACGTGAAGATTGGATCTCTTCCATAAAATTTTGTGGAGTTTCTATCTTCTTCTCCTATTGTGAATGGTATTTACTTTATAATTAGTATCTAAGTCCCCTTTGTGGGCTATTTGGGGGGAAAATATGTACTATTATAGAATGTTGGGAATTATTTGTGCTCCAAACTCTTATTTTGTTTTCTAATGTGATATGTTTTTTCTTCCCTTTCCTACCTCTATATGGAATCACCTGAGGCATAGAGAAAATAGTGCTTTTGAGATTTTTTTAAATATCCTATGTTCCCTAGAGAAACTTTATCTAGTCCCACCTATCCTATTTATCTCTCTATTCTAATAACCCTATGTGAGAAATCTAAGTGACTAGATGTGTTCCTTCATATACACTTAGAGAAAAGGCTTGATCTATGGTTATATGGAGATAGTGAGAAGTGAAATGTCCTTCACGCACACTCCATGCCACTCCTGGTCGCTATGTTTATTAGGAGGAACCCATCTAGAGTCTAGACTTTGATAATTAGATCTATACATACCTATTCCATAGTAATTAGAGCCTCATAAGGATGGATGGAAAATGATGCAGACTAGTTCCCTTATAAACTATTATGTCAGACATGGACAACTAATTGAATAGCATGAATGCTCCACATTATCCTTATTATTTGATTTGATAGACTACTTGTTTGATTTATGTTCATGAATAGGAAGCTATGACATAGTTGATTGTTCCATATCTGCCCAAACAGTCCACCATCCCCATTACTTGCAATAACCTTAACTTGTTCTCTTATAAGCTAGTTGATCCTTGTTTCTATTTAGTCTACTTGCTTGTTCATGATAGTTTGTATTTTCTAGTATAAATAATTCCTTCTTAGTTCCTTATGCTAGTTTTTATTTAGTTAATTGTTTAGTGTAATCATTGCTTTCTTTTTTAGTGTATGTACTAGTCTAGTGTAGTTAATTTCTCTCTCTCTCTTGTTAGTATGACTTACTATAACTTATCCCTTATTTTGATTTTTTTAGCATTGATTATGTCGGGTTCATCTAGGTTTTATTCTCATCTTTATTACTTTCTTGTACAACTTAGTTTAATTCAAACTCCCAATTAAACCATTGAACCCCTACAATCATTTTTAGAAACCTAAGGCAATGACCTATCTTCCTATCATCTTGATCCACTCGTTGAGGATCGACTGCTAATTTGCATGATCTATATTATATCCCCAGCTCGTGACTTGGGGATATTTTTTTGTAATAGATCATGTTGATTAGGGTTTACAATTTTGTTTGCCTGATGTTTGCATCTCAGTTTACCATGGTTTGGAAAGGGTACTCTGCCTCCTCACTGTAGGCGAGTGACAAGGAAAAATGAACTGGACTTTAACCCAATATAGTCATATTCTTTAGAACCTCATGAAATCCTTTCAACCTAGAGACAACTTCATGTTCACATATTGAACTATATCTTTGGCATATTTATTGTTGTTGCTGCCCTTGTCCTTTATATTCCTAGATTATAAAAAATCAAACTTTGCAACCAAATTTGTCACATAATTACATTTCAGAACATATCAAAATCATTACATCATACATAAATCATTGCATATGGATGTGTATACCACCTATGCATGGAAACTAAAAAACTAAAATACATCTAGTTATAGCATAAATTAAGGAATTTTGATTTGTGTATCTTCTAAATCTTATTTCAATCACTTACCCATGAATTCACATATGTAATAAATCCACACATTGACCAAGTACAAAAGGGGTGAGTCAGTCAAATGAATGGTACAAAATCATTATTTGGAATGCAGACTAGTATAACATAACTACCATGAATTTTCAATGAGAATATGTAAGGAAGTAAAAATGGAGGAAACTATCAAGTAGAAAAAGGGTGTTCAATATTAGCATGACTGAAGATCAAAATTTAAAAAGTAGTATTGAAATTTGCAATTAGGTAGCATAAGTCAATGTTTATGTTATTGTGGAAGTCATGTGTTTTCTCCATGGAGAATAACACACCAACCTTTTTTTCAATATACTGAGGGGCCACATGTCCTTTCTCTATGTAGAGTTCTATAAGTTTTATTCAAATAAACTAATGGGAACCATCTTGTCCTTTACATATTTAAAAAATGTGCTACTAGATACAAATATTATAAAAGGCTTTTTTCATATATCAACCTTTTTGCTATTGTTATGTGTTTTAGGAGCAATAGATCTATGGGGATGCAATGAGCACGATCGGCTCCCAAATTGAGGGTCATGCTAGATCTATAAGAAAAGAGACGATTGTGTTATTCATGTTTGTAGAGATGACCCTCCATTCTTCTCTAGGTCCCAAAAATATTGGTTTGATGTCTCGAGAATAAACACATTAGAACATGAATATTCTATTTAGAAGATGACTATTTGAAGTGATAATGGTAATCTCATCCACCCTAGATATGAATTTTGTGAGAATTCATGCAAATGAAATAATGCTCTAGCTAGTTGCGTTATGGATTTCAAGCCTCATCTTCGTACCTTGTTTAATTACTTCTGATGTCTCTAGAATCAGGAAGGTACAATAGAAGTTATTGGGTGGAGAAGTGGATGGTTTGTTATCCTACTATCTAATATCAATGATTTGGAGTTTTTTCTTAATTCTATCCCATGGTTGGTCAAAAAATGTCCTCTACTAATTTCTAGATGGAAACCTAGAATTGTTCTTGTAAAACATCATTTAAGAGAAGTACTAATTTAGATTCGTGTCTATCATTTATCTCTCAATCTTTTGTTGGTATGTATGCCCAGAGAGCCAATCATATGATGATTGAGATGTCATATTACATAAAGTATTTTTATAATAATAATAAATGCAAGCTTCCAATTAGTTCTGTTTCACTCGGTTATGAGATAATGAAGAAATACAATGAATTTTTGAAAATTGATATTACTCAATGATGTATTTCTTCAAGTATGTGACTTGTACAATGAGATCATATGGATGTTAAGAGTATGTATATTCTTATTATGTCCATATTCATATGTTAATATGGAAGGACGACAGATAGCATTTATAGATAAGACTAGAGTGTGTGTTGGTTGATGACAAAATCTCATCAGTCATGATATGTGATATCAAACCAAGCACATAGATACTTGTTGGGGAATAGTGTATCAGAGATACCCACCTTAAGAGTGACACATGCAAACCATAAATGGTGGTCATAGTCATGTCTTCTAGTAAAGATGGTGATTGTGATTCTTAAGACATGAAGTTGCTACACTCATCACATATCGTTCAGTATACTTTGACATCACCTGACGTAATCATGAACAAAGATTGCTATAACATTGATGATTGGGTAGTTTTGAAACATGGAGATTGATAGTGAGTGATGTAGATGGGATTTGTCCCTCCTACTAGAGTTTGATATCCTGGCCACTCGATAAGAGAGACTAAGAAATGCATGTGCATGCACATGTGAATCAATATATGAACTTGAGGTCACATATATCTCAGACAGTCTACTCTGGTTCATGGAACGTGGATTGAAGATTGAGAGGATGGAGATTCCATGCCTCAAGCTCATTCTGGATATCAGAGACAAAGATATTATACAATCACTATAACACCTTATGCATATTGTAGGTTGAAGTTTTTCTCTAAATTTCCATTCACGTGGTTAGCATTGATGTGTGATTGGGAACCACTCTTTGCTTGTGATGTCATAAACTAGTTATGGACATTCAGTACAAACGTGACATGGACCTATAGGTTCACACACAAAGGAATTCACCTAGAAGAGGAGTTTAATCATGCTTGATAATTGAACTGATTAACAAAGTGTTTGTGTATTTTAGTTTAATCAAAAATCATCTTATTGGACTCCCAACTGATCGCCTCAAGTGTTGAAATGGCCGATTGGGGTGTCAACCTAATTGGAAATTCAATTGGTAGAGTTCTTCCTGAATTAAGGAGCAAACCAACCGATTCACTTAGTGAACCGATCAGCTCAGCTCACCAAATGACTTGTTGAGGTCGTGAGAAGACTGGCTCATAAGGGTGAGACATCCAATTCATGGAGAAATTTGATTGCATCAAGGATAAGTGTTGATGTCATTTTATGCAATAATTGGATTTGAATTGTCAATTCATTTGAGATTGGGAAACATGGCAACTCGTATGTGAACCCGAACGATTCACCACTCGTAGGTTGTGAATTTTGTGATATTACAGTCCCTTCCACTCCCACATAGATTGTGAACCTAGACCCTAACCCCTCCAATAAATAGAGTGGTACAGGGGGCTTCTTAGACACCACTCAATTGCCTCTTATAATTATTGTCCTCTCTAGTTGTGGTAACCAATAGAGAGCTCGAGCAAGTCCTACCCACTAAAGGGAGGGATAGCAAGGGAGAACAATTATGGGAGAGCATGTTGGTGACTAGTACACCAACGGGAGGTACAACTCATACCTATCATTCTAGTACGATGATAGGAGTTCTAGGTGGTCCACGTGGACCAGTATAGAGGTGAGGAGGTTGATGTTTGTCGCTAGGAGGACAACATCAGGATGCACTATGTGGTGAAGAATAGGAGCTTCTCAGACATCATCCCAGTGAAACTAGGATGGCTTCACTACTGAACGAGTTGTTGTCATTTGACTTTCTTCAATACCAGGTATGAACTCGTTAAACCATCATTTCCATTACATAGTTGCCAATCTTGCTGTAATGGTAAATAAGGATAGAAAATTTTTTGCTTGCTCTATCTACATTGTTCCCTATTTCCCTATAGTGGTATCAAAGTCACGTCAATTTATTATGTTTTGGGATAATTGATATGATCTAATTTTTTGTTTTCATCATTTATCAATTGCATACGATGTGAATACTTAAACTAATGTATATATCTAATCGTAGACCACACATAATCCTTTGATCGGTAGGTGATCGGGTGGAGAGGCTCATGGTGTGACAATCGGGAGGCACAACTCTTGGATCAACGATGCTTTGGCATTGTTCTTTGATGATCCCTAGAATGGTTGGATCTATGCACCTCCACAGGTCATCGACGTTCACTAAAATGAAGAGGGTTATGGAGTTTCACGGAATATTCGGGTTTCACATAACCAGAGATTAGGGTGACCAGGGAAGTAGCGATCAGGGGGAGTGGGAGGACCGTTTGATGGTCTAGTGTCTGGAGGTCTGGGAAGGTGTTTGCAGCCCTTTGGGCATCGGTTCTAGACGTTGCTCTCTGGTGATCACTGCCCAATCCTGGATCTGTATACGACATGACTTGGTAGGCCTGCAACTATCGTCTTGTGTCCACACTACATCCAGGAGCAAGCCTACTGTCACCAGTCTGAGATAGGTGTGACACTGGATAAGTGGAATGGTACTCAGATTGCAAACAGAGGTGACATAAGAGAAATGGACATCTTTCTTCTTGGATGGCAGTAGTTAGGGAGAGTTGGATAGTAGAATTGTAAGAAGGATAGTTTAAGAGGAATCCTTCAGATATCAATAATTGTTTGAGTGTGTATATCTCCTCATAGAGGCAACATCACATGTCCAGGACCAATGTTGAGATAGACGACCGCTCTATGGACTCATAGTTAAGGGGCTTGCACTGTCCCATTTATAATTTGCACTGCTTCCTGGATGGTAGAGAAGGAAGTAAAGCTTTTGCACACATGGTTATTCATCTCAAGAGATTGCACCTATCGAGTGTTGAACACATTATTGTGTTATGGAAAGCTATTAAGAATGATAATGAAATATTTGTTGCTATGGAGACTTTAAAGGGTTCTTCATCAATGGCTATGCGGGAGGTGCATTCGGATTCAATCCGTGAGCCATGGCTTCCATCACGATGATAGACTTGTCCGAGCAGTTGATGAGACAGGGACAGTTAGTCGACACATTGTTGGTATTCTGAAGCCCCCTTCTAAGGTTTGTGTCGTCTCTAATGTTGTGGGAGGTCTGGTTTTTGATGTAGAGCTTCTTGATCAAGTTTTCAGTATCCCTATCACCACTATAAGGAGCATCCCTCATCGTTGTCATCTTGCATTCTCTCAGGCATTAAAGACAGCTCTTTATAAAGTCATCATTGAGCTTGGATCTGTAGCCGCATGGGTAAGACTATTGATTCTTCCTCATTGTGCGTTGTAGGTATTCTAACCTAAGAATAGGCAGAATAGCAGGTCTGGTAACAGGAAATCCTTGCAACAATGACATATATTGAACAAACTTTCCACTGGAGGAGAAGCATATGGTATTTCTACTTTAGCAAATATCTTTTTTAATTTATCCTCTTTTGTGGGCCATGGAGGTGATAACCCCAGAGACAAAGACAAAAAGGTGGATCCTTACATCTAACAATGTCTTCACAAAGTTGCAGATGGTCACTTTACAACAGTAGTGAAAGTGTTGTGCTCATCAAGAGTGGCTCCCTTTGATGCAGATACCTTGAAGACTTTGGAGGTGAAACACCCACATAAGACACCTCCTTCAATGCCAAATTTGTTATTTTTCTAAAGCTCCTATGGTTGTAGATGTTGATACTATTCTTGATGGTATCAATTCATTTCCTAAAGGGACTTCATGTAGTAGAGATGGTTTGAGAGTACAACATAACTCAAATACTTTATGTGGGGAAGGATCTACTATTGCCACATATCTCTTACATGCCATCACCCTAGTGGTTAATCTATGGCTGGGGAATTTTACCCTAAGTCTAGCAGAGTTTATAGCTTTGACACCTCTTACACCGTTGATAAAGCCAGGCAATGGGATATGTCCTATTGCAGTGGGAACCATTTGGAGATGCTTAGTATCCAAAATTTCCATGATAGGAATGGGTAAAGATATTTCTGAATATCCCAATGAATTCCAATTTGGTATTGGTGTATTTGTCAATTTTGAACCTATCTTGCACAATGTTAATAGAGTGTTGAGTGAACATCATGAAGATGGGTCTCTTTCCATGCTTACTATGTACTTCTCTTATGCTTTCAACATGTTGGATAGGACGGTATCACTTCATGAGGTGAGGATGAGGTTCCCATTTATATCCTTATGGGTGGAGTTTTTTTGCAGTCAAGAAGCAAGGTTGTACCTCGGGGACAAGCGTATTTGGTCTGCCACTGGAGTGCAGTAGGGAGACCCTTTAGGGAAAATTCTTTTTGTCCTTGTACTACATCCACTTGTTCATGAGATCAGAGAGAACTATAAGCTTCTTCTACATGCATGGTACCTTGATGATGGGACTATTATTGGGAATGCAAGGGAGGTAGCCAAGGTGCTTGACATCATTTAGTGGAGTGGTCCAGGTTTGGGTCTCAAGCTGAAGATTCAAAAGACTGAACTTTTTTAGCATACATGTGATGGTTGGAAGTTTCACAAATGATTATTCCCTGTAGACATTGGGAGGCCTTTGCTTGGAGTAAAGTTACTTGGAGGAGCCGTTACTAGGGACAAAGGTTTTATTGAGGGGTTATCTATGTAGAGGGCTTTAAAGTCTATTAAGCTATGAAGTTTCTTCCACAGTTGCATGAACCATGAAGTGAGCTCCTTGTGCTTCGTTCTTGTTTGGGTATTTCCAATCTTTTATACGGACTTAGGACCTTCCAACCTATTCACATGGATAAGGCAAAATTGTGGTTTGACAAAGGACTAAGAGGGTCCATAGAGGATATTGTTGTTTGTGGAGGTCCCTTTTTTGGCGACCTTCAATGGTGTGTGGCTTCCTTACCCATCCGCCTAGGTGGCTTAGTGTTATACTCAATGGTAGAGGCCTCATCATATGTTTTTGTGGCTTCGAGGGCCCAATCATGGGTTCTTCAGGATCATATTTTATGACATAGTGGGATATTCATGATGGACTCTGATTTCAACAGTGCTTTAGATAGTCATCATTCTGCACTTCTGACTTTTGACTTCAGTAGTTTTTCTCACAAGAATATCGGCCGCCCTAAAACCCATAATGCTTTGGAGAGTTCTCTTTTTAGTAAAATTATTGGAGACATGGAGGCCAAGTTTGACATGACCACTAGACAAAAAGTTATTTTCCAATGTCTACAAGTCGATCATGCTCAAAATTTTCTTCTAGCTTTTACTGTTGATGGTCTAGGCTTGCATATGTCACCAATCAAGTATCGCTCTATCCTCAAGTATCGCCTTATGATACCTTTATTTCTAGTTGATGAGGTTTGCCCAGTCTGTCAGAAGGCGTCCTTAGACACTTTTATATAGCATGCAGTTCGTTATAGGGAGCTACCTAGTTTCAAGTACAGACATGATCTTCTTAGAGATGTTCTCTATCATGTACTCAGATACACAGGAGTTGCTGCCAAGAAAAAGGCATATGAGAATTTTTTACTGATCCACATGAAGGGATACCGACTCTATGTGACCATATGATGTCTTATTTTTTGGGTGGGTTGGAGGAAGACATGCATGTGTGGATATGACTGGGGTATCCCCACTTTTGGGTGGGTTGGAGGAAGACATGCATGCATGGATCTGACTAGGGTATCCCCACTTTTGGGTCTAGTAAGTGGGACCTTTACTACAAGACAAGCAGCTCTTAAAGCCACTTCAGCCAAAGTATTCAAGCATGAGAAAGCATGCACTGAGAATCAACATGTTTTTATTCCATTTCGTTTTGATACTTTTGGATTTTTAGCACCATATGATGTGGAGATTCTTAAGAGGGTCCAAAAAGTTGTCCATAATAACAATATGTCCCACAAGTCAATGGATGTTGTATTTTGGGGGATAGGATTTGTTATATAGAAAGGACTGGCAGTGCAGTTTGTTGCATGTATACCTTCCATATCGATGTAAATCTTAGAACTTTCATTGTTATTTAATAATACTATAAATGTCATTTATATATATATGGTATGATACATATGCAATTTATAGGATCCACCATCAGAGTGAGTTTTGATGGTGGATTTATAGCATGGTTGTGGACAATAACCCAAATATATGTGTGTGGTTTGATGGTTTATTCTATTCCTATTTTTCCCATTTTGTACACCAAGCCTATACCATTTTTTTCCCAATGTAGAAGAATTATTTTTTCCTACCTTTGCTCCCCTAAAATGTAACTCGAGGTTTCTATTTACCATGTTGTAAGTTTAATAGCAATAGGGTAGTTTCCTTTCTTGCAACAATGAAGATGATGATCAACGTCAGGTGAGTCGACCATTTCATGTGATGAGCCGATCGGCTAGAGGACCAAGGAGGATAAACTGTAGGAGGAGCGAACCAATCGGCTGGTGGTCCCAACTGACCATTTGGAGGTGTCCAGACATCAATTGGAGAGGAGTCCAGACAATTGTTCTAATGACCAATCGACCGGCCAAGAAGTGAGATGACCAATTCAAGGGTTAAACCGATCAACCATGATTGGCAAGCACAGAACTACACCAACAATAGGTTTCTGCATGAGATGTGGAGCCTAGGTTATGGTATTCGTTTTGGAACCAAGGAATTACATTATAATGTACATAGTCATCAGTTTTTGTTTTACATTGTATGTTTAACATTGTGGGATATAGCATGTATATGATATGTACTAGTATGTGGTGATTGGATATGTATATGTATATATATGATATATATAAACTCCCTCAATAAAAAAATATTAAGTCTAAGATGTTTTTCATTATGGAACACATGAAAATCTTGATGATGTGGGCACCCCAAGGGTGGTGCATTGTCTATCTTGTGGAAGTGTAATGATAATAATATGGGTCTTCCAAGCACGGTGCATTATTATTATGTCAGCTTTTGGGTCTGGCTTAACTGTGTGACCTTAATGACATTAAGCACCAGAGGCATGCAGATGACTATGGCAAGGAGTTTTGCATATAATCTATCCAAGAATTATATAATATGCAATTGGAAAATGTTGCCTAACTTAATGATTGATTATGGGCGTTGGCATTGGTCGGATAATAATTGAATTATTTTAGATCTTGGCTCATTAGAAGATTGTTTGTTGTAATCTTCTAAATTGATAATTGAGGGTAGTTAAATTGATCAAAATAATGAGAGTGATAGCTAATTAAAGATCTAATTAATATTTTCAATTTTAAACGAATCAAATCAAATAAAAAATAATTTTTTGATGAAATTGCAAATTCTTTTGTAGAATCAAATGATAACACACAACAACCACTTTTCTCTATGTTCAGTCCTTGAGAAGGATAGGTTAAATGGGAATAACTTCCACGATTGGTTCAGGATGCAGAGTATTGTTCTCACATGAGAGCGCAAGCTCTATGTCCTGGAAACACCAGAGCCAGATGAACCCCTTCCCAATGCACTTAAGGCTGACAGGGATGCTTACAAGAAGAAACTGGAGATGTTGTTAATGTCAAGTTTCTGAAGCAATACTCCTTGAACTATGAGCTGCAAAGGTAGCATGAGAACATGTTTGTTATTGAGTTGGTCACACATCTTAAGAACATGTTCCAAGATCAAGCAGGATAGGAGAGATTTGATGTCCCTAAGGAACTATTTGAATATAACATGGAAGAAGGAGATCTGGTAGGTCCTCATGTACTCAAGCTCATTGGGTATGTGGAGAACCTAGCTAGACAGGGATTCCCCTTGGGTCAAGAATTGGCCACTGATGTGATTCTATAGTCTCTACCTGAATAATACAGTCAGTTTTTCATGAACTACAACACGAATGACTTTGACAAGTCACTCACAGATTTATTAGGCATGTTGAGAATAGCTGAAGCGCAATTGAAGAAAGACAAACCCAAGTTTGTGATGATGATCAGCAAGACAAAGGGGAAGTTTAAAGGCAAAGGCAAAGCTAATAAGAGTTCTAAAGTTGGCCAAAAGAACAAGTCTTTATATCTCAAGGAAAAGGGAGGAGTAAAGAAGGGAGGCAATTGTAACCACTATCACCAGCTTGGACATTGAAAAAGGAATCTTCCTCTCTTCCTAGAGTAATTATAGAAGAAGGAAGGGACATAGATTTCTACTTCAAGTATAAACATTATAAGATAAATTTGATTACTTCTTCATCTTTGTATGTGATACCAGATGTAGATCTGACATATGTTGTTGTGCAGGACTAGATAAGAAGTAAAGCCTTTATGAAAGGACAAATATGGACTATGATGAAGCAAGAGTTGCTGCATCTTCAGTCCACATTTTGAATTTGTCTTATCCCATTGGGAATGTAATAGAGTTAGTTGAACTTGTATTTCATTATTCTAAAATAGATACATTTTACTTTATGCATCTTGTATGACAAGGATGATAAATCAATAAAGAGTTGTTAATGCTTCTATTTCAAAGATATGATCTTGTATGGAAATTCCCCAAACATCTAGTGATTTTTACATGAAAGGATTTAAAAATGAATTATTATAACATAAATACCTAAATGATCATACTTGATAACCCAAACAATCTATAACATTGTCATCTATAGCACATGTATGGGAAATGCATTTTTAGAACATGTTGATGTTTATCTAGACTCGTTTAGTTATTGAACTAATAAGAGATATGAAAGTCTTATTTATGAGCAAAATGACAAGCCACCTCTCACTAGGTGTAGTGGAGAGAGGAAGTATTCTATTAGTGCTTGTACATGTTGATGTATAAAGTCCTTCAGAATAAATGTGAGAGATAGTTGTTTGTACTTCATTATATTTATAGATGATATCAATAGATACGTGGTTTTTATTTGGTGCAATACAAACATAAATATCTTTAAGTATTCAAGGAGATCATAAATGAATTACAACTTAGATTAAAGTATTGTGAATTATTGATATGGTCAAATGTTGAAATACTTTACACCAATTGTTTGAGGACCTTATGGAAAGACAGTGATAATGTATCACAAGTTAGATCCACATGAAACATGATGATGTATCAGAAAGAAGGAATTACATCCCGATAGATCATGTATGATTATCATTCGGTCTAATGTTCTAATCTCCTCATGGATATATACTTTACACTCAAACAATGTACCGTCAAAAATGGTTTATAGACATCATATAAGATATGATACGGGAATGTCCCAATATGTCAAAAGGATTGAAACTTATATAAAGAAAGTAGTTTCTTGAAAAGTTTATCCACAAACCATAATTTTTTAATACTACCTTTAATCCTAATCCAACAACAAAATGTTTATTACTAGGATAACTGAGTTCCAAAAGAATCATTGGGAGTAAATGTAGAACTTGAAAGATTTGAGGTCAAGAAGAAGGTACAATGAGAACTAGTGAGAACTAGTGAGAATCACACATTTTTGTGGAATCTTAAGTTCCTTATGTAACACAGAACATCATAGTTCTAATAGAACACATCTGAGATTGAAAGATTGTGAATCTGATAGGTTGGTCATGAGATGATGAGCCAACAAATCAACTAGAAACTATTGAGGACAAGAATCTGAGAAGTGGCTTAAGGCCATTAGGGAGTCCATGTACACTAACAAGGTATGACTTTTCTAGTACTACTTTAAAGGGGTAAAACCCATAGTGTGAAGTTGGGTTTTCATTGGAAGACCAACGTTGATCACCTATAAGGACATATTGGTTGCAAAGGTTTTCAAATCAGTTCAAATTGTTGAACATGAAGAAATGCCTTTACAATTGTCATGATTGTTGTTGAAGTTGGTATAGACTATGAGATTTGTCATATGAAGCCTAAAACTACATTCCTTAAAAGGAATATCTGAGAGGATGTATACATGACACAACCTAAAGGTTTATGACTTCATGAATGCAAATATAGTCTATAAGCTACAAAATTCAATCTAATGATTAAAAGAAGAATCTTAGAGATGGGATATTTTAACTTGATAGTCAAACATCTTGACTTGAATCAAGATAAAAGATGAAATTTGTTATTATAAAAGATTTAGTTGGAGCATATAAGAATATTCCACTGGTTGATGGGGAATAACATCTCAATATTGTAAGTATTGAGACATGGCATGAAAACACCTTCACCGATGAAAGATTAGGTGAAACATCCTATGTGATAGGGATTGAGATCGATAGAGATAGTTGTGTGAAGTTTCATAACCTAAGAATGATCACATGCAATAGCAAGGTGTTGAAAGAGTTCATCATGAAGGATTCAGTGAGAGATAACCTAACCATGATTCATGGGATTAGCATCTCAAGAACCCTACATTTTGATTCTTATGAAGAATAGAAATACATTAGTAAGATTCCATATGCAATGGATCTACCATGTATGCTATATTAATGTACTCATCCCATAGTCTTGTATGTATTGGACATGACAAGATGATATTAGTTTCCAATGAGGGTCATTGGAATGTCATTGAAAGACATCCATTAGTTCTTGAGAAGGACTAAGAATTAGTTGCTAGAATATAGCAACAAGCAAGAGTTGGATGTAAGGGGTTACACCAATGCAAGCCTCCGAAGTGATAGAGAATGATTGCAATATAAAATGTGTTTAATTTTAAGAAAAGAGTTGTGAGTTGGAAGGGTTCTGAACTGTAGACCATTGATTCTATTCTACAATTGAAGCTGAGTATCCAGGTGCTATGAACATAGGAGAGGAAGCTATATGGATCTATAAGTTCATGTGGATGAACTTAAATATGTTCCAACTGTTGATGATGTAGTAGAGATATTGTGGAAACAATGGAACTACTGGTTAGGCAAGGAATATTAGAGTGCATATTACGACAATTCCATTTCATACGAAATATCATTGGAAATGGTATTTGTGATACCATTAAAGAATATTTTAAGTAGATAATCTTCTTAAAGAGGCTCAGAGTACCTTCATCTCTCTCACTCCTAAAGTTATGGATACTTATAACATCAAATTTTGGTGTCCTATAGTGTAACATCCTAGTTCTTGAGTCCTCAAATAAAATGATCTTAAAAGGAATGATTGGACTACCCATATCACCAAGATGCGCCTCCTTTTCTAGGATCCCATCACTAAAATTGTGAAGTAAAGTGTTCTCAGTCGAGAATAGTTTTAGGATAGGTGATCAGTTGAGAAGTTAATCTTGTCTTATCCATGAGTGAGGACAAAGAGTGTAGTTAAGGCCAGTGGTGGTGGGGCCAGTCGCCATTCCTGAAACTCTATTAGATCCTTGTGCATTGAGCCCAGGTGTTACAAATGGTACCAAAGCCATAACCCTCCAGTAGGTGGGGCCCACATGGAATGTTGCATGCTAATATTAGGATGTTTGTTCCAGGCATGTTGGAAGGGAAATCCATGGTGATGTCACCACCCTTGTGTTGGTAACTGTGATCGGTAGGTGGATGCACATGGTCCACTCTAGGTCTACACCGAAATGGATAATGATTATGAGGCCTTAAAGTTGAGGCTTTTTGAGGACTAGAAGACTTTAAGTGGGGGATATTAAAATCACGGCTAATCATCTTCAAGACTATATTCCTTCTATTATATATCATAACCAGTGAACTTTTGTAAAAAGGAGAAGCATCAAAGATACTACCCTTCTTACTAGTGATATTTTACATGACTTCAAGAAGTCTAACAACAAAATGTTCATTCAAGTTGAGTTTTCAAAAGTATATGATTTTGTGATCTAGAAGTATCTCTTCTCTGTAATTCTAGAATGGTTTCTCACTATTTGTATTGAGTTAATTGAAGAGTTTTTATGTTTTACTACTTAAGAAATTCTCATTAATGGGTAACACACTAGTTCTTTAAACCCTTGTGATAGAATTCATCAAGGGGATCATATTTCTCCCTAATTTTCTATTATATACATGCAAGGTCTTTCAGAACTTGTGAAGGAAGTTAATTGAATAAGAGTGTATCTCCTCTTACTGCTCTATGGATTTTCACTTTTCACATTTGAATTTACAAACAATCTTATGATTTTCTCTTAAGCTGACATTTAGAGTCATACCCATATTAATATTGTTTTGGATCTCTTAAGTAGTATTTTTGGTCTTCATATCAATGATTCAAAGAGTATTATCTTTTTTGGCAATGGGGTTGAAAAGGATCTCATATTGAATATCCTAGGCATAATTGAAGGTTCTCTTCTATCTAAATATCTAGGTATTTATTTGTTTGTTGGAAAATTTTCTAAACTTTATTTTACTAATATGGTTGATAAAATCAACATGAAATAAGAGTGTTGGAAGTCTAAAATGTTATATATCTAAAATAGACTTAAACATGTAAGATCTATTATTACTAGCATGCATTTATGTTGGATTTTCTCTTTTCCTATTCCCTTCATTATTTTGATTGATATTGAAAAAAAATGAATGATATTTCTTGTGGTGTTCTTATGACTCCATATAACCTCTTCACCTAGCCAAGTGGGATGATGTTACTTTTCCTAAGAGTGAGGAACGTATGGTGACTAGAAGAAGTAGACACGTCTCAAAAAGCTTATTTATTCTTAATGGTTGGGATATTTCTTGTTGTAAGGACTGACGTTGGGTCAAGAGGATTGATGAAAGATACATGAAAAGTATTTTTTGTCCATTGAGGATCTAAGACATTTTTGTTAGCTTTTTAATAACATCACCAGGATGAGAAGTTAGTTTATCAATTTGATTGGTTTTCACATTGAGAATTGAGATAGTTTTAGAGTGTGTCTTAACCCTTGGATCAAATAAAAGAAGATTTTGAATTTTTTTTGGGAGAGATATGTGTATTAATATTGGGTTCCATATCAAATTGTAATCCAGATATCATTATTAGTAATGGTTGTTGGAATGTTCATGATTGTAGACATACTACTTCCTTGAATTTCTAGATTCTCTTAATACCCAGTACTATACAAATGATTATGTGGTGTTTGTCGATAGAAATAGAGCTAACTTCAAATAGGTCTAGAATGAAGTTAGAACTAAGTGGGATAGACCACCTCTATTCAAGTAGATATGGGAGTTTAAACAACCTAAAATATGCCTCATTGTGCTTGGAAAGTTGGTCTAATAAGATCCCTAATTTTGACTACGCAAGTGGAAGAGTATCCTTTTGGCTTCTATTTGTCTTCTGTGTAAGAAGGAGAATGAGTGTACTTTCCATATTGCTTTTTATTATATCTTCATGAAAGACATGTAGTCTCTTGATGCATCTATGTTTCCTGATACTTCTTTTCCTAATACTTGGAATGATGTTCTTTCCCTCTCCACTAAGAATCATAGATTCATATGCTTTTGTATATTTTATAATATTTGGATAGAGAGGAAGAAGAGAGTTCATGAAAACTACAATAATGACTCATCTATTATCTAGAAGAGATCAAAAGTGATTATGATGCCTCTGGTCCTAGTTGGTTTCTTTTACACAACAAAGAGTGATTGAATGTTTAGTTTTCTAACTGAAGACTTTGTTGTAAGAAATGGAAAGATCCTCCTATTCTAGTCTGGTAGTGTCTTCTAGGGATAGTACAACTAGTTCTCCTTTCTATTTTTCTAAGGATGTCTAACATTAAATTCCACTTTGGAAGTTTTCCGGATGACTCTTATGCTTCTAATGGTGATGGGTTGGTTTTTTTTCTTGGTTTCTTCCTAAACCATCTCATATATGGATCATCCACGTGTTCAATCTTAAGTGTATTTACCATCTCCCCCTATGGTTTTTTTAGTATTCAATTGTTTAGTTCTTCTTATTTCTACAATAGCATTATGTATAGAAACTTTGCTTCTTTTTAACTCTCCTTATCCCCTTGTCCATCCCCTCATCTTCTAACTCTTTTACACAAAATAAAAAAGAGAGAGTTTGAGGTTCCAAAAAAATGGAGGCTTTTCAAGAGAATGCTAGCTTTTGTAAAAAAAGTAAGCCATCGAACATATATATTATGCATGCTTTAAGGGGGGGAGTAAACTTTCCAACTAAAATAGTGATTTTAAACCTTGAATAAATGGTAAGAAAATTTGAATATTTCTGGTATGGAGTCTCGGGATCAATCACTAAGGATTTACAAGTTTAGAGTAAAAAAGGATTACTATAGGCTTGGAATCATTTGTTGATAAATTACATTTTTTTGTTAGAGTTATGGGTCACCAGGGTTATCCATCATGTGGTGTTATTCATATTTTATTTTATTCATATTTCTAGGTTTTTGAGTTGTTATTATTAAAGATAAAATTAGTACTCAAAAGACATGGTATTACTAATATCGATGCACATGTACATAGTTCAACATGATACATATAAGATTGGAGGATTGACTTGTGCAATACATTAAATAAGTTTTATATATAAGACATGTTGTAACGACCCCACCTCCCGGTAACCCCCAATTAAGGGAGACCAAGAGATCAGAGTTGTTATCCCCATTAACAGGATCAAAGGTTCGACAAATAATCAATAACAATTATCAAATTTTACCAACTAAACTAAAAACTGGTATAAAATAAAACCTTGCATACCTTTTTAAAACTTTGGTAAGATACTCTATCCACAGCATGGATTCATTCTATCTAATCCTCCTTGCACTTTATTTCTTATTTCCACAATGTGTCACTTTACTATTTGTTCTTTCAATTGTTGTACCTAAAACGCTGACAAACAAAATGTTGGTTAGCATATAGTAATATTCTGGTATGTGGGAACAACCAAAATTTCACAAATATGGTTAACAATTTAATTATCACAATCAGGATAATTAGCAAACCAAATTACATTTTCAATGTGTCATTCTCCACTGCTTTTTCCCTAACCCTGGAATACCCCTCTAGGGTTTCTCTTTTGCCATTGACTTAAGGCCACCTTCTCAATCCCGAGCTTGGTGCATGGGGGTCACCTCTCATGGTGCCCCATAGTCATGTACATTAGACCACCTTCTCATTCCCGAGCTTGGTGTCTGGGGTCACCTCTCATGGTGCGCATTGGTCTACCCTCTTAGGCCTGACCTTTATGGCATCTTCCATCTGGGTGGCATGTAGGTTTGAGAATACACATGTATTTATAATTGTGATAAACATAGTGACTTTATAATTGCAATATGATCATCCAAACTGTTTAGTTATAATCAATGTGATTAACCATCTGGGAAACCTTCGGGAAAACTAATGCGATTAAACATAATTAACCACATACCTGTTAGGCTGAATTAAGATAGAATATTCCAATCAATCGAGACATCCAAACAAGCAAGTACAAGAATCCTGAAATTACATTCAATTCCTTTTTATCAAAATCTATTCAAACCATCTTGCTACTTAAGGTTTCTATTCCTTTTTAGGATTTCTACCTCTTTTAGGGTTTACTTCGCAGTTAGGACTTTAATTCATCTTACTCCTTTAAACCCTAATTTTCTCATCTATCCTTCAAGAAAGTTATTATGGTTACCTTTTAACAACACATAACCTTAATTTCATATTAAAGCACAATTAATCATCAATTAAGTCCATTAAGTCTATTATGTCCCTTTTTCAGTAAAACTACCATTTTTATCTTTTTAATTCATGACAAGATCATTAAACCCAAACATCATCTTTGGTTCCTTTCAAATTAACAACTTATCTTTCATTATGATCTTATTCATATACGAACTCTATTTATCATTAATTCCATCTTTATCCATTAGAAAACACTAATTTCCATGTTAATGGTATTTATCCACAATTAGGAACCTTTATACTCAAAATAACTTAGAAACAACATATTTTTACATTTTTTTCAAATTAAATATGATCTTATCTTCTTTTACCCTAAATTAGGGTTTTAAAATGCTTAATCATTCTCATATGAGGTAAAAACCCTAAATCATGCAAGGAACATCTATATTCGTTCAAGTTCATCATTAACTATTCAACAGGTTACAATTACTCAATTTCATCAACTAAGCAATAGGAACTTAACCAATATGCTCAATTGGGGTTTCTTAATCTAATACATAAGAACTTTTCATTAGATTAACAAACTTTTGCAAATATGAATAGATTCCGGTTCTCAAACCAATTATATTGTGTTCCTCATATTTTTCTAATAAATTTTCATGTATAAACTTTCCTCATCCGAGTTTTCTAGCAAGAGATACGATTTTAGCAAGGTTATTTACCTTTGGGCCAATCTGTGGAGTCAGCCAAACGAAGCCCTTTTTATTTTCACGCGGGTTGGGCTCAAAACATGTCGAAAAGGCATCCTCTCCCTCTGGTTCCTTCACAATAGTCGGGGGAAGAGGGGTCTTTTTTCCCCTTTCTTCTTCTACCTCACGCAGGCTCACCTCCTGCGAGCAGTACCCCGCCCAGTCAACCAAGTCGTTGACTTTGGGCTCTAGGGCATTGGATATTGAGAGAAGTCAGTTGTAGCTCTGCTGGGCCAAGCCAGAGTCAATGGCACTCCTAGACTCATTGATGGAGTACCAGATCATTGGGTCGAAGGAGCTTTCCTCCCGTAGGGTGCGTGGCCTGGTCAAGCTTCTTGGTGGACGTCTTCCTTGCAATTGCCTGCACAGAACCGGACGATCCCTAGTTGCAAACTCACTGGTGTCGCCAGGGTTGGTGCACACGGCTTGTGCCTCCCCCTCTTATATAGGGATTAGCCCCCTGTGCTTTCCCACAAATTAGGGAAAATCTACACAAATCAGCAAAGGTCTGCAACCTTAGGTTGGTTTGACGCGGAAAGTGCTCCCAAATCCAATGGAATAGTTTCCTCCATTGCACATTGTCTGTACTTCGAGCAAATCCAAAAGGAAAGTCACACTTCCAGGTCATTTATTTGCCAAAGTTATCGAAGAACTAGGATTGGGTATGGTCCGTTGGATCTCATATCAACGATCCTCATTTAAGCCGAATATCCAGATATCATTGTGACATTTAAATATGATTCAATGATTATCAATTCACCTTAGGAATCTTCAAAAAATGATAACTCATTATTTCTCTATCTTTTTTCCACCAAATTTTAGAGGAAGCTTTGGATCGACATCATCTACTTGTGTACCAAATTGGAGACCCAAATTCCAAAGGAAAAGGGTGTTTTCTTCATAAGCAAACTATCTTTTAAATTAATCCAATTTAATTTGGTATTTCCTCTTTCTTTGCCATTAAATTATCATTTTGAATTCCATGAACCTCAAGGAACCTTAATGGCTCAGAATCCCATCTTGGGAATATTCCTTTGCCTTTTAGTTATCTTTTATCTATTTTCTCTTTCTTCGTATTTATTTCTTTAGTAAAATATCTCTTTTTGAGGATTTCTCTTTGTCTCTCTTTTTATTTTCCTCATTAGAATTCCTTTTAACATTAGAAACCTCATGGATACGAAAATCCACCAAAGATAACTCAATGTACCTCTTTCCACTTATTTCCCATATTTTATAAATGTTTTCAATTTCTTTCTTAATAAAGAAATATTTAATTAATCTTTTCCTCTCTTGTTGCATTATCTTTGCAACTTGGACTCCTTGGAACCCAAGGAATCCAAAAGGCACGAAATTCACCTTTGGATAAATTTCTCTTGTCTTCTTGAGGTTTCTACATTTTCCTTTCCTCCAAATCTCAATTATTCATTTACTAATTGAATTTCCTTGTTATCAAGCCCAATAGCCAATCAAGCCCAAAAAACAACCAACAAGGCTTTTGTAAATGAAATCCTTTTATTCAAAACAAATTATATCATCATTTGTTCAAATATCTTTAATAGGAAAAATTACATTTCTCACCCAAAGAATCCAAAATTTGGGGTTGTAAATATCCTTCCCCTCTTATAGGAATTTTGCCCTCAAAATTCCACCAAGCACACAATCAACAGGATAAGCTTTCCTTATGTCCATCACGGCTCCCATGTGGCCTCACCCTTTCCATGGTGCTTCCCAAGAACCTTCATCATCTCATATTCTTCCATATGAGTTTTTTCTTACCTCGGTATATCGTACCCTCATTGGTGACTCAGGACATTTCAGCCTCTCACAAAACTGAATAGGTTCATGGCTCAGCACATGGCTTGGGTACCTCACATAGTGCTCTAGATCAAACACATTATACATCATGTTATCCTGAGGGGTAAGGATAAACACAACCATCTCCACCAATCCATCTCAAATGGACCCATACATCAGGTACTCAGCTCTCTCTCAGATGTAGCTTAGAGGGGTCAGATTTTCACATCACATGCTCTCCCACAGTGAACAGCATGTCAGTCTGCTTTGCATCAGCTCACGACTCATGTCGCCCCTGGACTTTCTCTCAGCCATTGCACGATCAAAGCTACTTCATCTGCACACACTGTGGCCCTTTTCTGACCTTCGTGAGGTCCTTTCACCAACATCATCTTAATGAATTGGTGATTGACACAACCTCCCTTGTAGAGATTCCTTACAACCTGATACTGGCTATGGTGGTTATCGTCATATTTTACCGAAGACAAGAATTTTCTCCATGTATCACCCTGAATGAGCACACATGCTCTCATCAGACCCTCTAGTCTGGATCACACTAACCATTAGTTAGGGGTGATAAGTGGCACTAACATCGAATTCTACATGTACCTACTTCCACCTTATGGAAGTGAATCTTTAGGTTATACTCAAGAACTTTTGAACTCACATCACGGTGTAGTTGAATCATCTCTCTCATATGTAGTTCAACTGGATATGTGCTTTGACAGTACGCTTTCTTTCTCATGTCCTCTAGGTAAGGTGATCTACCATAACCCACATTGCATCTTGACCTTCTTGGTCAAGGGGATACTTGCGACAACATCCATAGTCGTGAACTCCCATTCCCTCTTGGGGATTCTTTAACCTCTAAGTCAAAGCACTAGGTTACTAGTGTCCGTTCTTCACCCCTGGCTTGCATGGCTACACGCCACATGCAACTTCATATCAAGCATCCAAAGTGATACTATCACTTACTATCCTTGTAGTACATGGCGTATGGTGATCTTAAAATCATGATTTCCTATATGTCATGATTCCTCAAGATTGATTCCTTAGAAACCCTAAACCACTCTAACCAGGGTTTTAATACCTTCCTATGCAAAGAAGTGTATTTGAGGTTCTATCACCATCATTTCATTACATCGAGGACTAGATTGGCTAACCAAACAACCATTAACTTGTTCAACATATCTCGTTACATCTGAGTGTTAGCCAAAAACACATCTCCTTTCCAAACTTAGGGTTAGCCTAAAAACCTCTTTTAGCCAAACTAGGCAGCTATATCTCAACTAGAGCATCCATTACCACTTCACATCCTTAGATATTAGGTAATGTTGAAGACATACACTTCCATGTATTTCACTTATTATCTCATGTAAACTCTAAGTCTATCTTCATCAAGAAAACTCTGAGCTCATCCTCTTAGTTTTTGAACTCAACCTTGTATGACTCATAGCTCATGATAACAACATCCTCATAAGATGACTACCTTATTTCTCTTAGTGTTGGTAAACCATCCATGTATCATTCACTCCACCAGGGTATAATATCATCTCTATCCTCATACCTCGTAGCAACATTCCAACTCACATCATCTTTCATCCTTGGTGTATGGCATGTGTACTTTTCTATCTCTCACTCCCATAACAAGAGGAAATAAGCATTTGGTTGCAGTCCAAATATAGAGTTATTCATGTTCCAAGAGTAGAGATGGTACGTCCCACCTTGCCGAGACACCTTTAAATTTGATAGGCCCACTAACTAGGCCCAAGGGAGAGCCCACCCCAAAAGCTAGCTTGTAGGGGGGAGAGCCCTTGGACCTTATTAGGTCCCCATCAGCTGCCCATACAGCCAATATGGGACTAAATAGTCCTAACAAACCCTCCCACTTAAGGTCTGACGTCCCGACAGACCAACCTTGGCATCCCAAACTACCAAGATCGATCCATTGGACCCACACACAGCAGCCCAACTACTGTAATGGAACAACTTCAGCAGCCCATACTGCCAAAGGGGGACAATCGGGCCCAAATTGGGAGGACTGGCTCTGATACCATTGGATAGGCCCACTAACTAGGCCCAAGGGAGAGCCCATCCCAAAAGCTAGCTTGTCGGGGGGAGAGCCCTTGGACCTTATTAGGTCCCCATCAACTGCCCATACAGCCAATATGGGACTAAATAGTCCTAACAAAATTCAAGTTGGAACGTGCCACCTATGTCTCAACATCAAAGTTACCACCAGGGAAAATTGGTCTCAAACCTACTTGGGTACACACACAATCCTTAGTCATGTCCTCTAGGTTTATAGGGTGTCGGCACTTTTAGTGTCATCCCTCTTCCCTTATGCATCCGGAGAGTGCCCTACTCATCATCCCTTTGGGTCTCATGAGTTTATGAGGGTGATCAATCTCCTAACCCATGTCCCTCAGACAATGATAGTTGTTACCTCCTAACCCTATGGTCATGTGCAACTAGAGAATTAGGCAACTCCTACTTCCATCGTTCCTATCCCTACCTGACCCTAGGATAGACTTAGGATTCAAACATAGTACATGTTCAACTTAGGACCTTACCCAAGCCTTCATCATCTCTCTCTCTGCATTCATGGGCTGACTTTCATCCTTTCATGGCAATGTGCCAACCTTGGTCAGGCCCCATACATGTTACCTCCATGGTAACACAACCACATGCACTTAGAGATGGTTATCTATGGGTCTACGGGTTCATTCTATTACCATGTACTCTTCACTTAGCTTCTCAAGATCCTATGAAACCTCTTTAGGCTACCTCAAAACTGGTATACACCCTACAAAAGGGTCCCTCTCCCAGGATGGGAGGAAACTACACCTTGATAACAAAGGTCACAAGCGTCCTTATGTTTAGGGTCTGCATCGACATGAGCATGTTTAGTCCTAGCAAGCTACGAAGGCACAAGCAGACACCTACAAAACTGTGATGACTGTCTCGTGAAAACAAGATCAACGAATTTCAACTAATGCGGAAGCGTTTCGTTAGCAGCGGAATTACTGAAAATCACTAAAAATTAAAACTTTTTGTAAAGAGAACCTCAAATAGTAAAACTCTTTCATAAAGCAACAAGATAAGTTATTTACAAACTGACTCATCATTACATCTCGAGAGTCATAACACTGACTGCCTTGTTGAATTGTACATGAGCAGTATACAAAAATCTCGAGGCATTACGCCAAAAATCTCAGATCTATATTAAACCATCTACTCACTCCTAGGACTTGAGAGTACAGAGACGACACATAGGACATTCTATCTATAAGACTTGACAGATAGTGTCTCCACCTGAGGATCACTGCTGCCCCGGATGTTGCTGTTTTTGCTGTTGTTGCTCACCCACTGAAGGGTTTCTTCGTCATCGGCGTCTACCTAAAAAGTTGAATCCCACGGGGGTGAGACAATTGAATAATTGTCCCAGCGAGAGTTATAACTCTTCGCCAGCAGCATTGTTATTGCAAAATAATTGAATAAGATTGAGCAGTAGAATTATAATTATTTAACAGGAGGCAATTCATTATATAACTGACTGGAACATTATAACTTATGCAATCATTTCAATTATAACTTGATTGAATAGCAAGTCATACATTTAATAAGGAATATGAAGAACATGTATACTAGTTATTCAACTAGAGCATTATAAACATTGTATCATCGATCATTGTTTCTCGTAGTTCAACCTAAGAAATTATGTTATACGGCTGATTACATTTTTCAAACATATTTATGCCCTGAGGAGATGAGGTATACCACTCATACTCCAACCGACCATTACGAAATCACAATTGGTACCATACATAGGTCATCAGAAGAGCCGGATTTCTATGACCTCATCTTCCTCAGTTAGTGTGAGGTACAACATGTAGGACATCTTGTGTCTCTGCTATAATAGCTTTCCAGGGTATTCTGGCAACTTCGCTATTAGAGTTACAATGGCATGATGTACTCTCTTCGCCATCGAGGGATTTCTTGTTTATCTCGCATCGATGCGGAATTAACAACATCATTGGGAGATTAGTGATACATCATCATGGCATATGCATATAATGAATGATTGAGAGATTAAATGTACATCTCACATCAATTCCTCCGTTAGGACGTAAGGATATTCGCGTCCATAACCCCCACATACTCAAAAGTATTCTCTCCAGGAGTTCCCTTAGGAAAACCTATTTCACCATCATTTAATTTCTGACAATGATGGATCTATGGTCAGGGCTCTACATGATATCATTATACTTAATTATTTAAGTACATTATGTCATTCTTTTAGCATCAGGCATGTTTTCAAACATAGACCAATAAGACAATTGTTATAAAGAAAAAGTACTAATTGTATCAAGTTCATTTCACACCTAGTTAACATTGGGATATCAATCCCTAACCATCTCATCATTGTGATTCAGGAATATGGGTGTTCAAACCCTTATATCATCAAACACTTGTTACCAAGTAACATATTTCCATTAAATCATTTAACAGTATGAACATGATTATAGCAATGTAGATATTTCTCATGGCTCATATAGTCTATCAGTCTCATATGTTACCTCTCACTCGGCAACATAGCAAATCTTTACTTTCAAAGCTTGTTATGTGCTTTCAATGAATATGACATCATAGCTCTTACCTAGCTATGTTCACCATTTCATAAGACCTACATAATCAATTTATTTGATAATAGGCACATTATCTCTATATCAGCATATTGCAAAACAAAGATAACCTTACGATTCAATGGTTGTATCACTATGCCCTTACTAGGGTTAGGGTTTCCCTTTTTAATTCTGTTTGGGTTAACCAACCCCTTTTTCTTAATTAGGAATAGTGTTTTCTCATTTCATAATTCAAACATTGAGTTTCATGTTTAAAAGCATAACTCAGAATTAGGGTTTACTGTACACATTATCACATTACTCTAGATTAGGGTTTACTATTCACATTTCATCACATTACCCTGAATTAGGGTTTACTATTCACATTACAATGAATTGAGATCATACCATCATCATGTATTAGGATTACTCCCATTAATACCCTCAATTAGGGTTATGATTCATTAGTTGTCATAATTAGGGTTTCATGATCTCACTATCATGGATCCTACCCTAATTAGGTATCCATCCATATTGGGAATTCATTACTTGATTAATCATTCATATAATAAGTCTTCTCTCTCCTCTTTATATAAGTTGATGTTTGCATCACCCTTGATTATGCTAAGTCAATTCAACATTGACATCATGGGTCATGTCATTACTATTGTGATCATTAAGGCTTACTTGTTCAAAGAGTACTAAACACTCTTATCCCATCAAGAATACCTTTATTATAATCACCATTGATCACATCATGTCTCAATCAACTAACTACTTGCTTCTTTAACCACTATAAGCATCTGTGAGGTTTAGGTTAATCAACTACTAAACCATCTTGACCACTAAGGCATCAACCGATCTTAACCTTTTTAGACCTCAAACGGTCTTGTACACTAAACCTCCAAACGGTCTTGGACTGTCCTTGAAACCATTTGGTGGTGAAGACCATTTGGACTTGTTGACTTTTGAAACCGTTTAGTAAAGTGCACACTCAAGATCATTTGCCCAAGATGGGGTGAAGACCGTTTGGTCATGGAGACTGTTTGGTCAAGTTTGACTTTAAAACTGCATGGACATAACCGACCTTGAAACTGCATGAGCACAAACGGTTTGAGATCATTTGGTCCCAAACGGTCTTGAGACCATTTGGTCCAAACCACCTCAAAACTACACGGACCAAAAAGTGTCTCAACCACTTCAATTGAGTTAGAGTTTTCAATGTTGAACCCCTCAATCAATCATGGACTGGTTAGCCACTCATCAATTGAGTCAATTAGGTCAACCCTCAACTGATTTGACACTCAATTGACCCTCAATTGATCATAAATTAGGGCTTGGATCGATTGGATTAGGGTTTGAAATCGATTACCCTTCAACATGTTTCAATGTGAGTCTAATTGATTTGAAACCATTGAACCATCATTCAATTTGATCATGACCTGAACCCAAATGGTCTTGGGATCATTTGGATGACCTTCAAATGGTCTTTAGACCATTTTCTCAAGTCAACATCAAAAACTAACTCAACCAATTAAAGTTTGACTCATTGGATTGATCACTAGGTCAACAATCAATTACACTTCAACTTGTTACCTTTAGATCTTCAACCACTTGACCATGGTCAACCCTAGACCTCCAAACGGTCTTGGGTGACCCCCAAACGGTCTTGGGATCATTTGGATACCCTCCAAACGGTCTTAAGACCGTTTGCCCATTATTTTATCAAAAACCAAGTCATTCAATTAGGGTTTGTATATTGGAATTGGTCTCCAAAATCAGCAATCGATTACTCATCAACTTGATATCATTGGATCCTCAATTGGTAAACTATGCTTAACCCTAGACCTCCAAACGGTCTTGGGTGATCAACAAACGGTCTTGAGACCGTTTGGGTGATCCCCAAATGGTTTTGAAACTGTTTGGGTCAAACAGTTTTGAAACCGTTTGGGTCACTCAACCCAAACTTCAACTTAACTTAATTATTGAAAATAGCAATTGACCCGATTAGGGTTTAGATGGTTGCTTGGCCTTCAATGGGTGAACCACTTGGAATTAATTGATGATTACTTATAGACTTTTGATCTAAATGTTTTTCAACAGACCCCCAAATGGTCAACGCCTAGTCAACGCCTCCCAACGGTCTTGGACCGTTTGCTTCTATGTGGTTTGGTTGAAACCGTTTGTAATCAAACGGTTTGAAACTGTTTGCTGCCAAACGGTTTGGGAAACCATTTGAGCAAGGGTTGGAGACTGTTTGCTAAAGTAGGTTTTTGGATAAACATAGGAATTAACGTCACCTTCATCTACCTCAAGAACAGGGGTTGTTCTTCATGGAATTGCTAGCAAGAACACAAGAGTAGCAAAGGAAAAAGAATAACTTACGATTTTTCATGGAGATGAAGATGCATAAACAAAGCTCAAGGTTTAGAGTTATAAAACCCACCTATATGATTGATCCAGAGCTCCAAGCTTCGTATCTTTAATGGTGGATGAAGCTCCAGGTATTGTCCAAGCTTCTCTCTTCAAGTTTTGGATGGAGAAGATGGCTAGAAAGAAGAATCATGTAAAGAAAACCAATAAACCAACCTTGTTTTATGGTTCCCTCCATGAATTCAAGTTAGATGGTGATCCATACTTACCAAACCAGCTTGCTCATCCTTCCTCTGGTCTAGAGCTTTCCCTTGGTCGGCCAAAGTAAGAAGATAAGGAAAAGAACTAAGGGAAACGATCCCTTATGTTGTTGGAAAAAAGGTTGCTTATATATTTATAGGTATTTTCAAGGAAAAGGAAAGAAGAGGATTATCCCCTTTTATTTCCCAACTAAAACCATCAAAGCTTCCTTCATCCTTGGCCACGTTTCCATCATCTAAACTTATGTAAAACTCCTCCATTATCCAAGTTAAAAAGGAAACAAAACATCTTAAAGAGATGTATATTAATATCCACCTTTATTGGATATTGCTTAATACATTATTATTATTGTGAGTAGTTTCCACTTCTACCATGATCATTCAAATGAGTCACCCCTCTCATTTTCTTTGCTCTACTTGATGCCAATAAACATGAGGGATCCTCTAAAGGGTGTATTTTACATGTTGGACCCTAGGTTTTGGGTAATTTGCGCATTACACCAAAACTAGGTTTTAAAGCACAAGAATTTCTCTACTAGCTATATCTTGGTGCTCAAGCTTGTGGAAATCTTACCACTTCATCATATTCATTATTAGGATATCTCAACATCATAGGAATATTTTTAACAAGTGCAATTTGCAAGTTAACCCCTCTACTTGGGTAATTTGCACTTTAATCCTTTAATAATCAAAACAAGGTTTCAACATTATCCAAAAAGGACTGAAATTGAAATATAAGTTCCTCAAAAGCTTTAATTACTTTTCAAGGAATATAAACAAGCATCTAATCACATAATTAGGCAAAACACCTAGCGTTAATACATAACCCAGGTCAGGGATGTTACAAATTATCCACCCCTTACAAGGATTTCGTCCCCGAAATAATTACAAAAACATATTAAGAAAAAAGAGTAGGGTATTTCCTCCTCATCTCTTCCTCTAGTTCCCACATGGCTTCTTCAACACCACAATGATTCCAGAGGACTTTTACAAGACTTATGTCTTTCTTTTTCAGCTTTTTAATTCTCTTATCAAGGATAAGCACAGGTCCTTCTATATAAGATATATCATCTTTCAATTCTACTTCCATAGGTTGCAGAACTGATTCTATATCAGGATGAAATTTCCTTAACATGGAAATGTGGAACACTGGGTGTAACTTCTACAACTCTGATGGTAACTCTAGCTTATAAGCTACCTTTCCAATTCGTTCAATGATTGGATAAGGCCCCATAAATCTAGGAGCTAACTTTCCTTTCCTTCCAAATCTAAGAACACCCTTCCAAGGTGAGACCTTGAGGTACACTCTGTCTCCAACCTGGAATTCTAAAGGTCTACGACACTTATCAGCATAAGATTTTTTCCTATCATGTGCAGTATTCAACTGTTGTTGTATTATCTTAATCTTCTCGGTGGTCTGCTACACAAGATCAGGACCTAAAAGTTGATATTCACCGGTTTCATACCAACATAAGGGAGATCTACAACGTCTACCATACAAAGCTTCATAGGGTGCCATATCAATGCTATGTTGATAGCTATTATTATAGGCAAACTCTATCAAACTTAGGTGCAGATCCCAACTTCCTGTAAACTGAAGAACACATGCTCTGAGCAAATCCTCCAAGGTCTGTATAGTCCTTTCTGATTGTCCATCGGTCTGAGGATGAAAGGTTGTGCTAAACCTTAAATGTGTGCCTAAGGCTTTATGAAGTCTCTCCCAAAAATGACTCGTAAACTGGGGACCTCTATCAGAAACAATGGTAACTGGAACTCCATGCAACTGCACTATCTCATCTACATACAGTTGTGCCAACCTCTCAGAAGAATAGGTTGTTTTGACAGGTAAGAAATGTGTTGTCTTTGTCAACCTATCAACTATTACCCAAATGGAATCATGTCCTTTGGTTGTTCTTGGTAAACTAACCACAAGGTCCATGGTTACATGATCCCACTTCCATTGTGGTACGGGTAAAGGTTGCATTGTTCCTGTAGGCTTTTGGTGTTCAACTTTAACTTGTTGGCACACAAGACACCGCATAACAAACTCAGCAACGTCCTTCTTCAATTCAGGCCACCAATACATATCTTTCAAGTTTCGATATATCTTGGTGCTTCCTGGATGCATAGCATACATTGAAGAATGAGCTTCTTCTAGGACTAACTTCCTTAAGTTATCGACATTGGGTACTATCATTCTACCATGATAACAAGCTACTTGATCATCTGAATCATGGAAACCTTATCGTTTCTCATTACCATACTCTGATCTAACCTATTGAACTGCAGCATCAACTTGTTGCACCTCCTTAATCTGCTGTCTTAGAGTAGGTTTGATGTGCATGTCAGCTAACAACCCTGATAACAACGATACTCATAACTGTACATTATCTTGTCTTAAGGAGATAAGCATATCCCTCCTAGAGCATACCAAAGAATTCAACTGTGCTCTATCTAAGGCTGGTGTTGCTGATTTCCTACTTAAAGCATCAGCAACTACATTGGCCTTTCCTGGATGGTAATCAATTGTACAATCATAGTCCTTGATTAACTCCATCTAGCGGCATTGCCTCATGTTAAGCTCATGCTGAGAAAAGATATACTTTAGGTTCTTATGGTCTGTGAAAATCTGGAACGTCTCTCCATAAAGATAATGTCTCCAGATCTTCAAGGCATGGACAACGGCAGCTAGTTCTAGATCGTGTGTCAGATAATTCTCCTCGTGTTTCTTAAGCTGTCGGGAAGCAAAAGAAATCACTTGTTTATCCTGCATTAACACACATCCTAGTCCATTCTTAGAGGCATCACAGAAAACTATATACCCTTTCCCTTGCTCAAGTAATACAAGCACAGGTGTACTTGTCAACCTTTCCTTCAGCAACTGAAACGATTGCTGATACTTGTCACTCCAGGCAAAAGGAACATCCTTCCTGGTCAACTTAGTCAAGGGTAAAGATATAGAACTAAAGTTCTTAATGAACCTCCGATAATAGCCTGCCAACCCTAAGAAACTACGGATCTCTGTCGGTGTCTTTGGTTGTTCCCATTGCAGGACAGATTCTACCTTTTTAGGGTCAACATGTATACCGGAAGCAGATATTACGTGTCCAAGAAAAGAAAATTATGGTAACCAGAACTCACACTTACTAAACTTAGCATATAATTTATGCTCTCTTAGCAAAGTTAGAGCCTAATGAAGATGTTGTTCATGCTGCTGAGCATCTTTACTAAAGATCAGTATGTCATCTATAAAGACAACAACACATTGATCAAGAAAAGGTCGAAAGATTCTATTCATGAGTTCCATAAATGTAGTTGGTGCATTTGTTAGTCCAAATGACATAACTGTGAACTCATAGTGACCATACCTTGTCCTAAAGGTAGACTTAGGTATGTCACCCTCCTTAATACACAGTTGGTGATATCCCAATCTCAAATCTATCTTTGAGAAGACTGTTTCACCATGCAACTAATCAAAGAGATCATCAATCCTAGGCAATTGATACTTATTCTTTATTGTTACTTTATTTAACTATCTATAATCAATGCACAAACGCATTGACCCGTCTTTCTTTTTAACAAAAAGGACCGGGGCACCCCAGGGTGAAGTACTCGGTCGGATGAAACCCTTCTCAAGCAACTCTTGTAGTTGTTTCTTGAGTTCTACCATCTCAGTAGGCGCCATCCTATACGGTGTTTGTTCTATAGGTTGCGTGTCCGGGATTAGATTAATTTCGAAATCTATCTCTCGGGGCGGAGGTACACCTAGAAGTTCTTCAGGAAATACATCTTCAAATTCCCTGACTACAGGAACTTCATCAGATTAGGACTCTCCACGATGGTATCTACCACATGAGACAAGAATGCATAACATCCTTGTATCATCAGCTTCTCAGCAACCATAGCCGACACAAGACAGGTGGGAAGAATCTTTCTATCTCCTTGAAAGAACCATGTGTCACTATCATCTGTGAACACAGCCTGCTTGGACTCACAATCCAAGATAACCTTATACCTTTCTAAGGTATCCATCCCAAGGATTACATTGAATCCATGCATCTCAAGCGATATAAGATCCACTTGAATGTGATGATCAGAAAAGAACAAAATGCAGGGAGAACATACCTCCTACAACATAGCAGATCCCATCAATGGAGTTTCTAACAACAAACTATCTGCTCTATGTCTTATAGTCATATAGCAGTCACGAATCACTCTTCGAGTTATAAAGGAGTGTGTAGCACTCGGATCGATTAAAACAGATACAACGCAAGATGTAGGCATATCAGAATTAAACAGCTCCATCTGACCTGCCACAACCCGAGGGTTGATCACTGCCTCAGGTGGATTTATCGCATAAAACCTTGTCGTTGCCTATGGTTGATTCGGTGCTCGATGACCAGGTGTCGATGATCCAGCTTGGGATGCTTGTCCACATCCTCTAGCTCCTCCTGGAATCTGTCTCCTTTGAGAACCTTGTTCACTTTTCCTTTGAGGTTGAGTCACACTCACTTCTTTGGCTCTGTAATCTTTCATTAGATGTCCCATCTTTCCACAAATGTAACAGCTTCTGTTCAGTTGTTGTGGTCTGGGTGGTCATGTAACTGACATAGATGTTGAACTGTGAGCTCCTTCTAGTGGTAGGCTTCGTCCTCTACCCCTATTTGACGTCCACTGCATCTGGGTACTGAATCTAGATGGGGGTGTAGGCACAGAAAACCTCGATTTCTTGAAACCTTTGGATGAAGATCCTTGGAACTAGGGGTACATCTTCTTGTTCTTGGTCTGTCGCTTCTCTGCCACAGACCTCTCTATCCTCCAAACCGACTCCATAAAGGTAGCAAACATTTCCCTATTCTCCAGAGCAGACACAGGGGTGATCAACTCAGCATTTAACCCCTTCTCAAAATGCCTAATCCTTTCTTCATCTGTAGTTGCCATATGCAGACAGAACTGTAACAGTTCCATGAACTTAGCCTCATATTCGCTAATGTTCATCGGTCCTTGTCTTAACCTCTCAAACTGAGAGATTTTCTCGTCCAATAACATCTTAGGGTAGTATCTGTTAATAAATTCCCGTCGGAAAACTTCCCATTCAATCTCCACACCATGCCTTTTCTATTCCTCCATGGTCCACCAGTGACCAGCACTCCCCTTGAGTACATACACACAATGTCTAACCTTCTCAGCTTCTGCGATATTCAGGATTCTAAAGGCCTTTTCTAGTTCAGTTAGCCACAAGTCGGCATTTGCTGGGTCAGTTGTTCCCGCATACTCTGTGGCTCCAATCCGGTGTAGTCATTCAAACATCTTGCCGGATCCTTGTCCTTCTGGATGGGTAGGTGCCCTAGGTACAGGTATAGGCATCCTATCAGTCATATGTGTCATGGCAGTCAGGAACTGCCCAAACATGGCTTGGAAGGCTGGATTCCCCATTTCAGCTGGGTTGAACTGGGGTGGTTCAGTTACAGGTTCTTCACTTTCTGGGTTTCTTGCACCTTCTCTAGGTGCAGAAACACTACTCTCGGCAACGTGTTCCTCGTGTGATCCAAACATCTTTAGTTTTCTCTTCTCCTCCTATATGAGCAGAAGACACTATCAGATTTACTGGAAGACACTATAATAGACTCTATAACCCTAGTCCAATGTCTATGTAGACTCAGCGAACCTAGAGCTCTGATATCACTAAATTGTGACGACAGTCTCATGAAAACAAGATCAACAAATTTAAACTAATGCGGAAGCGTTTTGTTAGCAGCGGAATTACTGAAAATCACTAAAAATTAAAACTTTTTGTAAAGAGAACCTCAAACGGTAAAACTCTTTCATAAAGAAACAAGATAAGTTATTTACAAACTGACTCATCATTACATCTCAAGAGTCATAACACTGACTTCCCTGTTGAACTGTACATGAGCAGTCTACAAAAATCTCGAGGCATTACGCCAAAAGTCTTAGATCTATATTAAACCATCTACTGACTCCTAGGACCTGAGAGTACAGAGACGACACATAGGACATTCTATCTATAAGACTTGACAGACAGTGTCTCCACCTGAGGATCACTACTGCCCCGGATGTTGTTGTTGCTGCTGTTGTTGCTCACCCACTGAAGGGTTTCTTCGTGCTCGGCGTCTACCTAAAAATTTGAATCCCACGGGGGTGGGACAATTGAATAATTGTCCCAGCGAGAGTTATAACTCTTCACCAGAAGCATTGTTATTGCAAAATAATTGAATAACATTGAGCAGTAGAATTATAATTATTTAACAGTAGGCAATTCATTATATAACTGACTGGAATAGTATAACTTATGTAATCATTTCAATTATAACTTGATTGAATAGAAAGTTATACATTCAATAAGGAATATGAAGAACATGTATACTAGTTATTCAACTAGAGCACTATAAACAATGTATCATCAATCATTGTTTCTCGTAGTTCAACCTAAAAAATTATGCTATACGGCTGATTACATTTTTCAAACATATTTATGCCCTGAGGAGATGAGGTATACCACTCATACTCCAAACGACCATTACGAAATCGCAATCGGTACCATACATAGGTCATCAGAAGAGCCAGATTTCTATGACCTCATCTTCCTCAGTCAGTGTGAGGTACAACATGCAGGACATCTTGTGTCTCTGCTATAATAGCTTTCCAAGGTATTCTGGCAACTTCGCTATTAGAGTTACAGTGGCATGTTGTACTCTCTTCGCCATCGAGGGATTTCTTGTTTATCTCACATCGATGTGGCATTAACAACATCATCAGGAGATTAGTGATACATCATCCCGGCATATGCATATAATGAAGGATTGAGAGATTAAATGTACATCTCACATCAATTCCTCCATTAGGACGTAAGGATATTCGTGTCCATAACCCCCACATACTCAAAAGTATGCTCTCCAAGAGTTCCCTTAGGAAAACCTATTTCACCATCATTTAATTTCTGACAATGATGGATCTATGGTCAGGGCTCTACATGATATCATTATACTTGATTATTTAAGTACATTATGGCATTCTTTTAGCATCAGGCATGTTTTCAAACATAGACCAATAAGAAAATTGTTATAAAGAAAAAGTACTAATTGTATCAAGTTCATTTCACACCTAGTTAATATTGGGATATCAATCCCTAACCATCTCATCATTGTGATTCAGGAATATGGGTGTTCAAACCCTTAGATCATCAAACACTTGTTACCAAGTAACATATTTCCATTAAATCATTTCACATTATGAACATGATTATAGCAATGTAGATATTTCTCATGGCTCATACAGCCTATGAGTCTCATATGTTACCTCTCACTAGGAAACATAGCAAATCTTTACTTTCAAAGCTTATAAAGTGCTCTCAATGAATATGACATCATAGCTCTTACCTGGTGACCGACCTAAATCGCGAGTCCAAAAGTGGAGGCGGATTTGAGGTAGTCGAGCTTTTACATTTATAAACATGAATCCTTCTAGGCCCCCGCAACTTTGTTTACGGGGTCGAACACAGGGACAGGGGGGGTAGTGTTGAGAACCTAGAATTGACACGCTACACTCCGGCAGGTATAAAGAGATAATAAATTTCCCAAAAGGGAAACAACAAGATGTCACAAACAAAACAAGAAAACTATCTCCAACTGGAGCTACTAGAGAGATTTAAGGTTTTTAGTCATTTAGCAGTTTTAGGGGGTTTCATGCAACAGAAACATAAAGATAAAACTAGAGCTAGAGCGAGGTACGAAGGATAAGACTACGGTAAAACAAGCAGCATTAGTAAAATCCTGCACCCCTCCTCTCAGAGCGGGTACCTCTAACCAAGCGTCAACACCCCTCTCGAGGTTGTCAGACTTAAGTTAGAGTGGAATGTTACTGAAACAACTCCGTTCCAGGCACTCTCGTATTCCAGAATCGGACCAAACACTAGAGCCACAACACAACTCTCGAAGTTCTTGTGACGGGAAAACACGGTTCGGTAGCTAAGCAAAACGCGATCCAAACATGCAAGCTAGAGTTCGGATATCAAACATAGCAGCCATCCAACACATGTACCAAGCATAGAGCAATGAGTAATTAAGCTATTCTATTTCCATAAACATTAAAGGTCTTAATTACAATGCGTAAATAAAGAATTAAATAACAGAACTAAAGATAGATGTCACCTTCTTGATGTAGAGTAGTGTCGGGCGGCACACCCTCTCAGGCAGCACGCATGACGACCGACTATATCGCTCAAGGACCCTGGCCGATACGCTCATGTCGAGCGGTGCACCCTCTCGGGCGGCACGCATGACGGGTGAAGCGTATCGGGTTCGATATCTTATCGGGCATGGAGTGACGCGTTCTACTGTCGGGCACTTGTGTCGGGCACTTATGTCGCTTATCAACATTGTCCTATATCGGCCCGCAGTGTCGCCCGGGACGGTCCTAAGTGAACCATCCCCTCCCTCTCGGGATGAGGAAGATCTCACCTAGAGTTGCCCAACATGAGCATTGGGGCACGATATTCTCACAGTTCTCCCTTGAAGATCGCTCAAAGTTCCCCACTGTCTGAACCTATCTTTTCGACTTCCTATAGCTGCTATTTATAGGCAGCGGTTCGGGGAAGTTATGGTGCTCGAAGCACCATGTGTCCTCCTTATTCGTGGGTCAGTGGACGGCCGATACGGGTATCGCTCAGCGCAGGGGTGTCGGCTATCGGTCACGTGACGGGCGGCGTGCCTGTCGGTGGGTGGCTGTGTCACCCGACAAGTTGGGTTGTCGTGGCGAGCTTCGCTCCCTGTCGGGTAGAAGGTGTGTCGTCCGTCGGCTTCTTCTTGCGTGGCATCCCTTTGTCGTGCATCATTATGTCGCTCCACCCAGTCAGGCAGAGGTTGTATCGGGCGTCGGGTCAGGAAGGCCGAAACAGACTTGGACTTATTTGTGGGCCGGGACGGGACGGCCTTATTGTATCAAAATGAGGGAAAACTCTACAAAAGATGGAAAAACTGGATTAAGAGCATTGCTTGGCCAATTATTGCAAAAGTGCTAATGAAAGAGAGGAAAATAGCAGAAAAAGGGCAGTTTTGATAACAAAATAAAGGGCAAAAACATCACAAAAATAGGTGTTATCACCTGGCTATGTTTCCCATTTCATAAGACCTGCATAATCAATTTATTTGATAATAGGCACATTATCTCTATATCAGCATATTGCAAAACAAAGATAACCTTACAATTCAATGGTTGTATCACTATGCCCTTACTAGGGTTAGGGTTTCCCATTTTAATTCAGTTTGGGTTAACCAACCCCTTTTTCTTAATTAGGAATAGTGTTTCCTCATTTCATAATTCAAACATTGAGTTGCATGTTTAAAAGCATAACTCAGAATTAGGGTTTGCTATACACATTATCACATTACTCTAGATTAGGGTTTACTATTCACATTTCATCACATTACCCTAAATTAGGGTTTACTATTCACATTACAATGAATTGAGATCATGCCATCATCATGTATTAGGATTACTCCCATTAAAACCCTCAATTAGGGTTATGATTCATTAGTTGTCATAATTAGGGTTTCATGATCTCACTATCATGGATCCTACCCTAATTAGGTATCCATCCATATTGGGAATTCATTACTTGATTAATCATTCATATAAGAAGTCTTCTCTCTCCTCTTTCTATAAGTTGATGTTTGCATCACCCTTGATTATGCTAAGTCAATTCAACATTGACATCATGGGTCATGTCATTACTATTGTGATCATTAAGGCTTACTTGCTCAAAGAGTACTAACCACCATTATCCCATCAAGAATACCTTTATTATAATCACCATTGGTCACATCATGTCTCAATAAAACTAACTACTTGGTTCTTTAACCACTATAAGCATCTGTGAGGTTTAGGTTAATCAACTACTAAACCATCTTGACCACTAAGGCATCAAACAATCTTAACCTTTTTAGACCTCAAACGGTCTTGTACACTAAACCTCCAAACGGTCTTGGACTGTCCTTGAAACCATTTGGTGGTGAAGACCATTTGGTCTTGTTGACTTTTGAAACCGTTTGGTAAAGTGCACACTCAAGACCATTTGCCCAAGATGGGGTGAACACCGTTTGGTCATGAAGACCGTTTGGTCAAGTTTGACTTTAAAACTGCATGGACATAACCGACCTTGAAACCGCATGAGCACAAACGGTTTGGGATCGTTTGGTCCCAAACGGTCTTGAGACCGTTTGGTCCAAACCACCTCAAAACCGCACGGACCAAAAAGTGTCTCAACCACTTCAATTGAGTTAGAGTTTTCAATGTTGAACCCCTCAATCAATCATGGACTGGTTAGCCACTCATCAATTGAGTCAATTAGGTCAACCCTCAACTCATTTGACACTCAATTGACCCTCAATTGATCATCAATTAGGGCTTGGATCGATTGGATTAGGGTTTGAAATCAATTACCCTTCAACATGTTTCAATGTGAGTCTAATTGATTTGAAACCATTGAACCATCATTCAATTTGATCATGAACTGAGCCCAAATGGTCTTGGGATCATTTGGATGACCTTCAAAAGGTCTTTAGACCGTTTTCACAAGTCAACATCAAAAACTAACTCAACCAATTAATGTTTGACTCATTGGATTGATCACTAGGTCAACAATCAATTACACTTCAACTTGTTACCTTTAGATCTTCAACCACTTGACCATGGTCAACCCTAGACCTCCAAACAGTCTTGGGTGACCCCCAAACAGTCTTGGGATCATTTGGATACCCTCCAAATGGTCTTAATACCGTTTTACCATTATTTTATCAAAAAGCAAGTCATTCAATTAGGGTTTGTATATTGGAATTGGTCTCCAAAATCAGCAATCGATTACTCATCAATTTGATATCATTGGATCCTCAATTGGTCAACTATGCTTAAACCTAGACCTACAAACAGTCTTGGGTGATCACCAAACAGTCTTGAGACCGTTTGCGTGATCCCCAAATGGTTTTGAAACTGTTTGGGTCACTCAACCCAACCTTCAACTTAACTTAATTATTTAAAACAACAATTGAACCGATTAGGGTTTAGATGGTTGATTGGCCTTCAATTGGTGAACCACTTGGAATTAATTGATGATTACTTATAGACTTTTGATCTAAATGTTTTTCAACAGACCCCCAAGTGACGCATGGTCAACGCCTCCAAACGGTCTCGGACCGTTTGCTTCTATGTGGTTTGGTTAAAACCGTTTGCAATCAAACGGTTTGGGAAACCATTTGAGCAAGGGTTGGAGACTGTTTGCTAAAGTAGGTTTTTGGATAAACATAGGAATTAACATAACCTTCGTCTACCTCAATAATAGGGGTTGTTCTTCACGGAATTGCTAGCAAGAACACAAGAGTAGCAAAGGAAAAAGAATAATTAACGATTTTTCATGGAGATGAAGATGCATAAACAAAGCTCAAGGTTTAGAGTTATAAAACCCGCCTCTAGGATTGATCAAGAGCTCCAAGATTCGTATCTTTAATGGTGGATGAAGCTCCAAGTTTTGTCCAAGCTTCGTTCTTCAAGTTTTGGATGGAGAATATGGCTAGAAAGAAGAATCGTGTAAAGAAAACCAATAAACCAACCTTGTTTTATGGTTCCCTCCATGAATTCGAGTTAGATGGTGATCCATACTTACCAAACCAGCTTGGTCATCCTTCCTCTGGTCTAGAGCTTTCCCTTGGTTGGCCAAAGCAAGAAGGTAAGGAAAAGAACTAAGGGAAATGATCCCTTATGTTGTGGGAAAAAGGTTGCTTATATATAACTAAGGTATTTTCAAGGAAAAAGGAAAGAAGAGGATTATCCCCTTTTATTTCCCAACTAAAACCATCAAAGCTTCCTCCATCCTTGGCCACGTTTCCATCATCTAAACTTATGTAAAACTCCTCCATTATCCACCTGATGCCAAGAAACATGAGGGATCCTCTAAAGGGTATATTTTACATGTTGGACCCTAGGTTTTGGGTAATTTGTGCATTACACCAAAACTAGGTTTTAAAGCACAAGGGTTGCTCTACTAGCTATATCTTGGTGCTCAAGCTTGTAGAAACCTTACCACTTCATCATATTCATTATTAGGATATCCTAATATCAGTGGAATATTTTTAACAAGTGCAATTTGCAAGTTAACCCATCTACTTGGGTAATTTGCACTTTAATCCTTTAATAATCAAAACAAGGTTTCAACATTATGCAAAAAGGACTGAAATTGAAATATAAGTTCCTCAAAAGATTTAATTACTTTTCAAGGAATATAAACAAGCATCTAATCACATAATTAGGCAAAACACCTAGGGTTAATACATAACCCAGGTCAGGGATGTTACAAAAACCATGCTAGATTACACTTGTTCTCATCCTCAACCCTCCGTTGTTTCTCATGCCTCGGAATCTAAGCTTCCAACCTTCTTGCTTGAGTCCTACTTTCTCTCTCTAGAGCTAACTCCACATCCAACCTTACTACCAGAGGTCCTCCCCCCATGAAGGATCAATCTCACAAGCTTACCTCTACATGGGTGAAACCTATGTTCATGCTTATGTTTTCTTAAGGTTATCCATAGCTATCCTGACCAGGGTTTCAACCTACTACTTGCACTACTAACATATTATGGGTGCCTACTATGCCATGCTCATATAAGCTCATGGGGTTTCCATAGGTTCTTCTCTAACCTCATCTATGAAGGAGCTATCCTTCACTCTAACATGCACGACCCTTCCCAGGGTTGGGTCACCAAAGGTACTCGGTCATCCAACCCCTCATAGATCATATGGCATCCATGGCATGTCTATCCAAACACCTCATCATGTCATCTCTCTCTCTAACCTTCACTTAGGGTTAGGGTTAACACCATCCTTAGAGGATGTGCAAGGTCTCCACTTGTAATGGAGATCTCTACCTCCAAGATGAACTCTCTCTTTACTTATCCTCTTGACAAGTAGGTCTAGCCTCAAGTCTCTCCTGAGGGCATGACAACTTATGTCATACGACCTAAGCATGTATCTATTCTTTATTTTATGATTAAACTATTAAGCGTATGTCCATGACATCTTATTTAAATGCTACTTATTAATTTGGTGGAGGATTCCTTAAACCTTATCAACCTTACCCATACCTCAAGAGGGTGAGGAAAAGAGAGAAAGCCCTAATCCTTAAGGTCCTTAACAACATTTGAGTTGAGAAGGGATGAACAAGATGAGAGAGTCCTAAAGGTATCTTATTTCAAGTCAGATCCTAATACATCGGTCAGGAAGTCACACTAATCTGGGAGTCCTCGTATTCCGACTAGCAGTGCGGAGGAAAATCTTGCCAGCCCCCAGACGTGATCCTTTTCTAGACACCTCAGTCTTTCAAAAAATCCTCTAATAACTCCCTCGGGTTCTATGGAGTTTGTAAAATTTAATAATTATTAAAGATTAAATGAGGAACCTACGTTCTGATACCAATTGTAACGACCCGCCTCTTGGTAACCCCAAATTAAGGGAGACTAAGAGATCAGAGATGTTATCCCCATTAACAGGATCAAAGGTTTGACAAATAATCAATAACAATTATCACATTTTACCAACTAAACTAAAAACTGGTATAAAATAAAACCTTGCATACCTTTTTAAAACTTTGGTAAGCTACTCTATCCACTGCCTAGATTCATTCTATCTAATCCTCCTTGCACTTTATTTCTTATTTCCACAATGTGTCACTTTACTGTTTGTTCTTTCAATTGTTGTACCTAAAATGCTGACAAACAAAACGTCGGTCAACATATAGGAATATGTTGGTATGTGGGAACAACCAAAATTTCACAAATATGGCTAACAATTTAATTATCACAATCAGGGTAATTAGCAAACCAATTTACATTTTCAATGTTTCATTCTCCACCGCTTTTTCCCTAACCCTGGAATACCCCTCTAGGGTTTCTCTTTTGCCATTGACTTAAGGCCACCTTCTCAATCCTGAGCTTGGTGCATGGGGGTCACCTCTCATGGTGCCCCATAGTCATGTAGCATAGACCACCTTCTCATTCCCGAGCTTGGTGTCTGGGGTCACCTCTCATGGTGCCCATTGGTCTACCCTCTTGGGCCTGACCTTTATGGCATCTTCCATCAGGGTGGCATGTAGGTGTGAGAATACACATTTATTTATAATTGTGATAACCATAGTGACTTTATAATTGTGTTATGATCATCCAAACTATTTAGTTACAATCAATACGATTAACCATCCAGGAAACCTTCAGGAAAACTAATGTGATTAAATGTAATTAACCACATACCTGTTAGGCTGAATTGAGATAGAATATTCCAATCAATCGAGACATCCAAACAAGCAAGTACAAGAATCCTGAAATTACATTCAATTCATTTTTATCAAAATCTATTCAAACCATCTTGCTACTTAAGGTTTCTATTCCTTTTTAGGATTTCTACCTCTTTTAGGGTTTACTTTGTAGTTAGGTCTTTACTTCATCTTACTCCTTTAAATCCTAATTTTGTCATTTATCCTTCATGAAAGTTATTATGGTTACCTTTTAACAACACATAACCTTAATTTCAGATTAAAGCACAATTAATCATCAATTAAGTCCATTAAGTGTATTAGGTCCCTTTTTCAGTAAAACTACCATTTTTATCTTTTTAATTCATGACAAGATCATTAAACCCAAACATCATCTTTGGTTCCTTTCAAATTAACAACTTATCTTTCATTATGATCTTATTCATATACAAACTCTATTTATCATTAATTCCACCTTTATCCATTAGAAAACCCTAATTTCCATGTTAAGGGTATTTATCCACAATTAGGAACCTTTATACTCAAAATTACTTAGAAACAACATATTTTTAAATTTTTCAAATTAAATATGATCTTATCCTCTTTTACCCTAAATTAGGGTTTCTAAATGCTTAATCATTCTCATATGAGGTAAAAACCCAAAATCATGCAAGAACATATAGATCTAGTTCAAGTTTGTCATTAACTATTCAACAGGTTGCAATTACTCAATTTCATCAAATAAGCAACATGAACTTAACCAAAATGCTCAATTAGGATTTCTTAATCTAATACATAAGCACTTTTCATTAGTTTAATGAACTTTTGCAAATATGAACAGATTCAGGTTCTCAAACCAATTTTATTGTGTTCCTCATATTTTTATAATAAATTTTCATGCATAAACTTTCCTCATCCGAGTTTTCTAGCAAGAGATACGATTTTAGCAAGGTTATTTACCTTTAGGCCAATTTGCGGTCGCGACGTCAGCCAAACGAAGCCCTTTTTATTTTCACATGGGTTGGGCTCAAAACATTTCGAAAAGGCATCCTCACCCTCTGGTCCCTTCATGATAGTCAGGGGCAGAGAGGTCTTTTCCCCCCTTTCTTCTTCTACCTCGCGCAGGCTCGCCTCCTGCGAGCAGTACCCCGCTCAGTCAACCAAGTCGTTGAATCTGGGCTCTAGGGCATCGGAAACCGAGAGAAGTCAGCCATAGCTCTGCTGGGCCAAGCCAGAGTCAATGGCACTCCTAGACTCATCGATGGAGTGCCATATCATTGGGTCGAAGGAGCTTTCCTCCCGAAGGGTGCGTGGCTTGGTCAAGCTTCTTGGCGGAGGTCTTCCTTGCAATTGCCTACACAGAACTGGACGATCCCTTGTTGAAAACTCACTGGTGTCGCCAAGGTTGGCGCACACGGCTTGTGCCTCCCCCTCTTATATAGGGGGTAGCCCCCTGTGCTTTCCCACAAATTAGGGAAAATCCGCACATATCAGGAAAGCTCTGCAACCTTAGGTTGGTTTGACGCGGAAAGCGCTCCCAAATCCAATGGAATAGTTTCCTCCGTTGCACATTGCATGTACTTCGAGCAAATCCAAAAGGAAAGTCACGTTTCCAGGTCATCTGTTTGCCAAAGTTATCGTAGAATTGGGATTGGGTCTGGTCCATTGGATCTCATATCAACAATCCTCGTTTAAGCCAAATATCCGGATATCATTGTGACATTTAATACAATTCAATGATTATCCATTCACCTTAGGAATCTTCAAAAAATCATAACTCATTATTCCTCTATCCTTCTTCCACCAAATTTTAGAGGAAGCTTTGGATCGACATAGTGTACCAAATTGGAGACCCAAATTCCAAAGGAAAAGGGTGTTTTATTCATAAGCAAGGTATCTTTTAAATTAAGCCAATTTAATTTGGTATTTCCTCTTTCTTTGCCATTAAATTATTATTTTGAATTCCTTGGACCTCAAGGAACCTTAATGGCTCGAAATCCCATCTTGGGAATATTCCTTAGCCTTTTTCTTATCTTTTATCTATTTTCTCTTTTTTCTTATTTATTTCTTTAGTAAAATATCTCTTTTCGAGGATTTCTCTTTCTCTCTCTTTTTATTTTCCTCATTAGAATTCCTTTTAACATTAGAAACCTCATGGATACAAAAATCCACCAAAGATAACTCAATGTACCTCTTTCCACTTATTTCCCATATTTTATCAATGGTTTCAATTTCTTTCTTAATAAAGAAATATTTAATTGATCTTTTCCCTCTCTTGTTGCATTATCTTTGCAACTTGGACTCCTTGGAACCCAAGGAATCCAAAAGGCATGAAATCCACCTTTGGATAATATTCTCTTGTGTTCTAGAGGTTTCTACATTTTGCTTTCCTCCAAATCTCAATTATTCATTTACTAATTGAATTTCCTTGTTATTGCGCCCAATAGCCAATAAAGCCCACAAAACAACCAACAAGGCTATTGTAAACAAAATCCAGTTATTCAAAACAAATTATATCATCAAATATCGTTAATAGGAGAAATTACATTTGTCACCCAAAGAATCCAAAATTTGGGATTGTAACACATGCTATATATCATTTGTCTAATATTATTACTTAATATTTAAACAATTTCTAAAACTTCAAGAAGGTCAACTTTCACAATTGCTCATTCACCAATATACATGAAAATTTAATACAATAAATAAGTTAATCAGGTTATAAACAAAAATGTTATATCCATGTTTGATGCTTAAGTAATCCTAAACATAATACTATGTATTATGTGTTACATCAATATCAATAATATAGTCTTATAGTATTCTATTTTCAAAGCTTAATGCATCACTCCGCTCTGCTGGGGTTCTGCGACTCTGTTGTGCATGAGAGGTGGCAGCACCGGTGGCTGTGGAGGTTGTGGTGCAGGACGAGGCTACTTCAACATGCCTCACCCCCATGCTAGCCAAGGAGAAGAACCCCATCCGGAGACATATGTGGTGGAACAACCACTGTTGCTAAATGAAATGACAGAACTTGACGCGTCTAGGGAGATGGATGTGAACGTCGATGCGGTTACGGTGATGGATGTGAACGTTGATGCTGAAGAAGTCTGTCCTGGAGCAGACTCCTTCCATGATGTCATCACTGGTGGTGTGAAGACCCCACCGATCGGACCAGTCTCCCCGGACACTCTGAAGGCGTCCGACATCCGCATATATAGAAGTGGTGCTCTACCTAACTTCTAGATCAATCCAGTGGTCTTTTCACCTCTCCTCGAACCCTGGAGGTTCCCTGTTGTGATCAAGGTGGTCGAGATCAAGGTGGGCTTCACTACCCTGGTCAATCACATCATGTCACTTTGGAAGATCAACGACCAATTTTGGATCATCGACTTGGAGTTGGGTTACTTCATCATCCAGCTTGGGAACAAGGAAGATTTTGTGCGGGCCATAACTGAAGGTCCATGTATGGTTTTTGGTAACTATCTATATGTTCAGTCTTGGTCAATGGACTTCTGACCGGTAGATCATATCCCCAGAAAGCTCGTGGTTTGGCTACGGATCCCTAAACTCCCGATCTATCTCTACCAATACCAATTTCTATCAAGCATCGGCGACATCATCAGAAAAACAATCAAGGTGGACACAACTATGATGTCTGGTCATTGTGGCAAGTTCGCCCGACTAGCAGTGGAAGTGGACACCCTAAAGCCTCTCATGCCGACCATCCATCTCAATGGAGAATACTATAGGTTGGAATATGAGAACCTTCCTTCAGTCTGCATTAAGTGTGGAAGAATGGGACATGATGATAAATCATGTTCATATGTCACCCCCTTCTCTCCCATGGAGCCACCTTCGGCATCTGGTCCATCTCTCCTGAACCTGGTGCAGTACACACCTCAAATTCACGTGAAGAAGCCTGAGAAATGCAATCCTCCTCACAGAAAAAACACCCCACCGTAGGCTGATGGTGGACCGAGGGTGGAAGAGCCCCTTGTGGATGGAGAGGTTGTGAAGGAGAGTCTGTCGAGTTCTACATCAGAAGTCTAAGATGCCTCCGAGGAAGACTGGAAGACTGTCCAGTCAAGGAAGCAGAAAAATAAAGGGAAGACGAAGCTTAACGCCCAATCGGGCCATGTTCCCTCCACGACACCCAAGCCACCCCTAAACGGTGCCACGGCCACTGGTCCAAGCAACACAAGTGTCACTCTATTGAACGATGACACCTATTCGGGTGAGTTGGGGGTGGACCCGCCCTTCCAATTTGTAGCCAGGGAGAGCACTCAAGCCGAATCTCAATGCCTATTCCAGTGGGGCGATAAGGGAGGAGGTAGTGGAGTTCTATTGAGAAGTAGGAAAGTTATATACCAGACTGTTAGTCCTAGTAGGGAGAGGAAAAAAGGCAATCTAGCCGAGCTGGTCGGTAGCCTAAGCCAAGATTCAGAAGCCAAACGTGGTATATAGTTTAGTAATGAGTCAGTGGCACCCCAAGATGATGACATCATCGGCGATGATCAATCTGTCAGCCTATGTGCAGCAATTGCCTAATTTCCCACACCACTTCCTTCTCCACATTTTTATAATGTTGAACATCCTTTGTTGGAATATACAGAGTGCCTGTTACAAGAAGAAAATCCGCCTCATTAAAGACCTCAAAAGGCATCATAAGCTTCACATTATGGCTTTAGTTGAACCTCAAATTAGTGGATCCAAGGTTGAAAGTGTCATTCAGCAATTGGGTTTCCCTTCCTCCCACCGCGTCGAGGCCATCGGTTTCTCTGGTGCTATTTGGGTGTTGTGGGACAACAATCGTTACTCTATCAAAATTGTTCTTAATCATCGCCAGTTCATTCACTATTGCATCAACAACACCTAGTACCTGACTTATGTATACAGCGCCCCCAATCCTAGTCGTCATGATCTTCTCTGGTGACGTTTACAAGACATCTCGACCTCCATCTCTAGTGCATGGGCAGTGATTTGTGATTTTAACACAATGCTTGATACTTCTGAAAAACTCCATGGTGCTTTTTTGACCACCGTTCTAGTAGGAAATTCAACTCTCTCCTTCTGCATACCGGGCTTGCGGATATCAAGGCCAGTGGCCCTTTCTTCACCTTCAAGCAGCTTCAGTTGTTGGAAAAGCTTGACAGAGTCATCGCCAATGACGAATAGTTAACTATGGCAAATAGCACCATTGTCTCTGTGCTTCCCCATCTTTATAGTGATCATAGCCCAATCCTCATTCATGACTCAGTGAGTCACCACCGTCGTCCATGACCCTTTCATACTAAGGATAGCTGGTCGCTGACGTCTGCCTTTAGTGACATCCTCCTCAACTCTTGGGATTCTACCAAGAGCTTCCTGGATGCCCTGTCCGCTTTCTGCACTGCTGCCACTACATGGGACTCCAAATACCAATCCTCTAATAACAAACACACAAAAAAAGATCTTGCGAAAAATGAATAACCTCCAGGTATCCACTATCACTCTAGCTTCTGTTAATTTTGACCTAGCTGTGTCACATTTGCAAGATGAGTATAGCAACATCCTCCTCCAAGAGGAGGCAGATTGGTGTCAACGGGCCAATATCAATTGGCTAAGCCTCGGCGATGACAATACCAAGTTCTTCCATACTTATGTCAAGGCCTGTCACCTCTTCAACAAGATCAATTACCTCAAGAATGATTCCGGCAATTGGGTGGATGACCCAGCCTCCTTAAAATGCCTTGTTCACAGCTTCTTCTTCAACCTCATGTCTGCCCCGAGCCACAATCCTAGAGCCAGCACTGCCATTACCAGATTTAGTGGGTACTTCAGCTGGCCGCCCATCGCATCATGCACCTGCATCAGTGCTCTCCCATCTACAGAAGAGAATAGGCGCATCATGTTTATGATGGCACCTAACAAGGCACCAGGGCCCAATGGTATATGCAACTCCTTTATCCAAAAGAACTGGTCTGTTATAGGCCCCTCCTTTACTCGCACCGTCCAAGAGTAGTTCACTACTTATGTTATTGATGATTGCATTACTGACTCCCATATATGTATAATTATGAAAACTAGGCAGTCGTAGACCTGTAGCGATCTCTGTCCACTCTCCCTGAACAATACCTATTTCAAGTTGATCTCAAAGATCATTGTTGAATGCATCAAGCCCTCCTTCATGGTTGGATATCTGAAACTCAATCTAGCTTCCTCTTGGGTAGACATATTACAAACAACATCATCTTGGTTTAGGAGGTCATCCATACCATGTGCATGAAGCATAGTGGCAAGGAACTAGTCTATATCAAGTTGGATCACAGAAAAGCCTTTGAAAAAATGAGTTGGGCCTTCATTCATGACACTATGAAAAGAACAGGACTCCCAGACCTTATTGTAAGCTTGATCATGCAGATCATTACTAAAGGACAAACGTCTATTCTATGGCAGGGCTGCCCTCTGGAATCCTTCAAAACATCTCAAGATGTGCATCAAGGTGATCCCATAAGCCCCTACATCTGTCTTATGCATGGAGAGACTCAGTCAAGCCATCTTGCACTCTATCAACAAGGGAGACTGGAAACCTATCCGTCTATCAAGGCAAGGGCTACCTCTTTCGCGTGTCTTCTTTGCCGATGATATACTTTTGCTAGTTGAAGCAAGTATCGGGCAAGCACGGGTTATCACCAAGGTCCTCAAAGATTTTGTGAGTGCCTCCGGCCAGACAGACTCAACGTCTAAATCATGATGCTTCTTCTTTCCCACCACCTCGCAACAACTCAAAGAGACATTCTGCAATCGCATGGGCATCCAATCAACCTTAGACTTGGGTTGCTACTTGGGCGTTCTGATCCTCCATCACAAGTCAATAGATCCACTCACTCTGCCATTGTTGACACAATGAAGGAACACATGTCAAGCTGGTCATCCCGGCAGTTGTCCTTTGCTGGCAGGATTACTCTTGCTAAATCTATGCTACATGACATTCTAGGCTATGCTATGCAGTCGGTGTAGCTCTCTCCTTCTCTATGTGATGACATCAATAAGCACGGCAAGAACTTCATTTGGTCTAGGGGTAGACTACACCACAACATCTCTTTGGTATCGTGGAAGAAAATCACTTTGCCAAAGGCAGAAGGTGGCTTGGGGATCAAGGAGGCGCGTTCACAAAATCAAGCTCTTATGCTTAAGAATGTATGGACTTTTATGAATGATCACCAAACACTCTGGGTCTGGGTCATGTGGGCCAAGTACATGCATAATGACACCGTCACAAAGAAACCTTGCTCCTCTATGTGGTCTTCCATCAAGAAACATATCCATTCTATTCAACAAGCCTGAGTTGTTACTGTCAACAATGGTGTATCTACAAATGTTTGGATAAGCAAATGGCTCCATGGCCTATCCATTACCGACTTGGAACCTTCCTTTCTGCCTCCACCGGACCTTGCTGATCTCAACGTCGCAACCATGGCAATGGTAGGCAACGATTGGGATTGGGATTTCATCCACAGCTACCTTCCGACCTCCTCCTGGCCACACATCCAGCATGTGTTCCCACCTGACCCTGCGTCAAGTTGTGATACTTGGCAGTGGCTGCTAACGCCATCTGGTCAATTCACAACAAAATCAGCTTATCAATGGATCTGCAATGACATCGCTCTCCCTTTACTTGGTGAATGGTCCACCATATGGAAGTTGCCTATTCCCCAGAGAATTCATACCTTCCTCTGGATGTTACATCACAAAGCTATCCTCACCAACATGGAGAAGGCCCGACAACATATTCCGGTCGATGATACTTGTCATGTCTGTTCCAATGCATGGACACCCTCTTACACTGCCTAAGAGATTGCACTATTAGTAAAGAGATTTGGGTGGCCTGCCAGGTTGACCCATCCTGTTACAACCCCAATTTTTTTTTTGGGGGGGGGGTTTGGTGAGAAATGTAATTTCTCCTATTAAATATATTTGAACAAATAATGATATAATTTTTTTTGAATAAAACGATTTCGTTTACAATAACCTTATTGGGTGTTTTGTGGGCTTTATTGGCTATTGGTCCCAATAACAAGCATAAGATAAAAGAAACTCCATTATTAATAAGAAATGGAGAAATTTTTGATGTAGAAATTTCTAGAAGGAAAAAGAATGCTATCTAAAGGTGGATTTCGTGCCTCTTGGGTTCCTTGGGTTCCAAGGAGTCCAAAGTTGCAAAGATAATGCAACAAGAAAAGAAAAGATCAATTAAATATCTCTTTATTAAGAACGAAATTGAAAACAATGATAAAATATGGAAAATAAGTAGAAAGAGGTATAATTGAGTTGTCCTTGATGGATTTTCGTATCCAAAGGATTCCTAATGTTAAAAGGGATGCCAATGAGGAAAATAAAAAGAAAGATAAATAGAAATCCTCAAAAAGAGATATTTTAACAAGAAATAAATATGATAATGAGAAATAATGGATATGGATGCATCTAGAAGGATAATGAGTATCCACTAAAAAGTATTTTGAAATATTAGAGTTTCTTGGGGTCCAAGGAGCCCCAATGGAGAAAAAGAAAGAGAAAATAAAAATAATACAAAATAAGAGGATAATGTGATGCATATTAATGAATTTTGTGGTATTGTTAAAAAGAGGTATTTTCTACTATAAGATATTATAATTTCGAGCCATTAAGGTTCCTTGAAGTCCAAGGAAATCCAAGATGATAATATAATGGCAAAAGAAAGAGGAAATATCAATTAATTTGGTTTTATTAATGAATAACTTACAAATGAAGAAAAGGAGTTATTCCTTTTGTATTTTGGCTCCAAACTTGGAATATAAGTAGAATAAGTCATTATGGACTTTTCTCTAAAAATTGAGATTTAAAGGATAAACGGTTTGGGAGATATGAATTTTGCAAGTTTCCTAAAGTGTGAAGGATAACATTAAATGTCACCATTTATGTTCTAATACGAGGCTTGATTGTCGTTGGATCCTTGATCCAACGATGGCTGCTCTTTGATTCAGATTGAGAAAAGTAAATAGTAAATCATGGAATCAAATCCGTGAATCCCCTTCCCTGATCCACTAGGACTTTTGGAGAGTAGATAATCGTATTTGGGAGATCAAATCAGATTGGATGACCCCTTTGGTGCCCCTTTTTCGTGCGGATTTGGGGGTTTCCCCAATGGAACCAGACTCCATGGGAACTGGCCTACATCCAGCCTATAAAAGAGGGGAACATCCCCCTTCATTGAGGTTGTAGACTCATGTAAGAGGTCTATGACACCTCAACAATCTTCTCCATCATCAGGTTGGCCCTAGCCCTGGTCAGCTGGTTGTTTTCTCCTGCATGACTGGTGCTCTATTCGGGCTGGGCAACTGCTCACGGGTGGTGTTCCCGACCACCTGAAGCATAGGCAGGGGCTGTGAGTCAGCTTGGAAGCATGGTGGGCTTCGTACGACCACACTGAGGTCTAGGGGAGGAAGAGAGGGCACCTCGGGAGGGTGGCGAGAAGGTGGCCGCCGACCGTTCCAGGATCCCCTGCTCTGTATGGGAAATAGAGGAGGACGGTGCAGGTTGCGCACGGGACGAAGATGAAGGGTGGAAATCCAGAACCGGGTGTTGGGTTTGGTAGGTTGGGAGGTAGGATCTGCAAGCCAACAAGTAAAGAGAATCACAACAAAAGAATAATAAGGGACACTTGGCGCTTAGTGATTGGCCATGGTACGTAAATATTGCAAATTTTGTAAATAATTAATGGTAGCTCGGATCGATACATGCAATATATCAATTTTGCTCAGAAAAATGTGAGGAATCCAATAAAAATAGATTTAGCAACTAATTCCTATTGAAACATTTGGAGATCACCCCAGCAGTCTCAAGACCATTTGGCGATCACCTAAGACCGTTTGGAGGTCTAGGGTTAAGCATAGTTTACCAATTGAGGATCCAATGATATCAAGTTGATGAGTAATCGATTGCTGATTTTGGAGACCAATTCTAATATACAACCACTAATTGAATGACTTGGTTTTTGATAAAATAATGGGCAAACGGTCTTAAGACCGTTTGGAGGGTATCCAAATGATTCCAATACTGTTTGGGGGTCACCCAAGACCATTTGGAGGTGTAGGGTTGACCATGGTCAAGTGGTTGAAGATCTAAAGGTAACAAGATGAAGTGTAATTGATTGTTGACCTAGTAATCAATCCAATGAGTCTAACTTTAATTGGTTGAGTTAGTTTTTGATGTTGACTTGAGAAAACGGTCTCAAGACCGTTTGAAGGTCATCCAAACGATTCCAATACCATTTTCGGTCAGGTCATGATCAAATTGAATGATGGTTCAATGGTTTCAAATCAATTAGACTCGCATTGAAACAAGTTGAAGGGTAATCAATTACAAACCCTAATCCAATCGATCCAAGCCCTAATTGATGATCAATTGAGGCTCAATTGAGTGTCAAATCAGTTGAGGGTTGACCTAATTGACTCAATTGATGAGTGGCTAACCAGTCCATGATTGATTGAGGGGTTCAACATTGAAAACTCTAACTCAATTGAAGTGGTTGAGACACTTTTTGGTCTGTGCGGTTTTGAGGTGGTTTGGACCAAATGGTCTCAAGACTGTTTGGGTCGAAACGGTCTCAAGACCGTTTGGGACCAAACAATCCCAAACCATTTGTGCTCATGCGGTTTCAAGGTTGGTTATTCCATGCGGTTATAAAGTCAAACTTGACCAAACGGTCTTCACCCCATCTTGGGAAAACGGTCTTGAGTGTGCACTTTACCAACGGTTTCAAAAGTCAACAAGACCAAATGGTCTTCACCACCAAACGGTTTCAAGGACAGTCCAAGACCGTTTGGAGGTTTAGTGTACAAGACCGTTTGAGGTCTAAAAAGGTTAAGATCGTTTGATGCCTTAGTGGTCAAGATGTTTTAGTAGTTCATTAACTTAAACCTCACAGATGCTTAGAGTGGTTAAAGAACCAAGTAGTTAGTTGATTGAGACATGATGTGATCAATGGTGATTATAATAAAGGTATTCTTGATGGGATAAGAGTGGTTCGTACTCTTTGAACAAGTAAGCCTTAATGATCACAGTAGTAATGACATGACCCATGATGTCAATGTTGAATTGACTTAGCATAATCAAGGGTGATGCAAACATCAACTTATAGAAAGAGGAGAGAGAAGACTTCTTATATGAATGATTAATCAAGTAATGAATTCCCAATATGGATGGATACCTAATTAGGGTAGGATCCATGATAGTGAGATCATGAAACCCTCATTATAACAACTAATGAATCATAACCCTAATTGAGGGTATTAATGGGAGTAATCCTAATACATGATGATGGTATGATCTCAATTCATTGTAATGTGAATAGTAAACCCTAATTCAGGATAATGTGATGAAATGTGAATAGTAAACCCTAATCTAGAGTAATGTGATAATGTGTATAGTAAACCCTAATTTTGAGTTGTGTTTTTAAACATGAAACTCAATGTTTGAATTATGAAATGAGGAAACACTATTCCTAATTAATAAAAAGGGGTTGGTTAACCCAAACTGAATTAAAAAGGGAAACCCTAACCCTAGTAAGGGCATAGTGATACAACCATTGAATTGTAAGTTTATCTTTATTTTGCAATATGTTGATATACAGATAATTTGCCTATTATCAAATAAATTGATTATGCAGGTCTTATGAAATGGTGAACATAGCCAGGTAAGAGCTATGATGTCATATTCTTTGAAAGCGCTTTATAAACTTTGAAAGTAAAGATTTTCTATGTTGCCTAGTGAGAGGTAACATATGAGACTCATAGACTGTATGAGCCTTGAGAAATATCTACATTGCTATAATCATGTTCATACTGTTAAATGATTTAATGGCAATATGATACTCGGTAACAAGTGTTTGATGATCTAAGGGTTTGAACACCCATATTCCTAAATCACAATGATGAGATGGTTAGGGATTGATATCCCAATGTTAACTAGGTGTGAAATGAACTTGATACAATTAGTATTTTTTCTTTATAACAATTGTCTTATTGGTCTATGTTTGAAAACATGCTTGATGCTAAAAGAATGCCATAATGTACTTAAATAATCAAGTATAATGATATCATGTAGAGCCCTGACCATAGATCCATCATTGTCAGAAATTAAATGATGGTGAAATAGGTTTTCCTAAGGGAACTCCTGGAGAGCATACTTTTGAGTATGTGGAGGTTATAGACGTGAATATCCTTACGTCCTAATGGAGGAATTGATGTGAGATGTACATTTAATCTCTCAATCCTTCATTATATGCATATGTCGGGATGATGTATCACTAATCTCCCAATGATGTTGTTAATGCCGCATCGATGTGTGATAAATAAGAAATCCCTCGATGGCGAAGAGAGTATAGCATGCCACTGTAACTCTAATAGCGAAGTTGCCAGAATACCCTGGAAAGCTATTATAGCAGAGACATAAGATGTCATGTATGTTGTACCTCACACTAACTAAGGAAGATGAGGTCATAGAAATCCGGCTCTTCTGATGACCTATGTATGGTACCAATTGTGATTTTGTAATGGTCGGTTGGAGTATGGGTGGTATACCTCATCTCCTCAGGGCATAAATATGTTTGAAAAATGTAATCAGTCATATAGCATAATTTCTTAGGTTGAACTACGAGAAACAATGATTGATGATACATTATTTATAGTGATCTAGTTGAAAAACTAGTATACATGTTCTTCATATTCCTTATTAAATGTATGACTTGCTATTCAATCAAGTTATAATTGAAATGATTGCATAAGTTATATTGTTCCAGTCAGTTATATAATGAATTGGTTGCTATTAAATAATTATAATTCTACTACTCAATGTTATTCAATTATTTAGCAATAACAATGCTTCTGGCGAAGAGTTATAACTATTGCTGGGACAATTATTCAATTGTCTCACCCCCGTTGGATTCAAATTTTTAGGTAGATGTCGAGGAAGAAGAAACCCTTCAGTGGATGAGTAACAACAGCAGCAACAGCAACATCCGGGGCAGCAGTGATCCTCGGGTGGAGACACTGTCTGTCAAGTCTTATAGATAGAATGTCCTATGTGTCATCTCTGTACTCTCAGGTCCTAGGAGTCAGTAGATGGTTTAATATAGATCTGAGATTTTTGGCGTAATGCCTCGAGATTTTTGTATACTGCTCATGTACAGTTCAACAGGGAAATTAGTGTTATGACTCTCGAGATGTAATGATGAGTCAGTTTTTAAATAACTTATCTTGTTTCTTTATGAAAGAGTTTTACCGTTTGAGGTTATCTTTACAAAAAGTTTTAATTTTTAGTGATTTTCAGTAATTTCACTACTAACAAAATGCTTCCGCATTAGTTTAAATTTGTTGATCTTGTTTTCGTGAGACGGTCATCATAGTTTTGTAGGTTTCTGCTTGTACCTTAGTAGCTTGCTAGGGCTAAGCATGCTCATGTAGATGTAGACCCTAAACATAAGGACGCTTGTGACCTTTGTTATCAATGTGTAGTTTCCTCCCATCCTGGGAGAGGTACCCATTTGTAGGGTGTATACCAGTTTTGAGGTAGCCTAAAGAGGTTTCATAGGATCTTGAGAAGCTAAGTGAAGAGTACATGGTAATAGAATGAACCTTTAGACCCATAGATAACCATCTCTAAGTGCATGTGGTTGTGTTACCATGGAGGTAACAAGTATGGGGCCTGACCAAGGTAGGCAGGTTGCCATGAAAGGATAAAAGTTAGCCCATTAATGCAAAGAGAGAGATGATGAAGGCTTGGGTAAGGTCCTAAGTTGAACATGTACTATGTTTGAATCCTAAGTCTATCCTAGGGTCAGGTAGGGATAAGACCGACGGAAGTTGGAGTTGCCTAATTCCCTAGTTGTACATGACCATAGGGTCGGGAGGTAACAACTATCATTGTCTGAGGGACATGGGTTAGGAGATTGATCACCCTCATAAACTCATGAGACCCAAAGGGCAGATGAGTAGGGCACTCTCTGGATGCATAAGGGAAGAGGGATGACACTAAAAGTGTCAGCACCCTATAGACCTACAGGAGATGACTAAGGATTGTGTGTGTACCCAAGTAGGTTTGAGACCAGTTTTCCCTGGAGGTAGCTTTGATGTTGAGACATAGGTGGCACGTTTCAACTTGAATTTTGTTAGGACTATTTAGTCCCATGTTGGCTGTATGGGCAGTTGATGGGGACCTAATAAGGTGCAAGGGCTCTCCCCCCTACAAGCTAGATTTTGGGATTGGCTCTCCCTTGGGCATAGTTAGTGGGCCTATCAAATGGTATCAAAGCCAGTCCTCCCAATTTGGGCCCGATTGTCCCCCTTTGGCAGTATGGGCTGCTGAAGGTGTTCCATTACAGTAGTTGGGTTGCTGTGTGTGGGTCCGATGGATCGATCTTGGTAGTTTGGGATGCCAAGGTTGGTCCTTCGGGACGTCGGACCTTAAGTGGGAGGGTTTGTTAGGACTATTTAGTCCCATATTGGCTATATGGGCAGCTGATGGTGAAGATAGTACAGCATGCCACTGTAACTCTAATAGCGAAGTTGCCAGAATACCATGGAAAGCTATTATAGCAGAGACACAAGATGTCCTACATGTTGTACCTCACACTGACTGAGGAAGATGAGGTCATAGAAATCTGGCTCTTCTGATGACCTATGTATGGTACCGATTCCGATTTTGTAATGTTCGGTTGGAGTATGAGTGGTATACCTCATCTCCTCAGGGCATAAATATGTTTGAAAAATGTAATCAGCTGTATAGCATAATTGCTTAGGTTGAACTACGAGAAACAATGATTGATGATACATTGTTTATAGTGCTCTAGTTGAATAACTAGTATACATGTTCTTCATATTCCTTATTAAATGTATGACTTGCTATTCAATCAAGTTATAATTGAAATGATTGCATAAGTTATACTGTTCCAGTCAGTTACATAATGAATTGTCTGCTATTAAATAATTATAATTCTACTACTCAATGTTATTCAATTATTTTGCAATAACAATGCTTCTGGCAAAGAGTTATAACTCTTGCTGGGACAATTATTCAATTGTCTCACCCCCGTGGGATTCAACTTTTTAGGTAGATGCTGAGGACGAAGAAACCCTTCAATGGGTGAGCAATAACAGCAGCGACAGCAACATATGGGGTAGCAGTGATCCTCAGGTGGAGACACTATCTTTCAAGTCTTATAGATAGAATGTCCTATGTGTCGTCTCTGTACTCTCAGGTCCTGGGAGTCAGTAGATGGTTTAATATAGATCTGAGATTTTTGGTGTAATGCCTCGAGATTTTTGTATACTGTTCATGTACAGTTCAACAGGGCAGTCATTGTTATGACTCTCGAGATGTAATGATGAGTCAGTTTGTAAATAACTTATCTTGTTTCTTTATGAAAGAGTTTTACCATTTGAGGTTCTCTTTACAAACAGTTTTAATTTTTAGAGATTTTCAGTAATTCTGCAGCTAACAAAATGCTTCCACATTAGTTTAAATTTGTTGATCTTGTTTTCGCGAGACGGTCGTCACAGTATAGGTGTTTACCTACTAAGACGAGACAAAGAGTGCCTTAGACCCTGAAGAGGTTTGAGTTACCACATGTGAGGCTATATACCTAGTTGGTTGTCCTTGAGGAGGACTCAACTCTGAGGTGTTGCTTGAATAAAAGGATCATGGGAGTGCATGAATACCTTGGACAGGTTTGATTCATGGTTAAGAGGTTGAGCGTGTAGTTGGACACCCAAAAGTGAACCTAGAGTTCCTATACCTAAGAGGGGAAGCGGTGTACCTGATGCTCATGACAAAGGTTTGAGTTTCTATAGATTTTAGCATGGCACTCCTCACATTTAGAGGAAAGGGAAACTCCTTAAGTTTAAAGTGTGTTTGATGAATCCTTCATAGCCAAGGTGGTGCCATGAGAACGTTTTTTCTTGGTCCAATATTGAGGATGAGAATAAGTGTGGCCTAGTAGGGTTTAGTAGGTGGCTTCATGTTCCTTAGTAGCTTGTTAGGGCTAAGCATGCTCATGTGGATGTAAACCCTAAACATAGGGATGTTTGTGACCTTTGTTATCAAGAGATGAAGTTTCCTCCCATCCTGGGAGAGGGACCCTTTGTAGGGTGTATACCAGTTTTGTTGACTTTGAGGTAACCTAAAGAGGTCTCATGGGATATTGAGAAGATAAGTGAAGAGTACATGGTAAGAGAATGAACCTGTAAACCCATAGTTAACCATCTCTAAGAACATGTGGATGTGTTACCATGGAGGTAACCATGTGGGGCCTGGCCAAGGTAGGTGGGTCGCCATGACCCCTGTGAATAAATGAAACTCAGCCCATGAATGCAGAGAGAGATGATGAAGGCTTGGGTAAGGTTCTAAGTTGGACATGTACTATAATAGAATCCTAAGTCTATCCTAGGGTCAGGTTGGGATAAGACCGATGGAAGTAGGAGTTGCCGAATTCCCTAGTTGCACATGACCCTAGGGTCGGGAGGTAACAACTATCATTGTCTGAGGGCCATGGGTTAGGAGATTGATCACCTTCATGAACTCGTGGGACCCAAAGGACAGATGAGGAGGGCACTCTCTGGATGCATAAGGGAAGAGGGATGACCCCAAAAGTGTCAGCACCCTATAGACCTAGAGGATATGACCAAGGTTTGTGTGGTGACCCAAGTAGGTTCGAAACCAATTTTCCATGGAAGTAACTTTGATATCAAGATGATTTTGATGCAGAGGCATAAGTTGCACGTTTCAACATAGATTTGAAGGTGTACTAGTAATGTGGGATGTACCATCTCTACTCTTGGAATAGGAAGAACTCTGTGTTTGGACGACTGCCAAATGCTTATGTCCTCTTGTTATGGGAGTGAGAGATAGGACAATACACATGCCATACACCAAGGATAAAAGATGAAGGGAGTTGGAGTTGGAATGTTGCTATGAGGCATGAGGACAGAAATGATAACATACCCTTGTGGAGTAAACGATATGTAGATGGCTTACAAACATCAAGAGAACTAAGGTAGTCATCTTCTGAAAATGTTTTATCATGAGCTACGTGGAATTTGCAAGTCATACAAGGTTGAGTTCGAAAACTAAGAGAATAAGCTCAGAGTTTTCTTGATGAAGATAGACTTAGAGTTGGGATGAGATAATAAGTGAAATACATGGAGGTGTATGTCTTCAATGTTACCTAACACCTAAGGATGTGAAGTGGTAATAGATGCTATGGATGAGATGCAGCTGCCTAGTTTAGCTAGAGGCTAGAAGAGGATGTTAGGTTAACCCTAAGTTTGACTAACACTCAGATGCAACGATACTGGTTGTTCAAGTTAGTATTTTTTTGGTTAGACAACCTAGGCCTTGATGCAATAAAAGGATGGTGGTAGAACCTCAGATGCATTTCTTTGGAAAAGAAGGTGATGAAACCCCGACTAGAATGGTTTAGGGTTTCTGAGGAATCAATCTTGAGGAATCATGACATACAGGAGATCATGATTTTAAGATCACCATACATTGTACTACGAAGATATTAAGTGGCAGTAGTACTTTGGATGCCTAAGATAATGTTGCATGTGGCATGTTTCCATGCATGACAGGAGGTGAAGGACGAACACCAGTAACCCAATGAGTTGATATATAGGATAAAGAGTCCCTCAGAGGGAATGGGAGTTCACCACTAGGGATGTTGTGGTAAGTCTCCCCTAGACCAAGGAAGGTCAAGATGCAATATGGGTTATGGTAGATCTCCTTACCTAGATGATGAGAAAGAAAGAATGTTGTCAAGGGATGGATCTGGTTGAACTACATATGAGAGAAAGATAGTTCAACTGCACCAGGATGTGAGTTCAAAAGTTCTTTATAACCTAAAGATTCACTTCCATGAGGTGTAAGTAGACGAACTCAATGTTAGTCCAGATTATCACCCCTAACTAATGGTTAAAATGATCCAGGCTAGAGGGTCTGATGAGAGCATGTGTGCTCATTCAGGGTGATACCTAGAGACAGTTCTTGTCCTCTGTAAGATGTGATGATAACCACCATAGTAAGTATCTAGATGTAAAGAAACTCTGTAAGGGAGGTTGTGTCAGTCACCACTTCATCGAGATGATGTTGGTGAAGGGGCCTCGTGAAGGTCAAAAAAGAACCATAGTGTGTGCAGAGGAAGTTGCTTTGATCGTGTAATGGATGAAAGAGAGCCCAGGGGCAACATGAGTTGTGAGCTGATGCAAAGCAGACTGACATGTAGTTTACTGTGGGAGAGTATGTGATGTGAAAATCTGACCCCTATAAGCTATAGCTGAGAAAGCTGAGTCCCTGATATATGGGTCCATTTGAGATGGATTGGTGGAGATGATTGTGTTTAGCCTTACCCCTAAAGATAACATGATGAATAATGTGTTCCATGAGTCTGATCTAGAGCACTATGTGAGGTACCCAATCCATGTACTGAGCCCTGAACCTATTCAGCTTTTGAGAGGCTGAAATGTCTTGAGTCACCTATGAGGGTACGATATACTGAGGTAAGAAAGAACTCAGATGGAAGAGTATGAGATGATGAAGGTTCTTGGGAAGCACCATAGAAAGGGTGAAGCCACACGGGAGCCCTGATGGACATAAGAAAGGCATATCTTGTTTGTTTCTATGCCTGGTCGAATTTTCAGGGCAAAATTCCTATAAAAGGGGAAGGATGTTACAACCCCAATTTTTTTTTTTTTGGGGGGGGGGGGGGGGGGGTTGGTGAGAAATGTAATTTCTCCTATTAAATATATTTGAACAAATAATGATATAATTTGTTTTGAATAAAAGGATTTCATTTACAATAGCCTTGTTGGGTGTTTTGTTGGCTTTATTGGCTATTGGGCCCAATAACAAGGATAAGATAAAAGAAACTCCATTATTAATAAGAAATGGAGAAAAGAAAGATGTAGAAACTTATAGAAGGAAAAAGAATTCTATACAAAGGTGTATTTCATGCCTCTTAGGTTCCTTGGGTTCCAAGGAGTCCAAAGTTGCAAAGATAATGCAACAAGAAAAGAAAAGATCAATTAAATATTTCTTTATTAAGAAAGAAATTGAAAATAATGATAAAATACAGAAAATAAGTGGAAAGATGTATAATTGAGTTGTCCTTGATGGATTTTCGTATCCAAAGGATTCCTAATGTTAAAAGGGATACCACTGAGGAAAATAAAAAGAAAGATAAAGAGAAATCCTCAAAAAGAGATATTTTAACAAGAAATAAATAAGATAATGAGAAATAATGGATATAGAAGCATCTAGAAGGATAATGAGTATCCACTAAAAAGGATTTCGAAATATTAGAGTTTTTTGGGATCCAAGTAGCCCCAATGGAGAAAAAGAAAGAGAAAATACAAATAATACAAAATAAGAGGATAATGTGATGCATATTAATGAATTTTGTGGTATTTCTAAAAAGAGGTCTTTTCTACTATAAGAAAGTATAATTTCGAGCCATTAAGGTTCCTTGAAGTCCAAGGAAATCCAAGATGATAAGATAATGGAAAAAGAAAGAGGAAATATCAATTAATTTGGTTTTATTAATGAATAACTTGCAAATGAAGAAAAGGAGTTATTCCTTCGGTATTTTGGCTCCAAACTTGGAATATAAGTAGATTAATTCATTATGGACTTTCCTCTAAAATTTGAGATTTAAAGGATAAACGGTTTGGGAGATATGAATTTTGTAATTTTCCTAAAGTGTGAAGGATAACATTAAATGTCACCATTTATGTTGTAATACGACTCTTGATTGTCGTTGGATCCTTGATCCAACGGTGGTTGTTCTTTGGTTCAGATTGGGAAAAGTAAATAGTAAACCATGGAATCAAATCTGTGAATCCCCTTCCCTGATCCACTAGGACTTTTGGAGAGTGGATAATAATATTTGGGAGATCAAATCGGATTGGATAACCCTTTTGGTGCCCCTTTTTTGTGTGGATTTGGGGGTTTCCCCAATGGAACCAAACTCCATGGGAACTGGCTTACATCTAGCCTATAAAAGAGGGGATGATCCCCCTTCAGTGAGGTCATAGACTCCTCAAAGGGGTCCGCGACATCTCAACAATCTTCTCTGTCATCCAGTTGGCCCTAGCCCTGGTCAGCTAGTCGTTTTCTCCTGCCTGACCAGTGCTCTGTTCGGGTTGGGCAGCTGCTCACGGGTGGTGTTCCCAACCACCGGAGGCATAGGCAGGGGCTGTGAGTCTTCTTGGAAGCACGGTGGGCTTCGTACGACCGTGCGGAGGTATAGGGAAGGAATAGAAGGCGCTGATAGGGAGGGTGGCGAGTAGGCAGCCATCGACCATTCTAGGATCCCTGCTCTGTAGAGGAAAATGAGGGGGACGGTGTGGGCTGTGCACGGGATGAAGACGAAGGGTGGAAATCTAGACCTGGGTGTTGGGTTAGGAAGATCGGTAGGCAGGATCCGTGAGCCAAAAAGTAAAGAGAATCACAATAAAAGAATAAGAAGGGACACATGGCGCTCGGTGATTGGCCATGGTATGTAAATATTGCAAATTTCATAAATTATTAATGGTAGCTCAGATCGATACATGCAATATATCAATTTTTCTCAGAACAATGTGAGGAATCCATTAAAAATAGATTTAGAAGCTAATTCATCTTGAAATTAGAAAAGTAGTGGAAGTTATCAACTTTAATGCTTTAATGATTAATAAACCCTAATTTGAGATGATTAATGTATTTAAAAGGGTTTTATGGATGATCAAAGTTAATATTAACATGTTAATTATAAAAAGGAACATTAAGAACAAAAAAGATGAACTTTGCACGTAATTGGTTTAATTTAGGGTTCCATGTGCTTAAATGAGCTTTAATGGGCCTTGAAACCCTAATGTTAGTAATTGTGACTCTTAATACTTTAATTATTCAATTCATGGATAAAGTTGAGATATGATGGTTCTAAGCTATTTTGAGTATGAAGGTTCCTAATTGTTGATAAATACCCTTAATATGGAAATTAGGGTTTTCTAAAGGTTAAAGGTGGAATTAATAATAAATAGATATAATTTGCTAATCCATAAGGAACCTAAGATTATAATTGGGCCTAATGATCTTGTCATGAATTAAAAAGGATAAAAATGGTAGTTTTAATGTAAAAGAGGCATAATGGACTTAATTGATGGCTAGTTGTACCTTTAATCTGAAATTAAGGTTAAATGTTGTTAAAGGATAACCTTAATATCTTTTTTGAAGAATAGATGAGATAATTAGGGTTTGAGAGTAATTGTATAAAATTAGGGTTTAAAATAGGTAAAAATGAAGTGAAACCCTAATTGCAATGAAAACCCTAAAAGTGGACTAGAAACCCTAGGAAGCAAGCTAGGTTTAATAGATCTTGATGGCATGATCAATAATAGGAAATTGTATGCATATTTCAGGATCTCTTTGTGTGCTTGCTTGCCTATTGGATTTCTTGCATTGATTGGATTAATTCTGTCTCAAATCAGCCTGACAAGTATGTGGTTAATTATGGTTAATCGCATTAATTTCCCAAATGGTTTCCCGGATGATTCATCACATTGAATGCAACTTATCTGTTTGGGTGTTCATACTTGCAAATCATAAAGTCACTATGATTATCACAATAATAATAGAAGTGTGTATTCTCGCACCTACATGCCACCCTGATGGAAGATGCAAAAAGTTCAAACCTAGGAGGGAAGACCCATGGGCACCATGAGTGGTGACCCCAGGCACCAAGCTCAGGATTGAGAAGGTGGCCTATGATATTGCATGACTAAAGGGAACCATGAAGGGTGACCCCAGGCACCAAGCTCGGGATAGAGAAGGTGGCCTTAAGTCAATGGCAAAAGAGAAACCCTACAGGGGGTAATCCAGGGTTAGGGCAAAAGTGGTGGAGAATGATACATTGAAAATGTAAATTGGCTCGTTAATTACTTGATTGTGATAACTAGATTATTAACCATATTTGTGAAATTTTGGTTGTCCCCACATATCGGCATATTTCGATATGCTGACCGATGTTTTGTTTGTCAGCATTTTAGGTGCAAGATTGGAAAAGGACAAACAATAAAGTGGCGTATGTGGAATTAAATAAGAATTAAAGTACAAAGGAGGATTAGTTAGAATAGACTCCAGATGTGGATAGCAGTAGATATCCAAGTTTTTGAAAAAGGTATGCAAATTTTTATTTTATTCCAGATTTCAATTTAGTTTAGTAGAATTTCATAATTATTATTGATTATTTGTTGAACCTTTTATCCTGTTAATTGTGATAATGGCTCTGACCTCTTGGTCTCCCTTAATTGGGGGTTATCGGGAGGTGGGGTTTGTTACACATCCTTATTCCTGACCTCAGAGGATGATTGTACTATGGGGATCATGTCGTCACATTGCACTGACATGGACTCTATCCTTCCTGTGATCGTGTGTTGGGAAATCTGGATGCATCAGAATGATTTCATTCACAACCGAAAGCAGCTTCCTATTAATAAATGGATCTCTTTCATCAAAGGTAGAACTCAAGCTATCCTTGCCCTCCCTACATGGACAGCCACACCTGCCATGGTGCATATCAACAACAGAAGCACTCCGTTGCTCAGTGATGCCATATTGCTAGTCGATGCCTCATACTGCTCCAATACCACTCTTTCCAGGATTGGAGTTCATGCCATTAACAAGCATGGCAGATTCCTACTGGGCCATGGCTTACCCTGTCATGCCAGCTCGGTGTTGGAAGAAGAAGTCCAAGGTATCATCAATGCTTTGGAGCTTTACAAAATTACAAGGTGGCGGTCTCCCACCATCCTGTCTGATGCCTCCACAGCAGTACTCATCACCACTGAGGTTGCATCTGCATCAACCCTATTCACCCCTCACCTACGTCGGCTTAGGAAGCTCTATGAAGAAGTCAGACAGCCATGCATTTTTCATATTCCTAGATCTCGTAACGTTGTAGCTGATCAAATAGCTCATTATTCTATTAATGTTAGTTCTACTTTTACCTTCCAAACCAATGTGCCCCTGTGGCTTTCTATGAATCTTGATGTTAATGTTGTGAACATTTTGCATGTGATAGAGAGAGGGATGAATATGAACTGAGCTCTACATTGTCACAAAATATATATATATAGTCTTATAGTAATCTCAAATCTTCCATGTTCCAATATGCATACATGATTGTGAGATACTTAGAAGATAGATTATATACATTATTTTTATACCTTTTTTTGGTTAGTAAAACTCTTGTTGCTTTTTTTCATTTTCTTTTGGTATGACTTATAATGGAACCAATCCTCTAACTAAGAATTGGGATAGAAAAGAAGATATAAAATATATACAAGAGAGGTATATATATACATGTATCAACTAGGAGAGCTAAAAGAAAGCCCAAAAATAGACCTCAGAAACCAAATCATCTTAGAGAAAAAACCCAGAAAACCCTAGGGTCAGGGACATCAACACTTCTCATCAAACTCTAACAAAATCACCCATCTCTGTCCCCCAATCCAAAGAAACTCGAGAGACCATATCCAGCAAGTAGAAGCAAAACTATTGTCTGACAACACATCTTGAAAAGAAAGAACCACTAGGATCATCCTTTATAAGAGGAAGCCAGATAAAAGGATCTTAAACCACCCGAAATAGAACATATTAATAGAGAGAATCAAAATCCAGCATGATACTTTTCCAAACCATATCAACAGACAATCTTTTCATATCATGTGCTCTTCTATTCCTTTCGAGTCAAGAATGGTACAAGATCAGAGGAAAAATAGTTTTGGATTTACAATCCCTCATACTATTCAAATCAGCCCAATTGCTAGGAGCCAAACTAATAAGATCATTACTAATAGTTTTCATCCATGGATCAAGAACAAAAGAACACCCAAAACTGATGTGTTCAGTACCCTCATATCCACTCATACATAAAAAGGAAATTGAGACCATGACAATCCCTCTCCTTTTGTTATAATCTGATGTAGGGAGTTTGTTGTGGTAAGATTTCCATAAATGAATTTGAGAATTAGCTTGACTTTTATAGCTCCAATTCCATCTAAAACATGGATCTTCATGGCCCTTTTCACTAATACTTTCCCATATCAACTTCAAACTAGGAGTTTTCATCACTTAACAGATAATATAATCCTCATCTTCACAACAAATATAAATTTGACACAAGGCATACAAAATAGCTTGAGAACATCTAGAATGTGGGATATTCCATTTTCTATTAGAAATAATAGTTCTCGGGTTAGCATTGGATGGGATCCTAGCTGTGAATATCATATCTCTGCCAACAATGTCACCAAGAAAATTGCTTGACACTCCAGGGATCTTGCCAAACAGAAAAGGATGTACCCAAAGCAACCTTGAATTTGATCAAAGAAAGAAGAACTGACTTGCTCCTCAAAATATTTTTGAACATCCATGAATGGTTAGAAGATTCAGGGATGCACATAAAGGATAGTGTAACGACCCTGCCTCCCAGTAACCCCCAATTAAGGGAGACCAAGAGGTCAGATTCATTATCCTAATTTCCAGATCAAACGTTCAACAGATAATCAATAATAATTATCAAATTCTACTAAACTAAACTGAAAGGTTGTAATAAAAAAAATTAACTTTGCATACCTTTTTCAAAAACTTGGATATCTACTTATATCCACATCTGGAGTCTATTCTAACTAATCCTTCTTTGTACTTTAATTCTCATTTAATTCCACATATGACACTTTACTGTTTGTTCTTTTCACTTGAACCTAAAATGCCGAAAAACAAAACATCAGTCAGAATAAAGCCGGTATGTGGGGGAAACAATAATCGTGCAATAAATAGTAACAACATATTGCAGTCAAATTTGATTTAACAAACAAATTTACGTTTTCAACATAACTTCTCAATCCATACATACCCTAACCTCTGCGCTATCCCTACAACAGACATGGATGCTACCTTCCTTATGGTAGTTCCCCATTTAACCCCTCATGATCCTACCTAACAGGTGAACCAATTTCTAGGGTTGAGTCACATGGCACTACCCATAGGTAGCCCATTCCTTAACTCATGTTGTGCTAAAGAGTTGCATGGCACTACACGTAGGTAGCCCAATCCCTAACTCTTGATAACCTGATGGTCCCACTTATCAAGTAGACCCTTTACTAGGTTACCCTTTTCATCATTAGCAAAGCCACAGACGAGGACCAGGATCTGAGCCAGTCATGTATGCATACTTATGGTGATAGTCATAGTCACTTTATAGTTGCATGAAATAAAAGTCATCCAAGCATTTATTTTCAAGAAACCGATAAAAACATCCGGGAATCACCGTTAAACTAAAGAGATTATCCATAAGTGTAACCACATACCTGTCAGGCTGATTTGAGATAGAATAATCCAATCAAGAAATCCAAATAGGCAAGAAAGCACATTATGAGATCTTGAAATATGCATACAATTTCCTATTATTAATCATGCCATCAAGATCTACTAAACCTAACTCGCTTCCTAGGGTTTCTAGTCCACTTTTAGGGTTTCCATTGCAATTAGGTTTTCCCTTCATCTTTTACTATTTTAAAACCTAATTATACAAATGATCACAAACCCTAATTATCTCAACATCTAATCCTTAATTTTGGATAAAAAGCATAATTAACCATCAATTAAGTCCATTAAGCCTCTTTTACATTAAAGCTACCATTTTTATCCTTTTAATCCATGACAAGATCATTATGCTCATTTATCATCAATTCATAGTTCATTGTGGTCTAATTCACCTATGAACTCCATTTATTACTAATTCCACATTTTATCCATTAGAAAACCCTAATTACCATATTAAGGGTATTTATTCATAATTAGGAACCTTTATACTCAAAATAGCTTAGAATCATCATATCTTATCTTTATTCACGATTTTGAATCATTAAAACCATTAAGAGTCACATGTACTAATATTAAGGTTTCAAGGCCCATTAAAGCATATTTATGCACATGAAACTCTAAATTAAACTAATTACGTGCAAGGTTCATCCTTTTTCTTCTTAATGTACCTTTTTACAATTAATAGTTTAACATCAACTTTAATCATCCATTAAACCCTACTAAATACATTAATCATCTCTAAATAGGGTTTCTTAATTATTAATACATTAAATTTGATAACTTCCATTACTTTTCGAATTGTAATCAGAAAAAGGTTTCAACTATATTTTTATTGCATTCCTCATGTTCTTCTGAGCAAAATTCATATATTATGTGCATTCATCCGAGCTACCGTTAATTAGTTATGAATTGTGCAAAGATTACCTTTTTGGACCAATCAGAGGATGCCACGTCACCTGCTACATGCAACGTTGCTCGGCAAGTTTGAAAACATTTCGAAAAGTCGAAACTATCCTCAGTTAAGTGGATGCTCCTTCAGCCTGTGGAGGGGCATTTCTATCCAATGCGCCTCCACCCTTCTTCAACGTCGTGCATCTCGATTGTTGTCGCTGAGTGCAGTCCTTGGCACGGCTCTTGCTCCCGATTTTGGACCCAAACTTCACCTGAACTGCAGCCCCCACCTCCACCGCACTCATGTGCACACGAGGCGCCTCTAAGCCATGGCTAAGATGGCCGGTTACTCACGTGCAAAGGCCACAAAGTGTGGCTGCTCTTGCAGCCATGCTGCTACTGCTACACATGGCTAGGGAGAAGGGATGGCCACCAAGCATTTCCCTTGAGGTTGTGGGAGTAGCACACCTTCGTCGCACCTTCTCCACGACCCTTCGTTTCTCCAGGATATGAACTACCCTCTCTTCTAGGGTTTCAAATGAAAAGAAGCAAGAAGAAGATGAGGAAGAGAGAGGAAGACGTGGGATCTCTCCTGAACTCAAATTAGGGTTCAACCCTTTATATATGGGTGGATATCCATGCCATAAGATAACCATCTATGAGTTAAAGAGCTCTTTTCCCAATAGGAACCCAAGTTCCTTCATTAGAAAGCAAGCTTCTCTCTCCTAATTATCTCTTTAATATTCTTTATTTCATGGATAATTAGAAATATGAAAATTATCTCTTTCATTCTCTTTGTACTTGCCTTTTAATCCATTGGCCATGAAATTCTTATTTCTTAAAGCAAATAGTATCTCTTTTTGATAAAATCAAAAAGTCATTAATGATATATCACATTATCTTCTTATTTTGTTTTAATTTCCTTTACTCTTTCGTTTTCTTCATTGGGACTCCTTGGATCCCAAGAAACTCTAATATTTCGAAATTCCCTTTTCAAGGATACTTATTATCCTTCTAGATGCATCTACATTCATTATTTCGCATTATCTTGTTTATTTCTTATTAAAATATCTCTTTTTGAGGATTTATCTTTATCTTTCTTTTTATTTTCCTCATTGGCAATCCATTTAACATTAGGAATCCTTTGGATATAAAAATCCACCAAGGGTAACTCAATTATACCTCTTTTCACTTATTTCCCACATTTTATCATTATTTTCAATTTCTTTCTTGATAAAGAAATATTTAATTGATCTTTTCTTTTCTTTTTGCATTTTCTTTTCAACTTTGGACTCCTCGGAACCCAAGAGGCACAAAATTTACCTTTGGATTACATTCTTTTACCTTCTAGAGGTTTCTACATTTTTCTTTTCTCCCTTTCTTATTAATAATGGAGTTCCTTTTGTCTTTTCCTTGTTATTGGGCCCAATAGCCAATAAAACCCACAAAACAACCAACAAGGCTATTGTAAATGAAAATCATTTATTCAAAACAAATTATATTAATATTTGTTCCAATATCTTTAATATGAGAAATTACCTTTCTCACCAAATGAACCCAAAAGTTGGGGTTGTAACATCCTTCCCCTCTTATAGGAATTTTGTCCTCAAAATTCCATCAAGCAAACAAACAATTTAGGATAAGACTTTTACATGTCCATCATTGGCCCCTATGTGGCTTTGCCCTATCCATGGTGCTTCCAAAGAACCTTTATCATCACATATTCCTTTCTCTGATTTCTTTCACCTTGGCATCTATAAACCTCATAGGTGACTCAGGTCATTTCAGCCTTCCTTGGGGCTCACTAGGTTCATTGCTCCGCACATGGTCTGGGTATCTCACATAGTGCTCTAAATTGGACACATCGAACTCATCACACATCACATTATCTTGAGGGGTAAGGGAAAAGTTGACCTTCTCCACCAAACCATGTCAAAAGAACCCATGCATTGAGGACTCAACTCTCTTAGCTATAACTTAGAGGGGTCATATTTTCATGTCACATATTCCCCCACAGTGAACTGCATGTCAGTCTACTTTGCATTAGCTTAGAACTCATGTCATCCCTGGGCTCCTTTCAGCCATTGCACGATCAAAGTGACTTCATCGCACACATTGTGGTCCTTTCTTGACCTTCATGAGGTCCCTTCACCAACATCATCTTAATGAAGTGGTGGCCGATACAACCTCCCTTGTAGAGCTTCTTTGCATCCCGATACTGGCTATGGTGGTTATCATCACATCTTATAAATGACAAGAACTATCTCTATGTATCACCCTGAACGAGCACGCATGCTCTCATCAGACCCTCTAGTATGGATCATACTAACCATTAGCTAGGGTTATAAAATGTACTAACATCGAGTTCTTCATGTATCTACTTCCACCTCCTGGAAGTGAATCTTTAGATTATACTCAAGAACTTTCAAATTCACATCATGATGTAGTTGAACCATCTCTCTCATATGTAGTTCAACCGGATCCTTCCCTTGAGTATTCTTTCTCTCTCATGTCATTTAGGTAAGGCGATCTACCATAACCCATATTGCATCTTGACCCTCCTTGGTCTAGGGGAGACTTACCACAACATCCATAGTGATGAACTCCCATTCCTTCTCATGGATTCTTAACTTCTATATCATTACACTGGGTTATTGGTGTTCACCCTTCACCTCCTGTCATGCATGGAAACATACCACATGCAACGCCATCTTAAGCATCCAAAGTACTACTGTTACTTACTATCTTTGTAGTACCACGGTGTATGGGGATCTTAAAATCATGATCTCTTATATGTCATGATTCCTCAAGATTGATTCCTCGAATACACTAAACCACTCTAGTCGGGTTTCATCACCTTATTTTCCAAAGAAGTGCATATGTGGTTCTACAACCATCCTTTTATTGCATCAAGGCCTAGGTTGGCTAACCAAACAATAACTAACTTGTTAAACAGATCTTGTTACATCTGAGTGTTAGCCAAACATATCTCTTTCAAACTTAGGGTTAACCCAAAAACCTCTTCTAGTCTCTATCTAAACTAGGCAGTTGCATCTCATCCAGAGCATCCATTACCACTTCACATCCTTAGGTGTTAGGTAATGTTGAAGACAAACACCTCCATGTATTCCACTCATTATCTCATCTCATCTCCAAGTCTACCTTCATCAAGAAACTCTGAGCTCATTCTCTTAGTTTTCGAACTCAACCTTGTATAACTCATAGCTCATGATAAAAACATCCTCATAAGATGACTACCTTATTTCTCTTAGTGTTGGTAAACCATCCATGTACTCCACAAGGGTATGTTATCATCTCTATCCTCACACCTCATAGCAACGTTCCAACTCACATCATCCTTATTCCTGGTGTATGGTATGCGTATTGTCCTATCTCTCACTCCCATAACAAGAGGAAATAAGCATTTGGCTACAGTCCAAATGTAGAGTTCTTCATGTTCTAAGAGTAGAGATGGTACATCCCACCTTTCCAGTACACCTTTAAACCTAAGTTGAAACATGCCACGTATGTCTCTACATCACAAACATCTCGATATCAAAGTTACTTCCATGGAAAACTGGTCTCGAACTTACTTGGGTCCACACACATTCCTTGGTCATCTTTTCTAGGCCTATAGGGTGCCGGCACTTTAGGGTCATCCCTCTTCCCTTATGCATCCACAGAGTGCCCTACTCATCTTCCCTTTGGGTCCCATGAGTTCATGAAGGTGATGAATCTCCTAACCCATGGCCCTCAGACAATGATAGTTGTTACCTCCCGACCCCATGGTCATGTGCAACTAGGGAATTAGGCAACTCCTACTTCCATCAGTCTTATCCCTACCTAACCCTGGGATAAACTTAGGATTCTATTATAGTACATGTCCAACTTAGAAATTTACCCAAGCCTTCATCATCTCTCTCTCTCTCTCTTTGCATTCATGGGTTGAGTTTCATCCTTTCATCGGGGTCATGGCAACCTGCCTACCTTGGTCAGGCCCCATACCGATTACCTCCATGGTAACACATCCACATGCACTTAGAGATGGTTATCTATGGGTCTATAGGTTCATTCTCATATCATGTACTTTTCACTTAGCTTCTAAAGATCCTATGAGACCTCTTTTAGGTTACCTTAAACCAGCAAAACGGGTATACACTCTAGAAGAGGGTCTCTCTCCCAGGATGGGAGGAAACTACATCTTGACAACAAAGGTCACAAACGTCCTTAGGTTTAGGGTTTACATCCACATGAGAATGCTTAACCCAGCAGCTACTAAGGCACAAGTAGACCACCTACTAAACCATGCTAGGTCATACTTATTCTCTCTTTCCTCAATGCTAGATCAAGATCATACCTTCCCATGTCATCAACTTAGATGTGAGGGGTTCATTAAACATACCTTAAACTTAAGGGGTTTTCCTTTCCTCTAACCATGAGAAGTACCATGCTCTAATCTATAGAAACTCAAATCTCATCAGAAGCATCAGGTACACCACTTACCCTCTTAGGCCTAGGAACCCTAGGTTCACTTTTGGGTGACAAAGTGCATGCTCAGCCTCTTAACCACGAATAAGGCATGACATGCACTTCCTGTCATCCTTCTATTCGAGCAACAATTTAGAGTTGAGTCCTCCTTAAGGACCACCAACAAGGTACAAGGCCTCACAACCTATTACTAAACCTCTCTAGGTCTAAGGAACTCTTCTTCCTATCTTAGAAGGTAAACACCTACACCATGGGCATATAGGTACTAGAAGCCTCATCCTCTCTCTAGGGTTTGGTTCCTTTAATGGCAACAAGATATCATCAACATCCACGGATCAAGCATGAGGCAACTACAATCATCCACTTAGGTCGTATCATCCTCAACTCCCCACTTTTCCTCATATCTCGGAGTATAGACTTCCAACCTTCTTGCTTGGGTCCTGCTCTCTCTCTCTCTCTAGAGCTAACTCCACAACCAGTCTTATACTAAAGGTCCTCTCTCCATGAAGATGGATCAAGCTCACAAGCATACCTCTACGTGGGTGAAGCCTATGTTCAAACTTATGTTTGCTCAAGGTTATCCCTAGACCTTTATGCTTATCTCATCATACTACCTTGGTCAGGGTTTCAACCTACAATTCGCACTACTGACGCATTCTGGGTGCCTACTATGCCATGCTCATATATGCGCATGGGGTTTCCATAGGTTCTTCTCTAACCTCATCAATGAAGGAGCTATCCTTCACTCTAACATACACAACCCTACCTAGGGTTGGGTTGCTAAAGGTACTAGGTCATCCAACTCCTTATGGCTCATTTGGCATCCCAAAGGCATGCCCATCCAAACACCTGGTCTACCATGACATCTAACTCATCATGTCATCTCACCACTTAGGGTTAGGGTTAGCATTAACCTCAGAGGGTGTGCCAGGTCTCTACTTTTAATGGAGGTCTCTACCTCCAAGACTGACTATCTTTACTTATCATCCTAACAAAAAGGTCTAGCCTCAGGTCTCTCCTGAGGGCATGACAACTTATGTCATATGACCTAAGCATGTATCTATTCTTTAGTTTATTGCTTAATCTATTAAGCTTATGTACATGACATCTTATTTACATGCTTTTCATTAATTTGTTGGAGGATTCCTTAAACCTTATCAACCTTACCCATCCCTCAAGAGGGTGAGGAAAAGAGAGAAAACCCTAATCCTTAATGTGGGCTCTGATCTCCAAACCATGACATAAACACAATTAAAACTTAGCGGAAGCGAATCGGTAATCAGCGGAAGACAAAATCACGGGAAATTAAAACTTTTCGAGATAAGAACTTGTATCCATAAAAACTCCTTTCATAAAGAGAGGTAACTGTTTACATCTCAGGATAATTACTTCTTGAGTAATTATCTACATCAAGATACAAAATCTCAAGATCACATAACACAAGACTCCAAGACCTGAGAGTACAGAGGACACATAGGACTGACTCTAACTACACCACATGGCAGGACAAATCTCCACCTGAGATTACTGCTGCCCCTGGTGCAGCTGCTGCTGAGACTGGTCACCTGTAGGCTGGTTCCTTCGTCTCCGACATCCACCTAAAAAGTTGAAGCCTACGGGGTGAGACAATTATACATAATTGTCCCAGCGAGAGTTATAACTCTTCGCCAGAAGCTTTATTATAACATCAAAGATTATTTTAAACAGTAAAGCCTTCAAAAGGTCAAAGCTATAACAGTTGCAGGTATAACAAAATCTCTACAATTTAGAAGATATGGAGAATATCAACATTATTGCAATGTAACATCAATCAACTAACTTGGAGTCGTCTCTAACAAGTTATACTACATGGTTGATTATGTTTTACAAACAACATTATGCCCTGTGGAGATGAGGCTTACCACTCATCCCCAACTGATCGCTGAGAAATCACATCAGTATCATACATAGGTCATTAAGAGAGCCGGATTCTCATGACCTTCACCTTCCTCAGTCAGTAAGAGGATCACTTGTAGGACATCTCGTGTCTCTACTACTATAGCTCACCAGGTAAAACTGGTCCTTCGCTATTCTAGAGTCACAGTGGCGTTCTGTACTCTCTTCGTCATCAGGAGGTTTCATATTTACCTACCACTGATACGGATATCTGTGCTTTCTTCGTCATCAGGAGGTTTCATGTTTACCTACCACTGATACGGTATGAAACTATAGTGAAGGATGGATGGATTACACATCTACATCACTTTCCTACACTAGGATGTAAGGTTCTACACATCCATGTACCCCACATACTCAAAAGTATGTGCTCCAGGAGTTCCCTGAGGAAAACCTGTTTCACCATCACTTAATTTCTGACAATGATGGATCTATGATCAGGGCTCTACATTATACTTGATTAGTTAGGTACATTCAGTATTCTTTAACAGCATACATTGTTCTTCAAACAATAACAGTAGCATAGCAGCTATAAAAGAAGAATACTAAATGTAACAGGCCTAACTCATATCAATCATCATTTCTCATTATCCTCATCACAAGTCATCTCTAAGGCATGACCTTGATGGTATTCATGGCTCTCATAGCCCATTATCAGCATAGGATGCCACTGGCAAGGCATCAGATTACTTTACTTATTCATAAGGCTAACAACATGCCTTTAATGAATATAACATCAACATCCATACCTGGATATGATTACCTTCATATCAGAACCTGCATGGTTAATACATCTGATGAAGGTAATGCAACAATAAGGAATGTACTTCCTACTCTTGTCATAAGAGTTAAATCTATAATTCATATCAAATAGAGTTTAATACTCAAAAGCATGCCATTACCCTTGAATTAGGGTTTACTATTCACATTAAGGTGAATTAAACTCATAACATCATCATGTATGAGTAACATCTTCATTGATGCTCTTGGATTAGTTAAAGGTTCATCATTTATCATAATTAGGGTTTCTATGACCTCACACAGGTGGACCATACCCTAATTATGCTCACTTATGTGCATTGGAGATGCTTTACTTGAGTTTCCACTTAAAAAGGGTACTTTCTCTCTCTAGAAGTACTTTCTCTCTCTAGAAGTACTTTCTCTCTCATCATAATGTTAGGTGATGTCAACATCACTCTAAAACAGGTTGGATTGAGTCATCATAGGCTAACATAGCCAACAACATCACCATTATGTGATTAGAGTTACTTCCTCTCTCTAGGGTACTTTCTCTCTCTAGAAGTACTTTCTCTTTCATCATACTAATGGTTGATGATAACATTAGACTAGATCAGGTTATATAGAGTCATTATGACTAAAAACATCATTCTCATGTAATTAGGGTTTGAATTGAGCAAGGTATAACTCAATTGACCTTTCAGGGGTATGTTGGTAATTCACCCCATTGATCATTATCATGGTCAAAAACCTTAGTCAAATAACCCCTTACTATCCTAGATTATCATTAGGGTTTGATTTGGGCAACATTGAACCATTTACATCATCAAATGATTGAATGAGGTCAACCTTGAATCACATTGATTGATTTCAATCATTAATCATCAATTGGGTTGAGATTGGTTGAAAGTGTTGACCGTTTGCCCACTTTGACCCTCCAAGACCGCGAGCCTCTTTCTAACTCCAAGACCGCGAGCCCCCTTAGGCTTCAAGACCGCGAGCCTCTTCAAGGGTTCAAGACCGCGAAGCCTCCCATTGGTTCAAATTAATGTCGAGACCGCGAAGACCAATTTGAGTTGAGTCTGCGAAGAGGTGTTGACCGTTTAGCTAGTTTGACCTCAGGACCGCGAGGCACTTCGCAGTCTTGAGACTGCGAGCCTCCTCTCGGTCTTGAGACCGTGAGCCCCCTCACGGTCTTGATACCGCGAGCCCTCTCACGGTCTTGAGACCGCGAGGCTCTCATGGTCTCAGCCGCTTGGTCCTTCAACAAGGCTCAAAGATGCAACCGATAATGTCAACCCATATTGAAGCCCTCAAATGGTCAAAGCTATGTTGACCACTTATGGATTTAGTTAATTAAGATTATGCATGATCACTTGGTCATTCAATTGACCCATAATGGTTAACCAATTATGGTTGAAATCGATTCAATTAGGGTCTATCAATGTTCACCCATCAACACTCAACAGTGTGCATCAACACAAGGTTGAACCCTTCAATTGAGCTCCAATTGGGCCCAAACTTGGCCCAAACGGTCTTGAGGTCATGTGGGTGGACCCCACATGGTATTGAGACCGTTTTCCCAAGATTTCATCAAAGTCTAAGGTGATTTTATAGGGGTTGAACCATGATTGAATCACAAAACAGAATTTTGATTAAATTGATAACTTATTTGCAATTGGGTCCTCAATTGGTCAAATTACTCAACCCTAGACCTTCAAACGGTCTTGGGTGATTGTCCTCTCGGTCTTGAGACCGTTTGGATGAGTTCCAAATGGTCTTGAGACCGTTTGCCCATCCAAATTTTTGGATTCTAGTGCAAATTCATCAAGGTCTGACCCATTGAGTTGATGATCATGTCAATATTTAATTGCAATGTAATTTGATGTAATTGTACCTTCAATTGGTCAACAAATCTTGACCCCAGACCTCCAAACGGTCTTGGTTGATTTCCCTCGCAGTCTTGAGACCGTTTGGTGACCCCCAAACGGTCTTGAGACCGTTTAGGTCAATCAACCCTAAAAACCCTAATTAGGTCACCATAATTTCAGTACTGATTTTATCTAGGGTTAGCCCTAGTATTCACCCTTCAACTCTTAGCCCGTTTGGAATTAGACCATAAAACTTGGTGAGTTGTTAATTAACATAATTTTGAACAGTAATCTCATACGGTCAACGCTTAGTCAACGGCCTTACACGGTCTTGAGACCGTTTGCCCAAAAAGGCAATTTCAGACCGTTTGAAAATCAGCAATTAATTCATTTAAAGTTGTGACTTAAAAAGGTCATATATCCCGATTCCTTTGGAGTTAGTCTCCCAAATTTTGAGGGTAATTAGCCTATATAATTAGGAACAGATTTCGTATACGTTCCACGCTCGGTCAACGGGGCCAAACGGTCTTGAGACCGTTTTCCCTGTCGCGGTCTCGAGACCGTTTGCTCACCTCGCGGTCTTGAGTCCGAGAGAGCAAACTGTTAGGACCGTTTAAGGAAAAGAAAAGCGGTGGGTTTTTCTTGGAAATCACGCCTTCATCTTCTAGCTCAAGAACAGTACAGATATCCCACGGGTTTGCTTGCAAAATAGCAGGTAAAAGTAGGGAAATACTAAGAGCTATCATTAAAACGCATATAAAGATGCACATAGTAAAGCATGGGTTTAGAGTTATAAAACCCGCCTAAAGCTTGCTTCTTGGTCTCCAAGCTTTCAAGCTCCAAGCTCTAATGGCGTCCTTGAGTCCTTACAGGTTGGCCAAGGTGAAAACTCCAAGGAAGGATGAAAAGAGACGGCTAGAAAGGTAGGGTTTCAAGAGTTAGCCATGAAGATGACCTTGAATTCGAGTTCTAACCATGGAATTAGGCAAGAAGAGGGGTTTAGACCTACCTTGCACCCCTTGGTCGTCCTCCTTAGCTCCAAGGCAGTCCTTGGTCGTCTTTAGTGAAATGAAACAGTAAGGGAACGAAGGGTGAGTTCCCTTGCAACTAAGGGAAGGAGAGCTTATATACATGGGGTAGGATTTTCAACATTAGTTCATAAGTTTCCCTTAATTCCAACTAAGTCCTTCCTTTATTACTTGCTCGTCCCTTCCTCTTTATTCTAAGGACAAACCTTATCTTAAGTTATAGAAAAGAAGGCAAGGAAGAACAATCTAATAATAAAGTTCATACTTAAAGGGATATTGCACATATACTCTGATTATTCAATCACAAAGCCTATTTCTTAACTTGATAACTCAATTGAGGTGAATTCCTCATCATTTCTTCTCTAAATGATGGCAAGAGTCTAAAAAGATACTTTAGATGACATTATTTACAAATTGCATCCCTTTATTTGGGTAAATTGCATTTTACCCCAATTTAAGGTTTCAAGCACTGGGATTGCTTCCACAGCTGCACCTTGGTGCCCTAGCTTGGGAAATCCCTCAAACTTTACCAAAAAGATTCTCATGATGTCTCATCATTATAGGAACATCTCAACATGTGCAAATTACAAGCTAACCCTTTTAACTGGGTAGATTGCACATAGGTCCCTGTATATCAAAACATTGCTACAACTTTAAAATAAAAAGGAGCAAATACTGAAATATACGTTTCTGGGAATTTAATTACATGCTCAGAGTTAATCACAAGGATTTAATTACATATTTAGGCAAAACACCTAGGGTTAATTCATAACCCAGGTCAGGGATGTTACAAATTATCCACCCCTTACAAGGATTTCGTCCCCGAAATCGATAAAACATACTACGAGAAAAGGGCAGGATACTTCCTTCTCATCTCATCCTCTAACTCCCAAGTGGCTTCTTCAACACCACGATGGTTCCAGAGGACTTTCACAAGGCTTATATCTTTCTTCTTTAACTTTTTAATTCGTTTATCAAGGATTGACACTGGTCCCTCCTCATAGGATATGTCATCATTCAATTCTACCTCCATAGGTTGTAGAACTGACTCGGTGTCTGGGTGACATTTCTTCAACATAGAAATGTGAAACACAGGATGTAACCTCTGTAATTCTTGGGGAAGCTCTAGTTTATATGCTACCTTTCCAATCCGTTCAATGATTGGATAAGGCCCCATATATCTAGGAGCTAACTTCCCTTTTCTTCCAAAACGAAGGACCCCTTTCCAAGGTGAGACCTTAAGACACACTTTGTCTCCAACCTGGAACTCTAAGGGTCTACGACGTTTGTCAGCATAAGATTTCTGCCTATCCTGAGCAGTCTTAATGTTATGTTGTATAACTTTAATCTTTTCCGTGGTTTGCTGCACCAGGTCAGGACCGAACAGCTGATGCTCACCAGTCTCAAACCAACACAAGGGTGATCTACAACGTCTACCATATAAGGCTTCATAAGGTGCCATATCAATACTATGCTGATAGCTATTGTTATAGGCAAACTCTATCAAGCTTAGGTGTAGATCCCAACTTCCGGTGAACTGGAGAACACATGCTCGCAATAGGTCTTCTAAGGTTTGTATGGTCCTTTCCGACTGTCCATCAGTTTGTGGATGAAAGGCCGTACTAAACCTTAGCTTGGTGCCTAAGGCTCTGTGTAACTGTTCCCAAAAACGACTGGTAAACTGAGGACCTCTGTCAGAAACTATTGTGACAGGAACTCCATGCAAACGCACTATCTCTTGAACATACAACTCTGATAACCTTTCAGTAGAATAGGTTGTTTTGACAGGTAAGAAATGTGCTGTCTTAGTCAACCTATCAACAATTACCCAAATGGAATCATGTCCTTTGCTTGTCCTGGGTAGGCCAACAACAAAGTCCATGGTCACATGGTCCCATTTCCACTGTGATATGGGTAAAGGTTGCATTGTTCCTGCAGGCTTCTGGTGTTCAGCTTTAACTTGCTGACACACGGGGCACCTCAGAACAAACTCTGCAACATCCTTCTTCATCCCAGGCCACCAATACAGATCCTTCAAATTCCGATACATCTTGGTGCTCCCTAGATGCATAGCATACATGGAAGAATGGGCTTCTTCCAGGACTAACTTCCTCAAGTTGTCCACATCCGGCACTATCATTCTTCCATTATAACAAGCTACTTGATCTTTTGAGTCATGAAAACCATCTTGCTTCTCATTTCCATACTCAGATCTTATATGTTGAACTGCGGCATCACCTAGTTGTGCTTCTTTTCATGGTTGATGTTGCTGATTTCCTACTCAAGGCATCTGCAACAACATTGGCCTTGCCTGGATGGTAATCAATTGTACAGTCATAGTCCTTGATTAACTCCATCCAACGACGTTGCCTCATGTTGAGCTCATGCTGAGAGAAGATATACTTAAGGTTTTTGTGGTCTGTGAAAATCTGGAATGTCTCTCCGTAGAGATAATGTCTCCAGATCTTCAAAGCATGAACCACAGCTACTAACTCTAGATCGTGTGTTGGATAATTCTCCTCGTGTTTCTTAAGCTGTCGGGAAACAAAAGAAATCACTTGTTTATCCTGCATCAACACACATCCTAGTCCATTTTTCAAAGCATCACAGAAAACTATATACCCTTTTCCTTGTTCAGGTAGCACTAGCACAGGTGCACTTGTCAACCTCTCCTTCAGCAGCTGGAAAGATTGTTGACACTTATCACTCCAAGAAAAAGGAACATCTTTCCGAGTTAACTTGGTCAAAGGTAAAGCTATAGAACTAAAGTTCTTAATGAACCTTCGATAATAGCCAGCTAACCCCAAGAAACTTCGAATCTCCGTCGGTGTTTTCGGTTGTTCCCATTGTAGAACAGATTCTACCTTTGTAGGGTCAACACGAATTCCCGAGGCGGATATTACATGTCCAAGAAAAGATACCTCCGGCAGCCAGAACTCACACTTGCTAAACTTGGCGTACAGCTTATGTTCTCTTAGCAAGGTCAAAACTTGGCGAAGATGTTGCTCATGCTGCTGGGCATCCTTACTATAAATCAGTATGTCATCTATGAAGACGACAACACACTGATCAAGGAAAGGTCGAAAAACTCTATTCATGAGTTCCATGAATGCAGTTGGTGCATTGGTTAGTCCAAACGACATAACCATGAACTCATAGTGACCATATCTTGTCCTAAAGGCAGACTTGGATATGTCACTATCTTTAATACGGAGTTGATGATATCCAGACCTCAAGTCTATCTTTGAAAAGACTGTTGCACCACGCAACTGGTCAAAGAGATCATCAATCCTTGGCAGAGGATACTTATTCTTTATTGTCACTTTATTAAGTTGTCTGTAGTCGATGCATAACCGCATTGACCCATCTTTCTTTTTAACAAACAAGACCGGAGCACCCCAAGGTGAAGTACTCGGTCGGATAAAACCTCTCTCAAGTAACTCTTGAAGCTGTTTCTTGAGTTCTGCCATCTCGGCAGGCGCCATCCTATACGGAGTTTGAGCTATGGGTTTCGTATCTGGGATCAGATTGATTTCAAAATCAATCTCCCGAGGTGGTGGTATACCAGGAAGTTCTTCAGGAAACACATCTTCGAATTCCTCGACTATAGGAACTTCAGCAGGATTAGAACTTTCCTTGGTAACATCTACCACATGGGCTAAGAATGCATAACATCCTTGCCTCAACAGCTTATCAGCAACCATAGCTGATACAAGACATGTGGGCAGAATCTTTCTTTCTCCTTGAAAGATCCATGTGCTGCTTTCATCAGCAAACACAGCCAACTTGGACTCACAATCTAAGACAACTCTATACCTTTCTAAGGTATCCATCCCGAGGATTATATCAAATCCCTGCATATCAAGTGGTATAAGATCCACTTGAATGCGATGGTCAGAAAAGAAAAGGATGCAGGGAGAACATACCTCCTGCAAAACGGCAGACCCACTCAACGGAGTCTCTAACAACAAACTATCTGCTCTATGGCTAACAGTCACATTGCAGTTACGAATCACTTCACGAGTGATGAAAGAGTGCGTAGCACCCGGATCAATCAGAACGGATACAATACAGGATGTAGACATATCAGAATATAAAAGTTTCATCTGACCTGCCACTACCCGTGGATTGACCACTGCCTCAGGTGGGTTCATAGCATAGAACCTCGCAGTCGCCGGATGTTGAGGTGGTGCTGATGATCCAGCTTGAGACACTTGTCCACGTCCTCGAGCTGCTCCTTGATGTTGTCTATTCTGAGATCCCTGTTGATTCTGTCTCGGGGTTTGTTGTGTCACACCGACAGGCCTAGAACGGCAATCCTTCATCAAGTGTCCCACCTTACCACAGTTGTAGCAACTCTTCTCTTGTTGTTGTGGTCTGGGTGGTCCAGTAACTGACACTGATGCAGAACTATGCGTCCCTTGAAGCGGTTGACTCCGTCCTCTACCTCTGTTTGGTGTCCATTGAGTTTGAAAATTCGATCTGGGTGGTGGAGGGTTAGGTGCAGAGAATCTAGGTCTCTTGGAATCCCTAGATGAAGAACCCTGGAACTGTGGATATCTTTTATGGGTTTGTCTTTTCTCAACCACAGATCTCTCTATCCTTCGGACTGACTCAACGAAGGTAGAGAATCTCTCTCTGTTTTCTAAGGCAGACACAGGGGTTGACATATCGGAATTCAAACCCTTCTCGAATCTTCTGATCCTTTCCTCATCCGTAGCAGCCATGTGCGGACAGAACCGCAACAACTCCATAAACTTAGCTTCATACTCACTAATGTTCATCATACCCTGCCTTAGTTTCTCAAACTGAGAGATCTTCTCATCTAGGAAGGTCTTTGGAAAATATCTATTGATAAATTCCCGACGAAACTCTTCCCATGAGAACTCTACTCCAGGTCTCTTCTGCTCTTCCATGTACCACCAGTGACCAGCACTGCCTTTGAGAAGATAGACATCATGTCTAACCTTCTCAGCTTCCGGAATCATAAGAATCCTGAAAGCCTTCTCCAACTCTGTCAACCATAAGTCAGCATCTGCAGGGTCGGCAGTTCCGAAGTACTCGGTAGCTCCGACACGACGAAGTCGTTCGAATGTCTTACCAATACCTTGTACTTCAGGCTGGACAGGTGCCCTAGGTGCAGGAATGGGCATCCTATCAGTTATATGTGTCATGGCAGTCATAAACTGCACGAACATCGTCTGTACAGCTGGATCACTCATGTCAGCTGGGTCGAACTGGGGTGGCTCTCTTGGCGACTCAGGTGCAGGTTGTTCTATTCTCGGAACTCTTGCACCACCTCGAGGTGCACTAGCACTACTCTCTTCCACGTGCTCATCACGATGTTCCAACATTCTTATGTATCTTCTTCTCCTGAGGAGCAGAAGATTCTATTAGATAAGGAAGGAGTACTAAAGGTAGACTCGACCTCCTAAGTCATATGCCTCTGTAGACTCGACTGAACCTGGAGCTCTGATACCACTAGTTGTGGGCTCTGATCTCCAAACCATGACATAAACACGATTAAAACTTAGCGGAAGTGAATCGGTAATCAGTGGAAGACAAAAATCACGGGAAATTAAAACTTTTCGAGATAAGAACTTGTATCCATAAAAACTCCTTTCATAAAGAGAGGTAACTGTTTACATCTCAGGATAATTACTTCTTGAGTAATTATCTACATCAAGATACAAAATCTCAAGATCACATAACACAAGACTCCAAGACCTGAGAGTACAGAGGACACATAGGACTGACTCTAACTACACCACATGGCAGGACAAATCTCCACCTGAGATTACTGCTGCCCCTGGTGCAGCTGCTGCTGAGACTGGTCACCTGTAGGCTGGTTCCTTCGTCTCCGACGTCCACCTAAAAAGTTGAAGCCTACGGGGTGAGACAATTATACATAATTGTCCCAGCGAGAGTTATAACTCTTCGCCAGAAGCTTTATTATAACATCAAAGATTATTTTAAACAGTAAAGCCTTCAAAAGGTCAAAGCTATAACAGTTGCAGGTATAACAAGATCTCTACAATTTAGAAGATATGGAGAATATCAACATTATTGCAATGTAACATCAATCAACTAACTTGGAGTCGTCTCTAACAAGTTATACTACATGGTTGATTATGTTTTACAAACAACATTATGCCCTGTGGAGATGAGGCTTACCACTCATCCCCAACTGATCGCTGAGAAATCACATCAGTATCATACATAGGTCATTAAGAGAGACGGATTCTCATGACCTTCACCTTCCTCAGTCAGTAAGAGGATCACTTGTAGGACATCTCGTGTCTCTACTACTATAGCTCACCAGGTAAAACTGGTCCTTCGCTATTCTAGAGTCACAGTGGCGTTCTGTACTCTCTTCGTCATCAGGAGGTTTCATATTTACCTACCACTGATACGGATATCTGTGCTTTCTTCGTCATCAGGAGGTTTCATGTTTACCTACCACTGATACGGTATGAAACTATAGTGAAGGATGGATGGATTACACATCTACATCACTTTCCTACACTAGGATGTAAGGTTCTACACATCCATGTACCCCACATACTCAAAAGTATGTGCTCCAGGAGTTCCCTGAGGAAAACCTGTTTCACCATCACTTAATTTCTGACAATGATGGATCTATGATCAGGGCTCTACATTATACTTGATTAGTTAGGTATATTCAGTATTCTTTAACAGCATACATTGTTCTTCAAACAATAACAGTAGCATAGCAGCTATAAAAGAAGAATACTAAATGTAACAGGCCTAACTCATATCAATCATCATTTCTCATTATCCTCATCACAAGTCATCTCTAAGGCATGACCTTGATGGTATTCATGGCTCTCATAGCCCATTATCAGCATAGGATGCCACTGGCAAGGCATCAGATTACTTTACTTATTCATAAGGCTAACAACATGCCTTTAATGAATATAACATCAACATCCATACCTGGATATGATTACCTTCATATCAGAACCTGCATGGTTAATACATCTGATAAAGGTAATGCAACAATAAGGAATGTACTTCCTACTCTTGTCATAAGAGTTAAATCTATAATTCATATCAAATAGAGTTTAATACTCAAAAGCATGCCATTACCCTTGAATTAGGGTTTACTATTCACATTAAGGTGAATTAAACTCATAACATCATCATGTATGAGTAACATCTTCATTGATGCTCTTGGATTAGTTAAAGGTTCATCATTTATCATAATTAGGGTTTCTATGACCTCACACAGGTGGACCATACCCTAATTATGCTCACTTATGTGCATTGGAGATGCTTTACTTGAGTTTCCACTTAAAAAGGGTACTTTCTCTCTCTAGAATACTTTCTCTCTCTAGAAGTACTTTCTCTCTCATCATAATGTTAGGTGATGTCAACATCACTCTAAAACAGGTTGGATTGAGTCATCATAGGCTAACATAGCCAACAACATCACCATTATGTGATTAGAGTTACTTCCTCTCTCTAGGGTACTTTCTCTCTCTAGAAGTACTTTCTCTTTCATCATACTAATGGTTGATGATAACATTAGACTAGATCAGGTTATATAGAGTCATTATGACTAAAAACATCATTCTCATGTAATTAGGGTTTGAATTGAGCAAGGTATAACTCAATTGACCTTTCAGGGGTATGTTGGTAATTCACCCCATTGATCATTATCATGGTCAAAAACCTTAGTCAAATAACCCCTTACTATCCTAGATTATCATTAGGGTTTGATTTGGGCAACATTGAACCATTTACATCATCAAATGATTGAATGAGGTCAACCTTGAATCACATTGATTGATTTCAATCATTAATCATCAATTGGGTTGAGATTGGTTGAAAGTGTTGACCGTTTGCCCACTTTGACCCTCCAAGACCGCGAGCCTCTTTCTAACTCCAAGACCGCGAGCCCCCTTAGGCTTCAAGACTGCGAGCCTCTTCAAGGGTTCAAGACCGCGAAGCCTCCCATTGGTTCAAATTAATGTCGAGACCGCGAAGACCAATTTGAGTTGAGTCTGCGAAGAGGTGTTGACCGTTTAGCTAGTTTGACCTCAGGACCGCGAGGCACTTCGCAGTCTTGAGACTGCGAGCCTCCTCTCGGTCTTGAGACCATGAGCCCCCTCACAATCTTGAGACCGCGAGCCCTCTCACGGTCTTGAGACCGCGAGGCTCTCATGGTCTCAGCCGCTTGGTCCTTCAACAAGGCTCAAAGATGCAACCGATAATGTCAACCCATATTGAAGCCCTCAAATGGTCAAATCTATGTAGACCACTTATGGATTTAGTCAGTTAAGATTATGCTTGATCACTTGGCCATTCAATTGACCCATAATGGTTAACCAATTATGGTTGAAATCGATTCAATTAGGGTCTATCAATGTTCACCCATCAACACTCAACAGTGTGCATCAACACAAGGTTGAACCCTTCAATTGAGCTCCAATTGGGCCCAAACTTGGCCCAAACGGTCTTGAGGTCATGTGGGTGGACCCCACATGGTATTGAGACCGTTTTCCCAAGATTTCATCAAAGTCTAAGGTGATTTGATAGGGGTTGAACCATGATTGAATCACAAAATAGAATTTTGATTAAATTGATAACTTATTTGCAATTGGGTCCTCAATTGGTCAAATTACTCAACCCTAGACCTTCAAACGGTCTTGGGTGATTGTCCTCTCGGTCTTGAGACCGTTTGGATGAGTTCCAAATGGTCTTGAGACCGTTTGCCCATCCAAATTTTTGGATTCTAGTGCAAATTCATCAAGGTCTGACCCATTGAGTTGATGATCATGTCAATATTTAATTGCAATGTAATTTGATGTAATTGTACCTTCAATTGGTCAACAAATCTTGACCCCAGACCTCCAAACGGTCTTGGTTGATTTCCCTCGTGGTCTTGAGACCGTTTGGTGACCCCCAAACGGTCTTGAGACCGTTTAGGTCAATCAACCCTAAAAACCCTAATTAGGTCACCATAATTTCAGTACTGATTTTATCTAGGGTTAGCCCTAGTATTCACCCTTCAACTCTTAGCCCGTTTGGAATTAGACCATCAAACTTGGTGAGTTGTTAATTAACATAATTTTGAACAGTAATCTCATATGTTCAACGCTTAGTCAACGGCCTTACACGGTCTTGAGACCGTTTGCCCAAAAAGGCAATTTCAGACCGTTTGAAAATCAGCAATTAATTCATTTAAAGTTGTGACTTACAAAGGTCATATCTCCCGATTCCTTTGGAGTTAGTCTCCTAAATTTTGAGGGTAATTAGCCTATATAATTAGGAACAGATTTCTTATACGGTCCACGCTCGGTCAACGGGGACAAACGGTCTTGAGACCGTTTGCCCTGTCGCGGTCTCAAGACCGTTTGCTCACCTCGCGGTCTTGAGTCCGAGAGAGCAAACTGTTAGGACCGTTTAAGGAAAAGAAAAGCGGTGGGTTTTTCTTGGAAATCACGCCTTCATCTTCTAGCTCAAGAACAGTACAGATATCCCACGGGTTTGCTTGCAAAATAGCAGGGAAAAGTAGGGAAATACTAAGAGCTATCATTAAAACGCATATAAAGATGCACATAGTAAAGCATGGGTTTAGAGTTATAAAACCCGCCTAAAGCTTGCTTCTTGGTCTCCAAGCTTTCAAGCTCCAAGATCTAATGGCGTCCTTGAGTCCTTACAGGTTGGCCAAGGTGAAAACTCTAAGGAAGGATGAAAAGAGACGGCTAGAAAGGTAGGGTTTCAAGAGTTAGCCATGAAGATGACCTTGAATTCGAGTTCTAACCATGGAATTAGGCAAGAAGAGGGGTTTAGACCTACCTTGCACCCCTTGGTCGTCCTCCTTAGCTCCAAGGCAGTCCTTGGTCGTCTTTAGTGAAATGAAACAGTAAGGGAACGAAGGGTGAGTTCCCTTGCAACTAAGGGAAGGAGAGCTTATATACATGGGGTAGGATTTTCAACATTAGTTCATAAGTTTCCCTTAATTCCAACTAAGTCCTTCCTTTATTACTTGCTCGTCCCTTCCTCTTTATTCTAAGGACAAACCTTATCTTAAGTTATAGAAAAGAAGGCAAGGAAGAACAATCTAATAATAAAGTTCATACTTAAAGGGATATTGCACATATACCCTGATTATTCAATCACAAAGCCTATTTCTTAACTTGATAACTCAATTGAGGTGAATTCCTCATCATTTCTTCTCTAAATGATGGCAAGAGTCTAAAAAGATACTTTAGATGACATTCTTTACAAATTGCATCCCTTTATTTGGGTAAATTGCATTTTACCCCAATTTAAGGTTTCAAGCACTGGGATTGCTTCCACAGCTGCACCTTGGTGCCCTAGCTTGGGAAATCCCTCAAACTTTACCAAAAAGATTCTCATGATGTCTCATCATTATAGGAACATCTCAACATGTGCAAATTACAAGCTAACCCTTTTAACTGGGTAGATTGCACATAGGTCCCTGTATATCAAAACAGTGCTACAACTTTAAAATAAAAAGGAGCAAATACTGAAATATACGTTTCTGGGAATTTAATTACATGCTCAGAGTTAATCACAAGGATTTAATTACATATTTAGGCAAAACGCCTAGGGTTAACTCATAACCCAGGTCAGGGATGTTACACTTAAGGTCCTTAATAGCATTTCAGTTGAGAAGGGATGAACAAGATGACAGAGTGCTAAAGGTATCTTATTTCGAGTCAGATCCTAAGACATCGACCAGGCAGTCACACTAATCCAGGAGTCCTCATATTTTGACTAGCGGTGCAGAGGAAAATCTTGCCAGCCCCCGGACATGATCCTTTTCTAGACACCTTTGTCTTTCAGAAAATCCTCTAATAACTCCCTTGGATTCTACATAGTTTGTAAAATTTAATAATTATTAAAGATTAAATGAGGAACCAATGCTCTGATACCAAATGTAAGGACCCCGCCTCCCAGTAACCCCCAATTAAGGGAGACCAAGAGGTCAGAGCCATTATCCCAATTTCCGGATCAAAGGTTCAATAGATAATCAATAATAATTATCAAATTCTACTAAACTAAACTGAAAGGCTATAATAAAAAAATTTAACGTTGCATACCTTTTTCAAAAACTTGGATATATACTTTTATCCACATCTGGAGTCTATTCTAACTAATCCTCCTTTGTAATTTAATTATCATTTAATTCCACATATGCCACTTTATTGTTTGTTCTTTTCACTTAAACCTAAAATGCCAACAAACAAAACGTCGGTCAGCATAAAGCTGGTATGTGGGGGAAACAATAATCGTGCAATTAACTGTAACAACATATTGCAGTCAAATATGATTTAACAAACAACTTTACGTTTTTAACATAACTTCTCAATCCATACATACCCTAACCTTTGTGTTGTCCCAACAGTGGACCTGGATGCTACCTTCCTTATGATAGATCCCCATTTAACCCCTCATGATCCTACCTAACAGGTGAATCAGTTTCTAGGGTTGAGTCACATGGCACTACCTATAGGTAGCCCACTCCTTAACTCATGGTGTGCTAAAGAGTTGCATGGCACGACACGTAGGTAGCCCAATCCCTAACTCTTGATAACCTCATGGTCCCACTTATCAAGTAGACCATTTACCAGGTTACCCTTTTCATCATTAGCAAAGCCATAAAGGAGGACCAGGATCTGATCCAGTCATGTATGCATACTTATGATGATAGTCTTAGTCACTTTATAGTTGCATGAAATAAAAGTCATCCAAGCAATTATTTTCAAGCAACTGATAAAAACATTCAGGAATCACCGTGAAACTAAAGAGATTATCCATAAGCGTAATCACATACATGTCAGGCTGATTTGAGATAGAATAATCCAATCAAGAAATCCAAATAGGCAAGCAAGCACATTATGAGATCCTGAAATATGCATACAATTTCCTATTATTAATCATGCCTTCAAGATATACTAAACCTAGCTTGCTTCCTAGGGTTTCTAGTCCACATTTAGGGTTTACATTGCAATTAGTGTTTCCCTTCATCTTTTACTATTTTAAACCCTAATTTTATACAAATGATTACAAACCCTAATTATCTCAACCTCTAATCCTTAATTTCAGATAAACGGCATAATTAACCATCAATTAAGTCCATTAAGCCTCTTTTACATTAAGGCTACCATTTTTAATCTTTTAATCCATGACAAGATCATTATGCTCATTTATCGTCAATTCATAGTTCATTGTGGTCTAATTCACCTATGAACTCCATTTATTACTAATTCCACATTTTATCCATTAGAAAACCCTAATTACCATATTAAGGGTATTTATTCACAATTAGGAACCTTTATACTCAAAATAGCTTAAAATCATCATATCTTAGCTTTATTCACGATTTTGAATAATTAAAACCATTAAGAGTCACATTTACTAATATTAAGGTTTCAAGGCCCATTAAAGCATATTTATGCACATTAAACTCTAAATTAAACCAATTACATGCAAGGTTCATCCTTTTTGTTCTTAATGTACCTTTTTACAATTAACAGGTTAACATCAACTTTAATCATCCATTAAACCCTACTAAATACATTAATCATCTCAAAATAGGGTTTCTTAATTATTAATACATTAAAGTTGATAACTTCCATTACTTTTCTAATTGTAATCAGAAAAAAAGGCATCAATTATATTTTTATTACATTCCTCGTGTTCTTCTGAGAAAAATTCATATATTATGTGCATCCATCTGAGCTACCGTTAATTAGTTATGAATTTTGCAAACATTACCTTTTTGGACCAATCAGAGGATGCCACGTCGCCTGCTCCATGCAATGTTGCTCGGCTAGTTTGAAAACATTTTGAAAAGTTGAAACTGCCCTCAGTTAAGTGGATGCTCCTTCAGCCTATAGAGGGGCATTTCTGTCCATTGCGCCTCCACCCTTCTTCAACCTCGTGTAGCTCGATTGTTGTCGCCCTAGCCGCTGAGCGCAGTCCTTGGCACGGCTCTTGCTCCTGGTTCTGGACCCAAACTTCACCGGAACTACAGCCCCCGCCTCCGCCACGCTCATGTGCACACGGGGCGCCTCTAAGCCATGTCCAAGATGGTCAGTTACTCACATGCAAAGGCCACAAAGTGCGGCTGCTCTTGCAGCCGTGATGCGACTGCTGCACATGTCTAGGGAGAAGGGATTGCCACCGAGCATTTCCCTTGAGATCATGGGAGCAGCACACCTTTGTTGCACCTTCTCCAGGGCCCTTTGTTGCTCCAGGATATGAACTACCCTTTCTTCTAGGGTTTCAAATGAAAAGAAGCAAGAAGAAGATGAGGAAGAGAGAGGAAGAAGCGAGATCTCTCCTGAACTCAAACCAGGGTTCTACCCTTTATATAGGGGTGGATATCCATGCCCTAAGATAACCATCTATGAGTTAAAGAGTTATTTTCCCAATAGGAACCCAAGTTCCTTTGTTAGGAAGCAAGCTTCTCTCTCTTAATTATCTCTTTAATATTCTTTATTTCATGGATAATTAGAAATATGAAAATTATCTCTTTCATTCTCTTTGTACTTGCCTTTTAATCCATTGGCCATGAAATCCCTATTTCTTAAAGCAAATAGTATCTCTTTTTTATAATATCAACAATTCATTAATGATATATCACATTATCTTCTTATTTTGTTTTATTTGCCTTTTCTCTTTCTTTTTCTTCATTGGGACTCCTTGGATCCCAAGAAACTCTAATATTTCGAAATTCTCTTTTTAAGGATACTTATTATCCTTCTAGATGCATCTATATTCATTATTTCTCATTATCTTGTATATTTCTTATTAAAATATCTCTTTTTGAGGCTTTCTCTTTATCTTTCTTTTTATTTTCCTCATTGGAATTCCATTTAACATTAGGAATCCTTTGGATACGAAAATCCACCAAGGGTAATTCAATTATACCTCTTTTCACTTATTTCCCACATTTTATCATTGTTTTCAATTTCTTTCTTAATAAAGAAATATTTAATTGATCTTTTCTGTTCTTTTTGCATTTTCTTTGCAACTTTGGACTCCTAGGAATCCAAGGAACCCAAGAGGCACAAAATCCACCTTTGGATTACATTCTTTTTCCTTCTAGAGGTTTCTACATTTTTCTTTTCTCCATTTCTTATTAATAATGGTGTTCCTTTTGTCTTTTCCTTGTTATTGGGCCCAATAGCCAATAAAGCCAACAAAACAACCAACAAGGCTATTGTAAACGAAACTCATTTATTCAAAACAAATTATATTATTATTTTTTCAATATTTTTAATATGAGAAATTACCTTTCTCACCAAATGAACCCAAAAGTTGGGGTTGTAACAGATAGTTTCTTCTAATATTTTTCACTAATCCACTTAACCCATAAAGAATCTTTCTTCCTTGATACTTCCCACACATTTCTAGCAAGACAAGCTTTAACCACTTCCTTGGTTTTCTTGAGACCTAGGCCTCCTTTCTTAGGGCGAGTAACAATATCCCAATTAATAAGATGCAAAATTATTTTCCCTTCAGTGTGACCCAAGAAGAAATCTCTAAAGATTCTATCGATCTCTTCATTGTAGAACTAGGAATAGGAAATGACAAGGCCCAACAAAGTTGCAAAGTAGACAGTAGAGATCTTACTAGATCTATTATGCCAGCCAGGGAAAGTAACCTTGCTTTCCAACTTTCTTGTCTCACAGTGATTCTATCAATAAGGGATCCACAGAACTTCTTTTTCAACTTACCCATGAAAAAAGGCAAGTCAAGATATTTAGCCTTTTCATTAAAGCCTTGATCAATATTTAATAATTGAATGATGTTGCCTACATTAGCATTCTTACCAAAAAAATAGAACTTTTGGAAAGGTAAATAGTTAGTCCAGTGTGAGCACTAAACTCATCAAATAAAGATTTGATGTTCGAAGAATCTTTCTCATCAGCCCTTGAAAAAATCATTAAGTCATCAGCAAACACCATGTGAGAACATCCATGACTCCTTGAAGCTTGAATAGGTTGACTAAGATTACATTGAATTCTCTTTTTCAACATTTCAGTGAAACCCTGCATAACAATCACAAACAAATAAGGGGCAATGGGGCCCCCTTGCCTCACCCCATTGCAGGGGTTGATGGACCTAGTTGGAGCATGATTAATCAACACCTGATAAGAGGTAGTTCTACAAATGACCTTGATCCATCTTATCCAAATGAAAGGAAAACCCATTTTGTATAAAATGGAGAATAGGAACTTCTAGCTAACTGAGTCATAGGCTTTAGTGATATCTACTTGGATACACATATTAGAATTAGAAGATTTCTTAAACTCACTGAGAATCTCATTGGTCAACAGAACTGCATCCTTGATACTTCTTCCTTTAATAAAATCACACCAATTTGAATCAATGATAGAAGGAAGGACTTGTTGGAGTCTATTTGCCATGATTTTGGAAATAATTTTATAGAAAGTATTGCAAAGTGTAATAGGTCTTCAGTTAGAAATGATAGAAGAAGCAGTACCCTTAGGAAGGAGAGTAATATAAGTTCTATTCACCTCCTTAAGAAAATTTCCTCTGCTAAAATACTCCTTAACCACATTGAAAACATCATCCCCGATAATTTTCCAAGAGCACTTGTAAAAGTGACCTTAAAACCGTCAGGTCCCGGACTTTTATCAATATTCAAATTTTCAATAACTTTGTCCACTTCCTCCCTATAAACTATCTTAGTAATAAGGTTGCATTATTCTTTAGATATAACAGGTCTGTTCCATTCACCATTCCATACATCACCACCATTTCCTTTACTAAACAACTCACGATAAAAATTGAGAATTTCATATTCAATAGCATCACGATCATGCTTCAGGCTCCCATCAATCAATAAAGATTTAATAGAATTTATTCCTCTTCTAGTTTTCAGAGAGGAATAAAAAAAATTAATATTAAGATTGCCCTCCTTTAACCATTGGACTCTTGAATTTTATCTCAAGAAAGATTCCTCAGCTACACAAGAAGCCCTAGCTTCTTTTCTTAGCAAAATAGACTTAGTTCTAATATCATCATTCAAAGGATTGAAGTCTACAAGTTTTTGAGCCTCGAGGGCTTTATCTTTAGCAATGGCAACTTGTTCAAAGTTATCACCCACGACCTTCTTGTTCCATCTCCTTAATTTGATTTCAAGGTTCTCAAGTTTTCTGTACAATTTGAACATTGAATGGCCATCCACCTTCACATCCCAGGCTTCCTTCAATAAAGATAAGTAGTCCGTATGATTTGTCTAGGAATTAATGAATCTAAATAGGTATCTAATAATACTAGGATCTCCCAAGAACAAACTGATCCTTCTGTGGTCACTCATTGTATTAGAAATGCATTCCCCATGAAAATTATCAAAACAAGATTGGAACATAGAGTTATAAATAACCTTATCAATCTTTGAAGTAACAAAATCATCACCCAAGTGTAAAAAGAACCATTCAAATTGAGATCAAACATACCACAATCAAAAACAAAATTATTAAAATCATCCATCAACTTCTTTGTGGGAGGTTGCCTACCAAGCTTTCTAGATTCCTTTTTAATAGCATTAAAATCTCCCATAATAACCCATGGCTCATTAGTATTATCATTTAAAGCTTCCAAGTCATTCCACAAACTAACTCTATCAGTATCACCATTATGACCATACACTACAAAGAGAACAAAACAGACATCCTCAACACAAACCCTGACATTAATAGATTGATCACCTCTGAGATTTTAGAGATACTGCAACTTTCTTTCCTCCAAAGGATAATGACTCTCCCGAGGACATGAGACATATGGTTATCCATCCAAAAATAATCAGGTTCGAGATTTATTAACTTTGAGCTTAGATTCATTGATAATGATAATATCTCCTTTCTCCCTCCTTAACTCCTCTTGGACACTCAGGGCTTGTTACTAATTCCCTTAACATTCCATGATGTTATGCAAAAGGATGAGATCATTGGGGCCCCCTGGATGTTAAACTGACAGCCTCATTATCTTTATTAATAATTTCTAAACCTCTAGGTTGTTTGGACATAGGGGAGAACATTGAGTTAACTACCCTGTGGTAAATTCCTTCAGAAAACTTGGTCCTACAGTCGGGTGGATGTATACTCATTCTTATCAGCTCATCAGTTGTATAAACCAACTCCTTAGAATTTGAACCCCCTGGAGAGATGCTAACAAACATAGAAATCAGAGTTGAAGGGGTCGATCTACTTCCATCCACAGACCTGGCTTGAGATACCAGCTCTTGATTGTGTTTCTTAGATAAATCATTAACTTTTACTCCCTCAATACTAGGATCTTCAGTGACACAAACATGTTCGATAGAATTTCTCACAGGAACAGTCTTCCTCTCATGCTCTTCCAAAAAAATTTCTGAGGTACCTTGGGAAGAACACTTTCCATATTTTGCTTACAATCATCAAGGCCTAAGAAATCATAGTAGGTACATCTGTAAGGATACCATTCATAGGAAACCCTGACATTGTGCTTGATGCCTTCACTACTCATTAGAAAAACATGTTCAGGAAACGTCACATTAGCTCCCATCAGAACTTGGATTCTTGCAAATTTCACACATACACAAGACCTAGTGTTCTCATCCATCTGCAATGGCTTACCCAGCAGCAAACCTATCCTCTCAAACATTCTAGTGTCCCAAATCTCCAACGGCATATCGAAGATCCTTATCCATACAGGAACCTATGATAACTTTAGTTTGGAGATACTACCACCAATCTTCCACTCCTTCTACAGCATAGGCTTGTTCCTCACATACCAGTCACTGAGAAGAGCATCATTTAAATCTTCTAAATTAGCGAACTTGATCAGAAAAACTCCTCCCTTGTTGAATAGTTCAATCGAACCACGCAGGTTCCAGATCCATCATAAATGATCAAACAAAGTAGGGATATGAGGCCAAAAATCCAAAATATACCTAATGAGACAATGCTTCCATCTACCTATATTCTCCTCAACTTCTTCCTTCAGTTACCAGAGTTTACCATTGACAATAGAAATCTCCTTTGGAAACAACATCAAAGTAGAGTTATTATTTCTCTTGTGAACTCCTTCCCAACTCATCAGATCTGAACTATGACACACTATGTGGCCGAAATTGTAGCTTCAGGTATCTCAGATGCACTTCTAGGTTTCCAAACCCTCGAAGCTTCCTAGGGAGGTGGCCTACGTAGGTGGAACTGTTCTATCACCTTTTCAATCACCTTCCCAGTCGCCATATACAATGCGGCCTACAAATAAATCTGAAGTTGCAATGCACATACTCTTTCTAATTTTATATTTATATATATATATATATATATATATATATATATATATCATTCACGTCATCAACATGTTAAACCAAATATATTATTATTCCTTCCTATATCAGGATTTTTGTTTCATTATTTAGTTTAGAGATCATTTTTATTTGTGAGGGAACCCCTCTCAAGCAAGACCACAAATGGACCCACCCTAGTCGGGTAAACCTTCATGTCTTCAATGGCGCACACACTAAGGTCCACAAACTTGCATGGTTGGTTGGCCTACGTGACAACCAATTCATTTTCAAGTAGTGCCTCTAGGGGGAGTAGAATTCGAGACAACAAGGGACCTGTGCTGCAACCATATGGGTGTTCTTCAATTTACAGATATTAAAAACATGTAACTACTCACTAATGGTTGAAGCAAGTTGATTTTGTCATGATGGATTCCCAATCAACCTTGTTGACATAGGTTGAATGCAACCTTGTTGTTTGATGAATGCATATTCATCATGGTTTTGGTCGCCATCCTTGGCCTAGTTTTGCTCTGATATTCACTCTTATTGCCCAAATCTTTCATAAACATATTTTCTTAGCTTGTTTGGGTTATCCTTAATTTTGGGGTGATTTATCCATAGTTTTAATTAACTTTGTGTCTTTGTGTAAGCCCATCGGCATCGGGCCCATCATCAAAGCACGTCCCCTTTTACTTTTCTTTCCTTTGTTGATTTGTCCCTTTTCCAATTTAATCGCAATCAACCCTAAACAGCGATTTGCTCTTCGACTTCACCAACACCTTGTCCCGATCTCTCCTAACTACGACCTGGGGGTCCTCAATGACCACACTGTGACCGCGGTGCTCATCTTCAGAACTATGACCTCTCTTCTCTCCCCGCGATCATCCTTCCTCTGTGATCGACCTACACTTCGACCAAACGCAGTGCCCTTCTCCTCCAATCTCATTTGTGGTCTACTCTCCTCATGATTGTGATCAATGCAGCACCAACAACCGCGATCTATCACACACCACGGCCATCTATAGATCATGATCAGAGTCTGCAATCGCGACCTCATCCTTCACCATCGTGACCTGCTCCCATCCAACCTCCTAGTCACAGTCTTTCTCTCCAACTTGTCTGCAATTTCCTCTGCGATCGCGGTGCCCTTCACTAACCGTGATCAGCATATACATAAGGTCCTCCACCTACCTGCACCGTGATCTTCTTCCCTCTACCATCTTCGATCGTGGCCTGCACCGCCCTCCATCATTGCGACCAGCACCATCATGACTCCACTCTAGAATTAGGACCTCTCCACAATCACGACTGCCTCCTCCCCTCGGCCTGAGGCTCTGCTCCATCATCTAACTACGACTACCAAGGCTAGAACCAAGAAATGCGACCCTTTTCTTTGAGATCACGACCTCCTGCGTTCATCAACACATGCGGTTCCAACAACTGTGACCACAGTCACCTCACATCCAGACCACGATCTCACCTCCTCTTCTCCCCTCTGCTGCTCCCAACTCGTATCCATCTTCCCTTCTACACTGTGCCCACCTGCTCACGGTGTCCATCTGCAACCCTAGACCTCGACCTCCCTTCTTGATCGCGGTCTATGCCATCACTTGACTTGATGCTAGCAACGCTCTCCCATTGTCCTTTCCTTAGAGATCGTGACCTCGTGATCTTCTCTCCGACAAACCATGACTAGGTCAAGTGCTCCAGCAATCGCGGTCAAAGAACAAAGAAACTGCGACCATGTGCACAACAAGTGCACCTGTGGTATATGCCATGAAGAACCGCGACCAATAGGGCAGATAACCATGACCTTCTATGACTCCAGCAACCGTGGTGCCTCTCTTCACCAACACCTCAATCACGATCTACAGTAGGGTCAACCGCGACCAAGGCCTAAAGGCAACAGGCCCGAGTATCCAGTTGTGCCTATAAATAGGCCCATACCCCCTACCATTTAGGGGGCTTCTCTACATGTTGTTAGGCTGCAGGTCTGTCCTCAGCCTATGGAGACGATATCCTCCACAGCCAGGCTGCGCCCAAGAAGCATGTGACCCTTGGTGTAAGCCACTCCACCCCATCCAAATCTAGATATGTTGCATCCACGCCGTGCCTACACCCCCATCACGTCCACGAGCTGCTCCTCCTGCTACGAGCAAGGACTATGAGAAGAGAGAGAAGGTGGAGAGGGAAGATTTTCCCCATCTACCATGGTGTTCTTCCCTCCTCGTCCAGATCTTCCCATACATTGTGTAGAAGACCATTTCTCCACCGAGCTATGATCATCTTCTTCACCATGCTCATGGTGGAATCTTCTCTCTCTCTTATTTTTCTTATTTCTCGCAACATGAGTGAGTAGTTTCCTTTCACTAGGGTGTGGGGACTAGCCCTGCTGCCCATGCTTATATGTCCTTTTGTTAAACATTCCATGGCATGTATATAACTTTTCATTTCGTTGTTAATCGTAGATGTGTGTTTGTGGATTGATCACCTGCTTGCATTTATCTTGTTCGTTCCTATGTTGTGAGACATTTAATATGTAGTATTTTAATGTCGATTAATGTGGTTGACTCCCTAGCTAGAAATATGATGGGATTCCCTGAGCTCATAAGTGTATGATCTATGTGGGGACGAGCCATCTATCCCATGGGGACACTTCTGTGTACCTAAACATCCCTCTGTGAAGGCCGCATCTTTAGTTGGATATATGTATCTTCAAAACCGTAAGTGCATGATCTGAATGGTGACGAGAAATCTGATGCTTAAGGTGATACTTACACGGACCAAAACATCCCTCCAGGAGGGTTTGTAATAGTTCTATTTGGATAGTTATATCTAGCTTGGATGTTTGTGATTTGACATGTTTGCATGTGTAGTGGTGGTGAAACTTGGGACCAATCCAGTGATCCCCATCATTAATCTTTAATCAACTTTTAATCCTGCTCTTTACTTTCCTATAATTAGCTTAATTAAACTCAAATCAATTTTTTTTCTAAATATTAGTCTTGATTCAACTAGATTCGACTAGTAAAAGATTCTTAAAAAATTTTGTCCCTTGGGATTCAATCCTCAACTATATTGTGATAAGACTCGTCTGCTTGTGGGTGGTATTATTGCACAAGGTTTTGGTTAAAAACTCAGGGATTTAAGCCCTGGGTGAGTTTGTTAGTGCGATAATAGACCACGTCAAATTCTGGCATCGTTGCTAGGGACAACGGAATCATCTAGTTAAATCTAGTTCTATTAAAGATAATTTAGGATTTTGCTTTTAATTTTGATACAATAGAGCATCTGCTTGAATTTGACTCTACTTCGTCCATCTTACTCCTGAAAGATCTTTCCATCCTAGGTACCCTCAAAGACTAGTGCATGCACCTCTCGAACAGTTCTGGCCTTGCTGCTTGCTGTGAACCTGAGATAGAAAGAACCTTTCATCATCAGAGTAGGGAAAACCAAGCTAGGATGGCACAAGAGGAGGAAATAGCTCGAAGGGTAGCTCAAGCCCTTAATGCACAAAGAGAAAGGCTTATGCAAGAAGCCAGAGCTGCAGTTCAAGAAAAAATCCTTGCAGCAGAGCTGCAGAAAGACCTTAGGGAGTTCTCAATCCCTAAAGCTATTGATGTTCACCACCCAGTGCAACCTCCTCCCATAAACGCTCCAATTTTGAGATAAGGGCATGTTGGATCACCTGGCTTCAAAACAACCCATTCTATGGTAAGCAAGGTGAAGATAGTCAGGAACATCTTCTGAGGTTTATTGATCTATGTGCTATGACAAAGCAAAATTGAGTATCTGACGATGCCATCAGACTCCGTCTTTTCAAATACTCTCTTGCTGATAGAGCTATGAGTTGGTACAACTCTTTGCAATGTGAACCCATCACCACCTGGGAGAAACATCAAAATTTCTTCCTAGAAAAAATATATCCTCCTTCTCTCACCTATGAAATTAGGGGCCGAATAACACAGTTCACTCAGGTCCCTGGAGAATCCCTTACTAAAGCATGGGAAAGATACAAAGAGCACCTACGCAAGTGTCCACACCATGGCATTCCTAAGAATCGACTCATCAAAATCTTTTATAGGGGTGTGGATGATGATATCAAGAAATTCTTAGACTCCTCATCTTGGAGAAACTTCATGCGTCAAAGCTATGATAGCGCATGGAAGGTTGTCACCCTTGGAGCTGAAAATCAAGCCAATTGGGGTAGACCCATAAGTAAAGGAGTGCTGAAGGTTTATATGGCAAAAGCTACTCCTGAGTACAAGTCTATCACCGAGTCTCTTAAGCTTCTAGTTTCCAAGCAAGACCACCTTGAATCATCTTTTGCCGCCTATGAAAGAAGACGTTCACCCCTCAACAAAAAGAACAAGTCAAGTCAGCTTCACTATTCTGTGAAGCATGTAAAGGCAACGATCATTCTACGCTGGCCTGTAATATCCTCTATGATGTTATTCTTGGCATTACTTGTGCCCAAGGAGATAATGGTCAAATGGAAAATCTGAATGTTGTCAACACTATCCCTGGTTAGGAGTATTATGATCCGAATCATAATAGGAACCATCTAGGTTTTCAATATGGAAATCCTTCAGGAGCACAAAACTCGTGACAACTTGGTTTGAATAATCAGCAATGAGGCCCGCCAGGATTCCAATATACCCAACAACAAAATTTCATAAATCAAGGGAACTTTAGAGGTAACTTCCAAAATATAAACTACAACAATTATCAGAACAATTCTCAGTTCTAAAATCCAAACCAAGTCCCCTATCAACAACAACAGTAAGGACAACAAGCCAATCCTATCTCTCCTGATGACAAGCTCTCAGCCATTGAGAAAATGTTATAGTTGTAGCACACTATGATAGCTAACCAGTAAGCCCATCAGAAGGCTATTGAATCTCAACTAGCTCTACTTGCGGCTAGCATGAAGCCACCTGCTGGTGCCTTTGCTGGCCAACCAGAGAACAATCCTAAGCACCCATAGCAATTGAAGGTTGTCACCACCAGGTCTAGAAAAGACTATTCTGATCCTCCTATCAAGGCACTTGTGGTTATTACAGATGAGGATGACTATGTGGTTGTCCAAGACTCTACAACATCTGAGTCTCAACCAAAAGAGCCAGCGACTGATGATAAGACAAACAAGCAAAGTTCTGAAAATCAACTACTACAGAAAAAGAAATACCAGAGCCAGATGTGCCAATATGCCAGCCTCGTATACTTTTCCCAGCTCATTTGAGGAAGACAAAGCTTGACACTCGATTCAACAAGTTCAAAGAAGCCATGAAGAAACTCCATGTTGATATACCCTTTCTTGATGCGTTGGCTGAAATACCAGCATGGACAAAGTACTTAAAGTCTCTCCTCACAAGGAAGTATATAACTGAGGAGTATGATACAGTGAAATTAGCAACAACCACATTTGATATCATCTAGAGAAAGATGCCCAACAAGTAGAAAGACTCAGGATCTTTCGGGATTTTGTGCCATATCGGTGACTCTTCATGTAAGAAAGGATTGGCCGATCTTGGTGCTAGCATCTCTATCATGCCACTTAGCCTTTGCAAAAGGTTGGGGTTTCCAGAACTGCTTCCTACCAGCATGACTATACAACTTGCAGACAACTCTGTGACTCTCCCCTTGGGAATCATTGAGGATGTACCTGTCAAGGTAGGCAAAGATTCCTATGTTCCGTGTGACTTTGTCATTAATGACACAAAGGAATATGTCAGATACCCTCTCATTTATGGTCGTCTGTTCCTTGCCACTGCAAGAGCTCTGATTGATATGGAAGCAGGAACCTTACTAATCAGATTAGGCAAAGAGACACTCGAGTTCAAAGTTTTTGAAAGTATGTGAAGACCAAGCATGCAAGAAGAAGTCTACTTGATTGAGTGCATAGAGAAGATGTCACTCCTTACGCAAGAGGATTATGAACAAGAAGATCCTTTAGGAGTAGCCTTGACCAATCTGAATGCAGACAGTTCAGTTGACGAATAGGTGACAAATTATGTTCACCACCTCGACACTGTTGAAGAAGATGCTAAAGATGAATTTGAGGAACTCAAGGCTGTGAATGTTATTGAAGAATCGTGTGAGAAACTAGAAGCCCCTAAAATGAAACCCCTACCCGAGGGATTGAAGTATGTGTTTCTAGATGATCTCAAGGTCTGCCTAGCCATTATAAATTCTGACCTAACAACCGAACAAGAAGAAAAACTCCTGATGGAATTAAAGGAAAGAAGAAAAGCCATCGGCTACAAGATGAGTGATCTCACCGGGGTGAGTTAAGAAAGCTTAGTCCAAACATGAAGGAAGTAGTCCATCAGGAAGTTGTCAAATTACTTACTACAGGGATCATCTATCCCATATCTGACTCACCATGGGTAAGTCATGTGCATGTTATCCCTAAGAAGTGTGGAACTACCATGATACGGAATGAAGATAATGAACTCATCCCCACTCGAACAGTCACCGGGTGGAGGATGTGTATTGATTACAGGAAGTTGAATAAGGCGACACATAAGGATCATTTTCTGATGCCCTTTCTTGATCAAGTCTTAGAACGGTTGGCCCATCAAGAATATTTCTGCTATTTGGATGGTTACTCTAGATTCTATCAAATTCATATACATCTAGATGACCAAGAGAAAACGAATTTTACTTGCCCTTTTGGAACATATGCTTTTAGAAGGATGCCATTCGGTCTCTACAATGCGCCTGCAACTTTCTAACGTTGCATGGCATCTACATTTGCTGGTCTCACTAAAACTGTAATGGAAGTTTTTATGGATGATTTCTCCGTATATGGAGATTCATATGACTCGTGTATAAATCACCTCTCCTAGTCCTTAAATGTTGTGAAGAAGTACATCTTGTGTTAAACTGGGAGAAGTGCCACTTTATGGTAAAAGAAGGCATAGTCCTTGGCCATAGGGTTAGCAATTGAGGAATTGAAGTGGACAAGGCTAAGATCGAAGTGATCTCCAAACTCTCTATCCCAACCAATGTAAAGGAGGTTCGTGCGTTCCTTGGTCATGCAGGCTTTTACAGAAGGTTTGTCAAAGATTTCTCCAAGATAACCAAGCCTATGACCAACTTGTTACTAAAGGATGCAGATTTCCATTTTAATGAAGAATGCATCAAAAGTTTCAACAACCTGAAGCATGCTCTTATGACAATACCCATCATCAGAGCTCCAGATTGGGGGAACCCATTCGAAATAATGTGTGATGCCAGTGATTACGCAGTCGGTGTCGTTTTAGGCCAATGTATAGAGAAGAAATAGCATGTCATCTACTATGCATCAAAAACCCTTGATGAAGCTCAGAGGAATTATGCAACTACTGAGAAGGAACTCTTAGCATTTATGTATGCCTTTGACAAGTTCAGATCCTACCTCATTGGTTCGAAGGTCGTTGTTTATACAGACCATGTTGCTATTCATTACCTCTTGAAAAAGAAAGATGCAAAACCAAGGCTGATCAGATGGACTCTCCTCTTGCAAGAATTCAATTTGGAGATAAGAGATAAGAAAGGTATAGAGAATGGTGTGGCTGACCACTTGAGTTGTATCCATACCCTGGATACAAAAAAGATCCCAATTAATGACTCCATTCCAGATGACCATCTCATGAAAGTCTTAGAAGCTACTCCTTGGTACTCGGACTATGTGAACTACCTCACCGCCGGTGTCATTCAACCTGAATGTACCAGAAATGCACTAAAGAAATTTATGCACGATGTGAGGCTATATCACTGGGATGAACCGTACCTCTTCAAGCTTTGTGTTGATGGTCTCTACAAACATTGTGTCGCTGAGGAAGAAGCCCAACTTGTTTTAGAGCAATGCCACTTGGGCCCAGTTGGAGGACATATGAGTTCTAAGAAAACTTCTTTAAAGGTTTTGCAATGTGGTTTCTTTTGGCCTAACATATCCAGAGATGCCTACAACTTTGTTCTATCATATGACATGTATCAGAGGACGGGTAACATTACAAAAAGAGATGAGATGCCACTTAAGCTATGGCAAGAAGTGGAGATTTTTGATGTTTGGGGAGTGGATGACATGGGCCCATTCCCATCCTCGCATGGATTTTGCTACATTCTAGTCATAGTGGATTATGTATCTAAATGGATAGAGGCCATACCAACAGTAACTGGTGATTCGAAACCTATCATCAGAATGTTCAAAGACATCATATTTCCCCATTTTGGAGTCCCACACACAGTGATATCTGACGAAGGTTCTCATTTTCTAGAAAGATGTTTTGAAGCATTGCTAAGGAAATATGGTGTAACACACAAGGTAGCCTCACCCTACCACCCCCAAACAAGTGGGCAGGTAGAGGTTTCCAATAGTCAACTCAAGTCTATCTTGGAAAAGACTATAGGTTGCAACCAAAAGGATTAGTCAGCCGGCGAGCAGTAGCCCAGCTGGTCGTAGCTCGGGGCCCCTCATGAAGGGTCATGGGTTCCACTCTCACTGGAAGCGCTGCTCGGAAATGAATTTCCCACAGCGTCAACCGGCCTCTGATGTGACTTATTGAGATATCGGTGTGCGGGCGCACGGGTCTCCTGGGTTTACCATCCCTGCTATCTGGGCCTCTGCCTAGGGGGTGGGTTTCCCCTGGAAATCAAAAAAGGATTAGTCAGTAAAAATCAATGACGCCTTATGGGCCTACTGAACTACTTTTAAGACTCCTCTCAGAACTACACCATTTCGACTGGTCTATGGAAAGTTATGCCACCTACTTGTAGAACTGGAACACAAAGCATGGTGGGTAATTAAACAATTTTGACATGAATAAAGCTGGCCAAACTAGGATTCTACAACTTCATGAACTGGATGAACTCCAAATGATAGCTTACGAGAATGCCAAAATCTATAAAGAACGCACAAAGTTGTGGAACGATGGTTGTCTGGAGAGGAAGGACATTCAAGTGGGAGACCAAGTTCTGTTGTTCACTCAAAACTGAGGTTATTCACAGGGAGACTCACTTCTTGATGGTCTGGACCATACATTGTCAAAAGCATCTACCCACATGGTGCCTTCATTTTATGGAGTGAACAGTCAGGAGAATTTATAGCTATGGTCTGCGTACCGATTCTCTACCTCCTTATTCCTGATGTAACTCGAGATAACTCGAGATTTCTTTCCTACTATTGCTCCCCCCGAATGTAACTCAGAATTTCCCATTTAAATGTAAATAGGATAGATCTTTTTATATTTCCTGTTATGTCAAAGAACAGAGGACAATCTGATGAAAACTAAGACGATCGATTCACGAGGAGGGCAATCTGACGACAACTGAGACGATCGGTTCAAGGCGTGAACCGATCGGTTGGCGATCCATACGACTGGCTCGAGGAGCGAGACGAGCGGGTGGGGACCTGAGGAGATACACAACGACCAGATGAACCGATCGGTTGGAGGAGCCAATCGATCGGTTGGTGGCATCCAACTGACTGGCCTAATGGCGAGCCGATTAATCATGGAGATGAGTTGATCAAACCCAAAACGAAAAAGCACAGAGTTCATCTTATACAGGTTTCATGTGATGTGGACCTAGATGACTGTGATTCCACTTGGCTTGAGGAATCACATTAGGATGGCCATAATCATCGCTTTTATCGTTTCTCATGTTTTCTATGGGATATAGCATGTATATGATACGTACTATGTATTATGGTGATTGGATATGTATATGTACTTATAAAAACCAAATTTCTCATTAAATATTAAAGTTTTAGATGCCTTCCAAATGTGTCACACGTGAAAAGCTTGATCGGCTAAGTGTGGACATGCCCTAGTGTGGTGCACCGTCTATCTCGTGGAAGCGTGAAGGATGGATATGTGGGTCTTCCCTAGCATGGTGCATATTCATCGTGTTGGCTGTGGGTCGGACATAACAAGGTGACCTAGATAGGATCTAGCACCTTGAGGCATGGAGGTGATCATGGCAAGGAGTTGCATATGACATCTTTCAAGAGTTGCATATGATGCAATTGGCAAAAGTTGTCTACCTAGAAGATCTAAGTTGTGGGTGACAGCCCTAGCTAGTCCATGACACAAAGGATTTCAGGATCTTGACCCACTAGAAGATTGTACACTGCAATCTTCCAAATTGATGGTGAGGTCTATCAATTTGAACAAAAATAGTGGGAGCGATAATTAATAAAGTCCTAATTATATCGTCAACCTTTCAAATCAATCAAATAAGTCAAAATTGATTTTTGGACTAAATTGCATATATTTCCTTTTGTAGTACAAATGACAACAAACAACAATCACTTTTCATTGTGATCGGTCCTTGAAAAGGACAAGCTGAATGGGACTAACTTCCACGACTGGTTCAGGACATTGAGAATTGTTCTCACTCAAGAGCGAAAGCTCTATGTCCTAGATACTCCATCTCTAGAGGAACCTGCTCCTACCACACCAAAGGCAGAAAGGGATGCTTATAAGAAGCATTCTAAAGATGCCATTGATGCAAAGTGCTTGATGTTGTGCTCCATGGACCATGAGTTATAGAGACAACATGAGAACATGGGTGTCATTGAGATGATTCAGCATCTCAAGAACATGTATGAAGATCAAGCACGGCAAGAGAGATATGATGTCTCCAGGGCATTGTTCAAGTGTGTCATGATAGAAGGAGATCCAGTTGGTCCACACATGCTCAAAATGATTGGGTATGTGGAGAACCTGACAAGACTGGGTTTTCCCCTGAGCCAAGAGTTGGCTACTAACGTGATACTGCAATCATTGCCAGAATCCTACAGTCAGTTTGTGATGAACTACAACATGAACAACTTTGACAGGCCATTGACAGAGTTGTTGGGCATGTGGAGGACAGTCGAGGCACAGATGAAGAAGGACAAGCCTAAGTCTGTGATGATGATCAGCAACAAGAAAGGCAAGTCCAAGCGCAAGGGCAAGGGCAAGGCTAAGAAAGGTTTTGTTGCTAGCCAGCAGCCCAAGTCATCTTCAACTCTCAAGGCCAAGGGAGGCGTTACCAAGAGAGGCAATTCCCACCAATGATCAAAAGTCGGGAGATTGGAAAAGGAATTGTCCACTCTATCAGGAAGAACTAAACAAGAAGGAGGAGACAGCCGTCTCCACCTGAAGGTGTCATGAAATAAACTTATAACACTTTTAAGGTATATGATACCAAGATATAAAGTGTAAAGCACCCAATACATGGGGCAAGAGTTGCCACCATAGATAGGAGTACTTTAGTTTATTTTCATCCTTGAAGGCATGTAATAGAGTTATGAACTGCTATTTCATATTTGCCAATGGATAGAAACACATTATTTTTTGCATATTGTATGACAATGATAGCAATTAATAAAGTTGATGTTTCAATCTATGTGGAAATGCCTTGTTTATCTTGTGGTACTTTGTGGTACTTGGTATGCGTAAGATAAAATGATACCTAAAAGTTATTGATAACTCAAACAATCAAATTAGCATAAATCATGAGAAGTTCATTTCTAGTTTCCATATGATGGATAAGCTAGACTCTTTTGGTTAAAGAACCAGTAAGAGACATGAATCTCTTAGACATGATTAATAAATCTTCACTAGTGGTAGTGGGAGAATGATTATCCTATTAGGTATAATACATGTGATGTATTTACATACCTATTGGAGCAAATGCTAATATTTCAAGCGATGTTTAGAGAAATACCAAATATGAATATCTTGAAGTGTTCAAGAATATCATAGATGAAGTACGAATTTGGTAAAGTGTTAATTCTTGATGAGATCAATGATTGAAATACTTGAACCAAATGTTTGAGATCCTTATGAGTGATAGTGTATTATTGTGAGCTCGTGATTAAGGCATGGTGATGTCTAAATCAAAAGGAGTCATACTCTAAGGAGTTAGAGGGTGATTATTAAATAGCTAAGTTCTTCTTAAATAAATAATACCCTAAACTAATAAAGGACATTAAGAATCACAAAGAGTTGTGAGTTCTTATATCCTTAACAGATACACCTCAATTATCTATGTGATGAGTTGGTCATGTGATGAGTCAACTATCTAGATGAATATGAGGAACCGGATTTTGAGTTATGGTTTATCCTAAATGACTTCCATGTGAACCATAAGGTATGACCTTGATGGTAGCACCCATTGGGATGAAATCCATATGTGCGAATGAGTCTTAAGCATTAAGACACATGGATAACATTTTGAGAAGGATGATGCTTGTTAATTGCAACTTAATGACTAAGAAATTTGGCATATGGATACTAAAACCGCATTCCTATGAGGAATAAAACCAAGGATGTGTACGTGACACAACCTATAAGGTTTATGAATCCATTAATGCAAATGAAGTCTATAAGTTACAATGAACTAATCAATGTGATTGATTAAGTACAAGCAACTTAGAGCTGGATCTTTACTTTGATAATATGGTCAAAGGGTTTGACTAATATGTCAAAGATAAAGAGAGATCTGTGATTTAGTGGGAACATATTCACATTCCACATGTTGATGTGAAATGGAAATGTTCTAGAATGGAAATCCAAAGTGGAAATTATCTTTAAGGAAGATAGAGATGTTTCCTATGTGATAGGAATAGAGATCTATAGAGATAGTTCTCGAAAACCTATAGACCTAAAAAGAGAAAGCATACATTGACAATCTATAATGAAGGGTTCAGTATGCACAGATTCAGTGGGAGAAAAATTTTCCATGTTACATGGAGTTAGTATCCCAAGGCCAAGTGTCCAATTCTTATGAAGAATGGGAACATTAAGAATAGATATGGATCTATCATGTATTTAATCATCCCATTATCTTACATGTATGGTCATAGCAAGAATAAAATGCATTCATCATCTTATATGTAGGACATGACAATATGATCCTAATAACTCATATGTGGGACATGACGAGTGGATGTCTGTCTGGTTCCAATAAGGGTTACTGGAATACCATGAGAACTTGATAAGTACTAGTTCTATGGAAATAAGGAAGGGTTCACTGTAAAGAGTTACACTGATGTGAACTTCTGAAAAGGACAGAGATTTAATCGCAATATATATATGGGATATATAAAATTGAATGTTTGTTGATAATTGGAAATGTTCCAATAAAGTTGTTTAAAAGGAAAAGCTGAGTATATGTGTGTTAGAGAACATTAGTGGATACTATATGGATCTGGAAGTTCATGAGATGAACTTATAGATATTTCGATCTTTGATGACAAGTAAGGAGTACTTGGTCATGCAATGTGGCTAAAGGTTAGTAAAGGAATACTAGATCACATATAACGGCAACTCCATCTCATATGTGTGACGTACAGCGAAGAGATGGGAGACATGCAGTTAATACCGACTTTGGAAAAGTGTTTCCATAACTCACTACGTAAGCACTAGAGCATAGTAACATGTGGGACATGTTTGAAGATCACTATGAATATGATTCAAGGGTGATTGGCTCACAGTGCAAGTGGGAGTCTGTTGGTATGTATTCCCTGAGAGCCAATCATGGGATGATTGGTGGGATGCATTAAGATTGATTTAATAAACATCAAAGGAAAGCTTCCAATTATTTCTGGTTTAGTCATATGAGATAATGATATAACATATTGAATGTCTAGATAATGACAGTACTCAATGACGTATGCTTTCAAGTTGAGGACTTGAACGATGAGATCATATAGATGCTAAGAGTTTGTACATTCTTATTATGTCCCAGTCGGATGTCATTGCAGAAGGTAGATAGACAACAATGACACACAAGACTAGATTGTGGTGTTGGTTGATGACAGAATCTCGTTAGTCATGATATTGAGATATCAAACCAAACACATAGGTACTTGTTAGAGAATAAGTGTACCGGACAGACCCACGTGAGTTTGACACATGGAACCATGACATGGTAGTCACAGTCAGTTCTCACAATGATGGTGGTGAGTGTGATTCTTTGACTTAAAATCACTACACTCAACACATGTCGTTCGGTACACTTTGACATCATCAAATGCAGTCCTAAAACATGGGTTGTTATAAAGGTGGTGATTGGGTCACTTTAACACATGGGGCTTTTGAGAGGTGAGTGATAGATATGGGATTTGTCCCTCCTGGGGGAGTTTGATATATGTGGCCACTTGATGAGTAGGATTGAGATAGGCATGCACGCGCATGTGTGAATTAGTATGCGATATTGATGTCATACATATATCCTCCAATCTACTCAAAGATCAAGAAAGTGAATGAATGTTGATAGGATGATTGTTCCATGCCTTGAGTTCATTCGGGATATCAGTGATAAAGGAATTATACATTCGTTGTAACACCATTCATAGATTGTAGGATTGTAAGTTGTTCTCCAACTTTCTATTTCACTTGGGTAGCACTGATGTGCGACTAGGCACCGCTCTTTGCTTGTGAAGTCATAAGTGTTATGGACTTTCACTACCAACATGAAATGGGCATGCAGGGTCATGCACTTAGGATTTAACCTGGAAGAGGAGTTTGTCCACAAACGATGTTTAAATTGATTACTAAAGGAGTTTAGTAGTTCAATTAAACACTTAATCGATTGATAGCTCAATATCATAGTGTTCAAGGTGTTGGACTGATTGATTAGAGTATCAGATTGATTGAAACTACAATTGACTGATTTTGCATAGTTTGCACTCTCAACCGATAGGCTCATATGATGAACTGATCGGCTCAGGTTGGTGAACCGATCGCTCATGTGATGAACCGATCAGCTCAGGACAGGCTGAACTGACTGGTTCAAGGGTTGAACCGACTAGTTCAAGGGTTGAACCGATCAGCTCAACTGGTCTAAACGAGCAAGTTGGGAAAGTCTGGTTGGCAAGAAATTTCTCTTCGTTTCACTTGTCCAATTTGATTGGAACAAGGATTGGTATTTGGATCAATTCGAAACAAAAGAGGAAAAGTCAATCAGAAACTGATTAGGACCACGAACCGATCGGCTCATGCTTGAACCGATCAACTCAGGTGCCCCAACCGATCGATTTAGGTGTGAATTGATCGGATCAGGTCCCCAACCGACCGTTTCATGCTTGAAACGATCGGTTCAGCTGGTGCAGTCGGTTGTTTTGTGGAAAATCTCGAACCCTTCTACTCCTTCTTTAATCCCGCATTGCGTGGGGTAGAGAACCCTGTCTCATGACCCTCCTATATATAGGGGTATTGGGGACTTCTCAAAGCACAACTCAGAACACCAGTTGCTCTGTAAAGTTGTCATTCTCTCTAGTTGTGGTAACTGAGAGAGCCCGAGCAAGTGCTACCCGATATGGGAGGCACAGCAAGGGAAAGACAACTATAGAAAAGTGACTCGTTTTAGGAGAGTGTGTCAGTGACTAGTACGCCGATAGGAGGGTATGACCCATTCTGGTGCCTTGTGTAACAAGGCGATCAGAGTTTTAGGTGGTCCGTGTGGACTACTACAGAGGCAGGAGACTTCTGCCGCTTGGAGGACAGCTGTCAATCCTGACAGTCCCAATGTGACCAGGAGCTACACAGACACTGTCCAAGACCAGAGGTGAAGACCACGCAATTCGTGAGGTAACGTCACCAAGCAAGCATCGGGACAAGGTATGTCTCTACAAACTATCCTTCCTAATGTATAGACGTTGACGCGATTCCTTTATACTGGGTTCGGGAGAAGAAATTTTTGTTTCCGCTGCCTTTTCTACCTCTCCTAAAACCCAACAGGGGCAATCCAACAGGGTGATCTAAATCACTTTATCTAAAGCTTTTGATAGGATGAATTGGGACTTCATCTGGGACACACTACAAAGAACTGCACTACCTACCCAAATAACTTAGTTGATAATCATCATCACCTCTAGAGGAATCACCGTTGCGTGGTGGCAACACACTCCCTCCTTTCATGCCCTAACAAGGAGTCTATCAGGGTGACCCCCTTTCACCTTACAACTTTGTTTTATGCATAGACAGGATGAGCCAAGACATTATAGCTAAAGAGTTTAAAGGCAATTGGAAACCTTTACATATTATAATAACTAACACATAAACCCATGTGTGCTTTGTTGATGACATAATACAATTTAGGGAAGAGTCCCTCAATCAAGAATCCACAATCATGAAGATCCTAGACAAATTCGAAAAGTCCTCATGCCAGTCCCTATCTGCGAAGAACACCATCATCTTGTTCTCAAAAAATAATTCCATGGCCAAAAGAAGGAGGATTTGCAATAAAATGAAAATTACTAAAATGCACAACCTAGGAAAGCATCTCAGAGTACCCATCATCCACTCAAGAGAAAACAAAAACACCTACCTATCAATCCTAAATACTATCAACTCCAAAATTTTCTATTGGGTCAATCACACCTTATCCATGGTAGGGAGAGTCACTCTCACCCGCTCTGTCTTAAACTCCATACCCAACTACATCATGCAGTCAACCCACCTTCTAATGGCTACTTGTGAATCATTGACCAGGCTATCTGAAAATCTGGGGTCACAATAACACCACAAAGAAGACACACACCATCTCCTGGAAAAAGATCATTACAACCAAAGCAGATAGAGGATTAGGCATCAAGATAGCCCATGCCCAAAATGAGGCTATCCTCTCCAAGAATGTTTGGGACACAATCACTCACAGGAAAATACATTGGATAGATCTTATGCACTCTAAATACGTCCACCTCAAAGACAAGGGAATCTCCACCGGTTCTAGACTCTGGAAATTCATTCAATCGAACTCAAATTCAATCGAACCACATGTTGGATGCATCATCCTAAATGGTACATCCACTTTTGTCTGAAATAACTGTTGGATTTTGGCTTCCAACACCCTAACCTAAATCCTAACAAGGTTATCCCTGGAGACTTTACTGATCTTAAGGTTTGATCAATGGCGGATGATGGGAAATGGGATATCAGTTTCATACATCATTGGTTTGATGAGGAAACCTACTTCAAGATTCAAAGCATGACTCCACCTTCTCCAACAACTAGAGAGGATGTATGGCATTTCATCTCCTACACAAAAAGTACCTTCAAGTTATGGATCATATATCAAGGGCTTATCAAGAAACAAAGTACCAAGACCTAGGGGTGATGAACAAGAATCTAGAAGTTGTTGGTTCCCCAACATACAACATTTTTCTTTGGAAGTACTTTCATGAAGGTCTTCTAACTAACCACAATAGATCCATTAGAGGTTTCACCTCCAATGAATATTGTCTCATATGTAACTGGCAACCTAAAATGATTCTACATGTCCTTGGAGACTGCCACTTCATAGCCAAGGTTTGGGAAGATATAACACTCAAGCATAACATAACCACATGCAACGATCCTACTCTAATGCAATGGCTCTTGAGGGATACCAAGAAAAAGCTCCTTGTGGATTATAAGATCCGGTTTACTTTGACTATCGAATTCCCATGGAAATCGAGAGATGAACACATCTTCTCTGACTTAACAATGAAATTTCCTAAAGCAATGTGTACATTACAAATACAAGCATCTATCATGACCCATGCTTTCTCCGATACAAGACTAGTCATATTGCTACCCCCAAATGTCCATTGGACTCAACCATTACCTAACTTTCTAAAGCTCAACATGGATGATGCGTACATCAAATGCCTAAATTTAGCTAGCACAAGCTTCATCCTTCAGATGTAAGTGGGCTATAGATCTGTGGAGGAGCTCAACCAACCTATTCTTCAACCACACTTCTTGTAGAGATACAAGCCATAATCAGGGGTACCAAATCCTATTCCAATGAACCCAGAAATATCATAGTTGAATCCAACAACCTCGTGGCCTGCAAGTACCTAAAAAATGTCACATTAGTCCTTCCTCATTTCAAACCCTACCACATAGAGGTGCAACACTACTCGCATAAAAAACCAATCTTACCATCTATTACAGAAGGAGATTGTCCAACAAGCTAGTAGATTCTCTTATGAAATGTGTTTCTAAAGAAAAAATCAATTATCAACAATGGTCTTTCTATCTTGAGTTCCTCTTCAAAATTTATGAAGATTACTTCCTCACTGTATCTAAACTGTTACATGCTAGCTGAGGGCAACTTGAATAATAACTAGATTGAGGCTTTATAAAAAAAAATAAAAATAAAAAATAATTGTACACCTCTTCCATATGTATCCTATGCTTGTGGCCCTATAGACTCAAATTACATTGACAGTGACATCTATAGTCATATTATGATTTCGTAAACAATATTTGGGATCCAAAATGACTTTTTTTCTAACTAAGTAATTGCATAAGTTGAAGAACAACTTCAACCTATTATCATGACCAGTGTTCAATGAACACATAATTTTTCTTTGATATCTAGATCGAGTCCAAGGCGCAAAAAGGTCATCTTCTTAATGTTCGATGTTTGTTTCTTCATTTAGGATAGACTATTTGAGATAAATGTGATCTCATCATCACATGTTGACTCAAATGAGCATGGTCATGCATTTCATAGTCTCACTCGTCGATTGGCAAGGATATCACTATAATTGGATGTATATATTCCATCTACATTATTCATAATATCCACATATGTCAATATGAATCCAAGCACTACCTATATGGAAACCCCAATTCAAGGTCACATTTAGTAGTGCTAAAGTACACTGAACAACTTGTAGACATTTTAGTGATTTCAAGTCTAAGGACCACAATCACCATTGTCACGTGAGATATGATTCAAACTACCATTAATGAATTCTATGTATCATACTCAAGGTGGGTCTGTTCAATATACTTATTCATTACAAGTACGTATGTGTTTGACATTATATCATGACTAATGAGACATAGTCATCTGTTAAAGCATACACTAGTCTTAATGTATTATTTTTCAATAATATCTGACTAGGAACTAATAAAAGAATGGATACTCTTAGCATACACATGATTTTTTAATCAATGGGCTCTAGAAGGGGGGGTTGAATAGAGCTTCACAATTCTCACAAAATTGATTACACCACCAAATTATATTAATTGTAGAAACTTAAACAAGTAGCAATTTGATGACTTAATCTAACATGCACAGCAAGGATGAGAGACAAGGAAGAGCAAGTACTTGGACAGGTGGTTTAGAGTGGTTTCATGTCCTAAACTTAGGAGCAATGTCAGTCCACTGCCTAGAGTGGATTAGTCTCTAGGATTTATAATATTAGTACTCTTATATTCCACAATAAGATTACAAGATAAAACAACCACACATCCAAGGGCTTAGTACCTCAAGAAAAGATCTTCAACCTATAGAAGGAGCTTACCCACTTGAAGCATGGAGTCTTCAGCCATCAACATGGACTTACCCACTCCTTTCTTCAAGTCTTATGCCTTCAAGGGATTACCTATCTTCCTTGAGTGTTTCCTTGCTTCTCTCCTTCACTTGGAGATCTGGAGCACCTATCTCCTTCACTTGGAGACCTGGAGCAGCTTTCCTTCTTCAACCTTGAAGAACAACACCACCTTCTCCTTCACTTGGAGAGGGATCTTCAACTATCTTCAAAGGAATGGAGGTTGGAAGATGGAGGAGAGCTTTTACATCAACACATGGAGTATCTCTCTTACACAGGAACCTATCTCACTCATACTCACGAATTTGACTTGAAGGTAGAGAGAGAAAGGGGCTCAAAGACTTAGAATACTCTCAGCTATGGTAGAACTAAGTTTGCAATGAAAGAGCAGCCTTGGAATGAACTCCAAGTGTCCTATATATAGTTGAGGGTGTTGCTTTGAGTTAGGTGAACTCTTGGGCCGAAATATAGTCATTTTCCTTCAAGAAAATGTCTCTATTTGCGATCAAATAACCCACCAACGGTCACATCACTTTTTTCTACAAATTCCGTACAGTGCAATCGGTCGAGTTTCAATAAAGGTAACTCGACCGATCAAGTAAAAGACAAAACTAATATTCAAACGGTCGGTCGAGTTTGTCCTGGGGAAATTTGACTGATCCCTGAAGATCATTTTGGTCAGCCACTTAATCATTCGAGTTCTGTGTAAACACAACTCGACCGATGCTATCTTCAGAAAATTGACTTAAGGATGATCGGTCGAGTTTTAAGGCTAGGAAACTCGACCAACCAAGTGCCTGAAATCAATTTTCTAAATTGCATCTAAAAGTGATCTAGCATTGGTGTTTTATGTCCCAATCAATTTTCTCACCTTAGTTACAAGTCAACTCATCATTACAAGTTATTACAAATATTTTCTAAGGTTATTTACATAGAAATCCCAAAATGCACACTTATAGCTATTTTGACTTGAACTTGACCCATTCTAGGGCTTTGGATTTTGGATCCTTTTCATGTACCTAATGCCTGCAAACAATCTTAAACACACATATTAGATACATATGAATGGAATGGTTAAGTCATTATCAAAATATAGGCAATGTATAACCTCTAGGTCAACATTCTCCCCCTTTCTGACAATGACAAACCATTCCTCAAGCATATTGAAAAGGATATGAAAGTTATACCTTTGCCTTGTGAATTAGGGGGATTCATGATACGAACAATGTGAATTGCTCCCCCTCAATCTATGCTTCCTCTAACCTACATGGTTAGTTTCTCTACACATAGCAATACCAATATACATGTAATGTGTAGTCCTTTGCAAGTTCACATAAAGGACAATGAATTGAACAAGAAAAGGATCTCATAAGCAAAAGCAATATTATAGCAAAGAAAAAACAATATGATTGAGTTTCAAGACATGAGCTATCACTTGAAATATCTCTCCCCCTTTTGACATTATCAAAAAGGTAGGGGGGTTAGAAGAGCAAAAGCTAGGTCTTCTCCAAAACTCAACCAAACATGTATGCAATGGATTTAACAACAGTTTAAAGCATATATCACACACAGATAAAAGATGACATACAATCCAAGTCATGATCAAAATATAACTCAAGATGGCACCAACGCATAGGATAAACCATAGGAAATAGCCATAGTGCACATCAAAGATATTACAACTCAGATATACGTCCACATACGAGCAACTACAAACACAAAGGAGATAAAACAAAGATAAGAAATAGTACATCTTAGAAGAATGTGCCAAGATATTTCTGATACAAAAGAGTCTAGAAAGATGTATATAATAAGCATGCTAGACTACAAACAAAGAAACCACCTAAACATCTAGGCTATCTATATCAACAATGTCCTCATCGCCAGGAGTGTAGTCATCATCCCCGTCAGAAGGCGGAGCAGTAGTGCCAGCATCAGAACTAGCACCATCACCATCACCGTCGTCGGAAGCATCCTCGTCGTCACCGTCATCAGCATCAGCATCATCATCCTTGGCCTGGTCTAACATCTCCTCATCAAAAGGAGGGTCAAAAGAACGACCAGGCCAGCGGGCATTCTGCTCAGCCCAAGACATACCAAGAGCGTGAAGCTCATTGGACTATGGGAAGGATGGAGCATAGTCACCCAAAGAAGCTAGCAGAGTGGCCAGGGGGCCAGCAGGTAATGGCAGAACAACAAGAACAGAACTACCAGCATCAAAAGGTGGCGGAGTAGCAGCGGAAGGCTCGACAGTAGGATAGTAATGCTCATATGCATATGAAGCATAGGAAATACCGTGGTATGGCTAGTAGGTGGGGTAGGGTGATGCACAGGATAGGTTCATGTGAGACATTATGGAACACAAATCCTGGTGCAGGTGGTCCTGAACCTGTTGATTGTACGCCTGTTGATGCATCATATAACCCATAAGGGTTTCATTTGACACATGAAAAGACGCACGACTGGGTCTAGGAGGAGGTTGCGGTGGTGGAGCTCAGGTGGAGGAGGATGGGGTAGCTAAAGCGGCTACAGAGGCGGAAGCACCAGAGGAAGAGGAAACACATGAACAGACTTTTGAAGGGTGGTTTCACTAATACAAACACCCTTTCTGGCGACCAGATAATGGAAGTCAGAAAAGAGACATTTTTTAGTGGTGAACTTGAAAAAACCACAGAACAAAGCCGGGTAGGGTGGGTGGGTGCCTTTGGTGTTCTTTCCAGTATCAAAGCAGGTCATGTTATGTAAGATATACCTGGCCCACTTGACACCGATATTGTTTAACAAACAATACATAATGACTGCGGTGTTTTCGGCAATGTTCGTTTGATTTTTATTTGGATGGACATTACAGTTAATCACCAAAGCCAGTATGTGCCTCTTTAGGTTGAGAGAGGAGGAGGGTAGGGTGGACTTCTTCTTATAGGCCACGTCAGGTTTCTTCACAAACTGATGAACATCTGGAAATGTCAATTCATGGTGTTTGTAAAAACCTTTCGGGTCAAGAAGATCGATGTACTCTCCATAATCCTTACGCCATGTGTCATTTTCCTCATCTCTAGAAAAACATACATTTAAGGTATCCTCAGAGAGTTGAAAACGACGACCGGTGATCATAGAAGTAAGAATTACTTGAGTATTCGGTGGTGGGATGAGCGAATCATAGTTCCAACGCATGTTGGCATAAAACTCATGAACAGCTTTAGTGCTTGACATGGAGTTGTGAAAGCAGTCATGTTCGATCGCTAGGGTGGACAAATGGTGTGAGTTGAGAAGGCGAGAAATAGAGGCAATAATCGCTTAATACCTAGGGGAAGGATTGATCAAAGCACGAAAAGGAAAAGGGCTCCGGGGAAGAAGGTCCTTGTACCTATTTACAGCTTCAACCGACACAAAAGAGGTGTTATCAAACAGAATCAAACGATTATTAGATGAGGAAGTAGGAGCATTGCTTGGAGTAGGATGTTTTCATCTATGAGAAGCCATGGAAATGAAAATGAGATGAAAAACGTGCAAACAAGCAATGGAAAACCTCAAATGCCAACCAAACACCACCAGTGACGTCGGGGGAGGTCACGATCAAGGTTTCTAGGTCGATCTAGGGCTAGGAGCGGGAGGTTTAGGGCAGGGTTTGAGAGCTTAGGGCTAAGAGGTGAGGAACTGGTCGTCTATTTTCTAATTGAGAGGGGGAAAAGACGGCCGATCCTAACTTTTAAGTTGGCTCAACCCGCGGATTGGTCGAGTTATATGTATGGAAAACTCGACCGAACGGTCCACTAAAGACTTGCTCTTGGCTCCTGATCGGTCGAGTTTCTTAGGATGAAAACTCGACCAATGGTCAACCTGACCTAAAAGTCAATTTCTTAGTTTCTAGCCATATACATGCCAATTAAATTTATTTTTCCATTCTATTATGTATCATTAACATATTTAGGCACATTTAGCTCATCGTTGGGCACTATTTTGCGATAAAACATAGAATTCGATAAAAACCCAAAAACAAGCAAAAACTAAGCATGTTTACAAGCAAGTTAGGCACATTTAAACATATATAAGCAAAAAACAAGGTGAAGAAATACATGAGCAAACATATAGGAAAGAGAAAACTAGCTAGATCACATGGCAATATCATTCAAATCAACAATAAGAAATTTAGATCGAATAAAGTTAAATTGATCTCTAGCTAGAGGTTTTGTAAAGATATCCGCCAATTGATTTTCCGTGTCCACATGTGTGATATAAATATCCTTCTTGGCAATGTGATCATGGAGAAAGTGATGGTGAACCTCTATATGCTTGGCTCTACTATGCAATATAGGATTGTAAGATAGATTAATTGTACTAGTATTGTCACAAAAGATAGGAGAAGCATCAAAAAATATGTTGAAGTCTTGGAGCATTTGCTTCATCCATAGGACATGTGCACAACATCTCCCGGCTGCAATATATTTAGCCTCGGTAGTTGATAATGCCACTGTACTTTGTTTCTTGGAGAACCAAGATACTAAGCATGGTCCTAGAATGAAGCAAGTGCCACTTGTGCACTTTCTATCAACCAAACACCCTGCGTAATCCACATCACTATATGATCTAATAGTATAATCCCTTGATTTAGGATATCATAGTCCAAAATTTTGGGTTTTGGCTAAGTACCTCAAAATCATGTTAATAGAAATAAGATGTGACTTCTTAGGGCTAGATTGAAAGCGAGCACACAAGCCAACACTAAACATAATATCAGGTCTAGAGGTAGTTAAATAGAGTAAACTTCCAATCATACCTCTATAGAGCTTCTCATCTACCTTCTCACCTTCTTCATCTTTGTCAAGTTTGGCGGTGTTGGACATGGGTGTATCTATCGGCTTCATGTTCTCCATCCCAAAGCGCTTAAGAAGTTCATTTGTGTACTTGCCTTGGTTGATGAAGTTTCCTTCTTTTGTTTGCTTAATTTGAAAGCCTAGGAAGAAAGTCAACTCACCCATCATGCTCATTTCAAATTCATTCTGCATAAGAGAACTAAACTCCTTGCAAAGATCAAGATCAGTCCCGCCAAAAATGATATCATCAACATAAATTTGAATTATAAGAAAATGGTTAGAAGTGTGTTTTAGGAACAAGGTAGAATCAACTTTGCCCATGACATACCCATTATCTAACAAAAAGTTCTTTAATTTCTCATACCAAGCTCGAGGTGCTTGTTTGAGTCCATAAAGAGCTTTTTGCAACAAATAAACATGATTGGGTAACTTGTCATTTTCAAAGCGCAGAGGTTGAGCAACAAATACTTCCTCTCGATTGTACCATTCAAAAACACACTTTTAACGTCCATTTGATATAACAAGAAATTTTTGTAACTAGCAAAGGCAAGTAACATACGAATAGATTCTAATCTAGCAACGGGAGCATAAGTTTCATCAAAGTCAATACCATCATGTTGGTTGTAACCTTGTGCTACTAACCTTGCTTTGTTTCTTACCACTTTTCCTTGCTCATCTAGCTTGTTGCGGTATACCCATTTGGTGCCAATGATTTTTCTATCACTTGGTCTTGGCACTAGAGTCCACACATGATTCTTCTCGAATTGCTCTAACTCTTCTTGTATGGCTAGGATCCACTCATCGTCACCAAGGGCTTCTTTGATGTTCTTTGGCTCTAGTTGGGAGATGAAGGCACCATCTACTTGTTCTTTGTTGTGAGTAGCTCGTGTCCTCACTCTCTCAAATGGGTTGCCAATGATCAACTCCTTGGGATGATTCTTTGCAAAGTGGGGAGTGGGATCCTTCTTTTCTTCTTCTTCTTCTTCTATCACCTTCTTACCTTTATTTTCGATGTTGAGGTCTTTTAAGATAGGAATCAAATCATATGCAACATCATTATCAATAACATGCTTTCCAACAATAGGGTTAGTTTCAATAAACTTAACATTGATAGATTCTTCAATTTTAGACAATTCAATGTTGAATACTCTATATGCCCTACTAGTAGTGCCATAGCCTAGGAAGAAAGCCTTATAAGATTTCAGATCAAACTTTTCAAGAGAATCCTTCGTGTTTAAAACAAAACAAGGACATCCGAAAACATGAAAGAAATTAATAGATGGCTTTCTACCATGCCATAGTTCATAGGAGGTTTTCTTTAAAGAAGGATGTGTAAAAACTCAGTTTTGCACAAAGCATGAGGTGCTAACGGCTTTAGCCCAAAACTTCTTAGGAGTGTCATACTCAAGAAGCATGGTCCTAGTCATCTCTTGTAGTGACCTATTCTTTCTCTCTACAACCCCATTTTTTTTAGGCATACGAGGAGAAGAGAAATTGTGCGAAGAACCAGATTTTTCACAAAAATGCTCAAAAAGATCATTTTCAAATTCTCCCCCATGATCACTACGGATAGAAACAATCCGATAAGAAGCTTCATTTTCAGCCCGTTTATAAAAGCTTGAGAAAACATCAAGAGTATCGCTTTTAGAAACGAGAAAGAAGGTCCAAGTATATCTAGAGAAATCATCAACAATAACAAGACAATACTTGGAACCATGAAGCATTTGTGTTCTCATTGGTCCGAATAGATCAATATGAAGAAGTTCAAGAACTCTCTTGGTACTCATGACTCATTTGTATTTGAAGGAGGATTTGGTTTGTTTCCCTTGTGTACAAGGTTGGCATTCCTCATCCTTTTCAAAATCCAATTTGGGAAGTCCTTTAACCAAGTCCTTTTTGCTCAATTTCTTCATTTGATGCATATTCACATGACCCAAATGGTGATTCCAAAGAGAAATATCATTTTTATCTACTACCAAGCATCTATTTAGTATGGGCTTAAGAGCATCAAGAACAATAACATAAAGATTACCATTTCTAGTTCCCTTATATATAACATTGTAGGAGAGGGAATCTAGAAGCAAGCATTCTAAAGAAGTAAACAACACAAGATATCCATTGTCACAAAGTTGACTAACACTAATCAAATTGTGATGTAGGCCATCAACAAGCAACAAATTTTTAATACATAGCTCATTTCTCACATCACCCTCACCTATGACCTTACCCTTTTTGTTGTCCCTGAAGGTTATCGATCCTCCTTTCTTTTTCACAAACTTGTTGAAATGGCTGATTTCTCCAGTCATATGCTTAGAGCAGCCACTATCAACAATCCATCTCTTTTTCACCTGCAAGAAAGAAGGATGTCGGAACCCAACTCAAACTTTGTGATCTGGGGTTTGCTTGGGGACCCATTTCATTTTAGGGTTGGTCCCCTTGGGCTTGTAAGGACAATAAGTAGAGTAATGGTCATCACATTTACAATGAACACAAACCATAGGGTTCTTAGAGCTGGAAGTCTCTCCATGGAAAATAGGATGTTCCACACTTCTTCTTATCTTTGTTCTTGCTCTTTTTCTTACCTTTTAGAGCAGTCCCATAATATCCCAAACCACTAGTACCAACATGTTTGGTAGAGTGTTCTAGGACATCATTGAGGGATTTCTTTCCCGAGAGAAACTTTTGCAAAGAAGATCTTAATTTGGCATTATCATCACTAAGGTTAATGATAGTAGTAGAAAGACTAGCAAGATCATCTCTAGCATGCAATAGGTCTGCCTCAAGATAGAGAGCTTTAGTATGAAAGGAATCTCTTTCTAAAGCTATGCTAGCAACTTCATACTTTGCAAAATAGGTCTAGAAGATAAGTCATTTATTTGAGCAAGCAATTTTGCATTTTCAGATTTAAGCAAAATAATTTCTCTTTGATAAGCATAAACTTCATTTCTCCTAGCATCATCCATGAGTTTGAGTTCCACATTTTTAGTTTTAAGAACATCAAGCTCATCTAGGCACTTTTGGTTTTCTATCTTAAGATCTTTAATGTTTTTAAGATATACACCATTCTCAACCTCTACTCCATTGTGTTCAAGCTCAAGGTCAAGAAATTTCTCTTGCAAAAAGTCTATGCTATCAAGGAGAACTTTTTCATTTTTATCAAGGATATCAATTTTAGCATAAAGATCATCAACTATCTTGCCTAACCTTTTCCTTTTAGATTTGCATTTAGTAAAGGATGATTGGCATTCATTTAGCATATCAATGATAGTTTCTTTAGGTTGCTCTAGCAAATTTACTTCACTTACCTTACTTACCTCACTTACCTCACATACATCTTCACTAGTAGAGGCCATGAGAGCAAGATGGCATTCTCCATCTTCAGAGCTTGAGGAGCTCGAAGAAGACTCCTCCCAAGCTGCATGGGTTGCATCTCTTGATCTTCTTTCTTTCTTGTCCTTCCTCTTGTACTTGCCTTCTCTCTTATGCTGCTTATCTTTCTTGTGGCTTCTCTTTTGGTGGCTCTTCTTGGCCTTGGGGCAGTCACTCTTATAGTGGCCTTTTTTACCACACTCATAACATCTTAGAGTTGAATAGGAGGGCTTGCTCTTGAAGTGTTTGCCCTTTGAGTAGTTTTCCTCATGCTCATTAGAACCTTCATCTTCACTTGAGGAAGGGTTGGGGGACTTCAAAGCAAGTTGTTGTTGTCGCACCATTTCTTCAATTTGTACTTTGAATGTTGTGTCCTTTATCTTCTTGGACTCTTTTTCTTCTCTCCTCTCTTCCTCTTCTTACTTGCCAATCGTAGGTTCATGGGCTTGGAGGTTACCAACCAACTCCTCAGTTGACAACTCACTTAGCTTGTACACCTCTTCAATTTAAGTAACCTTAGGCTCCCATCTCTTAGGAAGAGATCTCAAAATCTTAGAGTTGATAGTACCTCTGTCCATCACACTCCCAAGGGCTACCAAACCATTTAAGATGACATTGAGCCTAGTGTACATATCAGCCACTCTCTCATTCTTACCCATCTTGAAGTTCTCTAGAAGACCACCAAACATGTAGATCTTGGCTTCTTTCACTTGCTCGGTTCCTTCATAAGTGGCACACAATTTGTGCCATATCTCATGTGCGGTGTCCCATGAGGAGATCCAGTTGAACTCGGATGGAGTGAGGGAGGTGTAGATGATGCTCACAGCTTTGGCGTTGAGTTGAGCATGCTTCATTTCAACTTCAGTCCATGTGGTGATGTCCCCCTTTGGATCTTCATATTTGAAGTGGACTATCTTCCACATTTCATAGCTCACACCTTGAAGGTAGAACTACATCCTTCTCTTCCAATAGAGGACGTTAGTGCCGTCAAAGACTGGAGGTCTCATGGAGAAGCTTCCTTCTAGGTTCAGCGAACCCAGTGTCGAATCTCCCATCTTCTCCTACTTGTTGAAGTAGTTTGGAGAAGACCTGCTCTGATACCACTTGTGGGATCAATGGGCTCTAGAAGGGGGGGTTGAACAGAGCTTCACAATTCTCACAAAATTGATTAGACCACCAAATTATATTAATTGCAGAAACTTAAACAAGCAGCAATTTGATGACTTAATCTAACATGCAAAGCAAGGATGAGAGACAAGGAAGAGCAATCACTTGGACAAGTGGTTTAGAGTGGTTCCATGTCCTAAACTTAGGACAACGTCAGTCCACTACCTAGCATGGGTTAGTCTCTAGGATTTGTAATCTTGGTACTCTTATATTCCACAATAAGATTATAAGATACAACAACCACACATCCAAGGGCTTAGTACCTCAAGAAAAGATCTTCAACCTATAGAAGGAGCTTACCCACTTGAAGCATGGAGTCTTCAGCCATCAACATGGACTTACCCACTCATTTCTTCAAGTCTTCTGCCTTCAAGGGATTACCTATCTTCCTTGAGCACTGCCTTGCTTCTCTCCTTCACTTGGAGATCTGGAGCACCTATCTCCTTCACTTTGAGACCTGGAGCAGCTTGCCTTCTTCAACCTTGAAGAACAGCACCACCTTCTCCTTCACTTGGAGAGGGTTCTTCAACTATCTTCAAAGGAATGGAGGTTGGAAGATGGAGGAGGAGAGCTTTTACATCAACACATGGAGTAGATCTCTTACTCAGGAACATATCTCACTCATACTCACGAATTTGACTTGAAGGTAGAGAGAGAAAGGGGCTCAAAGACTTAGAACACTCTCATCTATGGTAGAACTAAGTTTGCAATGAAAGAGCAGCCTTGGAATGAGCTCCAAGTGTCCTATATACATATGAGGGTGTTGCTTTGAGTTAGGTGAGCTCTTGGGCCGAAATATAGTTGTTTTCCTTCAAGAAAACATCTCTATTTGTGATCAAATAACCCACCAATGGTCACATCACCTTTTTCTACAAATTCCATACAGTGCAATCGGTCGAGTTTCAATAAAGGTAACTCGACCGATCAAGTAAAAGACAAAATCAATATTCAAATGGTCGGTCGAGTTTGTCCTAAGGAAACTCGACCAATCCCTGAAGATCATTTTGGTTAGCCACTTGATCGGTCGAGTTTTGTTTAAACACAACTTGACCGATGCTATCTTCAGAAAATTGACTTAAGGATGATCGGTCGAGTTTTAAGGCTGGGAAACTCGACCGACCAAGTGCCTGAAATCAATTTTCTAAATTGCATCTAAAAGTGATCTAACATTGGTGTTTTATGTCCCAATCAATTTTCTCAGCTTAGTTACAAGTCAATTCATCATTACAAGTGATTACAAATATGTTCTAAGGTTATTTATATAGAAATCCCAAAATGCACACTTGTAGCTATTTTGACTTGAACTTGACCCATTCTAGGGCTTTGGATTTTGGATCCTTTTCATTTACCTAATGCTTGCAAACAATCTTAAACACACATATTAGATACATATGAATGTAATGGTTAAGTCATTATCAAAATACAGGCAATGTATAACCTCTTGGTCAACAATGATCTCATGTTTAGTCCTAAACCTGAAATCACATGTCACTGAGTCATTCATCCTTAGGACATTCTTATTTTTATTCATTATCTCATATTGAAGCAATTATAATAATTAGATTTTTCTTTATTAATAATCCAATTAATTACAAACTATTCCATTACAACCATCGTATGATTGGCTCTCTAGATATATTATTAACAACAGCCTTGGCCCACACAACCATACACACTTCACATGCTTTCACCTTCTTCTAAGAAGCAGATGCCATTGTCCCTACCCGAGTCATTAACTTTTGGCATAGTCAATAAACTGTCGTGCTCCCCTAAGGGTTCTGGCCTACTAGGAGCTCTTCTCTTGTCTGATGCTAACCCACCCATTTGAGATGTTGTCCCACCCTTTGTTGCTACTTGGCCTTACTATGCTCTTGACGTTCCACCATCCTTTTTGGTTGATCACACTTGAGGATGAGCCCCTAGTCTTCTATTTATGCTATCTTTTTTATTTTCTGCCATGTGGGTGTTTAAGGGCAACCTACCTCATGGTATTTTATCTTTCTATTGGGGTCTGGAGAGACCACTTTAACACCCTCACTTGATGGTTTGACATGGCCCCTTCCCCGTGCTTAGGTTTTATCTTTGAAATACTTTATGTCAACTCGCCCTATGAATGGGCCTAATAGATGTTGTTTTGACCCTTTTGTTTCCATCATCATGTTGGGCTTAGCACTTCTGGTGCATTCATCCTTCACAAGTATGCATATATTCATCATATGATGTACCATATTTCTCTAAGCATTATAACTGGTGGTTTTTGTTTGACATAACGTGTCTAGTCTAAAGATTACTCTACTATGAGGTCTTTAAATTACTCAACTATGGGGTCTTATGTGATCTTGGCTGAGAGGTTTAGTACGTGTATTTAAGTTTATCATGGATCTCGTAAACAAGTTGCATAGAAGTTGAATGAAGTTGTTTTAAGTAATGTAAACCACCATCCTTTGTCACTATCTTTGTAAAAAAAATAAACCATCTAAGCCTAACACCAACGTTTGTACATTTTTGTAACATATATATTTTTAAAAATCAACTCAAACCTAGTCAAATAGAAGCGGTGAACTGACTTGAGATTGCTTTTTTTAATACCAAGGCCAATATTAATATAAGTTGTGATTAAGTGAAATGCTATGTGAAAGCGCTTGAAGAGATATTTTACCTCAGCCGACATAGGCACTGAAGCAATGTTGGATCTCTCCAAACCAACATATCTACCAGAAAATTGAAGGAATCAAGTCGAGCCAATGACATAAAATAAAGGCTCTTGTCGGGAGGCAACCCGACCCTTACCTTAGATTTTTACTTTGAGTTTAGTTTTAGATAATGCATCGCAAGATGCAATCTTAAGTCCTGATAATTTTCATTTTTGAGATTTCAGATGGAGGACACACGCTAATTGGAATGCAACCACATTTGATGGTCCAACTGGCATGAGTTTTCCCCTCCATCTTGGATTTAGAGTTTGCTCAGGATGAGCAAATTTCTAAGTTTGGTGTGGAGGGTGGGTGGTATATACTTTACTTTCCACCCACCCCTATCTGCCTCAGACTTAATATTTCATCGTTGCAATTTCGAGCAATTTTTTTATTTTCAAAATTTTGAAGTTTCTACAGTAGTTTTGTTTAGAAACTTGATGAAGTTTTGACACTTTTTGTTTCAATCAAAGCCTTTATCTAGTCAGCTATCCCATTTTTCTATGCAGTTTTGAATCATTATACCCCCCTTACTCGAAGAAAAACCTCAAGGGGGACAATTTTTTAAACTAGCCTATGGTTAGAATTCACCGTGTGAAGCTTATGTATCCCAACATCATGATCAGTAAAAATGGCAAGTATTTGTCGAACTGAGAGGGATCAAACACATTGTACTTCCTAACTAACTAGTGGAACAATAGCATGGAATCCCCACCAAATCCACATCAAGTCATTATTTGAGCAGAGTATGATAAGGAGAACAACCCAATGCACTGAATTGTAAATCAAGTTGCATTCTGATTTGAACTCTCTTTTACACTTCTTCTATCATCTTCTTACCCCTCCATCCATCAAAAAGGCACAAAAATAGCCAAAACAGTGCCAAACCCTAAGTTCGGGGTGGCACACCACCTCTCTCTATATCTGCTTCTTCCATACCCCTCACTAATTAATAGGGGTGTACCACCAAGAAAAGATGCCAATGTGCACACACAAAATGCAATCTCGAGTCAAATAGTGGAGATATTCGCACAAAAAATACAATCAATGAAATTGCAAACATATAATAAAAATCTCGAGTCGAATCGAGGAGATATTTATTTCTTCCTTCCATACCCCCCTTCACTCCCTTTTCCACCTACTGGCACAATGAATGCCTACTTTGCCAATATCTTGAAAAACACCAGTGGCAGATCAAATGCACACTTGTTGTTCTGCGGGTATCTCTGGACTCTTATGAAACTTTTAGACATGCTAGATGTTAGAAAAGGTAGGGAGGAAGTGATGTTGGGAAACGAACTCAAGAATGAAGATATGGTAAGATGTGTTCAGTGGTCTCAGGAAGTTGAGATGCTTAGCCACACAGAGTAGAAGAGAAACAATCATGATGTGAAGATGAGGCAATCGCATGAGTTGAAAGTATCCGTTTGGCGACTATTTCAGATTTCGTGTTACTTGAGGATGAGCATCATTTAAGTTTGGGGTTTTTTGATGAATGCATATTCATCATGGTTTTGGTCACCATCCTTGGCCCAGTTTTGCTCTGATATTCGCTCTTATTGCCCAAATCTTTCATAAACATATTTTCTTAGCTTGTTTGGATTATCCTTACTTTTGTGGTGATTTGTCCATAGTTTTGATTAACTTTGTGTCTTTGTGTAGGCCCATCACCAAAGCGCGGACCCTTTTACTTTTCTTTCCTTTGTTGATCTGTCCCTTCTCCAACTTGATCGCGATCAACCCTAAATAGCAATCTGCTCTTCGACTTCACCAACACCTGGCCGCGATCTCTCCTAACCACAACCTGGGGGTCCTCAATGACCACACTATGACCGCGGTGCTCATCGCCAGAACTGCGACCTCACTTCTCTCCCCGCAATCATCCTTCCTCCGTGATCGACCTGCACCTCAACCAAATGTGTTGCCCTTCTCCTTCAATCTCTTTTGCGGTCTGCTCTCCTCACGATCGTGATCAATGCAGCACCAACAACCGTGATCTATCACACACCACGACCATCTACAGATCACGACCAGAGTTTACAATCGCGACCTCATCCTTCACCATCACGACCTGCTCCCATCCAACCTCGTGGTTGCAGTCTTTATCTCCAACCTGTCTGTGATTTCCTCCACGATCGTGGTGCCCTTCACTAACCACGATCAGCATATACCCAAGGTCCTCCACCTACCTACACCGCGATTGTCCTCCCTCCACCCTCTCCGATCGTGGTCTGCACCTCCTGCCATCATTGGCGACCAGCACCATCACGACTCCACTCTAGAATCGCTACCTCTCCACAATTGCGACCGCCTCCTCCCCTTGTCCCGTGGCTCTGTTCCATCATCCAACTGTGACCACCAGGGCGAGAACCAAGAACCGCAATCCCTTTTCTTTGAGATCATGACCTCCCACATTCATCCATGCCCTCGGTTCCAACAACCACGACCATGGTCGCCTCACGTCCAGACTGCAGTCTCACCTCCTCTTCTCCCCTCTACTGCTCCAAACTCGTCTCCATCTACCCTTCTACACTGCGCCCACCTACTCGTGGTGTCTATCTACAACCCTAGACCTCGACCTCCCTTCTTGATCGCAGTCTATGCCATCACTCGACCCAATGCTAGCTACGCTCGCCCACTGTCCTTTCCTTAGACATTGCAACCTCGCGATCTTCTCTCCTACAGACTGCGACCAGGTCAAGTGCTCCAGCAACCGCGGTCACAGCACAAAGGAACTGTGACCATGTGCACAACAAGCGCACCCACGGTATATGCCACGAAGAACCACGACCAGCACGGCATATAACCACGACCTACTACGACTCCAGCAACTGCGGTCCCTCTCTTCACCAAACACCTCAATCATGATCTGTAGAAGGGACAACCATGACCAAGGCCTAAAGGCAACAGGCCCGAGTATCTAGTTGTTCCTATAAATAGGCCCATACCCCCTACCATTCAAGGGGCCTCTCCAAACTCCGTTTGGATGCAGGTCTATCCTCAGCCTAAGGATACGGTCTCCTCCACATCCAGGCTACACCCAAGAAGCGTTCAACCCCTGGTGCAAGCCACTCCACCCCATCTAGATCTAGATCTAGATATGTTGCATCCACATTGTTCCTATGCCGCCATCACATCCACGAGTCGCTCCTCGTGCTGCAAGCAAGGACTACGAGAAGAGAGAGAAGGTGGAGAGAGAAGATCTGCCCCATCTACCGTGGTGTTCTTCCCTCCTCGTCTAGATCTGCCCAGACATTGTGTAGAAGATTGTTTCTCCACTGAGTTGTGATCATCTTCTTAACCATGCTCATGGCAGAATCTTCTCTCTCTCTTATTTTTCTTGTTTTTGCATCATGAGCGAGTAGTTTCATTTCACTGGGGTGTGGGGACTAGCCCCGCTACCCATGCTTATATGTCCTTTTATTAAACATTTCATGGCATGTATATAACTTTTCATTTTGTTGTTAATCATCAATGTGTGCTTGTGGATTGATCACCTGCTTGCATTTATCTTGTTCGTTCCTATGTTGCGAGAACTTCAATATGTAGGATTTGAATGTCGATTAACACGGTTGACTCCCTGACTAGAAATAGGATGGGATTTCTTGAGGTCGTAAGTGCATGATCTGTGTGGGGACGAGCCATCTAGCCCACAGTGACACTTCTGTGTGCCTAAACATCCCTCCGGGAGGGCCGCAGCTTCAGTTGGATATCTATATCTTCATAACCGTAAGTGCATGATCTGGATGGTGATGAGAAATCTGATGCTTAAGGTGATGTTTATGTGGACCTAAACATCCCTCTGGGAGGGTTCGCAACAGTTCTATTTGGATAGTGATAACTAGCATGGATGTTTGTGATTTGACATGTTTGCATGTGTAGTGGTGGTGAAACACGGGACCACCCCAGTGATCCCCATCATTAATCTTTAATCAACTTTTAATCCTGCTCTTTACTTTCCTGCCATTAGCTTAATTAAACTCAAATCAATTTTTGTTCTAAATATTAGTCTTGATTCAACTAGATTCGACTAGTAAAAGATTATTAAAAAATGTTGTCCCTTGGGATTCGATCCTCAACTATACTGCGATAAGACTCATCCGTTTACAGGTGGTATTATTGTACAAGGTTTTGGTTAAAAACTCAGGGATTTCAGCCCTGGGTGAGTTTGTTAGTGCGATTATAGATCACATCATTGTTGGGTCTCCCTAGATGCACATAGAGATGTTCTGAAGCATGAGACACCATGTGCAGGCATCATCACCCTCACTTGCTTGTCATGTTGAGACATTAGGTTGCCATGGTGGTGGACACATCCGTTGCACACCATAGGCATGTCGAGTGAATCTAATGTTGGTAGTAAGTGTTTGTTCATTCTCCCTTGCATGAGCCACTACAGGGGCATCAAAGAAGGTGTAGATGTGAATTTTGTGGAGCAAATGAAAATATATTTTGTAAGAAGTCTCTTTCCCATCTTGCAATCCTCCAAGTCATTGGGAAGGTATGTGAGGTGGGGGTAGTGTAATGTAGGTTGTCATATATTTTGCTAGGTGAATGAGTGGGTAATTGTTGATGAATTCATCATTTTGTCAGAAAATTTTAGATATGTTTCTACTACCGTCAATATGTAGGTACATGAATTGGAGTCACATGTGTGGTTTCTTTGGGACTCCTCCGGATGTTGTGGGGAAAAGGGAGTGGTGGTCTTGATATGGACAACTAGAAGCAAGATCTATAAGGTTGAAGTGAGATATTCTGAGATTGCAAATCATTAGTTAGTTCTCTCCTAGTTTTGTGTATCAGATCTACATGTACAAGAGAGAATTAAATCTTCTAGTCGTGGTTACGGTAGGTATTGATATTGATAGACAAAGGGGTGACAAAACTTATGCTTGCAATTTAGAGCGTTGTAATGAAGATGGTTGGGCATAGATAGAACATTTTGTGGAGTTGCAAATCTTGAGTTTCTTCTTGATTGATGTGTGTAGTATTTTATATAGTCAATGGTGTTTTTCTAGATTTTGGGTGAGGTCATGGTTAGGGGAGGCATGGTAAATAAGTTATAGATGGCTAAGAGTAGTCATGAAAAGGAGTTATGACTTGTAACATATGTACCATCATCTTGCCTACTGTAGTGAAGGTAGAAAAGGTAGTGGGGAGTTTATAAGGGTTGAAGACCATAGTAGAGATCTTCATTCAAGTGAGGGGCATCATGACAAACCCAATGTGATAAATCATGGGTCAACAGGTGAGGTGAAGGATAACCAGGTAATGAGGTACTTTGGTCCTTTCTGACCTCCAACAACTTGTAGAAGGAGAATAGGAATGGTTCTTATGAATTTATTTCATTGATTAACTCTTATTAAGTGGTGATAAATCCCAATTTTATAGTTATTTCTAACTTCTAAATGATAAACCCAATTGATCTGAGATTTTAGCTATCATTCTAATTTTTTAGTTAACTTACTTCTAAAAATAATAGCACCATTATTTATGAATATGAGATGGTTAACTTAATAACTCTCATAAATGATTTGAATATAAGGATCTATTTATAACATTTTATTCTTGCAAAGTCAAATCAAGGTAAGTAGGACCAATTACTTTGATTGTACTAATTGGTATCGGAATGACTCATTAACTAAAATTGAGAACATATTTTTTAATGTTATTTGAAAAAAGATCCATAGATTATTTAAGCACAAGAAATTTAGCATGTGAACTAACTCATTTTAAAATACATGATATTTGGGCAAATAATTGTATGATAAATGGAACTAAGGACCAATTTGCAAATAAGATCATGGTTTGAGAGTATTATAGCTCAAAATATTTAGTGCTAAAATTCAATATACACTACTCCACCACTTAAAAGTATTTTCCCCAAAATTCACAGGTCTGTGGTCTAATGTGCACTTCTCTCCATGCTTTAGAAGGGATTTTCATCAAAATGACCTAAAGTAGAGTAAAGGGTATGCCAACTAATATATAGCATTCTTATCTTCTCTTACACATCTTCCTACACTAATGTCTAGGTTTTTAACACTTACCGTACCCCTTTATGTGACTCTCATCTAGAGTTCTCCTCCGATCACCTTAATTGTGGCTTAGATTGGGAAAGCATTGATAAAATCTCAACTTAGGGTTTTGAAGTTAAAGATGATACATTTAATGAACTTGGACTAATCCCAGTGATCATAACGAAAGGGATATGTTGGATATAGTAATTAGGGTTTTACCTGATGTTAAAAATCTGATGGAAGTAGCATTAATACCCTTATTCCTTATCTAGATCCTAAACCCTAGAATAGGACCGAGTAGGGTTTAATCTAATTAAAGTGATGGTGACAATTTATGATTTATATATATTCAAATTAAAGCTGATTGCTTAGTTTGCTTGCTTGCTTGGATAATATGCTTGAAGTATATATTGCATGATAGTATGCATGGCTCACCATCGAGGTACGTGGTTAGCATTAGACTACCTGCCTTAATTTGGTGGTGTTTTCTGAGTGTTTATCGAGGATTGAACAAATAATTTGTTGGATGTTTATTTAATTCTATTCAATTATAATGACACTATTGTTATGTACTTTCACACTTTTGCATGCACCACACATACACATTATATTTTGATATGTTGATCCGTGTTTTTGTTTTCCAATGATTTAGGTACATGCTAAACATAAAAATGTCTAGGTCCATGATGAAATGGCATGAAGAGATTAATCTAAATAAGGAGGATTAGCTAGTAACTTCTCATACATTGTAATTCTCATGGTGAAAGTTCATGTAAGCATTTTGTAAATGATAAATGTTAATTAATGAAATTAATTTCTATTGATTAAAATTTGGATCCTTGGGAAAGTCTTAGGTAATGGCTCACATCTTTAAGGCCTTCCTTAATTGGGGTTTGCAGAAAAATGAGGTGTAACAGCAATAGTCTTGTTGGTATGGAGCAATCTTTTTTCATTAGAGGTAGACGGATTCAATACGTTTCTGTGGCAACACATCCCACTATCACACAGACAGCGAGGTGTTATGTGAAAATGTGCAGAAAACACCATAAATCACAAATTACCAAAAACATGAGTTAATTAAAACCAATTTCGGAAAGCAGATAAACCAAGAAACTATTACATTCAGATCCTCATCCTGCAAGAAAATAGATTATATAAACATTTACATATATTAGTACGTGTCCACAACTTAGGGGATCGGCTGTCTTGTCATCTCATGAGTTCATCACATGTTTAGACATACATAACGGCCCACATCCGGCCAGCAGCAGGATATATAAAGGATCAACAGCTATACATCGTGAAACAACGTCAAAACACTCCCAAGGACCTGAGAGTACAAGGATGAATCTAAGACTCTACTAAAAAATGACCAAAACAGCATGTCCATCTCTTGCCTTCTACTGCTCTTCTTGTTGCTCAGCCGCAACTCCACGACCACCACCACGTCTAGCTCGACCACCTAAAAAGGTTACAAACCAGCGGGGTGAGACACACAGTCCCAGCGAGAAACATAACTCCCCGCCAAAACCATAAAACCATAGAAGGATGAAAGCAACAATAGCAGGTAACTGATAAGGTATAACAAGAGCAGTCTATATAGCAAAGCTATTCATACCATCAAGCTTACCAGGATGTACGGAAGGCATATAACCAGATATCTCATTATGGAACATGATTAACAAGATAGGATTTACAAGATCTTACCATATATCATAAGGAACGTATGAGCAACTGCAAGTATAACAAGATTAACTACTCAAGCAAGGCCTCAAACAATGTCCCGTGTTTTGCCTTAAGCAGTAAATTCTATACGACTGGATTACGTATTATTATGCCCTGAGGAAGTGAGTCGTACCGCTCAGATCCAACTGACGGCTGCGAAACCCGGAGCCGGTGCCATACAAGGTCAATGGAAGAGTCGGACTCCACGACCTCCCACCTCGTGGTCAGTGCACGAGTACAACACAAGCAGGACCGCATTCTCATGCTTAAGTGGCCTCAGCCACAGGGTCAGCTCCATAGGCTACCCTTCCTCTAGCCCGCCTTGGTATAGGTCTCGGGGCTAGTATATCTGAGCCACGGGCCAATTCACCATGCTCTGAGCCATGAACGCATTCATGCTCCCATATCACATATCCTGAGCCATGGGCCTGTTCACCATGCTCTATACATATCCTGAGTCTGCAACCGCAGCTGCACTCAAATCCTCACTATTTTAGGCTAGGAGAAACCTCGCATATTCAACAATATGTGCTCCGGGTTAACCCGCAGGAGAACCCGTTTCACCATCACCAGCTCTTGACGATGATGGATCTATAGCCAGGGCCAACTACATGATATGTTCCACTGTGATTAGTTAGTATATTTTAAGTGGATTATTAAGGCAATCAAGTTGTATAGCATGCAGACTATAACAAGAATAAACAACATGAAACTCAATATCATGCTTTAACTGTCATCAACAGCATCATGATCCATCACAAGGATCCATCATTACATTGCCATGGGATCTCAATCCCTCATCACATAGTGCCACTGCCTCTCAAGGCTTACATCATCACCATGAGATAGCAATTCCAGCACTTTAGCCAAACTTAGGTCCTTAGACTAAAACACATCATGCATTTTATTTCATTATCAAGAGTAAGCATCAAAGCTGTGTTATTCAGACATATATACCTCATAGCCCTTTTACCTGGCTATGCATCTATATGAATCACCTGCATGCACAATCATTATGGATTAACAGAAGAATCATATTATTCAACATAAAGTGACATTGACGCTTATATACTTATCATTCATGCCACAACCTGTGACCTTAGACATAGGTCATCTCATTAAGCAAAGCATCTTATATACTTTCCATTCTCAGCATTTTACAGATAACTTAAGATGATCATAAATGCATGTAATACCATGGTAAGCTACATAGGTGCGGTCTATATATTCATTTACATCAAGCATATCAAGGATCACTATCATAAACCAAACGTGATTACATGAATGAAAACTAGCATAAAGGTTTTCGAGAAGGAACAGGACCCTCACCAGAAGCACCCACTACTCTCACCAAAGGTAGTATCGGGTAGGGTACTTTCCCATATCGCCCAACACTACAACCTCATCACGGTCAGGCCAACCAGCCACATAACGGCCAAACACTAAGCAAGGGTGTCGACTATCAGCTCAAGATGTATCGGGCAACACTAGGTGTCATGCACCTATGTGTATCGTGCAGCATGTGTCGTGCAACCACATGCATACTGTGCACAAGATGTATCGGGCAGCACCACTCGACAAGGCATAACGCCCAAGGGTGTAATTCAGCCTGTCATTAACCAGCTTACCCGTGATCTATCGGCCGACACAAGGCAAAGACTGAGGTGAGACGCCCGATACAAGACCAGATCACAACACCCCTTAACGTTCAAGGTGATAACAACACCAAGCAACCAATTGAGCTAGGCGTTTCGGGCAGGATACTCAACCAGGTGTGACGCCCGACACACAAGGGTAACGGGCAACGTTCTACTCATCCAGGTATAACAACCAGGGCATAACCTCAAACGACAGCAAGGAAAGCATGTCGTCTAGCTAGCTAACCTCATCTATCGTCCAACACACAAGGTCATGGCTAGGGGAGACGCCCACCACATAGCTAGCAAAGCTTCACAACATCAAGTTATATGAGGTTAACTGTGTCGGGCAGGGTACTTATCATGGTGTGATGCCCGACACAACAAGGCAGGAGCCAGGTGTGTGATGCCTGACACAACACCACAACATCATGACGACCAAGGCTCTAAGCCAAAGAGGGATATCGGGCAGCATCACCAACAACCCCATATCGGGCAAGATGCAACCCAACAAGGTCACCACCAACCTCAAGCACAAAGGGCACCAAAACCCTAATGGATCAATAAGATGGCTCACCTCTCAACAACCAAGAGAGAGGGGTCTTGCCTAGCTTCTTATCACCAATCGAGCAACACAAGGATCAACCCTATCAAAGGTCTACAACCACTACAAAGCTCACCTCTCGAATCCATGGTGAGAGAAGGGTGTTGCTCAAGCAACTAGAACACAAGCTCACCTCTCAACTCAAATGATAGAGGAGTATTTCTTATATCACTAGAGTTTAAGCTCACTTCTGAAGACCAAGGAGGGAGAGGGGTGTTTCTCAATAAGAAACCCTAGAACAAGGTTCAGACAACAAGAAGCAACTAAGCAAGAAACCAAACTAGCAACATACATAGTCGATATGATCATAAGAAGCATAAAAGAAGGTATTGTAGTTATGGTTAGGAGTTATGTAACCCGCCTTAAGCAAGCTCCAAGCTCCTAGCACCAAGCTCCAAGTACCACCACAAGAAGAAGAGCAAGGCACTCTAGGGTTCGGCCACCACTAGAGGAAGAAGGAGACTCCAAGGCAAGGATCGGCCACCAAGCTTGTAAAGGAAAGGGGGATGTCATGCACCAAAGGAGAAGGAGACTAAGGAACTAAAAGGGATCCTTAGCAAGAGAAAGGAAACACATATATAGAAGAGGATGGAGGAGAAACTAAGGTAAGACAAGGCAAGGTGTCGCCCACCTAGAGACACTTGTCCATGAGCAAAGCCACCACTCTAACATGCCCTAAACACATGTCCAAGGCCCTTGCCACATGCAAGAATCAAGCTCCAAGTGTCCACTAGTGGTGACACAAACGAGGTCAAAGAAGGTCAAAGGGTCCATGGGCGACACACCTCCACTCCATGCCCGACATACTCCCAAGGGCGACACAACTCAGGCTGACACAAGTATGGCCGACACACCTAGGCTGACACAAGGCTCACTTTCCTGACACAAGGTCCAACCAAGCAAAGACAAGGCACCACAAAGCCCAACAAGCTCAACCAAGCCCAAAGGAACTCAAGCAATGAGCCCAAACCTTCCTCTCAACACTAGAGGGAGCAAGGAGAGGGAGGAACACCTCACAAGGTGACAAACTTTCCCACAAACCCTAGACTTGGGTTAATTGCAAGTGGCACCTCCAGCTCTCAACAAAGCACCAACAAACCCTAATCACCACTAAAGGTGATTAGCAAGCAACTAAGCACCAGGGTTAAGCAAAGAAAACAGGATAAACCCTAAATGGAGGTCAGGGTCCTTACAAACTAACCCTCTACAAAGGAATTTCGTCCTCAAATCCGAAGGAAAAAGTGAGGGATACTTCCTCCTCATCTCTTTCTCAAGCTCCCACGTGGCTTCCTCAATGCCACGAAGATGCCAAAGAGCCTTCACAAGAACCAGGTCCTTCCTCTTCAGCTTCTTAACTCTTCTGTCCAGGATCATCACAGGACCTTCCTCGTAGGTCACATCTTCATCAAGCTCAACTTCGTTTGGCTGTATCACTGTCCCTGTATCCAGATGACTTTTCTTCAGCATACTGACATGGAACACTGGATGTAACCTGTGCAACTCTGGAGGCAGCTCTAACTCATAAGCTACCTTGCCAAAGAACCTTCACAAGAACCAGGTCCTTCCTCTTCAGCTTCTTAACTCTTCTGTCCAGGATCATCACAGGACCTTCCTCGTAGGTCACATCTTCATCAAGCTCAACTTCGTTTGGCTGTATCACTGTCCCTGTATCCAGATGACTTTTCTTCAGCATACTGACATGGAACACTGGATGTAACCTGTGCAACTCTGGAGGCAGCTCTAACTCATAAGCTACCTTGCCAACTTGTGCTATGACCGGGTATGGCCCCATATATCTGGGTGTGAGCTTATCCTTCCAGCCAAACCTTAGCACACCTTTCCATGGAGAGACTTTAAGATACACTTTGTCTCCTACCTGGAACTCCAAAGGTTGTCGACGATTGTCTGTGTAAAACTTCTGCCTGTCCTGCGCTGCTTTCAACTGTTGTTGTATCACCTTGATCTTTTCTGTTGTCTGTTGTACTAACTCAGGACCCAAAAGTTGATATTCACCAGCCTCATACCAACACAACGGAGATCTGCAATTCCTGCCATATAAGGCCTCATAAGGAGCGATGTCAATGCTCCGCTGATAACTGTTGTTGTAGGCAAACTCTATCATACTGAGATGTATGTCCCAATTGTCTAGGAACTATAAAACACAAGCCCAAAGGAGATCCTCCAAAGTCTGAATAGTTCTCTCAGACTGTCCATCTGTCTGCGGGTGGAAGGCGGTAGTGAACCTCAACTGCGTTCCCAATGCTTTGTGCAACTGTTCCCAGAAACGACTCGTGAACTGCGGAGCTCTATCGGAAACTATCGTTACTAGCACACTGTGCAACCGCACTATCTCATCTACGTATACTCGAGCAAGCTTCTCGATTGTATACGTTGTCTTTACAGGTATGAAATGGGCAGACTTCGTCAATCTGTCCACTATTACCCAAATGGAATCATGATTCCTAGTTGTCCTGGGCAGACCAACTACAAAATCCATGGTTATATGATCCCATTTCCACTATGGTATCGGTAGGGGTTGTAACATACATGCCGGCTTCTGATGCTCAGCCTTGACTTGTTGACAAACCGCACACCTAGCCACGAACTCGGCTACATCTTTCTTCAAGCCGGGCCACCAATACAAGTCCTTCAGACTATAATACATCTTGGTGACTCCTGGATGCATATCATACATCGACGTGTGTGCTTCCTCAAATCATCAGCATCAGGAACCACCATCCTATTATGATAGAAAACTAGTCCATCCTCGGACTCATGGAACCCATCATGCTTTTCGCTGCCAAACTCTGATCTGATCAACTGCACTGCATCATCTGTTTGTTGTGCATCCTTGATTTGTTGTCTCAGCGTAGGCTTGACTTGCATATGTGCTAGAAGTCCAGCTAAAAAGGAAACTTCCATCTGCACATTCATCTGCCGCAAGGAAACAAACATATCATGTCTATGGCATACCAAGGAACTCAACTGTGCCTTCTTTGTAGAGAGAGAAGAAGACTTTCGGCTAAGCGCATCAGCTACCACGTTCGCCTTACCAGGATGATACTCAATGGTGCAGTCGTAATCATTGATTAACTCCATCCATCGACGTTGTCGCATGTTTAACTCATGCTGTGAAAAGATGTACTTCAGATTCTTATGATCTGTAAAGATCTGACACACTTCCCCATAAAGATAGTGTCTCCAAATCTTTAACGCATGAATCACTGCTGCCAACTCCAAATCATGAGTCAGATAGTTCTCCTCGTGTTTCTTAAGCTGTCGTGAAGCAAAAGAAACCACATGATCTTCCTGCATCAGCACACACCCTAAACCTTTCTTGGAAGCATCGCAGAAAATAACATAGCCCTTTCCAGGCTCTGGCAGCACTAACACTGGCTCACTAGTCAGCTTTTCCTTCAAACTTTGGAAAGCTTGTTGGAAACGATCAGTCTAGACAAAAGGTACATCCTTCCTAGTCCTAAATCCATGTAGACTCAGCAAACCTAGAGATCTGATACCAAACTTGTGGCAACACATCCCGCTATCACACAGACAGCGAGGTGTTACGTGAAAACGTGTGGAAAACACCATAAACCACAAATTACCAAAAACATGGGTTAATTAAAACCAATTTCGGAAAGCATATAAACCAAGAAACTATTACATTCAGATCCTCGTCCTGCAAGAAAATAGGTTATATAAACATTTACATGTATTGGTACGTGTCCGCAGCTTAGGGGATCAGTTGTCTTGTCATCTCATGAGTTCATCCCCTATTTATACATACATAATGGCCCACATCTGGCCAGCAGCACGATATACAAAGGATCAACAGTTATACATCGTGAAACAACATCAAAACGCTCCCAAGGACCTGAGAATACAGGGATGACTCTAAGACTCTACTACAAAATGACCAAAACAGCAACATGTCCATCTCTTTCCTTCTACTACTCTTCTTATTTCTTGGCCGCAACTCCGCGACCACCACCACGTCTAGCTCGACCACATAAAAAGGTTACAAACTAGTGGGGTGAGACACACAGACCCAGCGAGAAACATAACTCCCCGCCAAAACCATAAAACCATAGAAGGATGAAAGCAACAATAGCAGGTAACTGATAAGGTATAACAAAAGTAGTCTATATAGCAAAGCTATTCATACCATCAAGCTTACCAGGCTGTACGGAAGGCATATAACCAGATATCTCATTATGGAACATGATTAACAAGATAGGATTTACAAGATCTTACCATATATCATAAGGAACGTATGAGCAACTGCAAGTATAACAAGATTAACTACTCAAGCAAGGCCTCAAACAATGTCCCGTGTTTTGCCTTAAGCAGTAAATTCTATACGGCTGGATTATATATTATTATGCCCTAAGGAAGTGAGCCGTACCGCTCAGATCCAACCGACGACTGCGAAACCCGGAGCCGGTGCCATACAAGGTCAATGGAAGAGTCAGACTCCACGACCTCCCACCTCGTGGTCAGTGCACGAGTACAACACAAGCAGGACCGCAGTCTCATGCTTAAGTGGCCTCAGCCACAGGGTCAGATCCATAGGCTACCCTTCCTCTAGCCCACCTCGATATAGGTCTCGGGGCTAGTATATCTGAGCCACGGGCCAGTTCACCGTGCTCTGAGCCATGAACGCATCCATATTTCCATATCACATATCCTGAGCCATGGGCCTGTTCACCATGCTCTATACATATCCTGAGTCTGCAACCACAGCTGCACTCGAATCCTCACTATTTTAGGCTAGGAGAAACCTCGCATATTCAATAATATGTGCTCCGGGTTAACCCGCAGGAGAACCCGTTTCACCATCACCAGCTCCTGACGATGATGGATCTATAGCCAGGGCAAACTACATGATATGTTCCACTGTGATTAGTTAGTATATTTTAAGTGGATTATTGAGGCAATCAAGTTGTATAGCATACAGACTATAACAAGAATAAACAACATGAAACTCAATATCATGCTTTAACTATCATCAACATCATCCTGATCCATCACAAGGATCCATCATTACATTTCCATGGGATCTCAATCCCTCATCACATAGTGCCACTGCCTCTCAAGGCTTACATCATCACCATGAGATAGCAATTCCAGCACTTTAGCCAAACTTAGGTCCTCAGACCAAAACACATCATGCATTTTATTTCATTATCAAGAGTAACCATCAAAGTGGTGTTATTCAGACATATATACCTCATAGCCCTTTTACCTGGCTATGCATCTATATGAATCAACTGCATGCACAATAATTATGGATTACCAGAAGAATCATATTATTCAACATAAAGTGACATTGATGCTTATATACTTATCATTCATGCCAGAACCTGTGACCATAGACATAGGTCATCTCATTAAGCAAAGCATCTTATATACTTACCATTCTCAGCATTTTACAGATAACTTAAGATGATCATAAATGCATGTAATACCATGGTAAGCTACATAGGTGGATCTATATATTCATTTCCATCAAGCATATCAAGGATCACTATCATAAACCAAATGTGATTACATGAACAAAAACTAGCATAAAGGTTTTCGAGAAGGAACAGGACCCTCACTAGAAGCACCCACTACCCTCACCAAAGGTAGTATCGGGCAGGGTACTTTCCCATATCGCCCAACACTACAATCTCATCACGGTCAAGCCAACCAGCCACATAACAGCCAAACACTAAGCAAGGGTGTCGACTATCAGCTCTAGATGTATCAGGCAACACTAGGTTTCGTGCACCTATGTGTATCGTGCAGCATGTGTCGTGCAACCACATGCATACAGTGCACAAGATGTATCAGGCAGCACCACTCGACAAGGCATAACGCCCAAGGGTGTAACTCAGCCTGTTGTTAACTAGCTTACCCATGATCTATCGCCTGACACAAGGCAAAGACTGAGGTGAGATGCCCGACACAAGACCAGATCACAATGCCCCTTAACGTTCAAGGTGATAACAACACCAAGCAACCAACTGAGCTAGGCGTGTCGGGCAGGATACTCAACCAGGTGTGACGCCTGACACACAAGGGTAACGGCCAACGTTCTACTCATCCAGGTATAACAACCAGGGCATAACCTCAAACGATAGTAAGGAAAGCATGTCGTCCAGCTAGCTAACCTCATCTATCAGCCAACACACAAGGCCAGGGCCAGGGGAGATCCCCACCACATAGCTAGAAAAGCTTCACAACATCAAGGTATAACGAGGTTAAGTGTGTCAAGCAGGGTACTTATCATGGTGTGATGCCCAACACAACAAGGCAGGAGCCAGGTGTGTGATGCATGACACAACACCACAACATCATGACGACCAAGGCTCTAAGCAAAAGAGGGATATCGGGCAGCATCACCAACAACCCCATATCGGGCAAGATGCAACCCAACAAGGTCACCACCAACCTCAAGCACAAAGGGCACCAAAACCCTAATGGATCAAGAAGGTGGTTCACCTCTCAAAAACCAAGAGAGAGGGGTCTTTCCTAGCTTCTTATCACAAATCGGGAAACACAAGGATCAACCCTATCAAAAGTCTACAACCACTACAAAGCTCACCTCTCGAATCCATGGTGAGAGAAGGGTGTTTCTCAAGCAACTAGAATACAAGCTCACCTCTCAACTCAAACGAGAGAGGAGTATTGCTCATATCACTAGAGTTTAAGCTCACTTCTCAAGACCAAGGAGGGAGAGGGGTGTTTCTCAACAAGAAACCCTGGAACAAGGTTCGGCCAACAAGAAGCAACTAAGCAAGAAACCAAACTAGCAAAATACATAGCCGATATGATCATAAGAAGCATAAAAGAAGGTAGTGTAGTTAGGGTTAGGAGTTATGTAACCTGCCTTAAGCAAGCTCCAAGCTCCTAGCACCAAGCTCCAAGCACCACCACAAGAAGAAGAGCAAGGCACTCTAGGGTTCGGCCACCACTAGAGGAAGAAGGAGACTCGAAGGCAAGGATCGGCCACCAAGCTTGCAATGGAAAGGGGGATGTCGTGCACCAAAGGAGAAGGAGACTAAGGAACTAAAAGGGATCCTTAGCAAGAGAAAGGAAACACATATATAGAAGAGGATGGAGGAGAAACCAAGGTAAGACAAGGCAAGGTGTCGCCCACCTAGGGATACTTGTCCATGAGCAAAGCCACCACTCTAACATGCCCTAAACACATGTCCAAGGCCCTTTCCACATGCAAGCATCAAGCTCCAAGTGTCCACTAGTGGTGACACAAACGAGGTCAAAGAAGATCAAAGGGTCCATGGGCGACACACCTCCACTCCATGCCCGACACACTCCCAAGGGCGACACATCTCAGGCCGACACAAGCATGGCCGACACACCTAGGCTGACACAAGGCTCACTTTCCCGACACAAGGTCCAACCAAGCAAAGACAAGGCACCACGAAGCCCAACAAGCTCAACCAAGCCCAAAGGAACTCAAGCAACGAGCCCAAACCTTCCTCTCAACACTAGAGGAAGCAAGGAGAGGGAGGAACACCTCACAAGGTGACAAACTTGCCCACAAACCCTAGACTTGGGTTAATTGCAAGTGGCACCTCCAGCTCTCAACAAAGCACCAACAAACCCTAATCACCACTAAAGGTGATTAGCAAGCAACTAAGCACCATGGTTAAGCAAAGCAAACAGGATAAACCCTAAACGGAGGTCAGGGTCCTTACAATTTCCATCTTTAACTAATTAGTTAACTCTTAAACTAAATTTTGAGAGGCCTTTAATAATATCAACTAGAATTTTATTGTTCAATTTATTGATGGCTTTGAGTTCCCTCCTATGTGGATCACTTGGATCTATAGTTGCATCAATTCTTGTCACTTCTCTAAACCCATCAATGGTTCCCCTTTCGATTACTTTAGGAGCTCTAATGGGCTTCAGCAAGCCTCCTCTCTTTCTTCATCCTAGGCACTTTAAAGTTAAGCTCGCATGATCAAACTTTTTCTCTTAGAAAACTTACTAGACAACATCCACGTGCACATTTTATAAAAGGCCAATAACGTTCAATTTACTAATGACACCTTGATTTTTCTTAAGCTTGATGATAAGAACCTCATTGATATTGTCTACATCTTAGGCGTCTTCCTGCACCTCTCCAGTCTAAAAATTGATTTCTAGAAATCTACAATTATTTGAACCCATGTCACTCTTTCCAATTTTCTCATATTTAAACACATTCTTGGTTTCTAGGAAGAATCATATCCTATAAAATGTCTTGGCTTACCTATTTCACCCTTCAAACTTCCTAATATTGTATGGGACCCATTATTGCCAACACCTCTAACACTCTCTCTAATTAGAACTATAATGTCTTCAGTAGGGCTAGATAATTCGTTCACCTAAATGTGTCCTTGACCTACTTGGTCTCTAATCTCATAAGTTGTATTCTCCCTTCATTCTCTTGTTCTAAAAAACATTGACTTTCACCACATGAAATTTTTGTGGGGAAACACATTGTCGAAAAACATGCACGTCTTGTTAATTGGGGTACTCTTTGTAAACCTCATAGTTTAGGAGGTTGTCAAATTGTTAATCTTTGCCTACGTTCTCTCTGTTTCTTCAGTTGGATCATTTTTTCTCTTGTGAAAAAATGTAAAAGTATCTAGTCTGATCTTGTTATGGCTAAATATTACTTGAGAATAAATCCTTGAAATCATTTGGATAAAAAGTTATTTATCTTCCTTTCAGAAATATCTTTAGAGATTGTGTTTTTATTCAAAATTCACTCACCATAACCCCTAGATCATTCCCTAGTATCAATTTCTAGTCATTTTCTTAGAACATTGTGGGCCTTATCCATGGCTACTTGTTCAATCTCAATACTCCTTCAACATTAAATTCCATTTATATTTCAACTCAACTAATTTCCTCCTCATATCAAATAAACTCAAATGTAATCAATCAGATTTGGGCCTCTTGGCTGAATATTTTGTCTTTCTTTTGAACCATATCCTCAACAATTATCTTATTCATATTATATGCAGTCGTGGACTTTAGTTTAATGCTTAGAAGCATATTCTTATTTTATTCACCATGGTATGATGGATCTCTTAGGGTACTATGGAGAATTAACTTCCCCATGAAATTCATAACCCAGATTTGTTGACTACTCACAACAAATTGCTCTTAGGCACTCATTGGAACTCTATAGGTGTTCATGGCCCTTTTATATGTTTTGTATTTTGTCTAATTTTGGAGACATCATTTATGTTTTCTTCACTTGTCTTGTAGTTGTTTAGATGCATCTCACTTCTTAACTTCTTTTAGAGATGATACTTGCTCAACCTTGTGACTCTTATGTATGTCCCTCTATTTATTTCCCACAAAAGAGATAAGAGTGTGTACAATTATAAACCTATTCTAGCATATTCAATTATTTGGACTATATAATGTGAACTGGATAATAGTTTTTTTTCAATAATCATAATAGCAACATCATTGTAATGCGTGATTTTGTTTCTTCTTCTTCTCCTTTTAGTCCTCCATATGTCGATGATGCTACTTCGGCTGACAAGGACAAAGGGCTTAGGCTCTAGGGACTTTTCCTTCAAGGATTAAGATTGGGGGGGCAACGACCAAAGGAGATATCTCCTTTGAGTCACTTCTTGAGGTCTCAAATGAGGAGGCATGTGGAAGGGACGTGTTGTCGAGAGGTTTAGGACATGAGGTTCCTTTGTCGTTGACAATGATACTATGACTTGTTCCTCTTATCATGTTTTTTCTATAATACTTTTGTGGGTTGTTTAGAGGGAGCCCACCCCCACTAGGTTCCCTTGGGCCAAGCACATCAGCCTTAGGCTTTCTTTCTAGTACCCCTCATACCTATATCATTTTGCCTTCCCAAACTCTTAATAGAACAACATATTTATGGTTTTTTGTCTCTATTTCATTTTATTCATGGTATGCTTTATCATAAAAACATATGTATCATCTTAACAGTTCAGTATATATATGAGATTGTTCGTAGGTCGGAACAAGGATAAGTTTTTGACTGAGTTTTTCTTCTCAAATCTGAAAGTGGCGGATTCAAAAATTTGTAGTAGGGTGTGAGTTAGTTAACTCGTTACCAAAATTATAGATCCAAACATTTATAGTATGTGGTACTTAAACAAATTATCATCAAGGTGGGGTTGATATGTGTAAACCAACATTATCAATGCCCAACTCATGCTCAAACATGGACCTATAACTCTACCTACTTTTCTAAAAACTTGAATCATTTTCAATATATTGAAAGTTTCAAATATATTCAACTGCCACACTCCCTCACAATCTTGATCCATGTTTATCTGGAACCGACATGGTTCATGATTTTTGTTAAGATGGCTCATCATTTCTTAACTATGTAAAAGAATGATATTGATGTTTTAAACAAGTCTTTGACCCAAACTTTAATATAATTACATCCATAGAAAAAGATCGAGAATACAAAAATTAGTGGAAAAAAAACTCTAGTATATTATATGAATGTAAATTCATATACAACTTTTCCTCACGAGTACAATAAGATTAAACAAGACTTAAGAATTTTACATCATCTTTCTTTCTTTTTTGTCTCCTTTTATGGTGTATCTTCTTATCGCATAACAATAGCAAAATAAAATACTACTGCGTTCTTGAGAGAAAGAATTCTCCTAAATGATTAAGAAAATAGAGGACTAAAGAAATTATTTTGGTGGGGAGTTGAAACCAAATATAAATAGATGAAGATATGCCAACTGAGCTAAATTTACAAATGTAATATAATCAGACATATTATGTATATTTAATATTAATATGTATTTTATCTTTCTAGAGCAGTACAACTAGCACTCTTTTCTTGTTTCTAAAAAAATTGGCTGCGAGGGGGATTAGAACCCAAGCCCGCTACAAGGAGACTAAGGGGAATAAACCAGCTTAGCTACCCAGATTGTTATAATAGAATATGAACCAACAATATTTATTGTCTTCTGTTACACTAAGTATATTATAACTCCAACTACATGTAACTCATTATTTAGATTGGGGGTGGGGTCCCCCCCCCCCCGGGGGGGGCTACGTCAATGCTCCTGAATACAACATAAATACTCACCTGAATTCTATGATTGTTTTCAAAGTCTCAGCATCGTAGGCACAGAGGAGAAATACCCCCTTAGAGGGGGAAATTCTAAAAAACACAACATCCAGAGCACCTAATTTTCAATCAGACCAATTGGTTCTCAACTTGATCATATTACCTTATAAATCCGTATGGTGATATGAGGTAAGTAATTATATAGTGTATAACTACACACCTATGCCAAAAAATTTGGTTAATGCAAAATAGACATATACCTTAATTATGAGTGATGGTTGGGTTTAAATACTTTTGCAGATATGCATTGCACGATAGAGACTGCTCTATTGTGTCTCTAAAAGGGTTTCCGAGGACATGCGCACTTTGCACATCTTACTATCCGCCCAAATTTAAAAACTGAAACACGGTGCCTGACAAGAAGCCAATTCTCTGATCTCATTTGTTATGTTAAGTTCAAAAGTTAGATTAGAGATGAGTGAACCTTCTTTTTAACATGGTACACATGGCGACAAAGTAACACATTATATTATACATCCATCGCATTTACTCCCATAAAGCAGAATTGCAAATAAGAAAGAAATATAATTGTTGGCATTCTGTATAACACATTACAAACAAATTCCAAAGATTACTACAGATCATAAATAAAATCTTCACAGGGAAATGATATAGCAACATATAAAGAATTTATTACACAGGGATATCGTAACATGGATATCAGAACTGCATTACTTATCAGCAACCTCCTCTCCGGGAATTCATTCCATAACCCCACAGATTCTGCTAAGACGGCATGTTCCCGAGATTATTTCCAAAAGTACCAACCAAGAACTTTGACTTCAAATGACTAAAAGAAGCAACAAATGCACATAAAAATATCAGATGAAAAGGTATAACTGTATAAGTAGGCTGTACTCACAGAAATAAAGTTCTATATAAACATGGACCTAACTAGTTATCATGTGTAGGTTTTCAGGCCAGTGAAAAGGAACAGAGACTAAAGATTATATAAATTTTAAAAAGTCAAGGCATCAGCAAGTAAATTTTATATCATTAAATGAGGTGCAAACCTCAACACACAAGTCACAAAATTAAAGGTAAAACAGTGTTGAAAATAGATGGATTAAATTAGCATGAGATATTTGGCCAGGCTGCTGTAACAAGCACAACAAATCATAACAATAGGTAAGGAATGCATGTAAAGTACAAGTAGACGCCTAAGTGATTTAATGGGAATGAACTTGCACCAAAAAGAGGCATAACTGTACACCATAAAAAGGCAGAGGACGTTTACAGATGCAAGTCAGGTATTAGTTGAAACCTATCAAGAGATTTTACAGTTTAATTTCATTGTGGGCCAAACAAATGCAATGGAAACTTGTATTCCATTGAGATATTTCAATTGCTATGAGAACAACTGGCTAGATATTGTTGAGAATGTGATATATTCAATACTAACATCCAACATAAAAATTACGTAATAGATATGTACCTATTGGTCCAAACAATGAAAATGATAAAATCTGTCATGCCGTTAAGTTTTTCCATTAGATGCTCATATGCATCTTGTGCGTCTTATTATGCAGTACTACATTCAAACTGAAATGGCTTTTTACTTCATTATCCCATTAACCATTTTCAGAGAATCGACATTTTTTTCCATCCCGCCGATCTCCATAGAGTTAGACCTTCCTAAAGCTCTACTAAAGCACTGGTTGTTTGTGCAATGTCCAATGTGGCAGTATCGGCTGAAGCAACCTCTCCGACAGGTGTATCTGTCGGGTGGTCAGTGTGGCAAGGGAAAAAGGAAGATGGCCTACTGCAATGAGTGAAGCTGTGGCATTTGGCTGTAAAGGAGGTGACAGAAATGTGAAAGGGGTTAGTCTTCCATTTACATAATACAAATCTAACGAAATCATATAGAGTGGGGGAGATCCAGTTCTTGCAGGATAAGCCACACACACTTGAGGAGCAAGGAGATCCGGTTCTTGCAGGATAAGTTTAAACAGCCCCACAATAATATCATTAACGCCAGTACAGCTTTGTTATTCTGGAGAACTCGAGGTCCATTTTTATAATTCAAACTTTATTTTATTTTCCTTGATAAGTTAAAGAAAATACATAAAATAATTTGTAAAGAGAAGTCAAAATCAACACTAACAAAGACTAAAATTGGTAAAGAGAAAGGGAAAAAAAGAGCAACGCGGGAGGAACCATAGGCATCTTTAGGATATTTATTTGGCACGTTCAACGAGAAGGAATTGGCATTAATAATTGTTGTTGACATCCAACAGTTTTTGTAGTTCATAGATATTCTGACGTATCAAAGTCGACACATTCACCACCATTTGCCAAGGACAAGCATCTGGAAATTTGAAAAGTTTTGGCCCCTGGATGTAGCATTAGGATCTACACTATATTCAGAGACACTTCATTCAAATATTCTTCTTTAGAAATGCTTGAAAAAAAATATTCTTATGTGAAATAGAAAGCCTGTATATTGTCGGCGGTATGTCAACTCCAGACTTGATAATCCTAAGCAGTCTAATGACTTCTAAGAACAAATACAGCATGCCTTAAGTAACAGGACCTGATCTAAGCAGCAAAGTTACATACAGTTGAACTTTAACATAACCAAAGAAAATAAAGGATACAGCAAGAAACAGGGCAGAGCTATTATTTACAGAGCATAATATCATTGAACATTTAATATGCTTATTTTCATAGTGATAAAGAAAATTTTAAGTCAGTAAAAGGAGGCATAAGTCACTAGACCTGTTGTAGAAGTCTGCTGCAGAGCGTGAAGTGTTGTAACAGATGAACCAAAGCAGCACAATCATCAATATATCTAATCACAATCGTTAAAGAAACCACAATGTTTATATTTCAAACAACTAACATTCCAAATATGTTACAAAATGACTACTTTGAAATTTTCTAATCAGGTAAAAATGAGGTCAACTTTCTAAATTCTAATACAATTATTGAACCACATTACTTAGAGCATCAAACTAAACCAAGGAGGCTACATGTGTTTATACGAAGCAATTGTATCGAGTCAAGTACAATTAAAAGAAGAAGAGGCAGGCCTAAATTAACCTGGGAAGAGCTTATTAAGAGAGATTTTGAGCATTACATCTTTATCAGAATATGATCCATAATAGGCTGATTGAAAAAGAAGGATCCATGTAGCCGACCCCAACATGGTTGGATTGAGGCTTAGATGATGATGATGATGACGATGATTACTTAGATAGCATCAACCTAAATATATGCATACTGACTTGAGTATTGAGGTGCTCGTCAGTTGAGAGATGAAAGTGTGTGGCATAAAATAGGTTTGCTTGATATTATAGTTCATTCTCACACCTGCAAGCCAAGGTAGGAGCCACAACAAGCTGACAGCTCTAGGAGCAGGTGAGACGTACTGAGTACCTCCTAAAAAGGAAAACGTTTGAAGATGGTGAGCTAATGACTCTTGAAAAACAGAAGGAAGTATTCTCTATTTTATCAGCTAAGCATTAGTTTTAAATCAGCACACTGGGGAATTTTTGTTGGCTAAATGGACATCTGTAAATCCCTTTGTTTTGATAATGACAAACATTTCATTCTTGTTAATCTAACGTGCTACTTGAGTGTTGCAGGAATAAGGTGGATGACAAAGCAATTAGGGAAATCCATATGCTTACATATTTATATTTTCATGAAATGTAATCACTTTGTAAAAACTTGTACAAATATATAATGTACAAGTACTTAGATTTCATGTAAATCAAGCGTAAGATTCTCCCTAGCTAAACATCACTTTTAGATAGGTCATCCCCTTCAATAGTGTCACATATGCACACTCATACACATACTTAGTGCTATAATTGAAAAATTAAAACAGGGTCAATCTCGGTCGACTAACTCCTCGACCAAGACACTCTCGGTCGACAATCTTCTCGACCGAGAAAGACCCAAGTAGCCGTTAGACACAACTGACAAGGTGGTTGGCAGTTGGAGATAAACATTGCATACACTTGATCCAAAGAGCCTGTCGGTCGACAAAACGTCGACCGAGTAGGAGTCTCGGTCGACTATTTCTCGACCGAGATGGTCTCTGACAGCAACTGCAGAATTAATTATTTAGCTGTTACTAAAGCAACAAACTTGTACCTAACGGCTAGTTAAGCACTTAGAAACCCCTAGAAGGTGTCTAGAACGTCCTTAAGCACTTGTAGGACATTCCTATAAATAGGACATAGCTTAGGACACCTAAAGATACTTGCTTTTACACTTGAGCAATCTTTGAGCATACATTGACTTTGTGCAACCTGTTTGTGAGAAATTGAGCATTGTGACAATTGGCTACTTCCCTTCTTAGCTCAAATTTCGTGTCCTATAGGTAGCATCTCCTATCCATTGCAATTACAATTCCATACACTTTGGTTAGGAGATCTACACGCTTGATCTAGGCAAATCAAGCCTTGTGCTACAAAAGGATAAGTTGTAATTTCCTTTTTCCTTCTTGTTCTCTATTGTTGTTTGTACTCTCCTTGCTACTCCTAGGTTGGAGGCTGCGGATTGGAGAGGTTGAAGATCTTCTTGGTGAAGAAGGGGACCTTGAGCTACTTCAAGAAGGCTGGTGCAACCGGAGGTTACTTCTAGAGAGGAAGGCTACTTCAAGGGGGAGCTTGGAGTTACTTCAAGAAGGCTACCTCGGGTTGGTGCATCTACTTCAAGTGAAGGCTGTTCAAGGGGTGTAAGAAAGTATTGTATTTTGTGTAAATCCTTGTGAAGGTAATAAAATTAATACTTTCAAAATCCCGGTTGGGTAAGCAACCGGGTAGTGGACTGACAACTTTAGTATTTGCTAAAGTTGGAACCACTCTAAACACCTGTCTCCTTCTTCCATTTACAATTGTGGTTGTTTGAGTTAAATAATTGTTAAAATATTTAAAAACTCTATTCACCCCCCCTCTAGTGTTTTTCAATTGGTATCAGAGCGGGCTTCAAGGAACCTTAACAAGGTCTTGAAGAATGGGTGACGGGGTGCTTAACAACCTTAACCTTGAAGGAACACTTGTTGCTAGACCTCCGGCATTTGATGGAACAAACTACACATATTGGAAGAGAAGGATGTAGTTCTACTTCCAAGGCATCAATTGGGACTTATGGAGGATGGTGTCAACCCCATATGAGCTTCCTCAAACACAATATGCAGAGTGGGATGCAAACACGGTAAAGTTGGCTCAAATGAATGCCAAAGCTGTAAGCATTTTATATTGTTCAATTTCTGTAGGAGAATTTAATAGAATATCAAATTGTGACACAGCCTATGACATCTGGCATAGACTGTCCATAACTTATGAAGGTACAGTTCAAGTCAAGAATTCTAAGATTAGCATGCTTAAACAAAAGTTTGAACACTTCCGTATGGATCCAAATGAATCTATTAGTGAAATGTTTGCAGAATTCTCTTCTATTGTTAATGGTTTAAATGCCCTAGGAAAAACTGTTCTTGAAGAAGATCAGGTATCAAAAATCCTTCGATCACTTCCTCCTAAATACAAGCCAAAGGTGACAGCCATTGAAGAAGCTAATGACCTCACTAGGCTAAAAATGGAACAACTCATTGGCAATCTAGAAGCTCATGAAGCAACCCTAGAAGAGGAAGAAAGAAGAGAACGTGAACTTCAGCAAGGAAAGAAGAAGGATGTGGCTCTAAAAGCTTCAAAGATAATCACACCAGAAAGTGAGGAGTCAAGTGAAGAAGAAGGAGAAGAAGCATTGATTGCCAATGGTAAGAAATATATAAGATTTAAATCTAATAAAATTTCTAGTTCTTCTTCTTCTCCTCCTAGGTGCTTTGAGTGTGGAAAGAAAGGACATTTCAAAAATGAATGTCCTAAAGCAAAGAAAGGAAAGAAAAGCTCACACAAGAAGAGAGGAGAAAAAGCCTATAAAGCTGCATGGGACGAATCAAGTGAAAGTGAAAGCGGAGAAGAAAAGGTGGAATGTCTAATGACAAGAGAAGATGATGAAGACTCTCAAGAGGTAAGCCTACTTGATCTTCCTAAAGAAGAGTTAATTACTAGTTTACAAGAAACTCATGATAAATATGTTGATGTCAAGAAGAAACTAAAGAAGGTTATCAAAACAAATGATGAGCTATATGCTAAATTAAATGATCTCTCTTCTGAAAAGAACAACATTGATCTTGAAAATTTGTCTTTAAAAACATCTTTAAATGATTGCACTAACAAGCTACTCACTCTAGAAACAAATGTTGATCTTCTCTCTCAAGAAAAGACTGCATTGGTAGCTAAACTAAAAGATTTTCAGGCTCAACCAATTCTGTGTAACCATCTAGACTATGACAATGTTGTAAAAGAAAGAGACTCCCTATTATTTGATTTAGATCAAGCTAGAAAAGATTTACACAAGAAGATGGATGATATTGCCAAGCTACAAAGAAACCTACATGAGTTAAGAAGAAAAGATATCCTTGACAACATCCTAAAAGCTTCCTCTAGTTTCAATGGAAGAAAAGGTTTGGGATATGATCCAAAGAAAAATCAACCCAAAAGAACTCGTACTATGTTTGTACCTAAGAACACAATTCCTAGGAAGAGAAATGAAGTTGACTCTATTACTTGTCATTTTTGTTTACGTCTTGGACATTATTCATTTTCATGCCCGTATAAGACCAAGGATTCCTACTTAGTTTGGGTCCCAAAATCCCAAACTTAGTAGAGTAGCATGCAATTTAGTTGAGATATGATCAAATGCTTAATTTTGCAATTCATATTGTATTATCTCAACTTAATAAAAGGTTTTATGCATTGTAATAATTTTCTAAATTGCTGTACTGAAACAGAAACTTAGTCGGTCGAAGTATTGTCGACCGAAATATAATCGGTCGAACTTTTGTCGACCGACCAGATGCCTGTGGAAAATCAGAAAATCTAGAAATAATTGATCTTACTAATCAATTCGAAAACCTAAACATACCAAATGACAGTGAGAAAGATACTACAAACAATAACCAAGCTGAAACACAACCTATACCTAGACTTATTAAGGATCATCCTCAAGAATTAATTATTGGAAATCCAAATGATAAAGTAAAAACTCGGTCTTCCTTTAAAGATGTTGCAAACATGGCCTTTGTTTCTATCATTGAACCTAAGAAGATATCTGAAGCTCTTAAAGATGATTATTGGATAATAGCAATGCAAGAAGAACTAAACCAATTCACTAAAAACGATGTATGGGATTTAGTTCCTAAACCACAAGATAAAACCATCATTGGAACTAAATGGGTTTTTAGGAATAAACTAAATGAGGCAGGAGAAGTAATAAGGAATAAAGCTCGGTTAGTAGCACAAGGATATAATCAACAAGAAGGAATAGATTTTGATGAAACGTATGCACCAGTAGCTAGACTTGAAGCTATAAGAATGTTACTAGCTATTGCTGCATATAAAAACATCAAACTCTACCAAATGGATGTAAAAAGTGCATTTCTAAACGGAATCATTCAAGAAGAAGTATATGTTGCCCAACCACCCGGTTTTGAAATACCGGAAAAAGGTGACTATGTTTATAAACTTAAGAAAGCACTTTATGGTTTAAAACAAGCACCTAGGAACTGGTATGAAAGGCTCAAGACATATCTTTTTGATAATGGTATTTCTATTGGAAATTCCGATTCTACTTTATTTTTCAAAACATATACATCTGATTTCCTAGTTGTGCAAATATATGTTGATGACATTATTTTTGGAGCTTCTAATGATTCATTGTGCACACAATTCAGTGACATTATGCAAAAAGATTTTTAAATGAGCCTCATGGGTGAACTAACTTTCTTTCTTGGTTTCCAAATTAAACAAACGCCTGCCGGAATCTTTATAAGCCAAGAAAAATATACTAAAGAACTCTTAAAACGTTTTGGGATGGATCAGTGCAAACATGCTACTACTCCTATGGCCACTTCTATAAAAATTGATAAGTATGAAAATGGGGAACCAATTGATGATTCCTTATATAGAGCCATGATTGGAAGTTTGCTTTACTTAACTGCTTCTAGACCGGACATCATGTTTTCCGTTGGTCTTTGTGCTCGATTTCAATCCCAACCTATGCACTCTCATTTTCAAGCAGTTAAACGAATTCTTCGATACTTAGCCGGCACTACATGTTTTGGTTTATGGTATCCAAAAGGACAATCCTTGAATTTTAAAGCTTATACTGATGCTGATTATGCTGGTTGTCGACTTGATCGCAAGAGCACTAGTGGTGGTTGTTTCTTGTTAGGGAGAGCTTTAGTATCTTGGTTTAGCAAGAAACAAAACACGGTTGCCCTTTCTACAACTGAAGCTGAATATATGGCAGCCGGATCTTGTTGTGCTCAAGTGCTTTATATGCAACAAGTATTAAACGATTATGGTTTTACTCTTTCATCTACACCTATTTTTTGTGACAACACAAGCGCTATAAACTTAGCACATAATCCTATCTTACACAGCAGAGCTAAACATATTGAAATCCGTCATCACTTTTTAAGGGATCATATCTCCAAGAATCATGTTTCCCTTCATCATGTTGATACGGAAGATCAATTGGCTGATATTTTTACAAAACCTCTTCCACTAGACCAATTTAACAAAATAAGGAAGCAATTGCTTATCACTCCTTTGGAAGATGTTTTCTTTGATATTTGTGCTTCCTAACACTGTTGTCTATTTGCATCATTTTGGCTTTTAATGGACATCTTTGTCATTGAATTTGGTATTTATTGGGACATCTAATTAAGGGAGAGTTTTATTCTTTAACGGATATCTTTTTGAAATGACAAAGGGGGAGAAATAAATATAAAACTTAGTATTTGTGCAAAACTCAATCAATGAGATTGAGTTTCATAAACTCTTGGCTTTACATTGAAAGTTGCTATATTCCCTATAGAATTGGATTTCATGTTCCATAATTCATGGGGAATAATAAGCACACATTTTATAAACAAGAGAAGAATTTCACAAAGGAAATCTTCAGGTATGAAACTCACATGTTTTTATACTTTCTTATTTTATATTTAAGAAATGTTTGTCATCTTCAAAAAGGGGGAGATTGTTGGCTAAATGGACATCCGTAAATCCCTTTGTTTTGATAATGACAAACATTTCATTCTTGTTAATCTAACGTGCTACTTGAGTGTTGCAGGAATAAGGTGGATGACAAAGCAATTAGGGAAATCCATATGCTTACATATTTATATTTTCATGAAATGTAATCACTTTGTAAAAACTTGTACAAATATATAATGTACAAGTACTTAGATTTCATGTAAATCAAGCGTTAGATTCTCCCTAGCTAAACATCACTTTTAGATAGGTCATCCCCTTCAATAGTGTCACATATGCACACTCATACACATACTTAGTGCTTTAATTGAAAAATTGAAACAGGGTCAATCTCGGTCGACTAACTCCTCGACCAAGACACTCTCGGTCGACAATCTTCTCGACCGAGAAAGACCCAAGTAGCCGTTAGACACAGCTGACAAGGTGGTTGGCAGTTGGAGATAAACGTTGCATACACTTGATCCAGAGAGCCTGTCGGTCGACAAAACGTCGACCTAGTAGGAGTCTCGGTCGACTATTTCTCGACCGAGATGGTCTCTGACAGCAACTGCAGAATTAATTATTTAGCCGTTACTAAAGCAACAAACTTGTACCTAACGGCTAGTTAAGCACTTAGAAACCCCTAGAAGGTGTCTAGAACGTCCTTAAGCACTTGTAGGACATTCCTATAAATAGGACATAACTTAGGACACCTAAAGATACTTGCTTTTACACTTGAGCAATCTTTGAGCATACATTGACTTTGTGCAACCTATTTGTAAGAAATTGAGCATTGTGACAATTGGCTACTTCCCTTCTTAGCTCAAATTTCGTGTCCTATAGGCTAGCATCTCCTATCCATTGCAATTACAATTCCATACACTTTGGTTAGGAGATCTACACGCTTGATCTAGGCAAATCAAGCCTTGTGCTACAAAAGGATAAGTTGTAATTTCCTTATTCCTTCTTGTTCTCTATTGTTGTTTGTACTCTCCTTGCTACTCCTAGGTTGGAGACTGCGGATTGGAGAGGTTGAAGATCTTCTTGGTGAAGAAGGGGACCTTGAGCTACTTCAAGAAGGCTGGTGCAACGGGAGGTTACTTCTAAAGAGGAAGGCTACTTCAAGGGGGAGCTTGGAGTTACTTCAAGAAGGCTACCTCGGGTTGGTGCATCTACTTCAAGTGAAGGTTGTTCAAGGGGTGTAAGAAAGTATTGTATTTTGTGTAAATCCTTGAAAAGGTAATAAAATTAATATTTTCAAAATCCCGGTTGGGTAAGCAACCGGGTAGTGGACTGACAACTTTAGTATTTGCTAAAGTTGGAACCACTCTAAACACCTGTCTCCTTCTTCCATTTACAATTGTGGTTGTTTGAGTTAAATAATTGTTAAAATATTTAAAAACTCTATTCACCCCCCCCCCTCTAGTGTTTTTCAATTTTTTTGTGTCAAAATGAAATTTAATCCTTTTATGATGAATTCGTATGTGAGAGTACACTTTCATTTTGATCAATAGGATACCTTAAATAGTTCAGAGATATACTAAGCTTTGATGAGTTGAATGGTCATGGAACTTGCTATCTCGAGAAAGTTATTATAACCAAAAGGAAGCAGTGCGCTTAACTTGGCTGGCAAGTCACGATTCATCCTTGAATTGGCAGTGTTGTGCAGATCAAGCTCATTTAGCCAAGAAATAGGTTTCGTATCAGTCAGCCTATTGCTTTGTCTAAAGGTAATGTTTGTCATTTGTGTCAGACAAGACAAAATACTTGATATTATCAAGTTGATAAGAAATGGAGCGAAATGAATACCTTCCAGCTTCAAATCAAGAATTTATGCAGATGTTTATATAACCACAATACTATAGAAACTTTTAATCCTGTCTGCTCATTATACCAGTTTAAAAGCGCCCCCTACCACCACTCTCACTCCCACCCCACCGGCACCCAAAAGAAACATGAGTTAACAGCTGTCCATCCAGATCATAACCAGTAGTAGCAGTTCCAGCTAGGAAATGACCACTACATTCGAATCCCCTAACCCATTCATCTTATTGGAAGGTTTAAACGAGTACAAATTGCAACTCCGCTTTTATCAAGAAACTCACTGTAAAGTTCAACGATTGGTACCCTCGTTCGCTCTTTTTCTGTAACTAATTGTCAATTTACCAAAGGAAGACACTTAAGAGTAAACTAACTAATATGGTTAGAAGTTAAATATCAACCAATTATCTGCTATCTGATCAGACCAAAAATAGGAAGAGGCAAACAATGCACGACATCGAGCAAGCTCTAACGGAGAAAGTTCAAAGGATACTGAAAAGGTAGCGCTCCCACCAATCAAGCATGTAGAGCCCCATGGTGACATTGTAGAGATGGATTTTCCTGCCGATCCAGTTCATCTTCCGACCGGAAATCTCACTGCTGGATCCCCAAGACGCCGCTCCTCTGCAACACCGCTGCCTGCCACACGCGCCGCCTCGTCGACGAGCGTTAGCCGCGAAGAACCCTGGAGCTTTACACCGACAGGACAGATCAAGAGCGGACGGAGATAGTTTGATGAGGCGCGAGAGACAAACCAAAATGAGAAGAGTGCGAGGGGCTCTCGTGTTCGGATCGATGGGGGCTGGAGAAGAATGGGGGGGTTTCCAATGACTGATTCGATAATTTCCAGAGGAAGAAATAGGGCAGGGCGGACGGGGGATGTGGTCAAAATCTCCACCAGGATAATATTTGGATCTTCCGGTCAACTATCACAGGTAGAGGAGTGAAACTATATTCAGGAGAACAAAATATTAGCCGGCCGGCCTGGACTGCCGTTGGATTGCGGAGGTTTAAATAACCGTTGGCGAGCTTAACCGCTGGTTGATCCGTTGGATGGGAGACTGCGACACCAATCTTTTTTTTTTCGATAAAAGGTCATAGCATATATTAATGGTAAAAGCAAGCAAACACCTGCTTTGCCGGGAAATACAAATTAAAAGCATTAGAAAGTTCTGCTGAAAAAGGAAAGAGATGTTAAATGTTCAAAGGGAGGCATCCCTTAACAAGCATCTTTTAACACTAAGCCAGAAAATATGGAAGATGTAGCAGCTACGGACTCAAAACAAAGTTAGTGGTGTTGCAACATCGTCCACCATTGCCTTAAGGTCATAAAGAAGGCGGGCTTCAGATTCACCTTCTTTGGAGTCCTCTTTCCCATCTCGTTCTTGTTTACCGCACATAGTGATCATATGAAGGTTTGCACCGATTTGTGAAATAATAATATGCCTCAGTTTCGGAGTGTTGTTGAAGAATATGTTATTTCTCTCAAGCCAGAGATTCCAGCTAATGATGGCGAAGATATTGTTTCCTGTGTAGGAGTTGTAGTGTCTGTTTGGTGTAATCTTTAAAGGAAAGGTTTTTGATGAGAGATCGAGCTGGTAATGTCGTGTGAAGTGTGAGAAGATGTTTAGTGAAAATTTACACTTAAAGAAAATGTGTTCCACCGAGTCTATGTCATTTTGGCGGAGAGAGCATTTAGATGGGCCAATGAAACCTCTCTTGGAGAGGTTTTGTTCAGTAAGCAGCTTGTTGTGGAGGTGCAGCCAAAGAAAAGTTTTATATTTTTGTTGCCATTTTTGTTTCCATATTTTTGTAGAAGGGGGGGAGAGACCTCTGTAGGATAGGTAAGTGTATGTTTTTTTTTACTAAGTAAGTGCTTCCCCATCTCCATATGATTTTATTTGAGGAATTATTTTTGAGAATCTGCTTCACAGCAGAGAGGTCATGTTGTTTGAGATGCATGAGAATGCATCGTTTGAGAGCGTTTGATCTGTTGTTGGTTAAGAGGCCAAGAGCCTTGACAATATTGATCTTAAAGAGGTTGTTTGGAATGACCCAATTTGTGTGCAGGTTTAGAACAGAGTTATTTTTGTGCCATAGGTCGTTCCAGAAGGATAATTTTATAACGGCGACACCAGATTGTTGCCTGTTACTAAAATTTGTTACTAACAGCATTTTGCGTGTATGGAACGAGACATGAAATCTCTGCAAATTTTGCATATCCGGACTTATGGATAGAAGTAAATGGAACATTATAAAAAGTCGCAAATTTTGCATATCCGGACTTATGGATAGAAGTAAATGGAACATTATAAAAAGTTGTTTGAGAAGTCCATTTGATTCTCATATGGATGTTATATTACATCGATGTCATGACAGAGAAGTCAATTTGAATATATTTTGAAGTCCCTCTTAGAGTAGTATTGAGCTGGTGCGAATTATCCAGATGAAAACCAGACAAATCCAACTGTAATCCTACTTAATCCAAATTTTGGCAAGCATCAAAGATTGATCTTGTAGTCAAGTTACTGTATTTCTATAATCTACTATTATATAAATAAGAGGCGGTAACATGTTCGTTAATCAAATTGTTTGTCTGGCTACTTAGATAAAGTAAAGATGTATAACATCAATTGCTACTCTTCGTGCACTTTTGTGGTTCATTTTCGTTATGTATATCCAGATCAATTCTGATTCGGTTTTCTTTTACTTACATGCCTCCATAAATTGCCGATTCAATTCGAAAATATATGTAGAGTTTATAGAGGAGTTGACATGTTTGTGTGTTTTCTCTTTTATACTTGAATTTAATTGTGTGCTTTTCAACACCTTGTATTCTTTTTTTCCTTACCTAGCATTTCATGTTCAACATAATTTATAATAATGTTAGTTTGGGTCAAAAAGTCAATTTCAAGTTAGTTCACCGCTGCATTGGAGCAGCTTGCTTTAGTTGGATTTTTTTAATTCTTTTTTTTTACAAATACAATGACGGAGGATGTGTTGGATGTTGCAAATGTTTTTTATTATTAAAGGATATGACAAAGATTGGTATTGGACGCTATTTCAATCATTTGTTCTAACTAACATTTTAACTTTTTACTAGAGTAGTGAAACTTTACTACGCGTACTAACATTTTAACTTTTTACTAGAGTAGTGAAACTTTAGAGTTAATGAGGGAGTTGATATGATTGTCTGCTTTGATGTTTTCTTGGATGTCTGTTTCGTTTATTTAGATGTGTGCTTTTCAGCACCTCAACTTCCAATCTTTCACATAGCATTTCACTTAATCACAACTTATATTAATGTTGGCCTTGGGATTAAAAAAAATCAATCTCAAGTCAGTTCACCGCTGCTATTTGACCAGGTTTGAGTTGATTTTAAAATATATATATATTACCAAAATGTACAAACGTTGGTGTTAGGCTTAGATGGTTTGTTTTTTTACAAAGACAGTGATAAAGGATGGTGGTTGACATTACTTAAACAACTTAATTCAACTGCTATGCAACTTGTTTACGAGATCCATGATAAACTTAAATACACGTACTAAACCTCTCAGCCAAGATCACTTAAGACCCCATAGCTGAGTAATTTGCAGACTTCATAGCAGAGTAATCCTTAGACTAAACATGTCATGTCAAACAAAAGCCACCAGTTATATTGCTTAGAGAAATATGGTACATCATATGATGAATATATGCATACTTGTGAAGGCTGAATGCACCAGAAGTGCTAAGCCCAACAGGATGATGGAAACAAAAGGGTCCAAACAACATCTATTAGGCCCATTCATAGGACGGGTTGACATAAAGTATTTCAAAGATAAAACCTAAACATAGGGAAGGGGGCATGTCAAACCATCAAGTGAGGGTGTTAAAGTGGTCTTTCCGGACCCCAATAGAAAGATAAAATATCGTGAGGTAGGTTGCCCTTAAACACCCACAGGGATGAAAATAAAAAAGATAGCATAAATAGAAGACCAGGGGCTCATCCTCAAGTGTGATCAACCAAAAAGGATGGTGGAACGTCAAGAGCATAGTACGGTCAAGTAGCAACAAAGGGTGGGACAACATCTCAAATGGGTGGGTTAGCATCAGACAAGAGAAGAGCTCCTAGTAGGGTGGAACCCTTACGGGAGCACGACAGTTTATTGACTATGCCAAAAGTTAATCACTCGGGTAGGGACAATGGAATCTTCTTCTTAGAAGAAGGTGAAAGCATGTGAAGTGTGTATGGTTGTGTGGGCCAAGGTTGTTGTTAGTAATATATCTAGAGAGCCAATCATATGATCGTTGTAATGGCATAGTTTGTAATTAATTGGATTATTAATAAAGAAAAATCTAATTATTATAATTGTTTCAATATGAGATAATGAATAAAAATAAGAATGTCCTAAGGATGAATGACTCAGTGACATGTGATTTCAGGTTTAGGACTAAATATGAGATCATGTGTATGCTAAGAGTATCCATTCTTTTATTAGTTCCTAGTTGAATATTATTGACAAATAATACATTAAGACTAGTGTATGCTTTAACAGATGACTATGTCTCATTAGTCATGATATAATGTCAAACACATATGTACTTGTAATGAATAAGTATATTGAACAGACCCACCTTGAGTATGATACATAGAATTCATTAATGGTAGTTTGAATCATATCTCACGTGACAATGGTGATTGTGGTCCTTAGACTTGAAATCACTAAAATGTCTGCAAGTTGTTCAGTGTACTTTAGCACTACTAAATGTGACCTTGAATAGGGGTTTCCATATAGGTAGTGCTTGGATTCATATTGACATATGTGGATGTTATAAATAATGTAGATGGAATATATACATCCAATTATAGTGATATCCTTGCCAATCGACGAGTGAGACTATGAAATGCATGACCATGCTCATTTGAGTCAATATGTGATGATGAGATCACATTTATCTCAAATAGTCTATCATAAATGAAGAAACAAACATTGAATATTAAGAAGATGACCTTTTCGCGCCTTGGACTCGATCTAGATATCAAAGACAAATTATGTGTTCATTGAACACTGGTCATGATAATAGGTTGAAGTTGTTCTTCAACTTATGCAATTACTTAGTTAGAAATAAAGTCATTTTGGATCCCAAACATTGTTTACAAAATCATAATATGACTATAGATGTCACTGTCAATGTAATTTGAGTCTATAGGGCCACAAGCATAGGATACATATGGAAGAGGTGTAAAAAAAATTATAAATCCTCAATCTAGTTATTATTCAAGTTACCCTCAGCTAGCATGTAACAGTTCAGATACAGTGAGGAAGTCATCTTCATAAATTTTGAAGAGGAACTCAAGACAGAAAGACCATTGTTGATAATTGATTTTTTCTTTAGCAGCTCATTTCGTAAGAGAGTCTACTAGCTTGTTGGACAATCTCCTTCTGTAATAGATGGTAAGATTGTTTTTTTATGCAAGTAGGTGTTGAACCTCTATGTGGTAGGGTTTGAAATGAGGAAGGACTAATGAGACATTTTTTAGGTACTTGCAGGCCATGAGGTTGTTGGATTCAACTATGATATTTCTGGGTTCATTGGAATAGGATTTGATACCCCTGATGATAGCTTGTATCTCTGCAAGAAGTGTGGTTGAAGAATAGGTTGGTTGAGCTCCTCCACAGATCCATAGCCCACTCCCATCTGAAGGATGAATCTTGTGCTAGCTAAATTTAGGCATTTGATGTACGCATCATCCATGTTGAGCTTTAGAAAGTTAGGTAATGGTTGAGTCCAATGGACATTTGGGGTAGCAGTATGACTAGTCTTGTGTCGAAGAAAGCATGGGTCATGATAGATGTCTGTATTTGTAATGTACACATTGCTTTAGGAAATTTCATAATTAAGTCAGAGAAGATGTGTTCATCTCTCGATTTCCATGGGAATTCGATAGTCAAAGTAAACTGGATCTTATAATCCACAAGGAGCTTTTTCTTGGTATTCCTCAAGATCCATTGCATTAGAGTAGGATCATTACGTGTGGTTATGTTATGCTTGAGTGTTATATCTTCCCAAACCTTGGCTATGAAGTTGTAGTCTCCAAGGACATGTAGAATCATTTTAGGTTGTCAATTACATATGGGACAATATTCATTAGAGTTGAAACCTCTAATGGATCTATTGTGGTTAGTTAGAAGACCTTCATGCAAGGACTTCCAAAGAAAAATGTTGTATGTTGGGGAACCAACAACTTCTAGATTCTTGTTCATCACCCCTAGGTCTTGGTACTTTGTTTCTTGATAAGCCCTTGATATATGATTCCTAAATTGAAGGTCCTTTTTGTGTTGGAGATGTAATGCCATACATCCTCTCCTATTGTTGGAGAAGGTGGAGTCATGCTTTGAATCTTGAAGTAGGTTTCCTCATCAAACCAATGATGTATGAAACTGATATCCCATTTCTCATCATCCGCCATTGATCAAACCTTAAGATAAGCAAAGTCTCCAGGGATAACCTTGTTAGGCTTTAGGTTAGGGTGTTGGAAGCCAAAATCCAACAGTTATTTCAGACAAAAGTGCATGCACCATTTAGGATGAGGCATCCAGCATGTGGTTCGATTGAATTTGAGTTTGACTGAATGAATTTCCAGAGTCTGGAACCGGTGGACATTCCCTTGTCTTTGAGGTGGAGGTATTTAGAGTGCATAAGATCTATCCAATGTATTTTCCAGTGAGTGATTGTGTCCCAAACATTCTTGGAGAGGATAGCCTCATTTTGGGCATGGGCTATCTTGATGCCTAATCCTCTATCTGCTTTGGTTGTAATGATCTTTTTCTAGGAGATGGTGTGTGTCTTCTTTGTGGAGTTATTGTGACCTCAGATTTTCAGATGGCCTGGTCAATGATTCACAAGTAGCCATTAGAAGGTGGGTTGACTGCATGATGTAGTTGGGTATGGAGTTTAAGACAGAGCGGGTGACAATGACTCCCCCTACCATGGATAAGGTGTGATTGGCCCAACAGGAAATTCTGGAGTTGATAGTGTTTAGGATTGGTAGGTAGGTGTTTTTGTTTGCTCTTGAGTGGATGATGGGTACTCTGAGATGCTTTCCTAGTTTGTTCATTTTAGTAATTTTCATTTTCCTACAAATCCTCCTTCTTATGGCCATAACATTATTTTTTGAGAAGAAGATGAAGGAGTTCTTCGCAGATAGGGACTGGCCTGAGGACTTTTTGAATTTGTCTAGGATCTTGATTGAGGGACTCTTCTCTAAACTGTATTATGTCATCAACAAAGCACACATGGGTTTATGTGTTAGTTCTTATAATATGTAAAGGTTTCCAATTGCCTTTGAACTCTTTAGCTATAATGTCTTGGCTCAACCTGTCTATGCATAAAACAAAGTTGTAAGGTGAAAGGGGGTCACCTTGATAGACTCCTTGTCAGGGCATGAAAGGAGGGAGTGTGTTGCCACCATGCAATGACGATTCCTCTAGAGGTGATGATGATTATCAACTAAGTTATTTGGGTAGGTAGTACAGTTCTTTGTAGTGTGTCCCAGATGAAGTCCCAGTTCATCCTATCAAAAGCTTTAGATAAAGTGATTTAGATTACTGTAACATCCCTGACCTGGGTTATGAGTTAACCCTAGGTGTTTTGCCTAAATATGTAATTAAATCTTTGTGATTAACTCTGATCATGTAATTAAGTTTCTCAGAAACATATATTTCAGTATTTGCTCCTTTTTATTTAAAGTTGTAGCATTGTTTTAATATACAGGGACCTATGTGCAATTTACCCAGTTGAAAGGGTTAGCTTGCAATTTGCACATGATGAGATGTTCCTCTGATGTTGAGACATCATGGGAATCTTTTTGGTAAAGTTTGAGGGATTTCCCAAGCTTGGGCACCAAGGTGCAGCTGTGGAAGCAATCCCGGTGCTTGAAACCCTAATTTGGGGTAAAATGCAATTTACCCAAATTAAGGGATGCAATTTGTAAAAATATATCATCTAATGTATCTTTTAAGACTCTTGCCATCATTTAGACAAGAAATGATGAGTAAGTCACCTCAATTGAATTATCAAGATATGAAATATACCTTGTGATTGAATAATCAGGGTATATGTGCAATAGCTCTTTATGTATGAACCTTAGTATTAGATTGATCTTCTTTGCCTCTTTTTCTAGACCTTAAGAGAAGGTTTGTCCTTATAATAAAGAGGAAGGGACGAGTAAGTAATGAAGGAAGGACCTAGTTGGAATTATGGGAAACTTATGGGCCTTTAATGAAACCCCACCCAAGTATATATACACTTTACCTCTCAAGCAAAGGAACCTTTCCTTCGTGCATATCACTGTTTTCCCTTGCTTGGCCGACTAAGGACTATCTTGGAGCTCAAGAGGAACGACCAAGGGTGCAAGGTAGGTTTGGGACCTTCGTTTGCCTAAATTCCATGGTCAGAACTCGGATTCAAGGTCAAGTTGATAACTAGCTCACAAAACTCTACCTTTCTAGCCATCTCTTTTCATCTTTCCTTGGCGTTTTCACCTTGTCCAACCTGTGAGAGCTCAAGGACGCCATTAGATCTTGGATCTTGAAAGCTTGGAGCTCAAGGAGCAAGCTTTAGGCGGGTTTTATAACTCTAAACCCATGCTTTACTATATACATCTCTTTTATGCGGTTAGATGATAGTTCTTCATGTTCCCTACTTTTCTTTGCTACCTTGCAAGCAAATCCGTGGGATATCTGTACTGTTCTTGAGCTAGGAGATGAAGGCGTGATTTCCAAGAAAAACCCACCGCTTTTCACTTTCTTAAACGGTCTCCCTAACTTGCTCTCACGGTCTCAGGACCGCGAGGTGAGCAAACGGTCTCTGGACCGCGAGAGGGAAAACGGTCCTCACGACCGTTTGGACCCGTTGACCGAGCGTGGACCGTATAAGAAATCTGTTCCTAATTATGTAGGCTAATCACCCTCAAAAATTGATAGGTTAACTCCAAAGGAATTAGGAGATATGGTCTTTTTAAGTAACAACTTTAATTGAAATTATTCCTGATTTTCAAACGGTCTGAAATTGCCTTTTTTGAACAAACGGTCTCAAGACCGTGTAAGGTCGTTGACCAAGCTTTGGCCATATGAAATTACTGTTCAAAATTATGATAATTAACAACTCACCAAGTTTTATGGTCTAATTCCAAACTAGCTAAGAGTTGAAGGGTGATTACTAGGGCTAACCCTAGATGAAATCAGTACTGAAATTGTGGTGACTTAATTAGGGTTTTTAGGGTTGATTGACCTAAACGGTCTCAAGACCATTTGAGGGTCATCCAAACGGTCTCAAGACCGAGAGGACAATCACCCAAGACCGTTTGAAGGTCTAGGGTTAAGCTAATTTGATCAATTAAGGACCCAATTGCAATAAGTTATCAATTAATCAAAATTCTGATTTTGTGACTCAATCATGGTTCAACCCCTATCAAATCACATTAGATTTTGATGAAATCTTGGGAAAAAGGTCTCAAGACCATGTGGGGTCCACCCACATGATCTCAAGACCGTTTGGGCCAAGTTTGGGCCCAATTGGAGCTCAATTGAAGGGTTCAACCTTGTGTTGATGCACATTGTTGAGTGTTGATGGGTGAATATTGATAGACCCTAATTGGTCAACAATTGAGGGTCAATTGAATGACCAATTGGTTAAGCATAATCTTAATTGACCTAATCCATAAGTGGTCACCATGGCTTTGAACTTTTGAGGGCTTCAACATTGGTTGACATCATCGGTTGTAACCATTGAACTTTGTTGATGATCCAAGCAGTTGAGACCATGTGAGCCTCGCGGTCTCAAGACCGTGAGAGGGCTCGCGGTCTCAAGACCGTGAGAGGGCTCATGGTCTCAAGACCGTGAGGGGCCTCGCGGTCTTGAGGTCAAAGGTGAGCAACCGGTCTGCATAACCTTCGCGGTCTTGAAACCAAGTTGAAGGCTCGCGGTCTTGGAGTAAGATGAAGGCTCGCGGTCTTGGAGTAAGATGAGGGCTCGCGGTCTTGAAAAGTCAAAATAGAGCAAACGGTCAACACACCCTCGCGGTCTTGGAAGTCAAAATTGGCTAAACGGTCAACACACCCTCGTGGTCTTGGAAGTCAAAATTGGCTAAACGGTCAACTCTTTCAAACGATCTCAAACCAATTGGAGGTTGATGGTTGAAGATCGATCAAGGTGATTCAAGGTTGACTTCACTCAATCATTTGAAGATATAAATGGATCAATTATGCCCTAATCTAAACCCTAATGATAACCTAGGACATTAAGGGATTAATTGACTAATGACTTGACCATGATGATGATCAATGGGGTAAATTACCAAAATACCCTTGAAGGGTCAATTGAGTAATACCTTGATCAGATCAAACCCTAATCACATGGTGGTGATGTTTTTGGTTATGTTAGCCTATGATGACTTAATCCAACCTGATCTAGAGTGGTGTTATCACCCTCTACTAGTATGAGGAGAGAGAAAGTACTTCTAGAGAAAGAAAGTACTTCTAGAGAGAGAAAGTACCCTTTTTAGGTGGAAACTCAATTAAAGAACCTTCAATACATATGAATGTGCATAATTAGGGTATGATCCACCTGTGTGAAGTCATAGAAACCCTAATTATGATGAATGATGAATCTTTAACTAATCTGAGAGCATCAATGATAATGATACTCATACATGATGATGTTATGAGTTCAATTCAATGTAATGTAAATAGTAAACCCTAATTCAAGGGTAATGGCATGCAAATGAGTATTAAACTCCAATTGATGAGAATCAGAGGAGTTAACTGTTATGATAAGAGTGGGAAATGTATTCCTTATTTTTGTATTACCTTTATCAGTTGAATTAACCATGCACGTTCAGATATGAAGGTGATCTTATCCAGGTATGGATATTGATGTTATATTCATTGAAGGCATGTTGTTAGCCTTATGAATAAGAAAAGTAACTTGATGCCCAGTCAGTGGCATCCCATGAGTTAATGTGCTGTAAGAGCCATGAATACCATCAAAGTCATGCTTTAGAGATGACTTGTGATGAGTATGATGAGAAATTATGATTGATATGAGTTAGGCATGTTACATTTAGTATTCTTCCTTTATAGCTGTTATGCTACTGTTATTATTCGGAGAACAATGTATGTTGTTAAAGAATACTGAATGTACCTAACTAATCAAGTATAATGTAGAGCCCTGATCATAGATCCATCATTGTCAGAGATCAAGTGATGGTGAAACAGGTTTTCCTCAGGGAACTCCTGGAGCACATACTTTTGAGTATGTGGGGTACATGGATGTGTAGAACCTTACATCCTAGTGTAGGAAAGTGATGTAGATGTGTAATCCATCCATCCTTCACTATAATTCCATACCGTATCAGTGGTAGGTAAACATGAAACCTCCTGATGACAAAGAAAACACAGATATCTGTATCAGTGGAGATAAACATGAAATCTCCTGATGACGAAGAGAGTACAGAATGCCACTGTGACTCTAGAATAGCGAAGGACCAATTTACCCTGGTGAGCTATAGTAGTAGAGACACGAGATGTCCTACAAGTGATCCTCTTACTGACTGAGGAAGGTGAAGGTCATGAGAATCCAGCTCTCTTGATGATCTAAGTATGATACTGATGTGACTTCTCAGCGATCAGTTGGAGTATGAGTGGTATGTCTCATCTCCACAGGGCATAATGTTGTTTGTAAAACATAATCAACCACGTAATATACTTGTTAGAGATAACTCCAAGTTAGTTGATTAATGTTACACTGTAATAGTGCTTATATTTCTTCATACCTCATAAATGTTGAGTTCTTGGTTATAGTTGCAACTGTTATTGAATACATTGAAGGCTTTACTGCTTCAGATATTCTTTGATGTTATAATAAAGCTTCTGGCGGAGAGTTATAACTCTCGCTGGGACAATTATGTAAAATTGTCTCACCCCGTAGACTTCAACTTTTAGGTGGACGTCGGAGACAAAGGAACCAGCCTACAAGTGATCAGTCTCAGCAGCAGCAGCACCATGAGCAGTAGTAGAATCTCAGGTGGAGATTATCCTGCCATATGGTGTAGTTAGAGTCAGTCCTATGTGTCCTCTGTACTCTCAGGTCTTGGAGTCTTTTGTTATGTGATCTTGAGATTTTTGTATCTTGATGTATATAGTTACTCAAGAAGTAATTATCCTGAGATGTAAATAGTTTATCTCTCTTAATGAAAGAAGCTTTTATGGATCCAAGCTCTTGTCTCGAAAAGTTTTAATTTCCCGTGATTTTTTTTTGTCTACCGCTGATTATCGAATCGCTTCTGCTAAGTTTTAATCATGTTTATGTCATGGTTTGGAGATCAGAGCCCACAATTACCATGTTGCATTGTCCCATGGTGTTGTTATGCATGGAGTGATTTATTTCCTAAACTAGGTTGATGTTGTCTGAGATGCACTATCCTAGGATGAAGCTGGATTGGTAGGGGGAGATCCAGTCGTCTAAATAAGGCTTCATGTGTTCAACCAATAGCTTGAAGAGAAATTTTATGGGTACATTGTTCAAGGCAATCTGCTGCAATTGGTTGTAGGTTTCGGGTATTGGGACTTTTAGAATAAGGATTAGAGTGGAGCTTACCGTTTTAGATGGGATGTTTTCCCCAGCAAAGCACCTGAGAATGGTGGTGCATAGGGAGGATTTGATACTTGACCAGTTGTTTTGGAGGAAGTCGGTGTCAATGTCATCAGTCCATGGAGCCTTGATAGCATTCATCTTCATAAGTGTGGTGTAGATTACTTCCTCATAGGGTAAAACTAAGCATGAAAGTTTCTACTAGGCAGAGAGGTGGGGAAGGAACCTGGATATGAGGCAGCCAAAGAGGGTGTATTCACATTATCTTCAACACTGAGGAGTCTCTGAAAATGTGAAGCTATGTGGGTTTGTAGGGCTGCTTCAATTTCAATCTAGATTCCTAATTCATTTTTTGTTTGGTTATGGAGTTCTTTCTTCCTTTGTTTTTCACCAATTCTTGGAAGTATCTCATGTTGAAGTCTCCAAGAGTGATTCAGTCACACCTAGATTTGTGTTTCCATTCCGCTTCTATTTAGTTAAGAATGCTAGTGTATTTTTGTTGCATGAGGCTGATATCTTGCTCCAACTCTGCATTGTAGAAATGGCCTAGGATTTTTTTCTTCTTTGTTATGTTATGCAAAATAAAATCTTTCCTCTTCCTTATTTTGTCCCTCTGGTCTTTGTCCCTGTGTTCTTCTTAAGTCATGAAATCTTTTGAGTTTGTAGTATAGTCTAGGGAAGTTTCCTAGATGCTCGAGAAGAAGTCTTTGAAAGATGGCATGTTGGTCTAGCTGACACTGGTCTTTAGGTAATGTTTGATGAAATTGATGTTGGAACTATGGTGATGGGCTCTAGAAGGGGAGTTTAATAGAGATAAAACACTTAAAAAAATCATTAGACTTTCAAAATATATCAAGGGATAGGGATGCATATATGGAATTTGAGTACAACTAAACATACATAGCAAGGATGAGAGAGATTGAATAAGAACAAGAGAAAAAGCTATGTATAGTGGTTCAAAACTCCAAACTAGGACAATGTACATCCGCTACCTAGATAGGTCAAACTCTAGGATTTTGCAGCCATTACACCTTTCTTATATTTGACCATCCTTTTCTGGGACAAGGATACCCAGCCTTCGCTCTTAGAAGAAGGGAGACAACAACCTACTAAAGGACTTACCTATCAAAGAACAAGAGTCTACAACCTCACTAAGGACTTGCCCACATTTGCCACGAGTCTTTCGCCTTCGTCGAGGACTTACCCACTCTTGAAATAAGTCTTCCGCCTTCAAGGAATTACCCACTCTTCTTGGATCTTCTGCCTTTGACTTCACCTTCTTCAAGGAGAAGCTATAACCAAGGGACTCCTTCCCTTCTTCTTCTTCTTCTTCTTCTTCTTCTTCTTCACCTCTCTTAGACAAGAGAGAGAACCTCCATCTTTATAATAGAAAGAGAGATTGGGAGGTGGAGGAAGTGGGAGCCTCACAAGATATACATGTAGGACTAGATCTCTTACAAATATTCTACTTACTCTAATGGATGTATGATGTGTGTTTACTACATGTATTAAACAAATTGAATGTATCGAAGTAGGCCAAAAGAGGCCTTGATATCGAACACAGGGAAACGTGAATCCAAAGACTAGTACTAACTATGACTCGATCAGCTAGACCTGATGAAAAGGTAATTTGTTGATTAATTGACTGATTGCAAGAATTAAAGTTGAACTACTAAGGTTATGATCACAAATGGAATGAATTCCTGAGGAATACAGTTTCACCATGGTATATACTGTAATTAGCATTATATATCAATATTCAGTTCACCTAACCCTAGACCAAGGGACCTGTAGCAAGAATTACCCGCTCTCGTAGCATGATTCACTACCCAATCTAATACAAATCCCACTCGTGTAGCAATTTATTTATTTTTAGGTGCTTAATGATACCTATGGGCTCTACCTATAAGGAAATATGACATAGAGATAGGTAGAAGAAAAAAAAATTATTGAAATATTTCTCATTAACCAGTAGATCGTGTCAATAACTATGAAATTTGAAAGATGGTTTTAAGAAGATATACCTAGTCCTGGAGCAAGTCCAGTGACAATCCTCATCGACGTAGATACGCACTCTATCTTGGATGGTGGTTGTATAGCTCCTAATCACACTCGAACTTGTCTAATTTCTCCTCCACAGACAGTAGACTCAGACAACTACTACAACATCTCATTAGGTCTCGCCATAGACTATGAGTTGATGTTGCCCACCTAGCATCAACCAAAGGACTCCTACCTCTAGAGTAGTCCACATGGACCAACTAGAACTTCTATCGTCCTACAGGAATGGACCAAAAGGAGTTGTCCCTCCCATTGGTGTACTAGTCACCAACATACTCTCCTACAATAATGATCCTTAATTGTTTCTCTCCCATGACTATCCCTATCTAGTCGGGTAGGACTTGCCTGGACTCTCGTGGTTACCACAACCAGAGATGAAAACAATTGTCAGAGCAACTGATTCTCAATTATCTATATAGTAGTTGTGTTTTGGAAAGCCCCCAATACCCCTCTATATATAGGAGGGGTTAGGGTCAGGGTTCCCAGTCCCTATTTAATGCAGGACTAAAGAGGGAGTGGAAAGGACAAGTAGATCTTAAATTTTTGCAACTTTTCTAGAAGTTTCACATCCTGTGTGTGACGAAACAATCATCTTGCCAAGTGAGATGGTCATCTATCACATGAGATGGTCATTTTACTAAGTGAAATGGTCAGCTGGGATGCAAGATGGTCATCTCACTAAGCGAGACAGTCATTTCATGCTTTTCCCGTTAGATATGAATTAGCAAGTCGTTTCCTAATTAATGTCATACATTAATTTACTTGCACCCCAAGTATATGAAATTGAAATAAGTTCGGGAAAACTCCATAACTTTCATTCGTCCCAGCCTGGATATCTCACATGAGAGAGATGCCCGTCTCACTCACCCAGACGACCGTCTGGTGAGTTCGAGTCACTGATCGGTTCAATAGCTTGAACCGGTCGGTTCATAGGCTAGAACTAAGTCAATTCAATTTCTGATCTACCTAACAATCCAAAAGGCCATCTCAACATTTGAGATGCCCATGTGGCTACCCAAATGGTTGTCTCGCCCTATGAGATGGTCGTTTGGCAGTTCTGTCAGCCAATTCATCGATTTGTTGTGTGAATAGAGTACCTAAACACTTTAGTACTTAATTCAATTATCATTCAAGATCAAAATCCTCTTCTAGATGATTTCCTATGTGTGTGACCCTATAGGTCCCAGATCACATTGGCAGTAAATGTCAATAACTAGCTTATGACATCACAAGAAAAGAGGGATGCCTAGTCGCACATCATTGCTACCCAAGTGACACGGAAAGATGGGGAGAAACTTCAACCTACAATTTTTGTATGGTATTACATTGTTTGTATAGTTCCTTTATCACTGATATCTAGATTGAACTAGAGGCATTGATAAGTCATCCTCATCATTATTCAATATTGTTCCTTGAACCAGGTCAGAATGTATGAGATATATGTAAGCTCAATATCCTATATTGACTCACATGTGTATGGCCATACTTTTCTCAGTCTCGCTAATCAAGAGGCCTTGGATATCATACTCCTATGGGAGGGACAAATCCCATATCTATCACTCATAGTAATACCCCATTTGTTAAAGTCACCCAATCATCACAATTATAACAACTCATGTTTTAGGACTGCATATGATGATGTCAAAGTGTACCCAATGACATGTGATGAATGTAGTGATTTCAGGACTAAGAACCACAACCACCACCATCATTATGAGACCTGACTATGACTTCCATGATGATGGCTTCCATGTGTCAATCTCACGGTGGGTCTATCTATTACACTGTTCCCTAACATGTATCTGTGTTCTTGGTTTGATATTGCCATATCATGACTAATGAAATTTAGTCATCAAACAATGCACACTCTGATCTTATGTGTTATTGTTTTCTATCTACCTTCCACAATAACAATCGATCAGGGACATAATGAGGATGTATATACTCTTAACATCCATATGATCTCATTCTTCCAAGTCATGTACTTGAAGACATACATCATTGAGTAATATAATTCTCCAAACATTTATTATGTAATTCATTGTCTCATAACTGAATATACAAAATAAATTGGAAGCTTGCCTTTATTATTATCAAATTAGGTATCTAATGACATCTCCCAATCATCATATGATTGGCTCTCTGGGCATACATACCAATAGACTCCCACTTGCACTTAGAGCCAATAACCCACAGATCTCATCTCGAGTGATGTAACATGACCTTCATGCATCTTCTGCGCAAGTGCTTTTATAGTGGATTTAGCAACGTTTTCCTAAAGTCGATATTTTGCAATTTTCATATCTCTTTGATGTATGACTACTTGTATGAGATGAAAGTGTCATAGTATGCTATCTGAGATTCCCAGCCTAACTAGTAACTCCATTGTTGTTATCAATATTTCTACTATGTCATCAATGGTTTGGAACCTCACATAAGTTCACCTATATGAACTTCTTGATCCATAAAATATCCTATATTGTTCTTATAACATAGATATGCTCGACTTCTTTTTGTAGATTTGAACAATTATCATTAGCTTAGAACTCTTTCTAGCTTAAAAATCTTGTTTGTCATCAAACATAAATTTAGATTGCGATTACTTTGTCAGTTTGGAAGCTTACATGGGTGTAACCCTTTACATCCAACTCTTCCTTATTACCATAACTAGGGAAACAATCCTTTAAGTTCTTCACAAGCACCTAAGGATGTTCATTATGGTAGTTCAGTGAATCTCACTGGTATCTGACATATACCCTCTTGCTATGTCCAACACTTACGAGATTGCTAGGTGGGTATATATATGTCTTCTCATCATGTCAAATACATATGAGATGATTGAATATCCTCTCATCATGTCTAATACATATGATATTTCTAGGTATCTTCTCGTCATGTCCAATACATACAAGATAATGAGATAAGTACATAACATTGTATTTATGATAGATCTAATTGTGAATGCATATGGCATCTATCCATGTGTTCCAATTCTTCATAAGAACTAGAACACTAGGATCTTGAAAGACTAACCCCATGGAACATGGTCACGTTTTCTCTCATTGAGTCTTGCATGTTGAACCCTTCAACATCTTACCAATGAATGCACTTTTAATTAGGTCAATAAGTTTTCCAGATCTATCTCTATAGACCTCAATCCCTATCACATAGGATGCTTTGCCTAAACCCTTCATATAAAAGGTACTTTTCTTGCCAGGTTTTATCATTTGCAAGATAAGGACATTATTCCCCATCATTTTTTGGAATATCAATATGCTTCCATTAATATTTTATAATCACAGATTCCATCTTCATTCTGACCCAATTCAAACCCTTTGATAGTCTTGTCAAATTGAAGATTCCAACTCTGAGATGCTTTCTTCAATCCTTAGATTGACCTTTGTAGCTTATATACTTTATTTGCATTAATGGATTTCTAAAACCATGAGGTTGTATCACGTACACATCCTCTTAATTATTCCCATTAAGGAATGTGATTTTAACATACATATGCCAAATCTTATAGTCATACTGAGCTGCAACAACAAGCATGATCTAGATGGATTTAACCATGGTAAGTGGTGAAAGGATTCATCACGTTCAACAATTTGAACTAGTTTGAAACTCCTAGCAACCAATCTAGTCTTCCTTGTTGGTCTTCTTACAAAGACCCAAATGCACCCTATGGGTTTTACCCCTTCAGGTGGATCCACCAAGGTCATACCTTGTTATTTTACATGGAGTCCATCATAGATATCATAGCCTCAAGACATTTTTTAGAATGTGGTTACCCAATAGTTTCTAGGTAGGCAGTTGACTCATCGCTATGATCAACTTACTGCCTTCTTGAGTTATAAGATATCATACTTTCAAACTCAAGACGTTCTACTAAAACTGTGATTTCTGTGTTTACATAAGGAACTAGAGATTCCACAATAACTTGTGATTCTCCTTGTTCATATTGTACCTCTTTAGGTTCTATATTTTCTTGGTTGTCTCGAACATTTCAAGTTCTACTTTTTGTAATGACCCTGACTTGGGTTATGAGTTAACCCTATTTTTTTTGGCTAAGTTGCTTAGAACTTTAATATAATTCTCGAAGGTGTTTTATTATCATGTGACACACTTATGTTTCAAGTTTGGTCTTGATTGAATGTTTTTAACAATGTTCATTTGTTTTGGACCAAAGTGCAATTTACCTAAGATGAGGGGTTATATTGCAAAATGTCACATGTTGAATGTGCCTTAAGTGTTTTAGCATCATAATAGAGAGAATGATGCTAAGTGGTGGCTTTTGGAAAGCCTAAATGTCAAATTTAAACTTGTTTGAATAATGCTAGTACCTTGTGCACCAATTTTGGTACAAATTGTAAATTACCCAAAATATAGGGTTGATATGCAAATTACCACCTCTAGTGTTATGACCCACACCACAGTTAACTAGTAAGTATCATGATAACAACATCATTAAATTAATTGAGATAAGTTAAGTGCTCATGTGGTGATTAGTGCATCATCAAGTTAATTAAGCTAAGTGCTTAAGATGTGATTAGAAGTTTGATTAGATGAGACAAGATAATTGGCATGTTTTAATACCTTGAGGTTGTAGAGGATCTCGCACTTGAAAATTTGTAAAAAAAATTGATTGATTTAGACCTACGAGGCAAAAGATACAATGATTTCAATTTCTGGGGTTTGATCTACAATTTTTCCAAGTTTTAGCTTTAAATTTCCTTTTTCCTTTCTTTCTAGCAGCGCGACCCACAGAGGGAACGGCGGGAGATTTCCTAGTTTCCTTGGCTGATTCAAAGGCGTTGGTCTTCTTCTCTTCTTTCTTTCTTCCTCCTCACTTCTCCCTTCCTCCACTCCATCCGTGCTAGCTTAGCCAACAGCCTTGCCACCCTGCTGCTTGGTGTACGACAAGCTTTCTGCAGCTAGCTGCTGCATATGGCAGCAACCGAGGGCCACCTTGGGGTGCCCAGCAATAGGGGAAGGTGTCCTCGAGCTCAGCCTGGCATTCTATGCTCAAAATCGCAGCCATAGACACGATTCAGCCGTCAATTGAGCCTGTTTTCAACCAATACGTGAAGGAGCCGTTCTGTTGGATTGCTGGTTCCTGAACAGTGTAATCCAAGGTTGAAGACAACAAAAAATTCACCCGGAAACAAGCTCCCCTGCATGTATTTTCGGACGAATCCGGACATCCTGAACGGATGTGAGTAGAATTTCACTCCCCTAATATTTGGAAATTTTGGGTTAAATGTGTGTTTTCCGCATATATAGCAGTGGTTATCAGGTGTCATGCAGTATTTGGCGTCGCCTAACTTTTTATTTCAAAAATTGCTTCTTTATGCTTTTATATGACCTAGTTTATTATCCGAACAGTGTGACTTGGATCAGTAAATTTACATGGTTCATCATAGCCTAAATTGCTCAGAATTAATACTGAAATCACTATCAAGCGACCAATATCAGTTTGGGTATAAACCCAAGTTATACGATTTTAATAAATTATTAGATGCACGATTTCAAAGAAAGTACGATTACATGAAAATATTCAATGAAACCCTAGTTGCATGCTCCATGTTATGTTTAATGTGAATGGATTAATATTTACATGAATTGGCACATTTCTCTTAGATATTATTAGAAATTCTCAATTATTGTTAATAATTCGTGTTATGATACATAAGTAACTCTTAATTGAGTTATGTGATGCACAAACCAGGATTAGGGTTAATGTGCACATTTTTTGAGAAATTTCAGATAATTGCCAAATGCTACTAATGAATTTTCACATGTGAAGTAATTACTCTTATCAGTGCAATAAAATATTCAATTGCATGAATTCATTGTATATGTGCCAAATTGACATAAGTTTGGGTTATTTATGAATTGTCAATCTGCCAGCATGCATGGTATATGGATTACTCAGTATTTACAATGTTTTTGAGTATATTGCTCTGTCAGTTCTAGAATGATATTGTATTATGATTTGAACCGCAATTAAATAGACGAGGTACCATTGAGATACCAAAACCAAGAACAAGTAAGAGAGAGATGCATTGTAGCAAGAGTTTTTCTAGAATAATAAAATATTAGATTAAGAGCCCTGACACCATAGAATCCCTATGTGAGGTATGCGCCTTGGGGATGAAACGACCTACCCTGGCGGTGCGTCCAATATTCAGGGGTCGAAACGCACCCACAGAGCGTGCGGGGAGACGAAGCCCTTGAGGAAGTCTCCTAAGAGAAAATAGGTTACCCAACATGAACCAGACATCCCAGTGGTAACACAAAGGTACCCACAGAGCGTACCAAGTTGAGGCCCATAGAGCGTCTCAGACCCTCCGCCTATATACTCAGCTTAGAGGAGGAGTCCAGTTTACGACACCATAGGATGTCGAAGCCAGAGAGCCAGAGTTCTTGTAGTTGACCAGGACAATAGTCAGACTTAGCTATCCCGGAGTGTCGGCTAAGTCTTGTACGGTGAGATCGTAGTTTGCTACGAGTCTTCATATGTAGAGTACACTGCATGTTATAACCTCAGTTTCTTCAAAAGAGAAATACACTCTATATTTTGAAGTAGAGTACATTGATTGTAAAGTACATTGATTGTAGAGTACATTGAAATACTACATATGTAAAGTACATTGAAATACTACATATGTAAAGTACACTGCATATGTAAAGTACATTGAAATACTACATATGTAAAGTACACTGCATATGAAGTTTTGGATTTCGTGACCTATAACATGCAGTGTACTTTATAATATAGAGTTTTGGATTTCTTCAAAATATAGAGTCTTCATATGTAGAGTACATTGATTGTTTGAATTTTGAGGGTGAAATTCCTATAAGGAGGGGAGGATGTTATAACCTCAGTTTCTTCAAAATATAAAGTGTATTTCTCTTTTAATGGATAAATGAAATCCTTTTCCTTGTTTTGGATTTCGTGAGAAATGGCCTTGTTTGATTGATTGTGGGCTTTGCTGGCCATTAAGCCCAATTGAAAAGAAGAGTGAATAAAAAAAAAGAAAAGAAATAGATTAATAAAAGAGAAATATGAGAAATTGACAATTAAAAGAAGATAAAGGCAAACCCATATTCCCTAATATGGGAATCCGTGCCTTTGGGTTTTCTTGAGGACCAAGGGACCCAAAATAACAAGATAATTACTAAGGAAAGAGGAATATAAATTAATTTTGAATAATTTGATGAGTAACTTGGGAGAGAAGGAAACCTTCTCATCCATTGAAAGTTGTTTCCCAAATTTCTTACAAAGCTAGGAAATATTAAAAGAAACTTTCCCTTAAAATTTGAGCTATAAAGGAGTTATGGTTTGGGAGAAATCGATTTTGCAAGTTATCATCAATTTGGGAATTAATTCTGAATTAAAAAGAAATAGGTATTTCTTTGTTTGAACATGAGGGATGAGGTCCGTTGGATTCTAATCCAATGATGGACGCTCATCATCTAAGTTCCACGCGTTTTGGGACTCTGCTGGTTGCAGGAGGATTTTCCATCCCAGATTTCTTGCAATCCAGTGGATGTGCAAAGTTATTTCCAGTCCCTTTGGACTTGGGAGACGAAACCACAGGGGAAGGTCCCCGATTCGACTAGGTTTGATCGAGATTTTGGGAAACGCCCAAATCACACAAGCTTGCCTCAACCCTATATATAGGGGAGGGCGCACAAGGGCACCAGCACCTAGTTTGCCTATCCCAATCGCTGTGGGTTGCTGCAAGGAACGACCTAGTGCCCTCAATTGCCCCGAATACCTCGACTTGCATCCCTGTTTCAGTAGCATACGTCGCCGGAGTCCAGCGAGTGGGGGGCGACCTTGGTGTGTCGTCGGCGAGTGATTGAAGGCATCTTCAAGTCCGAAGAAGGGAGGCGGAGCACCCTAGACCGTCGACGCGAGCAAAGGCTGACCGGAGCCCGAAGTCAACCCCAAGGTTGACCGTCGTGGGTTGCTGTACAGAGACGTGAGGAAGAAGAAGTCTCCGCGGCGTTTTACCAAACTGCCCCACAGTGCCTTCAGACCAGGTGAGGGAAAGTCAGTATTTTACTTCTTTTGTTTGCAAGGATGGTGCGCGATCCCTGAGCCGTGGGATGCCGCTGGTTCACCGGACTATAGATCGAACGGTTCTCGGTTTTCTGAATTAGCTAATAATTCAATAAAAAGGAATTATCTTGGTAAAATCGTATCTGGTGATAGAAAACTCGGATGCAAAATGTCAATACATGAAAAATGATCACAAAAATATGAGGAATTTATTTAAAATGGTTTGAAAGCCTAAATCTATCTCTTTTTGCAAAAATGTATATTTTGAATAGAAAAGGGATTAATTTGTGATTAGAACCCTAATTATTGATAAAAGATATATTTAGTCTTACAATTAGGTTAATTCGAACATGTTTAACCTGATTAATGATTAAGATAGTTTTTAACCTATTTTTGATGATAGAATTACAAAGTTTAGGGTTTTAACTCCATATGTGGATTAATATGTTAAGAAACCCTAAATTAGAGAAAAAGAAAAGAAAAGATAGAGAAATCTGAAAATTAGGGTTTTTGTGGAAAATAAGACAAGGAACTAGGGTTTGATGTATATTTTGATAAAAGTGAAACAAAATTTGTAAAAAGGTAATGAAACCCTAATTCTCAAGAAACCCTAAAATTGGAATAACAATCCTAAGGAATAAAATGAAATTGGGTGAATATTGATACAAGGAAATTGGAATGTTTATTTCAGGATTTCTGTGCACCTTGCTTACTTATTTGGACTTTCTCTCTCTACATAAATTCTATCTCCAAACCTGCGATTCATGTATGTGGTTACACTTATGACTACCCAAATTAGTTTTCTGGGATTCTGTCGATGTTTTCATCGCGACTTGAACTAAACTGTTGGATGTTTTAATTCATGCAAATTCTAAAGTGAATATGACTATCACATAAGAGATATGCCTACTAGCTCAGATCCTAGTCCCCTCTGTAGCCTAATGGGTTGACCTAGTACATGGCTACCAATGGGGTAGGCCCATCAGGTCATTGGATGACTTAGTATATGGCTACCAATGAGATAGGTCCATCAAGTCACTTAGAGTCAGGAATTGGACTACCTAGGGTAGGGCCATACGACTCGACCCTAGATAATGGTCTACCTATTAGGTAGGATCATGCGGGGTTTAATAAGGATCTATCATGTGAGAGAGGTAGTATCAATGTCCACTGCAGGGACAGTACAGAGGAAGGGGATAGGAAAGGATTGAGTAGTATTGCTTAAAACATAATTTGAACGTTAAATGATGAGCGGTTGTTTATATTGTTAATATAGTTGCACAACTTTTGTAATCCCCCACATACTAGCTTTATGCTGACCGCGTATTTGTTTGTCGGCGTTTTAGGTACAAACCCTAAAAGAACAAACAGTAAATTTTCACGTTGTGAAAATGAGAAGTAAAATGCAAGGATGATTAGATAGAGTAAATTCAAGCTCTGGATAGATAGATGTACAACATTTCTTTCAAGGTAATTAAAGTTTTAATTTTGTACCCAAATCCAGTTAGTTAGTAGAATTTCATAATTATTGTTGATTATATGTTGAACCTTTGATCCTATTATTTGATTTACAGCTCTGACCTTCGGGTCTCCCTTAGTTGGGGGTTACCGGGAGGCGGGGTCATTACAATTGGTATCAGAGCATAGGTTCTTCATCTAATCATTAATAATTATTAGATTTTACAAATTCCGTAGAACCGAGGGAGTTATTAGAGGATTTTTCGAAAGGCTGAGGTGTCTAGAAAAGGATCACATCCGGGGGCTGGCAACATTTTCCTCCGCACCGCTAGTAGGAATACGAGGACTCTCGGATCGTGTGACTGCCTGGCCGATGTCTTAGGATAAGACTCAAAATAAGATACCTTTAGGACTCTCTCATCTTGTTCATCCCTTCTCAACTCGAATTCTTTTAAGGATTTTAAGAATTAGGGTTTCTCCCTCTTCCTCACCCGCATGTGGTATGGGTAAGTAAGTTAAGGACTAAGGAATCCTCCATCAAATTAATAAAAGATACGTAATGAGACATCATCGACATAAGAATAATTAGTTTAATGATAAACTAAAAGTTTGTTTGTGTTCTTATGTAGATGGCTCGCACTAAGACTATAGTCATCCCGTTTGCTACCAGTGATGGTGGGCTTCCCCGCGAAGAGAATGGATCCTCTGAGAAGAGGAAGCGGAACCATGGTGAGACTTCAAAGAAGAGAAAGAGACCTGAGGAAGTTGTGGCACCCAACCCTGAACCCATACCCTTCAACAACCTTGAGCAAGAAGGTGGACCAGAATATGAAGAACAACATGAGTACGAGGAAGTAGCTCAGATGGAAGAAGACCAGTTTGGTGGTCCGGAACCAACCATGGTAGTTCACACTACAGAATGGATGGAACAGCAGAAACGACTGACTGAGGCTATTCACGCCCTGGCTCTGAGAGACATAGCTCGAGATGAGAATGGTGAGCCACTTCCAGTACGTACTCGATTGGGAGCCACCATCCTGGACTTCGTCAAGCTGAACGTTGAGAAGTTCTGGGGAGAAGACAAGACCGAAGTGGTTGACAAGGCCGAAGCTTGACTGCTCGCAGTCGAGAACGGGTTCCGCATGCTTGAGGTGCAGCCCAATAAGAAGGTTTTGTTTGCTACTCACCTTTTGGAAGTTGCAGCCAAGATATGGTGGGAGAACCATATCACCGGAAGAGACCTAAGTGAGGAACCGATGGCGTGGACCGACTTCAAGACAATCTTCACCGCCAGATTCATTCCCGTCTCATCCAAGAAGGAGAAGGAGTGAGAGTTCACCAACATGACACAAGGAAGCTCGTCAGTTGTGGACTTTGGTCGCAAGTTCCGCATCCTGGAACATTTTGGGCACATGATGGATGAAGAGAGGAGAGTGGACCACTTCATAGAGCATCTACACCCCTCCATCAAGCCCCATGTGATGGCTAGCAAGCCAAAGACCTTCGCTGAAGCTTACAACACCGCCTTGGACATGGAAAGGACGGTGATGCCTGCACATAATCAATCCAAGGGATACCTGGGCTTCACTGAAGGAGCTCAAGGTCAGAAGAACAACCACAAGAAAGGTTACGGGCGTCACCAGGCCAAAGGAAGGCATGGAGGGAAAGGGAAACCCCTTTAAGAGAACAACCGCCCTCGATTCCGCACCTGTGGGAGATGGCATACCGATGAGTGCCGCTACAAGAAGAGGGTCTGCTACCGGTGTCAAAAAGAAGGACACCTCATCGCCAATTGCCCTCAGTCCGACCCAAGGGGACCTTTGGGGTCTCATCCGGTGGCAGCACAACCAGTAGCTGCAGCACACCCAGCCGGAGCACCTCCAGTTGGAGAAAGGAGACAAGCTAGAGTATTCGCCATCGACAATGAAGAAGCTCAGGTGAATGCTAATAAGTTGATTGAAGGTAATAACCCATAGAGTTTTTCCTTTTAGTTCAGTAGACCATGTAATAGCTTTCTGATATAGTATAACTATGTAGGCTTGCTGGAAGTCATGGGACAAAATGTAAAAGCACTCTTTGATTCTGGTTCAACTAATACTTTTATTTCGAGAAATCTGGCAACTATGCTTGGTTTGGATATCAAGGATTTGGGTTATGTTTTGGATGTCACAACCCTGAGTGGTCGTATTTATACCTCTCTTTTAAAAACCCCGGTCTTTCCAGTAAAGTATCTGAACCATGAGCTCCCCACTGACTTTATCCTCCTCGATATGAATGATTTTGATGTGATCATCGGTATGGATTGGCTTTCCGCCTACAGAGCCCAGATTGACTGTAGAGAGAAGAAGATTCTCATTAGGAAAATCGGCTATCCACACTTCACTATTCGAGGAAGGAAAGATGCGACAACCCGCCATTATGTGTCCGCTATGAAAGCTGAACGGATGCTATCCAAGGGTTGTCGAGCCTACCTAGCCATAGTTACCGCACCTGAGGTTAAGGGGCAATCCATAGAGGATATAGAGGTGGTTCGGGAGTATGCAGATGTGTTTCCGGATGATCTACCAACAGAGGGAGGTAGACTTCTCGATCGAGTTAGCTCCTGGGACTAACCCTATATCTAAGGCACCCTATAGAATGGCCCCAGTAAAGTTGCTTGAGTTGAAAACCCAGTTACAGGAATTGTTGGATAAAGGTTTTATCCGACCCAGTACATCACCTTGGGGAGCACCAGTCCTCTTTGTGAAAAAGAAGGATGGGTCGCTTCAGATGTGTATTGATTATCGGATGATCAGTCAGGCAACCATTAAGAACAAGTATCCTTTGCCCAGAATAGATGACCTGTTTGACCAACTCAAATCAGCTCAAGTCTTTTCCAATATCGGTTTGAGGTCTGGATACCACCAGGTGAGAGTGAAGAGTGAGGATATACCCAAAATAACTTTTAGAACCCGTTATGGCCACTATGAGTTTGTGGTCATGCCGTTTGGATTATCCAATGCACCTAGTGTCTTTATGAACCTCATGAACAGTGTGTTCCAACCTTTCCTCGACTCTTTTGTGATAGTGTTCATAGATGACATTTTGGTGTACTATGATGACCTAGCCCAACATCATGACCACCTGGGTAGAGTCCTTGATATCTTGAGAAAGCATAAGTTTTTCGGAAAGTTCTCAAAATGTGAGTTTTGGTTGGATTGAGTCATGTTTCTTAGACACATCATCTCAGGAGGAACGATCACCGTAGATCCAACCAAAGTATCAGTAGTTCGAGACTGGTCGGCACCAAAGAACCCCTCTGAGATTCGCAGCTTCTTGGGGTTGGCCGGATACTACCGTCGCTTCATCAAGGATTTCTCCAAGACTGCTCTACCGCTAACCATGTTGACCCGGAAAGATGTGAAGTTCGTGTGGTCTGAAGTATTTGAAGCTCGATTCCAGGAATTGAAGGAGAAGTTGACTACCGCACCTGTGCTGACTCTGCCTTCTGGCAATGAGGGTTTCATGATATTCACTGATGCTTCCCAGATGGGACTTGGTTGTGTGTTAGAACAAGATCAGCATATGGTTGCATATGCTTCCTGACAGCTCAAGCCAAATGAGGTGAATTACCCGACACATGACCTGGAGTTAGCTACTATCATCCATGCCTTGAAGATATGGCGGCACTACCTGTACGGTGCTACCTTCGAGATCTTCACCGACCATAAGAGCTTGAAGTACCTGCTGACACAGAGAGACCTGAACCTACGACAATGATGATGGATGGAGTACATGAAGGATTACAACTTCACCATCACCTACCATCCTGGTAAGGCGAATGTCATAGCTGATGCTTTGAGCCGGAAGCAGCTTAAGTGTGCAGCTGTTGTGTCCAATCAGTGGAAAAGTTTGGAGGAACTTGTGGAATGGACTCCACAGCTACTAGAGGACCGAGTTTGGTTGGCTAATATCCAGATACAGTCTGAGTTGTTGAGTGAGATCATAGCAGCACAGTTGACCAGTGAAGAGCTTGATAAGATGAAAGGTTTGATGATGAAGCCACATGCTCGTCTATCTGCGGGAGTGGATGGGGGAATCAGGTTTGAGAATCGCATTTGGGTTCCTGCGGATTCACCAATAAAGGAGTGTATTCTACAAGAGGCCCATGGATCCAAATACACAGTGCACCCCGGAACTACTAAGATGTACAAGGACCTACAACGGTTTTTCTGGTGGCTAGGAATGAAGAAAGACACTGCGTCATGGGTGGCCAGTTGTCTTACATGCCAGATGGTGAAGGCTGAACACCAATGACCCGGCGGACTTTTACAGTCAATAGAGATTCCAGAGTGGAAATGGGAGAAGATCACCATGGATTTTGTGGTGGGTCTACCCCGGACCAAGAGAGGTCATGATGCGATATGGGTCGTGGTAGATCGTCTTACCAAGTCAGCACACTTCCTTGCCTTGAAGACCACATCTAAGGTGTCAGACCTAGCTGAGCTGTACATTAGAGAGATAATGTGTTTGCATGGCATACCAGGATCAATCATTTCTGATAGAGATCCCAAGTTCACTTCCAAGTTATGGAAGCAAGTATAAGAGGAGCTTGGTACCAGGTTAAAGTTTAGTACTGCTTATCACCCCTAAATGGATGGTCAGTCAGAAAGGACAATCCAGACATTAGAAGATCTGTTGAGAGCTTGTGTGCTCGATTGGGGTGGGTCATGGGAGCAATACCTACTGTTAGCAGAGTTCACCTACAACAACAGCTACCAAGCCAGTATCGGGATGCCTCTGTATGAAGCTTTGTACAGAAGACCATGTCGGTCCCCACTTCACTGGGATGATGTGGGTGAAAGGACCCTGTTGAGGTCAGATGAGCTCCAAGTGTATGCTGATAAAGTGGCTTTGATCAAGCAAAGGCTGAAGAGAGCCCAGGATTGAAAAAAGTCATATGCTAATGCAAAGCGGACTGATGTGCATTTCACTTTGGGAGAGCATTTGTTTTTGAAAATCCGACCACTCCGAGCTATAGCTAAGAACAGAGGAAAGTTGAGTCCCCGATATGTGGGTCCGTTTGAGGTATTGGAACAGATTGGTGAAGCTGCATACCGTTTGGCGTTACCCCCTCAGTATAGCATGATGTGTTTCACGTGTCTAACCTGAAGCGATATGTGCAAGATCCAAGCCATGTGCTGAGCATTGAACCTATTGAGCTTCAAGGGAAGCTGACTTCTCCTGAGTCACCTTTGCAGATTCTAGATACCAAGGTGAAAGAGCTCAAATGCAAGAATATAGAGATGGTAAAGGTTCTTTGGAAGAACCATGGATAGGATGAGGCCACATGGGAGCTAAAGGCAGACATGGAGAAAACATACCCTGAATTGTTTGTTTGATTGTTTGAATTTTGAGGGTGAAATTCCTATAAGGAGGGGAGGATGTTATAACCTCAGTTTCTTCAAAATATAAAGTGTATTTCTCTTTTAATGGATAAATGAAATCCTTTTCCTTGTTTTGGATTTCGTGAGAAATGGCCTTGTTTGATTGATTGTGGGCTTTGCTGGCCATTAAGCCCAATTGAAAAGAAGAGAGAATTAAAAATAGAAAAGAAATAGATTAATAAAAGAGAAATATGAGAAATTGACAATTAAAAGAAGATAAAGGCAAACCCATATTCCCTAATATGGGAATCCGTGCCTTTGGGTTTTCTTGAGGTCCAAGGGACCCAAAATAACAAGATAATTACAAAGGAAAGAGGAATATAAATTAATTTTGAATAATTTGATGAGTAACTTGGGAGAGAAGGAAACCTTCTCATCCATTGCAAGTTGTTTCCCACATTTTGTACAAAGCTAGGAAATATTAAAAGAAACTTTCCCTTAAAATTTGAGCTATAAAGGAGTTATGGTTTGGGAGAAATCGATTTTGCAAGTTATCATCAATTTGGGAATTAATTCTGAATTAAAAAGAAATAGGTATTTCTTCGTTTGAACATGAGGGATGAGGTCTGTTGGATTCTAATCCAACGATGGACGCTCATCATATAAGTTCCACGTGTTTTGGGACCACCTGGTTGCAGGAGGATTTTCCATCCCGGATTTCTTGCAATCCAGTGGATGTGCAAAGTTATTTCGAGTCCCTTTGGACTTGGGAGACGAAACCACAGGGGAAGGTCCCCGATTCGACTAGGTTTGATCGAGATCTTAGGAAACGCCCAAATCACACAAGCTTGCCTCGACCCTATATATAGGGGAGGGCGCACAAGGGCACTGTCACCTAGTTTGCCTATCCCAATCGCTGCGGGTTGCTACGAGGAACGACCTAGTACCCTTAATTGCCCTGAATACCTCGACTTGCATCCCTGTTTCAGTAGCATACGTCGCCGGAGTCCGGCGAGTGGGGGCGACCTTGGTGTGTCGTCGGCGAGCGATTGAAGGCGTCTTCGAGTCCGAAGAAGGGAGGCGGAGCTCCCTGGACCGTCGACACGAGCAAAGGGTGACCGGAGCCTGAAGTCAACCCCAAGGTTGACCGTCGTGGGTTGCTGTACAGAGACACGAGGAAGAAGAAGACTCCGCAGCGTTTTACCAAACTGCCCCGCAGTGCCTTCAGACCAAGTGAGGGCAAGTCAGTATTTTAATTCTTTTGTTTGCAAGGATGGCACGCGATCCCTGAGCCGTGGGATGTCGCTCGTTCATCGGACTATAGATCGAACGGTTCTCAGTTTTCTGAATTAGCTAATAATTTGATAAAAAGGAATCATCTTGGTAAAATCATATCTGGTGATAGAAAACTCGGATGCAAAAAGTCAATACATGAAAAATGATCATAAAAATTTGAGGAATTTATTTAAAATGGTTTGAAATCCTAAATCTATCTCTTTTTGCAAAAATGTATATTTTGAATAGAAAAGGGATTAATTTGTGATTAGAAACCCTAATTATTGATAAAAGATATATTTAGTCTTGCAATTAGGTTAATTCGAACATGTTTAACCTGATTAATGATTAAGATAGTTTTTAACCTATTTTTGATGATAGAATTACAAAGTTTAGGGTTTTAACTCCATATGTGGATTAATATGTTAAGAAACCCTAAATTAGAGAAAGAGAAAAGAAAAGATAGAGAAATCTGAAAATTAGGGTTTTTGTGGAAAATAAGACAAGGAATTAGGGTTTGATGTATATTTTGATAAAAGTGAAATAAAATTTGTAAAAAGGTAATGAAACCCTAATTCTCAAGAAACCCTAAAATTAGAATAACAATCCTAAGGAATAAAATGAAATTGGGTGAATATTGATACAAGGAAATTGGAATGTTTATTTCAAGATTTTTATGCACCTTGCTTGCTTATTTGGACTTTCTCTCTGTACATAAATTCTGTCTCCAAACCTGCGATTTGGGTATGTGGTTACGCTTATGACTACCTGAATTAGTTTTCCGGGATTCTGTCGATGTTTTCATCGCGACTTGAACTAAATTGTTGGATGTTTTAATTCATGCAAATTCTAAAGTGAATATGACTATAACATAAGTGATATGCTTACTAGCTCAGATCCTAGTCCCCTCTGTAGCCTAATGGGTTGACCTAGTACATGGCTACCAATGGGGTAGGCCCATCAGGTCATTGGATGACTTAGTATATGGCTACTAATGAGGTAGGTCCATCAAGTCACTTAGAGTCAGGAATTGGACTACCTAGGGTAGGGCCATACGACTCGACTCTAGATAATGGTCTACCTATTAGGTAGGTTCATGTGGGGTTTAATAAGGATCTACCATGTGAGAGAGGTAGTATCAATGTCCACTGCAGGGACAGTACAGAGGAAGGGGATAGGAAAGGATTTAGTAGTATTTCTTAAAACATAATTTGAACGTTAAATGATGATTGGTTGTTAATATTGTTAATATAGTTGCACAACTTTTGTAATCCCCCACATACCAGCTTTATGTTGACCGTGTATTTGTTTGTCGGTGTTTTAGGTACAAACCCTAAAAGAACAAACAGTAAATTGTCACGTTGTGAAAATGAGAAGTAAAATGCAAGGAGGATTAGATAGAGTAAATTCAAGCTCTATATAGATAGATGTCCAACATTTCTTTCAAGGTAATTAAAGTTTTAATTTTGTACCCAAATCCAGTTAGTTAGTAGAATTTCATAATTATTGTTGATTATATGTTGAACCTTAGATCCTGTTATTTGATTAACGGCTTTGACCTTCGGGTCTCCCTTAGTTGGGGGTTACCAGGAGGCGGGGTCGTTACACTGCATATGATCAAGACATAAGATAAAATATGTTCATATAGGTTCACATAGTTTTTATAAGTTTAAAAAGTTAAGAAAGATATGAGTTAGCTTCACAACAGTAGTTCTTTAAGTGAAATTTTAGTATTTTCTATTAATTAATTGTATCTACTGCTTTGCATCAATTATTATCATAATGAGATGTTGGCATCTTTTGTTGTTTAAATTATATTGCTTAGACCTGCTCAATGTAGTATTTATTGCATATTATTCCAAATAATAAACATAAATGAGCTATCTGCGATGGTTGGGTGAAATTCTATTCACTGAGCTAGTAGCTCACCAACCTACTGAAACATTTTTCAGGTCAACGTCATACGAGGAAGCTGAATGATCGTATCACCCAAGTACTTAGAAGGTAGTACGTAGTTAGTTAGAGGTCTCTTAGTCCTTTCCCCTCAGCCCTTGGGACATGTGTGTGGTAGAGAGAGAGAATGAAATGTAATATGTAGTTTAGTTTTCAATTAATTGTTGCACATTATATTCTGCAAGTAAGTTGTAATATGTTGTTTAAACTATGTGGTATCTTTTAAGATTTAGAAACAATAAGTTTGCTTCCTCAGTTATTAAGGTTTCAGATTATTCTAAGTTAAAAGATTTTTCCTTTAAGCTAATTTTAAGTGATCAAGAAAAGAAAATGTTAAGGGTAGTCTACCGAGGGTGACTCCCCGGTCTTCGGGGTCATTAGAGATGGCTTGGGGATCGGGGTGTCACAACAACTTTGGTATCAGAGCATAGGTTGAGTACATAGTTACTCTAAGTCAAGGTCAGGGGACAATAAGAGACCAATAGGATTAGAACTTAGGTATCTTTATTCTAACTGCAGTTTTCTAATAGGAAATGTTCTGTTATACTATTGCCGATGGCAGAAAGAAGACGCGGTCATGAGGACCAAGCTGAGAGCCACATTGGACCTAATCCTTAGGAGATAGGTCCAGGTGGTGGTGAAGAGGTGGATGAGGTAGCGATAATGTACAAAATGTTTCTTGAAACAAAGGAAAAATATAAGTCAGATAAATGAGCTTCTACCTCGAGTAGCAAGGATTTGATGAGATCCTATGAACTGGTTAAGAAGCTTGGAGGTACTGAGTTCACAGGAACTATGTACCCCGCAGTGGCGGATGAATGGCTGAGGCAGATTGAGAAAGTGTTCCGTCTGATGGAGCTGTCTGAGGAAAGGCAAATCAATCATGAAGTTTATTTGCTTAAAGGTGATGCAAAACTGTGGTGGCATGGAGTGAAAGATAAAAGGAGAAACACAGTGCTGACTTGGAAGCATTTCCTTGATGAATTTCATCTTAAGTACTACCCACCTACCTTTCTGAGTGAGAAGATAAGACAATTGCAGAACATTAGACAAGGTAATATGTCAGTGGGAGAGTATGAGGCACATTTCACCAGGTTGGTAAACTTCTTCCCGTAGCTTGTCCCAAACGATGTGGAAAAGTGTAGAAGGTTCCAGGAGGGATTTAGGCTTGAAATTCGACATACTATATCTTTTATTGGCCAAAGAAAAAGAGAGAACTTCAGAGAGTTTCTGGAGGCAGCGAGATGCATAGAATAGTCAGTTAATGATGATAAGCAGTCTGAGAGTAAGAAAAGATTTGGAGACTTTATTAGAAGGGAACAAAGCAGTGGTGGATACAGAGGAGGTGGTGGTTTCTTTTCAAATATAGGATGAGGACTTGGCTGTTTTGGTAGACAAGGATCTAGTTTTTCATCAAGTGGAGGGAGACCCAATTCCGGAAGATGGAGTACACAATCTACATGGACACCTCCAACTAGGCCTTCAGGATCTTCAGTGTCAATGACAGGTCCACCAAGGCAAGAGACACGAGCATGTGACATCTGTAAAGACCACACTCAGGATAGTGTTGGGGAACATGGTTTCAAGGATGTTATCAGTGCGGACAGATGGGACATATCAAGAGGAATTGCCCCCAGTTACAACAGTCAGCATCTCAGGGTTTCCAATCAAAGTATCAAAATATCTCGAGACAGGCTCTAGCTGGAGGACCCAGCTCTTCTGTAGCTTCAGGTTCCCGAGGTGGTGTAACACCCAGTGCTAGGGAAGGAAAACATGGACATCTTGGAAGAGGAAGAGCTTCAAGACGCTTCTTCTCTCTGACACCACAAGAAGGTATTGCTTCTTCCCGAGTAATTACAGGAGAAATGCTTTTCTTTAATAGCATGTCAATTACAATTTTGATAGATCCGGGTGCGACTCACTCATTTATACAACGTTCTTTAGCTTATGAGCTTAACATGTTAACATAAGAATTACTAATTGAGTTGTTGTTGAGGGTTCCGTTAGGTGAATCGACAGTGTTGGCAGAGTTTTGTCCAGGATGTTTGTTGACTTTTGGTGGTTACACCATTGCGGTTAATCTTATACCCCTGGATATTAACTCTTTTCAAGTTATCTTGGGTATGGATTGCCTAGAGACATATCGAGTTTAGCTCAACTGATGGAAAAAGGAGGCTATCTTTCAACATGGTGGATTTTCTTGTGTATTTTCTAGAGACAGGAAAGTTTTGCCTATGTGTATCATATCAACTGTTGTAGCTGATAAGATGTTGTAGAAAGGTTGTGAGGCATTCTTGGCACATGTGGTAGATACTAGAGAAGAAAATAGCATAATTAGTTTATGGGATGTGCCAGTGGTATGTGAGTTTCCAGATGTTTTCCCAGATGAGTTGCCAGGTCTACCTCCTAAAAGAGAGATAAACATGGAGATCTAGGTGTTGCTAGGTAGTCAACCTATAGCGCTGCCAGCTTATAGAATGGTACATGTAGAGTTGAAGGAACTCAAGATCCAGTTACACGAATTACTGGATAAGGGTTTCATTCGACTTAGTTCTTCACCATGGGACGCTCCAGTCTTATTTGTGAAAAAGAAAGATGGTACTATGAGATTATGTATAGACTACAGACAATTGAATACGATCACTATCAAGAGTGGATGGATGGAGTAAGGGGAGCCTTTTCTGGCATGGATGGAGGCCCAAAGAGGGAGGAAAGGCCGGCGCAAAGCTGCAGATCACGGCTAGGGCGGTGCGGCTATTGCTGCGCAAGGTTGAAGGAGGCAAAGGCCACGTTGGACCGTATTGCCCTTCACGGGCTAAAGAGATGATCCACTTACGTGGGGGTAGGAGCATCTTTTTGAAATGTTTTCAAGCCCAATCGAACAATGTTGCATGGAGCGGCCACGTGGCACCCTCCGATTGGCCAAAGGTACTCTTACTTTGCAAAATTCATATCTAGTGATTGGTAACTCCGATTAGGACAAGTAGTATATGAATTTTGATCCTCAGAATGAAAGGAACAAAAAGAAATTATGTTTGAAGCCTAATTCTGCTTGAAACTCAAAAAGTATTGGGTTTTACATATTTTGATGCATTAATTAATAGAAAAACCCTAGAATGATATAAAAACAAACATGATGAATCTTTTATATGTTTTTGATCAATCTTAACCTGTTAAGAGTAAAAGGAATGGTAAAATCATAAAAGGATGATTAGTATGTTGGTTTTTGGGTTTTATGATCATGAACATGGTTTAATGGACTAAAAACCCTAATTTGAGTAAATATGAGTTTTAGTGGTCATAACACAATATTGCAAGAATACAATTGTAATATAATGATTCTTGAACATAGTTTGGATTAGAGAATCCTTAATGAAGATAATTAAGATGATTAGGATTTTGTCAGAAACCTTAGAACCCTAATTTAGGGTAAAAGAGGATAAGATCATATATGATTTGAAAAAGGTGAAAAAATGTTGTTAAATGATGGTTTTAAGTTATTTTAATACAAAAACCCTAAAAGTAGTAATTAGGGTTTTCTCATGAATAAAATGTAGTATTAATGGCAAATCGAGTTCATATGTGATTAGATTGTAATGAACTTTGAATTGATGATAAATGAGCATAGAAATCTTGTCATGGATTAGAAATGATAAAAATGGTAGCTTTAATGTGAAAGAAGCTTAATGAAATTAATTGATGGTTAATGGTGCCTTTAAATATGAGAATAGGGTTATATGTTGTTAAGATAACCTTAATGTCGAGGAATAGATAAGATAAGGGTTTATGAGTAATGGTATAAAATTAGGGTTTGAAATAGTAAAAGATGAAGGGAAACCCTAATTGCAATGGAAACCCTAAAAGTGAACTAGAAACCCTAGGAAGCGAGCTAGATCTTGATGACATGAGTAATAAAAAGGGAATTACATGATTATTTTAGGATCTCGTTTTAAGTGCTTGCTTGCTTGGATTCTTATTTGCATGGATATTTCTGTTCAAATCATCAGATCAGGTATGTGGTTACGCTTATGAATAATCGCTCTAGTTTCATGGGGTTCCCGAAGTTTTAATCGGTTGCTTGAAAATAACTATTAGATGTCTATTTATTTCATGTAACTATAAAGTGACTATGATTATCACTATAAATGTGCATATATAACTGGCTAGATCCGGATCCACCTCTATTTCTTTGAAAAGGCTAAAAAAAGGGGTAATCCTAGAGCAAGGTCTAGGTTACCGAGAGTTAGAAACTGGGCTACCTACGTGTAGTGTCATGGGACTCATTAGACTGACATGAGTTAAGGAGTGAGCTACTTACGAGTAGTGCCATGTGACTCAGCCCTAGAAACTGGTTCACCTATAGGTGGGACAATGAGGGGTTTAATGGGGATCTACCATAAGGAAGGTAGTATCCAGGTCCACTGTAGGGATATCACAAAGGATAGGGTACTCATGGATCGTAGAGTTATATTTAAAATGTAATCTTGATTGTTAAATGATTAATTGAATGATTACGTTGTTATCATAGTTGCACGTTTATTGTTTTCCCCACATACCAGCTTCGGATGACCGACGTTTTGTTTGTCGACGTTTTAGGTACAAGCCAAAAGGACAAACAGTAAATCGTCATATTGTGAAATACATGAAGTAAAATACAAGGAGGATTAGTTAGAGTAGAATCCTTAAGTGGATAGAAGTTTATAGATCCAAGTTTTCAAAAAGGTATGCAAAAAAAAATTATTTTCTTACCACGTTTCAGTATAGTCTGTTAAAATTTGATAATTATTCTTGGTTAATTGCCGAACCCTTGATCCGGAAGTTATGGGTGTGATTTCGACCTCTCAGTCTCCCTTAATTGGGGGTTATCAGGAGGTGGGGTCGTAACATTTGGTATCAGAGCATAGGTTCCTCAGTTGACCATTAATAATTATTAAATTTTTACAAACTCCATAGAACCAAAGGGAGTTATTAGAAGATTATCTGAAAGACAGAGGTGTCTAGAAAAGGATTACGACCGCCTGCCAAGAACACACAAAGAGAGGACCCTATGCACGACTTTAAAAAGAAGGTTGTGAATTTTGGATGTGCGGGATGATGTGGGGTCAAAGGAGGTCTCCTCAGTAATTTGGCTCTAAAATACATTTGCATCAAAGTCAATTGGATACCAAATAGACTCAAGATAATTATACTCAAGTAAACCACAAAACTGCTCAAATGACATACAATAAGGTTTGTCCAGCAACCTAAAAGAAATAATGCCAAATGGTTCTCTGGTCTTCTTAGGGTCTATGTCACTAGAAAAAGAGTTTAAGAATTCATAGACCATCCTGGGGTAGGTGGGGACACTGTCTATGAAGCAATTTAGTCCTAAAAGCTTAAGATATTTCTTGAGCTCATCTACAATGCCCAACTCATCTATCTCATCCTCATCAATGAAATGGGAGCTTACCACCCTCCTGGAATGAAGAAGAGTGTAGATGACCTCCTCCTCATCATGTAGCTCAAAAAGTCACTAGCTCTGGAATCGATCTTATGAAGAAGATTCTCCGGTGTGTGGCCACTTTGTCATGAGCTCAGTGCGGCCCATGTTGAAAAATGGTCTTGATTGTGAAGAACACACCGTGTTCCATGGATTCACACGTCGTAAAGAACTGTGTTGGTCGGAGAAGCACTGACGATTGTTATGTCGTGTAACTTGAGTTCACACTTTGTGTAGAAAGGTGGTTCTTGTGTCTACTGATGGTGGCCTCCTTGTGGTCATGGTGTGTGTCGGAGGAGGTTTACGGTGTAGCGAGCGGTCATTTTTCCCAACTACTGATGTGGATCTCACGGTGGCGGATCTCACGGCGTGAGGGCTAGGAGACATGTAGTGGGGAAACTTTGTTGGAGGTGTGGCAGCGGTGAGAGGCTTGAAGTGTCGTCTCCCAGCTACGGTGGAGAAGGGACGACGGTGTTGGCCCATCGATGGAGGAAGCTCGTAGGTGCTGCAGAAGTGTCAGCTAGAGCAGAGAAACAACACTCAGGTAGAGGGGGTGGCAGAGAGAGTGGTGGCGCTCTCGGCTGGAGTGGAGGTGCTCAGTGATGGCGTAAGTTGAGGGAGAAGGAAGCAGCGACAATTTTCGGCTCGGATGAAGGTTGAGAGATCGCACACAGAGTGAGTGTGAGAGAAACCCTTGCAAACTAGGGTTTATAACCTCTTCTTGCAAAAACTTATGTCGTGTGAATCAAAACACATGGTGTAAGGTCTAGTTCAACTGCCTTTGAAAGGACTCCAAAATTCAAATACCACGACATGTGGAAAGGTCCAACACGATCTAACTTGCTCAATATTTTCCTCTACACCGCTAGTGGGAATACGAGGACTCCCGGATCCGTGTGACTGCCTGGCCAAAGTCTTAGGGTATGAATCGAAATAAGACACCTTTAGGACTTTCTCATCTTATTAATCCCTTCTCATCACAAATTCTGTTAGGGACCTTAAGGATTTAGGTTTTTCCTTCTTCTCGTTACCCTCTTGAGGTATGGGTAAGATTAATAAGGTCTAAGGAATCCTCCACCAAATTAAATGAAAAGCATGTAAATAAGATGTCATGGACATAAGCTTAATAGATTAAGCGCAAACTAAAGAATAGATACATGCTTAGGTCGTATGACATAAGTTGTCATGTCCTCAAGATAGACCTGAGGCTAGACCTTCTTATCAGGAGGATAGATAAAGAGAGTTAGTCTTGGAGATAGAAATCTCCATTGCAAGTAGAGGCCTGGCACATCCTCTGAGGATGATGTTAACCCTAACCCTAAGTAAAGGTTAGAGAGAGAGACAACATGATGAGTTAGACCAAGTGTTTGGATGGACATGCTTTAGATGATGTATGAGCCATGAGAGGTTGGATGACCTAGTACCTCTGGCGACCCAAACCCTGGGATGGGTCGTGCATGTTTGAGTGAAGGACAACTCCTTCATTGATGAGGTTAGAGAAGAACTTATGGAAACCCCATGAGCTCATATGGGCATAATAGGCACCCAGAATGTATCAGTAGTGCAAGCAATAGGTTGAAACCCTGTCCGGGAGAGGTTGATGGATAGCTTATGTGATAAGATTAAGGGGCTATAGATAACCTTGAGTGAACATGAGTTGAACATAGTCTTCATCCAGGAAGGGGCATACTTTTAAGGTTGACCCTTCATGAAGAGAGGACCTCTAATGGTGAGGTTAGTTGTAGGATTAGCTCTAGAGAGAGAGCAGGAAACCCAACAAGAAGGTTGGCATCCTAGACTTCGGGATACGAGGAGAAGTCAGGAGTTGAGGATGATGCGACCTAAGTGGATGATAGAGGTCATCACATGCTTGATCCCTAGAGGTTGATGATGTCTTGGTTGCCATGGGAGGAACCAAACCCTAGAGAGAGGATGAGGCTTCTGGCACTTATGTGCCTATGGTATAAGAGTTTACCTTCTGAGAAAGGAAGAAGAAGTTTTGTATACCCTGGAGAGGATTAGTAACAGGTTATGAAGCCTTGTACCTTGTTGTTTGACCTTGAGGGGGGACTCAACTCTGAAATGTTTCTCGAATAGAAGGATGATAGGAAGTGCATGTCATGCCTTTTGCAAGCCTGATCCGTGGTTAAGAGATAGAGCGTGCAGTTGGACACCTAAAAGTGAACCTAGGGTTCCTAGGCCTAAGAGGGGAAGTGGTGTACCTAATGCTCATGGAGAGAGTTGAGTTTCTATAGATGCGAGTATGGTACTTCCTATGTAGAGAGGAAAGGAAAACCCCTTAAGTTTAAGGTATGTTTGATGAACCCCTCACAGCTAAGTTGATGATAAATGAAGGTATAATCTTGATCCAGTTTTGAGGAAAGAGAACAAGTATGACCTAGCCTGGTTTAGTGGTCTGCTTGTGCCTTAATAGCATACTAGGGTTAAGGATAAGGATATAAACCCTAGACCTAAGGATGTTTGTGACCTTGTGGGCAAGAGTTGTAGTTTCCTCCCATCCTGGGAGAGGGACTCTTGTGTAGGGTGTATACCCATTTTGTTGGTTTAAGGTAACTTAAAGAGGTCTTATAGGATCTTGAGAAGCTAAGTGAAAAATACATGGTATGAGAATGAGCCTGTAGACCCATCGATAACCATCTCTATGTGCATGTGGATGTGTTACCATGGAGGTAACCGCTATGGGGGCTAACTAAGGTAGGCAGGTCACCATGACCCCATGAAAGGATGAAAGTCCACCCTTGAATGCAGAAAGAGAGATGATGAAGGCTTGGGTAAGGTTCTAAGTTGGACATGTACTATAATGGAATCCTAAGTCTATCCTAGGGTCAGGTAGGGATAAGACCAATGGAGGTAGGGGTTGCCTAATTCCCTAGTTGCACATGACCATAGGGTCGGGAGGTAACGACTATCATTGTCTGGAGGCCATGTGTTAGGAGATTGATCACCTTCATGAACTCATGGGACCCAAAGGGTAGATGAGTAGGGCACTCTCTGGATGCATAAGGGAAGAGGGATGACCCCAAAAGTGCCGACACCCTATAGACCTAGAGGAGATGACCAAGGATTGTGAGGTGACCCAAGTAGGTTCGAAACCAGTTTTCCATGGAGGTAACTTGGATATCAAGATGATTGTAATATAGAAGCATAAACAACACATTTCAACTTAGATTTAAAGGTGTACTAGCAAGGTGGGATGTACCATCTCTACTCTTGGAATAGGAAGAACTCTGTATTTGGACTGCAGCCAAATGCTTATTTCCTCTTGTTATGGGAGTGAGAGATAGGACAGTACGTATGCCATACACCAAGGATAAAAGATGATGTGAGTTGGAACGTTGCTATGAGGTATGATGACAAAGAAGATAACATACCCTGGTAAAGTGAATGATACATGGATGGTTTGCAAACGCTAAAGAGAAATAAGGTAGTCATCTTATAAGGATGTTTTTAGCATGAGCTATGAGTTATACCAGGTTGAATTCAAAAACCAAGAGGTGAGTCTTACAAGGTTGAGTTTGATCACCATGTTGATGAGATCAGAGAGTGTACTTGATGAATACAGACTTAGAGTCGAGATGAGATGATAAGTGGAATGCATGAAGGTGTATGTCATCAACTTTACCTAATACATAAGAAGGTGAAGTGGTAATGGATGCTCTGGTTGAGATATATCTTCCTAGTTCAGTTGTTAGACTAACCCTAAGTTTGGAAAGGGAGATATGTTTGGATAACACTAATGTAATGAGATCAGTTAATGGTTGTTTGGCTAGCCAATCTAGTCCTTGATGCAATGAAAGGATGGTGGTAGAACCTCAGAAGCACTTCTTTGGAAACGAAGGTGATGAAACCCTGATAGAATGGTTTAGGGTTGTTGAGGTATTGATCTTGAAGAATAATGACATATAGGAGATCATGGTTTTAAGATCACCATACACCATGGATAATAAGTGACAGTAGTACTGTGGATGCCTAAGATAAAGTTGCATGTAGTATATGGCCATGCAAGCCGAGGGTGAAGGATGAACACTAGTAACCCAATGCATTTATATAAAGGATAAAGAGTCCCCGGAAGAGAAAGGAAGTTCATCACTATGGATGTTGTAAGTCTCCCCTGGATCAAGGAAGATCGAGATGCAATATTGGTTATGGTAGATCGCCTTACCTAGATGATATAAGAAAGAAAGATTTCTGTCAAGGGACAAATTTGGTTGAACTACCCATGAGAGAGATGAATCAGTTACACCATGATGCGAGTTCAAAGGTTCTTGAGTTTGACCTAAAGGTTCCCTTCCAAAAGGTGGAAGTAGGTACATGGAGAACTCAATGTTAGTACAGTTTATCACCCCTAACTAACAGTTAGTATGATCCAGACTAAAGGGTCTGATGAGGGCATATGCGCTCGTTCAGGGTGATGACTAGGGACAATTCTTATCCTATGAAAGATGTGAAGATAACCACAATAGCTAGTATCGGGATTTAAAGAAGCTCTGTAAGAGAGGTTGTGTCGGTCACCACTTCAGTAAGGTGATGCTGGTGAAAGGACCACATGATGGTTAGAAAAGGGCCACAGTGTGTGTAGATGAATTCGCTATGATCGTGCAATGGCTGAAAGGAGCCTAGAGACGACGAGAGTCGTGAGCAGATACAAACTAGACTGACATGCAGTTCACTGTGGAAGAATAGGTGACATGAAAATTTGACCCCTCTAAGTTACAGCTAAGAGAGCTGAGTTCCCGATGCATGGGTTCTTTTGCCATGGATTGGTGGAGAAGGTTAAGTTTGATCTTACCCCTCAGGATAAAGAAATGTGTGATGAGTTTCAGGTGTCCAATTTAGAGCACTATGTGAGGTACCCCGACCATGTGCTGAGTAATGAACCTAGTGAGCCCCAAGGGAAGCTGAAATGTCCTGAGTCACCTGTGCAGTTTATAGACGCCAGGATGAAAGAACTCAGAGAAAAAAAATGTGATGATAAAGGTTCTTTGGTAGCACCATGGGTATGGTAAAGCCACATAGGGGCCAATGATGGACATGGAAAAGTCTTATCCTGAATTGTTTATTTGCTTGATGAGAATTTTGAGGATAAAATTCCTATAAGAGGGGAAGGATGTTACAACCCCAATTTTTGGGTTCAATTGGTGAGAAATGTAATTTCTCATATTAAAGATAATTGAACAAATAATGATATAATTTGTTTTTGGTTTACAATAGCCTTGATGTTTGTGTTGTGGGCTTTATTGGCTATTGGGCCTAAATAACAAGAAAATTCAACTAGTAAATGAATAATTGAATATTTGAGAAAAAGAAAGAGGTAGAAACCTCTAGAAGGCAAAGAGATGTAAACCAAGGATGTATTTCGTGCCTCTTGGGTTCCTTGGGTTCTAAGGAGTCCAAAGTTGCAAAAAGAAAGCAGTAAGAAAAGAAAAGATTAATTAAGTATTTCTTTAGTAAGAAAGAAATTGAAAATAATGTTAAAATGTTAGAAATAAGTGGAAAAAGGTATAATGGAGTGATCCTTTGTGGATTTTCGTATCCCAAGGATTCCTAATGATAAAATGAATAGCAATGAGGAAAATAAAAGAGAAATAAAGAGAAATCCTCAAAAAGAACTATTTTAATAAGAAATAAACAAGATAATTGGAAATAATGAAGAATAATGCATTTAGATGCATCTAGAAGGATAATGAGTATCCAATAAAAAGGATTTCGAAATAATAGAGTTTCTTGGGACCCAAGGAGTCCCAATAAAGAGGAAAGAAAGAGAAAATACCAAATTTGTAAAATAAGAAGATAATATGATGCTTAATCAATGAATTATGAGTTATTGTTAAGAAGAAGAATTTTCTACAAAAAGGAAATATAATCTCATGGCTAATTGATTAAAAGCCAAAAATAAAGAGATTAGGTGAGAGGAATTTCAAATTCCTAAAATCTAATGAACAAAGTACATGAAGAGAGAGAGAAAGGTTGTTGCTTCACAACCAAGGAAAGTATGTTTCCTTTCGAGAATAGGACTGGGGTCCTCATAAAGGCATGCCTTAGGGCTTCATACTCTCCCCTATATAAGGGGTTAGACCTGGAGCCAAGTTCAAGAGAACCCTACGTACCACTCTCCCTCTTCTCCTTTGTTTCCTTCTTCCAACCCTAACTATGGAGGATAATGCACCCCGGAGCCACGACGGACCACATAATCGTCATGGCGAAAGCTTAGTAGCTCCCCGATGACATGAGGAGGACTGGCCAACATTCTCTAGTGACCTATCTCACGCAGAATACCTGCATAGGCTGCACGGCTGGCCAAACGACGCAAGTTGCGGGTGCTGGAGATGACCACAGTGGCCGCAAATTGGGGGCGCACTAGGTGCTCTAGGTCATGGCGGAGTAAGGGGAGCCTTTTCTGGCGTGGATGGCGGCCCAGAGAGGGAGGAAAGGCCGGCGCAAAGCTGCATATCTTGGCTAGGGTGGCGCGGCTATTGCTGCGCGAGGTTGAAGGAGGCAAAGGCCACATTGGACCGTATTTCCCTTCGCGGGCTAAAGAGATGATCCACTTACGCGGGGGTATGAGCGTATTTTCGAAATGTTTTCAAGCCCAGTCAAACAACATTGCATGGAGCAGCCACGTGGCGCCCTCCGATTGGCCAAAGGTAGTCTTACTTTGCAAAATTCATATCTAATGATTGGTAACTCCGATTAGGACAAGTAATATATAAATTTTGATCCTCAGAACGAAAGGAACACAAAGAAATTATGTTTGAAGCCTAATTCTGCTTGAAACTAAAAAAGTATAGGGTTTTACATCTTTTGATGCATTAATTAATAGAAAAACCCTAGAATGATATAAAAACAAACATGATGAATCTTTTATATGTTTTTGATCAATCTTAACCTGTTAAGAGTAAAAGGAATGGTAAAATCATAAAAGGATGATTAATATGTTGGTTTTAGGTTTTATGATCATGAACATGGTTTAATGGACTAAAAACCCTAATTTGAGTAAATATGAGTTTTAGTGGTCATAACACAATATTGCAAGAATACAATTGTAATATAATGATTCTTGAACATAGTTTGGATTAGAGAATCCTTAATGAAGATAATTAAGATGATTAGGATTTTGTGAGAAACCTTAGAACCCTAATTTAGGGTAAAAGAGGATAAGATCATTTATGATTTGAAAAAGGTGAAAATACGTTGTTAAATGATGGTTTTAAGTTATTTGAATACAAAAACCCTAAAAGTAGTAATTAGGGTTTTCTCATGAATAAAAGGTAGTATTAATGGAAAATTGAGTTCATATGTGATTAGATTGTAATGAACTTTGAATTGATGATAAATGAGCATAGAAATCTTGTCGTGGATTAGAAAGGATAAAAATGGTAGCTTTAATGTGAAAGAAGCTTAATGAAATTAATTGATGGTTAATGGTGCCTTTAAATCTGAGAATAGGGTTATATGTTGTTAAGACAACCTTAATGTTGAGGAATAAATAAGGTAAGGGTTTATGAGTAATGGTATAAAATTAGGGTTTGAAATAGTAAAAGATGAAGGGAAACCCTAATTGCAATGGAAACCCTAAAAGTGAACTAGAAACTCTAGGAAGCGAGCTAGATCTTGATGACATGAGTAATAAAAAGGGAATTACATGATTATTTTAGGATCTTGTTGAAAGTGCTTGCTTGCTTGGATTCTTATTTGCATGGATATTTTTGTTCAAATCATTAGATCAGGTATGTGGTTAACCTCTTGCCCGATATGGTAGGCACACATAAACCTCTAAGGTGATATGGGTAGCAAGCATACAACTCTAAACTGATATTAGGTTAAGCATACACCTCTTGGAAGATATGGTGTTGAGCACACATCTCTAAAACAATATGGTGGGTAACCCAATACACTAGATGACAAAAGTGGTAAGGTGGTTAATACCCTAGAACATGTGATGGCCAATACACTAATGTATGGTGTGGCCAATATCTTCAAGTGAGGTGAGGATGTTACAACCTTGTAGGGTGAAGGCGATAAACCATATGATTGGTAAGGTTGATACCTTGATAGGTAAGGGTATGAGGGTGTCAGTGGCACTGAGATCTTCTCAAGATCGCAATTCTTCGTGAAATGTCATTACTATCGACATAAACGTCGATAGCACCGAGTTTCTCTCTGATATCTCATAGATGATTTTCCAAATAGAAGTTGTTGGGAAATACAGGCACATAATATAGCTGCGGAAACAAAATTTTATCCATCTATATTCCCATAATAACAAGATTGCGTCAACTACTATGAAATAGGAAGGATGGTTTTAGTGAGTTATACTTGGTCCAGGAGAAAGTCCAGTGACAAAACTTGCTTCTTTACAACTATTGACAAGTTTCTCTTAGACGATGGCTATGCATCTCATGGCCTTCACCATGAATAATGAACACACCATCCTCTACAATGCTCCTGTGGTCTTACCACATATTGCAGGCTACAGTTGTCTTCCTAACAGCAGGCTACAGTTTCATCCTTCAAGTGAAATTAAAGAATTGTTAGATAGTTAGATGTCTTGAACACTGTAGATTTCTTATGGAGGTTTGTGCCACAATGAAGGAAATGACTTATCCATAAACACCATCCAAGAGAGAAATCCAGAGCATGTCAGTGGGGCATGAGGGGTTTAACACAGTTTGGACAACCTCTTGAATTATAGCAGAGGTATCCAACATTAATCGGAGATTCATGCGGTACTCAGTGGGGTGCCCAACAACAGTCAAAGATCCTGGTGGTACCAAGTTTCTGTACAATTACAGATATAATAACTGGAGATCATGGTGGTACTCAATTTAGTCGCTATTCAATCAGTAATCCCTTATGGAACCACTGAAGTCGGCAGACTAAGCCATACTTCTTTGACTCACCACCTGAGTACCCTAGTTTAGAGGAGTTTTCCAATTTATCTGGCTAGCTGATATAGCCGCCAATGCCACACATGGCAAGGCCTGTTGCATACTAGGTATCTAATTAGCAGACTTAGAATCATGGGTCAACTTTAAGTCTTGTATGGTGGATTCTTAGCTTGTTGTGATGCTTCCACATGTTATGGTACACCTCATGTGGATCCATAGCATTAATAATGTGACTAAAAGTTTTAAGAAATTAGATTTAGATATGTGATCAGTTATTCTTAGTATTTATTATCTTGATGAATATTACATTATTTTTCATTTATTTTAGTATTTATTAGCTTTCTTTTCTCTACTTACTATGAAATACAACTAATAAAGAATGTATATATTATCTTATCTACTTGTGAATTTCAATTCACTCAGCCATTAGCTCACACTCTACTAATTTTTTTAAGTGACCCTATGATTATGGAGATAGCTACATATTTCAGAAGAATCATGTCACATAAGAATGATAGCAATGGTTTGAGGTAGAATTGGATAGTCTTCGTCCTTGTGCACTCCAGGTCCTACAGTGAGAAAAAGAAAGAGTTGTATTAGTCAAATGTAAAGTTTTGTAATTTTCTTTCCTTGTAAAACAATTGTAAATATATATGCTCATGTATTTGTACATTGATCTATTAAGTGATGATAAGAAAAGTTCTTGGGGTTTATTATGAGAAGGACATTCATTTTATAGTAGTTTATCTATGTATCATACCTTTTATGTATAGTAAGAAAAGAAAAGGTTTAACATGTTTGTGATAGCCAGATTAATTAGCTCATACCCTAATCATATGGTCTATGAGGGATTATGAGATATGGAGCCTGGAAACTTTGATATTAAAGTTTAGGATGAGTTTCAAGGGACCATTAAGTTAGATAGTTATAGTCTTAAGTGTGGTGGTTGGGGAGGATGTCATTATACCTATGGGAAGTCTAAGCATTTAGATACCCTCACCCAGTATCTGAATACTTAGGTTGACCAATATAAAGCTACTATGTCTATACTTCCCTGTATGTCCTGGAGAGGTATGTAGAGGAAGTATGGCTAGAGGGAAAATCCTATAAGTATAAGGGTTAGAAGATAAGAAAGTAAGAAAAGAAAAAGATCATAAAGATGGAATATGATATTGATGCGAGATCGTTGCACACAAAAATTCACTAGGGAAGGAAAGTCCTAGAGTTTAATCCTTAATAAACAACAATCAACTCTCATGCAAGAAAATAGGTCAATCATAGTATAGAAAAGGGTCGACCCAAGAGACAAGGTGATTAAGAATTGCTTCCAGTACCAATCATTAAGAATAATATTTAAATCTAATTTTTGAGGGAGATTATGAACTAAGATTGAGATTGAATATTGCATTGCAATTTGTTTAAACTATACATTTAATTCAATAATAATAAGCACATGGACAAGTGGGTTTCACCATAATCTCCTACGCTCCCATCTAATCATTACAACTCGATTAATTTGACACACTAATCTAGGCCTAAGTGAATTTTCCTTCTTATAGATTGCATATTCACAAGAACCAAATTCCCTGTTGGATTGAGGTCTTTTTTCCATAGTTCATGATTTAATCACCCCATAGGATCCATTCCATGATGTAATTGGGAATCATACACATACATTATATAATCTAACCCTAAGTTTGTGGTCTCTATTTTTATGATTATATCAATCATGCTAACATAGTAATCAATTAAGATTGAAAGCAGAACTCAAATGAAAATCAGTCTATCATATGAGAAACATCAAGTTTGATAAAAACAAGATGGTATACTGGTGATGAGGCTACTCCCCATTCCCTTATGAGAAAGTCTACTTACTCATGATTGGATAAAGAATGCAGATACAAGAAGAAAGAGGAGAAATTATGTTACTGAATGGAGAAGAGGGCAGCACCAAGTGGTCTCTAGCTACCACAATTTGCTTTGACTTTTATGATCTAAAGAACTACTCTAGGATGATGTTCTTCTTTGTTGTATTCTCTAGCCTCTTGCCCATAATACTTCCTCTTCTTGAGTAAGTATGGAATATGTAATTCTTAGGTCTAGCCACTTTTGTTATTTAACTCATTGGGTCAATGGCTAGCAAATTTCACTTTGTCTACTGTGATGATTGAGCAACAAGGTAGTTTCGTCGATCAACCACTTACATGAAGGGGTGATTTTTGGCCTTAGGCTTGGATAATCCCAAGAGGGTGTCGACTGATTTTCTTCTTGATTGTTGGCCTTATGGTCAAGGACTCCAGATCTTTTAGTGACCTTTTGATCGATCAATTAATTGAGTAGGTCTCTTTATCAAAAGAATTATCTGGGAAGTCATTGGAATGGGCAGTGGATCGGGTGACTAGGTGTTCTGATTGGTCGATCTGCCTATGAGAATGTTGTGAATATCCTAAATCATGATGTGATTTTTTCCAATCTTGTATATGATCATGGTGAAGATCTCTTTGAGTGCTCTAGGGTTGATGTGTGATAATCTACAAAAGAGAAAGGAAAGTGATAAAAATCCTTGTTACTTGGGAACAAGAGAAAGAATAAGGATACGAAGAAAAACATGATGCAAAAGACAACTTAAATGAGTAAAACTAATCCAAAAACCACAATGAAAATTTGATGAATGTGCATTCATCAAACTACCCCAAACTTGAAAATTGCTCATACTTGACAAACAAAGAATCAAAGAATCTTGCCAAATAATGCTACCATCCCATCACATCCTCTATTTTACAATATTTCTTAGTTCCCTACAACCAAACATGACCATGAAACCCAATCTCCTAGAATCATGGAATTTTAGTTTTGAATTCCCTACATTGACTTCACATTCATAAGAAGGCTTCAAATCAAAGTAGGTGCATCACAATCATGATATCACTAGTGTCTCCAAAGGTTCCCCATATTCCTATGAGGTTTTCACAAATATAAGGATACTCTTTAAGAGGAATATTTTTGTAGTGATTGTTTCTCCAGGGGAGAAACTTGAAGTGGATGGAGGGATGAAAAGGAAGATTGTGAATCTCTGTTCAATTCGACTCAAGATTGATTTATTTTCATTGCAATTACATTGATTGCATTTTTTTATTTTTGGTGTGCACAACAACATCTTTTTATTGTGGTATGCCCCTATTATATATGATGGGTATGGAAGAAGTGAAGAAGTTAAATGAGGAGTGCCACCCGAACTTGGTGTTTGGAACATTCTTTTTAGCTTTTGTTTTATCTTTGGAATATGTTGGGTTAAGAAGATGGTGGAAGAAGTGTAATACCAACATGGTTGTCAATGTACAAACAATGAAGGTTGATTGGATGCAAAAAGATTTAAATGAGTTCAAGGTCTTGACTATGATGATTTTTTTTCTTCTAGTTTCCATGGTTAAATCCATCAGAATCATGCTTCCCATTGTATCATATTATGACTATGTGATTTCACAAATTGATGTTAAAAGATCTTTCCTTGATGGAAACCTTCTTGATGATGTGTACATGTCATAACCTAAAGGTTTTGTACTTCTAAAAGAAGCCAATAAAGTTTGTAAGCTACAAAGGCCAATCTTTTGATTGAAGCAAGCATGTCAGAGCTAGAATCTTTGATTTGATAAAATAGTAAATGAGTTTGTATTTAGTCAAAATGAAAATGAACCATGTGTTTACAAGAAGGTTAGTGGGAAAATAACTATATTTCTCTTTTTTATGTATATGACATACTATTGTTGAGGAATGACATCCCTACCCTTAGAACAATAAAAAATTAGTTGGGAGGTACCTTCACTATGAAGGACATAGGCGAAGCATCCTATATTTTAGGAATCAAGATCTATATAGATAAATCAAAAAGTCCATTTGGCCTAAGCCAAAGTACATACATGGAAAAGGTTATAAAAATGTTCAACACATAGGAATCAAAGAGAGGAAACTTGCCCTTACCTTATGGAATTAGTCTATCCCAGTTATTGTGAAGAATGTGATCACATGAGTAAGATTCCGTAGGCATCCACAATTGGATCTATCATTTATGCAATTTTATGTACTCATCATGATGTTTTGTATGCATTGAGCATGAAAAGCATGTATCTTTAAGATCATGGTGATGGTCGCTTGACTGTCATAAAGAACATCCTTAAGTACTTGAGAAGAACTAGGGATTAGTTCCTTATTTATGGTGGTGAGGAAGAGTTGATTGTAAAGGGTAACACTGATGCAAGCTTCCATATTGACAAAGATGATTTTTGATATCAATATAAATTTTTGTTTTGCTTCAACAACAAATCTATGAGCTAGAAAAATTCCAATCAAGAGAGAGTTGCTGATTCTACGACAAACCAATACATTGTTTCTTCCAACACAACAGAGGAAGCTGTATGGATTAAAAAGTTCATTGTGAACTTGGGGTGGTTCCAACCATTGACGAAATAGTAGAGCTATATTGTGACAACAATGGAGTTATTGCACATAACAAGGAACCTAGATCACACCCCCCTTCCAAGCACATACTTCAGTATTTCCATCTCATATGAGAAATCATACAATGAGGAGATGTGAAGATTTGTAGCATACCTTCTGAGAGTAATGTTGTTAGCCCAATGGCAAAAGCACATTCTTATTAGAAGCATGATAGTCATATTATATCACTTGAGATTATATTCATGAGTTATTGGTACTAACTGCAAGTGGCGGTCTGATGGCAGGTATGCTCTAATAGCCAGTTTTATGATGATTGTATTGGGAGATTATGTAACTAATTTATTAAATAATAAAGGCAATTTTTGTTTGTTATGTTTGTTCAATTATGAGATGATGATATAACATGATAGATGTCTATATAATGACGTTGATCAATGATATATGGTTTGGGTTGAGGACCTAAACACGAAATCATATATTTCATAAGAGTATATACATTCTTTTCATGTCCACCGTCAGTCCACAATCAAGTATTATTGTAGAATCTGTACAGAGAACAATAATACTTAAGACTAGATTGTGTTTTGACTGATGGTTTAATCTCATTAGTCATGATATTGGATATTTGATGTGTGATTAATTAAACAACAAATCCTCTAAGGCGATGATTCTTAGTTGTTAACCTAAATAAACACAATTAATCCACTCATAAGAGAACAAATCAAAAGTAGTATATGTAGGCTCAAACCCATATGACAACATGCATTCAAACATGTTGCTTTGAGAAATATTTAGATTCGATTTTGATGGATAGGTGGTATATATAAGAAAAAATTAAAGACGCAAAAGAAAGACAAATTGAAATAAGTTTAAATAAATCTACAAAAGAATATCGAGAGTCTGGGGGCCTACGTAAAAATTTAGGTCAACAAAAAATATTTGAAATAAAGAAGTTCAATTAGTAATAATGGAAAACATTCTTCCAAAATACATTTCATAAAATAAATCTTCTCGCAAACCCGTTGATGTCTGCATTTGCGGATCCTTGCCCAATCATCCAATAGAGCTTCTTTCGAGGTTTCTTCTAAAGCTCTATGTGTCTATTTGTTCATTCTAAGCCTTTGGGATCCAAGGTTTCTTCACATAAGGTTAACAAGTAGTAATACAAGATATCAATTCATAAAACACATGTGATAAACAAATAGAACACCATCTCATAGGAATAATCATATACATAATATCATATCTAAACCACTACGGGCTATGAGGCCACACCCCATGCTCCGATCTAAAAAAGTACTCACTCATTATGAAATATGATATAGGATTAGAAGAAAGAAGAGGAAGAGTCATGTCTAGTAATACAAAAAGAGAATCCAAACAATATCGATCAATGATCTAGCAATAAGAATATGACTCTATCCTCCAATTTTGTTCCTTACAAGAAACCCACTAAGAATTACAAGGTTGAAAATTATATATGAGATACAAGAAATGTCTGGTCCTCCCCACTTGGGAGAGGTTTGATCCATTGAAAAAGAGATGACCTTTGTGTTTAGACTCCCACTTCTTTTATCAAAGGGAATGGGAGTTTGCTTTGATAGATTTCCAATTGTATTCGGACAAAGATATTTAATTGCATTCTTTCTTCCATACTAAAGCACATGGTCATCGGTCACTTTTTATTTATGCCTGGTCAAGGGAGAATCTTTGACAATATTAATTGCTTTCCCCGAATAGAGAATGAAGAAATTAATTGAATTTTCTTTCTTTAATTACTCTGACAACTTATTAACTTCTTTGACTCTCCTTTCTATAGATTTTCATTACAAGAGTATTGAGTGAATTTTTAGCTCGTCACAAGTCCCAAAGCTGTAAAAAATATAACTTTCCTATAGACAATTAAATTTCTTTTGAACTCATATTTGAACATTAAATTTGGAGTTCATATGAAAAGATATAGTGATTTTGGAGTGGGATGCATACATACATATATATATATACATACATTCATACACACACACATATATATATATATATACATACATATCTATATATATATACATATCTATATATATACATATATATATATATGCATACATATATATACATACATATATATATATATATACATATATACATAAATATATACATATATATATACATATACATACATACATACACACACACACACACACACATATATATATATATATATATATATATATATATATATATATATATATATATATATATATATATATAACTAGGCGACGATGCCTATGATGGGAAATCAAACCCCCATTGTCCAACCCACGTCCACCTCCACCAACAGGTGCCCAATTCGGCCCAACCCTACCCGTACCTCGTCCACCTTTGAGAAAAGAGAGAAGAATAGATATGAGAGGAATATTAGTCGTGGGATGCATAGAAGAGGCACTGACACTGACACATCACAAAAGAAGGGAACTAAAGTTGACGCATCATAGAAGGTGAGCGTTGACGTTGATGTGTTACATGAGACAGGAGCCAACATCACATCATAGGATAGGGCGACAATGCCGACACATCATAGAAGACAACACTGATGTCGATGCATCAAAAAAGGGGGGCGATGACGCCAATGCATCACAGAAGACGAGCACTTATGCCGATGGGTCATAGAAAATGGGAGCCGATGCAGATATTAATGTAATAGAAGGTGTGCACTAGTTTGGGATGACGAGGAGTCTCTTGGAATCAAATTCTTTAGAATTCCCAAAACCTAGGGTTGTAGGCGAAGAGGTCCATGTCAAACTGGATGAGGAGGAGTTTGATAGGATGAAGAATGTATGGGAGTTCACCATCATGGTGCACACCTTGGGAAAATGTCTATTCTACCATCACCTGTTGGATTGGGTGAAGAGGTCATGGAATCCTAAGGGGGCATTCGAGATGCTATCATGAGATCATGTCATCTTTCTTATCTGATTCTCTACAGCAACAGACAAGGAAACAACACTGGCCATGGGCCCTCGATGGTTTGAACAGCAACTGTTGATCGCCAAACACTATCAACATGGTGACGAGCTTTGCAAGGGCACTTTTCTTACGATCCCAACTTGGAAACATTGAAGTCTTTTGGGCGGACATGGACTAGGAAACCTACTGGTACCATTGCGGCGAGATTTGGGATGGTGCTACATATTGATGAACAATCCCTGGAGGGTGATCAACTAAGAGTCCTAGTGGAGTTGGAGGTTGACGGACCCAAGCTAAAGGTGGTCTGGCACAATGTGAAGGGGAGAGACCCGATCCCTTTGAATATCAAATATGATAAAATTCCTATTTCTTGTAGCAAGTGTTGCACCTTCAGGCATGACACACATCAGTGTGGGAAGCAGGAAGCAAAGAAAGTGGATGATGATGTTGCCATGAAGAATATATGGAAGAAGATATATGAAGGGCTGACCGGCCTAAATCATGCATCCAAAAGGAGCAGATTAAAGTAGCCAGACTTTTAAATAGATAACCCAACTTTCAGGCCCCCGCAACGATAACGAGGTCCGATGTAGTGATCGGGGTCGAACACAGGGATAAGGGTGGTCATGCTAAGAATGCAGAATCAACACTTTGTACTCCGATAAGAAAGAGAATAGAACATGTCCCCAAGGGAGACGACGGTTGAAAACAAGATTAAAGGAACTGAAGGAAATAAACCAAAAGACTATCTCCAAATGGAGCTACGAGAAAGAATTAAGCTTTTGGGTTAAGAGGTTTTTATAAAGGTTTTGTGAAATAGAATCCAGGGAGATAAAACTATCATAAAGGTAAAGCATGAAGGAAGAAGACTTAGGCATAATAGGCGGTAGCGGAAAACCTCCTGCACCCTCCTCTCTCAAAGAGGGTGCCTCCAACTATGTGCCAACACCCTCTCTCAAGAGTAATGAACATGAGTTGGAGTGGGAAGAAAGACAGGGTGACCCCGATCCTAGGCACTGTCGTACTCTCGGATCGGACTAAACTCTAGAGTTACAACATCCCTCTCTCGAAGGAGTTGAAACGGGAAACACGATTCGATAGCTAGTCAAAACATGATCCAAGCATACATGCTAGAGTTTAGATGCTACAAAGAAATCATCCAACAAAAAGAAACCATACACAGAACAACAGATATTAAACTCCACTAATTCCATAATCATAGATATGAAAAAGGGTTCAGTTACAATGCGTGATGAATGAAAGTAAATTGCTGTAGAAAAAAGGGAAGATAGATATTGGCCCCCCTTGATATAGGGGGTCGATATACAGCAACAGACCCCTAAGAAATCTCTAACCTGATACTGGGCAGGAGCTCTGCTCGATATGCCTGTGTCGGGCATCTATCCCCCTCTTGAGTGACACACTGTGATGGGCAGACATATCAGCCAAGGCTCCCTACCTGATACGACCGTGTCGGGAGGCTAGCCCTCTCGGGTGACACACAGTGACGGGTGGACCGTATCGGGTTTGGTATCTTTCCGAGTTAGAGGTGACTTAGGTTCTCGGGTTCCTTATATCGGGTGTAGGGGGGTGAGCCGTCTCGGGTAGGAGCCCTTCTAGGAACCCATCACGTCGGGTGGCATTCTTTGTCATATCAGGTTGCTGCGGATACCAGGACGAGTTCTAAGTGAACCACTCCCGCCCCTCTCGGGTTGGGGGAGTGCTCACCTAGTATCGCCCGACATGCCTTGGGAGTTGACACACTAGCTTCAGATGCTTTCCAAAGTTAGCTTTCATGAGATTCTGACCCATCCCATCGGAGTCCTGTAGCTGCTATTTATAGGTAGCAGCTGGGAGAAGTTGCAGTTCTCGTGGGGCCACACGTCCTAAATCAACTCCCTTTTCGTGGCTTCAGGGATGGTCGACACGTGTATGCCGCCTGACATAGCAGGTCGCCGCATGTCAGGATGCAATCGTATCGGGTGGCCATGGTGGGCAAAGGCTACCAATGAGGGGCTCGTATTGCGTGACATGCCTTAACAGGCTGATCAATCATGGTGGGCATAGTCCTCTGTCGGGTAAGTGGCGTATCGCTTGTTAGAGCCACCTTGCGCAACATGTGCGTGTCGCATTGCTGCTATATCGGGCTGAAGCCATGACGGGTAAGTGACGTGTCGGGTGGCTGGTAGAAGGGCCGATGCGGGTGGGCACCGTTCATGGGATGGGTCAGGCCTTTAGCGGTCTTTTAGGTATAAAATAGGGAGAAATCTATACAAAAGATGGAAAAAGAGTTAGGGTTAGAGCGCAGTTTACTTTTGTGCAAAATCATGATAAAAATTAGAGGAAAAGAAGTTTAGAGGGAAATTTTGATAGGAAAATATAAGCTATAAATAGCCCTAAAATGAGTGTTATCAACTCCCCCAAACATAGCATTTTGATTGTCCTCAATCAAACTGTACTTATTTTAAAGTTTTGTTTGCGATACTACTTCATCACCAGAGACTATCCTTAGTCAAGGGGTTTAAGCGCATTTTTAAATACGTTCATTAAGAAATTACATCTACCCACGAACAATGAGCTTTATTATTTTTCATTGCCTTATCTATGAAAAAAATTTCTCTTCAGCTTCGGTGAGACTTTGGTGCATGGTTTCGAAGTTAGCTTTCACACCGAACAACTTTTGGGAGCAAGAAGTTGGGTTTTTGGGAAGGTTAAGACTTTTTTGGGTTTTTCTTGTTTCCCATTGGTCCATATAGGTACAGGTCTGTTAGCGGGAAAGTGGTCCCTATAGTCCAATCCAGTTGGCTTTAGAGCAGTGATTTCACATCCTACGTACCACTGCCCCGGATCTACCATGCCTAAAGATGGGTACTTTTGGCAGAACAAGTGTGTTTTTTTTCATTAGGCATAACTCTCATGCTTTTGTTCACTCTCATAAGGCTTCTCTCTCTTTTTTTTGGGATTTTGGCGAATAAGGGAGAAAAAGAGTTTTTCTATTCGGACAACTTTTTCCTTCATATGCACTTCTCTTAGCTGTTGCGAGATAATTTTTTTTTTTCAAAATTGGCGTAGAAAAAGTCGTAGCCTTTTTGTCGTTTGAGACTGCATTTTCAGAATGATCATAAAAAAAAGTGCACACCACCTTAGACAAAAAGAGAACAATTTGGAAGAAGAGGTATCTAATATGCACTATTTAATATATTTGTACAGTTGTATAGAGGTAAGGAGTTGTATATGCACTATTTTGTTCAGATTTGTATATGTATATCTATATGTACACATGGTATGTTAAAAAGAAAGAAGAAAGACAAAGTGCAAAATGGGATAAATTTTATACCTCCCTCACTAATATATAGTACCCCCCCAAACTTATCCCACACTCTATCCCAGAGTTGTGAGAAAAGATAAGGTGAGGTAGTGATAAGTTAGTGAGGGCTAGTTGGTGAGCACGCCTCCATCAGATATAAGCTCTCACACATATTCTCCACGTTTGCTGTGATAGTCGATGTGGTGGAGCTTGTCAGGCATGTGTTGTAGCGTCACTGAGCTAGAGATCCATTCTAGCACGAAGATGTCGCAGTCATTGGATATAGGAACTTGTTGTGGACTGCTGTGGCAGAACTGAAGCTCGTGCCATTTGCTCTCTGCCGTCTCCAAGAATGGATCGATCAGCGTTGCCACCTCCGTATAATATTTTCTTACTAAGCGCTCGAGGGGTGTCAATGCTGTCGATGTACACTGCACTGGATGATCTTTGTTGCTATCTGAGATGTTGTAGAAAATTCCTACTCGTGGGCAAGTGTACATCATCTGGAGCATCCAATGGTTGTAGTGTAGGATAGGCAGGAAGATGACACGTGGTATTCTTCTCTATATCTCTGCCAGAAAAGATTGTTTTGCTCCTGACTCATCAGCAAGGCAGATGTCGTTGAACAACATTGGATGGGCTATGTATGCATGTTCAGACTTTATCTGTAGTATCTGGGTGCAGGTGGCTTCCACTGATATCACCAAACATCCTCCTTCTTTCACCATGTCCCTTAAATCATCAACTGGGACTATGACACTGCCTGCCTCATAGATGACGTCTGTGGGGGTAGAGTCAGCTAACTTATGCAGGATCTCGTTTACCTGTTCCTGTGTTAGTGTAGAGCATGAGGATCGGTTGAAGTTGCTAATCATTTCTTCCGAAGAATCAGGCGAAGCGGGGCCTTCTTTTAAAAGTATTTCTTCTAGAACGTCCATCCGCTTGCCTACCCCGTAAATGTCTGTGGCCTTATCAACTTCTTTTTCTAGAGAGCTGCTGGGCGGGGAGGATATGCCTCCTTGATCGCTGTCCAATAGCTTCTCTAGGACACATGCGTCTTGGAAATAATGCCCATCCTTGATCAGTAGAAGTGCATAAGTGCTTCTGAGCTGGTAGAAGTTCTGGCCCTTGAGCTGCCTTATGTATCCGAAAATGTGGAGCAGTTCAATGGCATGAAGGACAATGATGGCGCTGTTCCCACTTCTCGCTTCTTCTTGGACGGGGAAGTCTCTGATGATGAAGAAATTCCATATGTCGGAGTGGCGTTGGACTCCATACTTGATCACTCAGAGTAGACGCAGTGGAAGAAGCCTGAGAATCTTATCTTCAGGGCGTACAAACGTGTGTCCCGAGTGTGGGACCTCCTCATTGCAGCAGCTGAGGAGTTGGATGTCATGATTTCGGAGATCAGCCATGCACAAGAACCAATTTTTTCTATGCTTGTAAGGGACCAACACCAATGTTGCATTGTGTTCTTCGATGTGCTGCAACATGTTGGCCACCAGAATAAAATCGTATGACCTCATCATCAACCTTCTTGCCAAGGCCGGGGTGGCAGTATATATCAACTGTCGGCCTGTCCTAGTGCTGAGATTCTCTAGTATGGTGCCTTCCAGGACCCTGAACAACTTCTTTGTGTCGATGGCTGGTGAGAGGAATATACTCCTCAGCTCCCCCCATTGTGTAGAGAAGTACCTGTCGCTCCAGACGACGTCTTCTTCATCAGCCTGTGATCTTAGGACCTTGTTCAGCAACATTTGGTCCCTCATCGTTAGGTATCCGATGGCCCTTCTGTCAAAATCTGCTATCTTGAATGAAGCGATCTCCGACGGTGCAGAAAACACATCTTCTGTCGAGCTTCTTCCTCTGGGGGGTGTATTTCATTTGCTGTGTAAATCCCCCCCTTCTCCCTCTGATTCATCAGAAGAGTCCTCCCCGATGCTGATTGATTCACTGTTGTCTTCAGCTTCATCCAGGGAGGCAGAGGGAACATCTTCTTCCATGCCGTGGGAGCTCTCCTGTCCTTCTAGAGCCCCGTCGGCTGTGTTGTGTGTCATTCCTTCCTCGGGCATTGTAGAGGGCCCACTGGAGAAGGAAGGGGATGACATCCCAGAGGAGGATGCTGATGAGGAGGGCTGGGAACCTGAGCCAGGAGGTGATGGAAAACTTCTTTCCTGTCTTGTGCGGGGGTGCCATCCCTCCGGTTAAGCTTCTCCTCAACTGCATCGAGGCATAGGAGGGCATGCTGTAGTGTTGCATTAAGTGTCTCTAGTTGGCTGGGAAGGCCAACTAGAGTTAGCAGCTGCCACTCCTGTTCCCTAAGCCTCTGCTGGAAAATAGAAAATTTGCGGGTAAGGGAAGAAAAGGTAACTGAGTGATTGCTCATTACCTTCCACAAATGGTCGAATTCTTGACCAAGGATCTTCCCCAAATATGGAGGTGCTGCATCAGATCACCCTCTCGATCTCGTGACACTCCTCGTGCATGAAGGTTGGCCCGATGACTGCTCAACTTCAGGCGGGTCCTAGCCCATCTGTACCATCCGTGAGGGCGTCACTTCAGGGTGAGGCGTTGGCACCTTTGTGGCTGCCTCTGCCTCACCTGTCGGTGTTGGTCGAGAAAGGCGCGGGGTGGGTGGCTATTGTTCTACCATCTAGTTGTCAGTGACCTCCTCTGCAGCTACCACCGGTGACGTTGGTAGTGACGTCGGCATGGGCTGCGCAGCCCTAAGCTCCATCTCGAGGAGCTCAGCGAATGCCCCATTGCTGGCGTCTAGCTGTACCATTTCCTCTGCCATTAAAGGCGCAACATAAGCTTCGGGAACTGCAGTTGTCTCTCCCGTGGTATCTTCCCTTGGGGCTATCATTGTTGTCTCAGCTCTAGTTGTCTCGGAGACCTCCACGATCGCCATTACTTCTTCTACAGCCGCGGCAGTTGTTGTTGTGGTGCCTGCGGCTGGGATAGGAGTAGCGATGACAACTTTATCAATGGCTGCCGCCGGTTGCGCGGGGGCGGTGGGTGGCTTGGCAGGGACTGTGGAAGATTTGTCCTGCCTGGCATCGACAAGAATTGGTCCTCCCCTTACTGCCACCCTTTCTTGTATCCTGGCAGTGGCAGTATAGGCTGCTTCAACCTCCACAACTTCGATCTCTGCTGTGGTGAAGACCAGCTTCTCTGCATCATAGTTGATGCAGAGCGGGAGGGGTAGAAGCTTGGAAGTTCTTACAAACTTGTAGAAGTACCCGAGACCCTCCTTCTTGATAATATTGGCCCTTTGCAAGAACTTCATGTCGATCCTGTCATCGCCTCGGGTCCTCGACAGGCTCATGGCTCCTTCGGGTATCCCAACCCTGCCGCAATTAGATTGATGATGCCACCCATGCAATATTCCTTGGTGGCATCTTTTATCAGGTACAACCAGTTCAGCAAGAAGCGTCCTAGATTGACCACCTTGCCCTCCATCATGTACCACATGAGATGGAGTTCTTTAGTGTATATGTTGCTCGTCTCATACTTGCTGAATAGGAGGCAAGCCACGATCTTGTGGATGATCCTCCAAAAGAATGAGTGAATGGCTGCCACTTTGCTTCCCGGCTTGTAGGATGACTCGCCAGTTAGTTTCTTCCAGACGCTGACCGGGTTGAAGTTGTCACCCTCGCCAATCCTGGTGCCTCTATTCAACATTTCCTTCTCGGCTTCTGAGGAGGAGAAGATTTCATTGAGCAGCTTTTCTGAAATCTCATGCTCAACATTGTGTAACCGACCCTACAGTCGGTCTACCCCTCCGTATCTCTCCCCTTCTTTTGGACCATTGTGGACTCATTAGAGGGAGGACATGAACTCCTTGGTGAGTTCAGTGTATGATCCGTAGAGGTTGAAGCATATCGTCTTCAGCCCGTCAACTCCCAAGACGTTGTCTAGTCTGTTGAAGATTCCCAACTGGTGGAAGGAGGGATGGTGGCAGAACCTGGTCGGCCTATAGATCTTGGCCTCCAGTTCCATGTACCTCTGTTGATGCTGCTCATTCCTGGGCATGAATCGGCCTGGAGAATGGGCTAGGGGTTCTGCTGCCGTTAATGGGGCTGTCATCGCTTCTGTTCTTGGCCTCTTCTCGGCCCCAGATGGCCTTGCTGAGTCGGGGTTCGGGCACTTCTGCCCGACTGTGGAGGCTTCTGCTGTGGCCTCTGTGTTGATCCTCCGGCCATACTCATCTACTTGGATGACGGTTTGCTAGGTGTGGGCCATTTCTATAATTGTCAAATGAAAGTATTAGTAATCATCAAAACTTCTGAATGGGTCACCTTACCTCATAATGGGTGGCATGGTTGTGTCCCCCGATACAAGATAGGCGATACTTTTTAAGTTGAAACTAGACAAAGACCGACACAAACAAGTCGATATCGGGTATCGGGTATCGTTAACCAAATGGACTTTGCCCGACATGGCTGCCTGATATGTTATCCAGACAAAAGTCCCGCACGATACAGGTATCACCCAACAAAAATTTAGTGGCCGATATGATACTGTTGATCCTACACGATATGCGTCGCGTGATACGTGTACCGTGCGACATGGTCAAAAGGACCCTGATATCGATGTTGTCCGATACAAGCGTTGCCCGATACAAAAGAGTGTCGGGCGACACGAGTTGAACTATCTTACCCGATACGGGTGTCGTGCACCTCATATCGCCTGGCACGAAAACCTCACGCGACACAATCAACTAAAACTGCATGATACAAGTTGCTTGATACGATAGGGCATATCGGGCTATACCTATTTCTGAATGATTGATGCACGATACGGGAGCTCGCAAGGATGGTCGGTGCGAGGGTAAAAGCTAAGGGTAGATGCACGATAAAGGAGTAGGTAAAAAGTAAATGCAAGTTCCCGCCACATTTAACTAAGGTTACTATATATAGCCATCTTGGGTGGGGGTAAATCGGGTAAAACTGAGACACGTGTCGCACGAGGAGACCAATGATTCTCAAGACAAGCAGTTAAATTTGTCTAATCAACCACATCAAGGGTTGATTTGGCTTCCTGAGTACGAATTGATCGTGGCGGTAAGGCATGTCCCGCGAGCTAGGTGTATCGCACGACACAGATTCATCATTAAAGTACGATGCCTGATATCATTGCCCGATAAGGGTGTGTCGCGGAGATCGAAGAGCCTTGCCCGATACAGGTCTGGACGATTCGTAGCCTGATATAGCGCAACGCGCGCAGCCTGTCGATTGCCCAACACTACTATGCAACATGGGCAAAGGTTATTCAGATGCCCGATAGGGTCAGAGCAAGGTATCGGGCATGGAAACTTTGCATGCCCAATACAAGCTTCAAAAAGGAAAACAAAACAAAACAAAACAAAACAAAATAAAAGAGGAAAAAACTAAAACTAAAGAAAGGATAACATTGATGGGAAAAACATCATTGGCTTAAAGGAAATGACTTCCAGCCTCAGATAGTATTACTCATCAATGCATAAAAACTAAGTCGGTGGCCCACAAAATGTGAGAGTCTCTGCACGTGGCGCATGCACTGACTCGGGCCTTATTATATTGATAGAATTCATAATGTTTTTCTTGCAGGAAAGGAAATAACATCCTATTCTAAGGAAAGTAAAGACTCAGGCTGCCTTCCGAGGAGCACTGTGGTTTCCGTCGTCGGCTCGACAACTTCAAAGTCCTTTACTCTTCTCCTTCGGTTGTTGTTTCAGAATTCTATAGGTCTATCTCTGATCTTCTTATGAACTCTTCATCTTCATAGTACCTCTTGACTCTATGCCCGTTCACCGAAAAGACTTTTGCTGGATTGTCTTTGTCATGCAGTTCCATCATCCTTGAAGGATAGATCTTTTCCACTGTGAAGGGTCCAGACCACTGTGCTTGCATCTTACCTGGAAAAAGGCAGATAGAGGATTTAAATAAAAGAACTTTATCACCTTCGCTAACATCCTTTCTCTTCAGGTGGGCATCATGACACACCTTGGTCCTCTGCTTGTAAATCCTTGCATTTTTGTAAGTGTGTAATCTCAACTCCTCGATCTCCTACAGCTGTAGGAACCTCTTTTGCCCGGCCTTTTCTAGGTCCATATTCAGAAACTTGATTTCCCAGAGGGCCTTGTGTTCAAGCTCCAACAGTAAGTGGCAAGATTTTCCATAGATTAACATGTAAGGCGTTGTGCCTATGGGCATCTTGTATGCAGTTCTGTAGGCCCAGAGAGCATCGTCTTATATGCCTATGGGTGTCTTGTATGCAGTTCTATGGGCGTGCAGTGACAATCCTTTCTAAGATTTGCTTGATCTGCCTGTTTGACACCTACACCTGTCCAGATGTTTGGGGGTGGTATGGTGTAGCAACCTTGTGCCTGACCTCATACTTCTTCAACAATGATTCAAACTACTTCTCTCCAAAGTGTGATCCGTCATCGCTTATCACAGATCGGGGTACCCCGAAGCGAGGAAAGATGGTTTTCTCAAATAGCTTAATCACAGACTTGGAGTCACAAGTTTGAATAGCAACTGCCTCAACCCACTTTGAGATGTAGTCCACTTCTACTAGGATGTATTGATAACCTTTTGACGGGGGAAATGGACCCATGTAGTCTATTCCCCAGACGTTAAAGATCTCAACTTCTATCCAATTTGATAAAGGCATTTCATTTCTTCTTCCGATATTCCCGGTAGATTGGCATTCCTTGCAGACTTTCACGTAGGAAGCTGCGTCCTTTAATAGCGTAGGCCAGAAAAACCCAGATTGAAGCACTTTAGTGGCCGTTATGTCTCCGCCATGGTGCCCCCCGTAGGGTGAAGAATGGCATTATTTAAAATACTTGGGACCTCCTCTTCTGGTATACATCTTCTGTATAGGTTGTCAGAACACCTTTTGAAAAGTAAGGGGTCGTCCCAATAGTAGTTTTTGACATCAGATAAGAGCTTCTTTCTCTGGTTGTAGGTGATGCCAGGCAGTAGCTGTCCATAAACTAGGTAATTGCAAATGTCCACAAACCAAGGAAAGGTTGGCTCATCGGACTGAGCCATCAATAAAGCTTCATCAACATAGTTGTTGTTAATAGACAACTTACTTTCTTCCTCAGAGGTTATTCTTGAAAGATGATCTACAACAACATTTTCCTTGCCTTTCTTATCAATTATCTCATTATTAAACTCTTGAAGTAGCAGGGCCCATCTCAGCAATCTGGGCTTTGTATTCTTCTTTTGCATCAAGTAGCAAATAACTCCATGATCAGTATAGACTTTTACTTTTGCTCCAATGAGATAGGATCTGAACTTGTCAAATGAGAAGACGATCACTAACATTTCCTTCTCTGTGGTTGTGTAGTTTACCAGCGTTTCGTCTAGGGTTCGGCTGGCGTAGCAAATTACATGATGTTTCTTATCCTTAGTCTGGCCTAGGACAACCCCCACAACATAGTCTCTAGCATCACACATCAACTCAAAAGGAAGCTCCCAGTCTGGAGCTCCAAGAATCAGGGGATTCACTAAGGCCTCCTTCAGAGACTGAAAATCCTTCAAACAATCATCAGTAAAGATGAATTCTGCATCCTTTATTAGTAGGTTCGAAAAGGTTAGGATATCTTCAAGAAATCCTTGATGAACCTCCTATAATAGCCTGCATGACCGAGAAAACTTCACACTCCTATCACAGACTTTGGCGGAGGTCGTCTAGAAATAGACTCGACCTTGCTTACATCAACTTCAATTCCTCTCTTGGAAACTTTATGACCAATGACTATGCCTTCTTGTACCATAAAATAGCACTTTTCCCAGTTAAGCACTAAGTTCTTCTCCTGGCAGCGTTGCAAAACTAAAAATAGGTTCTTCAAACAGGCATCAAAATCCTTTCCATAAATAGAGAAATCGTCCATAAAGACCTCTACAATGTCTTCTAGGAAATCTGAGAGCATTGCGATCATGCAGTTCTGAAATGGTGCAGGAGCATTGCATAGCCCGAATGACATCCGCCAAAAAGCATACGTACCGTACAAACAGGTGAAGGTGGTCTTCTCTTGATCATCTGACAAGATAGGAACTTGGTAAAACCCAGAATATCCGTCCAAGAAATAAAAGTACTCATGATGAGCTAGCCTCTCGATCACTTGATCGATAAAAGGGAGAGGGTAGTGGTCTTTCTTAGTGGCTTGATTTAGCTTCCTATAATCAATATACATCCTCCATCCGGTAACAGTCCGGATGGCTACCTCATCACCTATATCACCTTTTATTATGGTCATACCCCCTTTCTTAGGCACCACATGAATCGGGCTCACCCAGTCACTGTCGCTGATTGGGTATATAATGCCCGCATCTTTGAGTTTGATGACCTCCTTCTTTACAACTTCCTTCAATATATGGTTCAACTTCCTTAGGGATTGAACGAAGGGGTTTCACAGATTCTTCAAGATTAATTTGATGCATACATAGGGCAAGGCTTAGCCCCTTAATGTCATCCACCAAATACCCAATAGCTTGTCTGTGGAACCTCAACTCTTTAAGGAGTCTTTCCAATTATTCCTTAGTCAGATTGGCATTGACAATGATAGGATGTCTTTCTTCTTTATCTAAGAACTCATACTTCAAACCTTCCAGTAGCTACTTCAGCTCTGGTAAAGGTTTTGGTACTTTCTCTTCTTCCTTGGTCAATTCCAGAGAAGCATACATCAATGTCTCGACCACTTCTTCTTCATTGCTCAGACCCCCTTCATCTTGGTTCAGGTAGTCGAGTATCTCAACTATCTCGGGGTTGTTAACCTCTGAGCTTTCTTCATTTAAAGCTCTCATAAGAGGATCTACCACTACTGCGTCTTCTGCTATTTCTTCACAGTATTGATTATATCTATCCATGAAGTAAGCTGATTCCAGCAGTGACGGTCCTTTCATAGAATCCTTTACCTTGAAATCAATATTATCATCCCCGATCCTTAGGGTAATTGATGCGAGGATTTTGAGTCGCTTTTATAGACTGGTTTTACATCCATTTTATGTGTTTATTAGTCACATTTGTGGTTAATATCGCATGATTCACTCACTTTAGTCTATAATCTTAGTTTGCATAAAATCTACTGTATTTCATCTTTTTGGTTACAAATGATCATATTGATGTGTTTTACCAAGGCTGATTTGGATTTATCTTGAAATTTCAGGAAAAATGAATATATGCATTGTCGATACCATCGACATATGTCAATAGTATCGACTCGGTCACAGTGAGATAGCCACAAGGAACCAAGATGCGTCTATACCATCAACACCGAAGTCGATGGTAGTGAGATACCTACAACGAGCCAGCAGTCAACTGGTCGATACTATCGACCAAAGTCGATACTATCGACCTTGCCCAGCTTCAACATCAGATCGGTGATAAAAGCGACGCCTAAAGGTGTTGATACCATCGACACTACAGTCGATGGTATCGAGTCTGCATCAGGCGGAATGTCAGAAAAAGAAGACTTGTCGATATTCTGAAGGGTCGATACCATCGACCCGCGTCGATGGTATCGATGTCGTCAGATCAGGTTTTGTTTCAGATCGATTCTAATCGGATGGTGGTGATCTTTTGGCAATCTAAAGTGGTTCATATACCTAATTACGGTGGCCCTAAGAAGGGGATCACATCATTAATCATTGCACAAGTCTCAAGGAGAGGAGGAGAGAAGAACGGAGCCCAGAATCACACCCTACATTGTTCTGAGAGCCACAAAGGACATTTTCCACCATCAGAAGGCTATAGATTGCACATTCTACGTTAAGGAATGCCCGGATCTCCTCCGTTAAGGGGTTTACATCCCTTTCATTCATGTTTTCTCCATGTTTTCCCTTTCTCTCATTATGTCTTTCATTGAGATAAACATGCAGGGCTAATCCCCTTTATCTTTAGGACCGAGAGTAGCCCGGGTGATGGTTGTATGACATTTTTACCATAGTATTTCATAATTTGTCTCTTAAATCCATGGCATTATTTCTTTTTCTCCATTATATCATTATTATTGATCACCCTAATGATAATCTAATGCCTTTAATTACTTTGAAAGAAGAATTAATGGTTGAAAAGAGACAAAATTCACATTAACTAATAAATCCTTTGAACAAGGAGATGTACGGTTAATGATGGAAACCCAGAGTATGGTCCTCATGCACCTAGTTTAGGGTATAGGTTACTACTACTGTGGAACTGACCTCGATTTAGGTAGTGAATTGTATCACGAAAGTGAGCAATTCTAAATACAGGCCACTACCCAGAATGAGAGACGAATTAAGTTAACTACGTAGAAATTAATACAATGAGAACCTGTGGTGAAACTGTAATCCTAAAGATTCCCATTTGAATTGATTAAACCAAACATTTAATCGATTGCTCTATTTTCTTTTCTTTTTCAATCAACTCTCAAATCAATTTAATTGGTCTAGCTGATTGCAAGTAGTTAGTAGTAGTCTACCAATAATTACGTTTCCCTGAGTTCGACTCGGGCCTCACAAAGGCCTATATTACTCTGATGCGTGCACTTGCGTTCTGCGCACGGTAAATTCATGTCAAGTTTTTGGCACTGTTGCTGGGGAGACGACAATTGTTGGTACTACGAGTGCTATAAGCGGCCACTCTAGGCTAATTTTTTCTTTTAACTACATTGTTAATTCTTGCAATTGATTGTCTAATTTTTAGAAATCTATATTCGTCTAGAACTGTTCTTAACAAAATATATCATTTTGTAGGTACCAGTGCATGGTGAGAACGCGTAGCACAGACTACGCGCAGTCATTACCAGAGGTCCCATCTTTGGGATCAGACAAAGAGGGGCATAACATTCAAAATCAACCCGAGAGAGTAAATTTAGATTCTAAACAAGAAGAGATGGCTGAAGAAAAGACGATATGAGAGAAGATCAAGGCGTCTTCTTCCTATGCATCGAAAGGGCCAATCAAGAGGCAGGCTATCAACATCCTGACTTATAAAATTGATCTGCCACTAATAAATCTAGTTAAAACTCAAGCATTCTATGGACTAACGAACGAAGATCTAGTGGCCCACATAAGCACTTTTGTGGAAAATTGTGATATGATCAAGATCGATCGTTTTCTATAGGAGACACTGTATTTGAAACTATTTCCAAGTTCTCTTACAGGAACTACAAGAGAGTGGTTCTATAATCTAGATGATGAGATTGTTGAGACTTGGGATCTGATGATCGATGTCTTTTTTGAATGTCTCTTTCCACCGGAGAAGACTAATGATTTAATAAGGAAAATCCACAAATTTACTCAGAATGTAGGTGAAACTTATTCGGAGACCTGGGAAAGATTCCAGATAATGTTGAGAAGATGCCCTCATCATGGGTTAGACAAGGAGAAACAAGTGAAAAATTTCTACTTTGCTCTGAATGAACATGACATAAGCATCCTAGACTCAATAGGTTTGGGTTTCTTTTTGAATAATCATGATACTAGATGTTGGGAGATTCTTAAGAACATGGAAAAGAAGCAGTCCTGGGGTACTAGAGATGCACCTGAGCAAGTTAGATCTATAGGGAACGCTAAATCCATTAAAGAACTAAATGACAAGATGGATCTTATTGCAAAGAAACTTCTGGTAAAAGAAAATGAAGAGTCTGATGATGAAGCACAGGTGAAATTCATTTGTTAGCAACAGGGATATAGGAATAACAACTATTCCTGGAGGAAGGATAAGAAATTTTCTTGGAAAGATCCCAACAATTTCTTGCAGGATCCGGAAGCTAACCACAACCCACTATAGAAGAAAAGAGCAATGAGTTGCTCAATCAAGTAATCAAGTAGAATCAAGAACTCATGAGCACATTTGGCCAACAAATAAAGCAACAAGGAGAGTTCATGAATCAGTTTGGGCAAACTTTACAAAGTCATGGAGCTCTGAGGACACTCGAGACATCTTTAGCACATATGGCGGTAGAGATTTCAAGTTTGAAGAAACCAACACAGCAAGGTTTTCCCGGAAATACAAATGTTCCAGGAGGAAATCAACAAGACAAAGCAATTCTGTTACAGAGTGGAAAGAAGATTTTAAACTCTAAGGCCAATGAACCAAGCACACCCCATCCAGAAACCACATGTGAGGCCACAGAGGAGGTCACAATCACAGAGCCTATGGAGGATGCGGTAGAGGATGCCACACCAGAGCCCATTGATGAGGAAGAGACTCAAAAGAGGACACCATATGTGCCACCACATCAGAGGGCACAGACCGTTCCAGTCCTGTATCCAAATAGTTTGAAGGCTAATAAAGTGGATGCTCAGTTCAAAAAGTTCCTAGATAGTTTTAAGAAACTTTCTGTCAACATTCCGCTATTAGAAGCGATAGAGAAGATACCCTCTTATGGCAAGTTTCTGAAAGATATAATTACCAAGAAGAGGAAGATTCCTGATACTGATGTGGTGGTTCTTAAAGAGCAAGTGAGCGCCTTCATTTTGGTCACATTACCACCAAAAAGACAAGATCCAGGCTGCTTCAATATTTCATGTTACATCGGCAAGGTGAAATTTGGTGAAGCATTGTGTGACTCCGGGGAAAGTATTAATTTGATGCCTCTTTCTACTTTCAAGAAGCTGGGACTTAAAGAATCAAGACAAAGCAACATGACGATCCATCTAGCGGATAATTATGTGGTTAAGCCGTATGGTATTTGTGAGGATGTACTGGTTAAAGTTGATAGGTTTGTATTTCCAGCAGATTTTGTGGTAATGGAAATGCATGATGACCAAGGGAATGAGCTACTCCTTGGAAGACCCTTCCAAGCTACTGCAGATATGATTCTCGAAATGGGAAGAGGCCGTCTGACATTGAGAATAGCGGATGAAAGATTTGAAATGGTTATGCCAGCAAGTACAACACAATAACAGGCAAAGGAGCAATGTCGCATGGTGAAACATTTTGATCAAAACATTTCTCTTTGTTTAGGGAGGCCATTTCTAGATATGGCTCATGTAATGACCAAGGTAGATAAGGGGACACTGGCAGTGGATATTATGGAACAAACCAAAGTTGTTTCTCTTTGTAGAGCTGTGGGTTATCCAAATGATGAAGAGGAGGAAATTCCTCTTTCTACTGAAGATGATGCAATAGCAAGTTCTGTCCTTGACTCATATCCAGAACTGCTCCTTGAAGCTTTCCTTGTCAACATAATGCATGACTGGATGAGAAGCAAGTCATTAAAAGAATATGTCAAGATGCTTCAAGTGCTTCCATGCTATTATGCCAAGCATTATGAGGATCTTGGGCCACTCCCACCACCGCTTCAATCATCATTGGTCTGTCCACCAAAGTTAGAACTGAAGCCACTGCCTCCTCATTTGAAGTATGCATTCTTAGCTGATGGTGAAAGACCACCAGTGATTATTTTGGCATATCTGAGTGCCAGTGAAGAAGAGCAGTTGATGATCGTGCTGAAGAACCACCGTGGTGCATTCAGGTGGTCAGTTGCTGATATTAAGGGGATTTCCCCTACACTTTGCCAGCACAAGATCTGGCTCAAGGAAGGAGCCAAGTCTGTGATTCATCCACAACGTCGACTCAACCCGAGCATGATGGAGGTCGTCAAGAAGGAGGTGATCAAGCTCCTTTCTGCAGACATCATTTACGCTATCTCAGATTTGATGTGGGTAAGCCCCAAACAGGTAGTCCTCAAAAAGGGGGGAATTACTGTCACTCATAACTTGTTAAATGAACCGGTTACGACCCGATTGGTAACCGGGTGGCATGTGTGCATTGACTACCATCGCTTGAACTCTGCTACCTTAAAAGATCATTTTCCTCTTCCATTCATCGATCAAATTTTAGAGCGACTAGTTGTTCGATCTCATTATTGTTTTTTAGACGGCTACTCTGGCTACAATCAGATCTCCATTGATCCTAAGGACCAAGATAAGTCTACCTTCACTTGTCCCTATGGAACATTCGCATACTGCCGTATGCCTTTTGGATTGTGCAGCACACCAACAACCTTTCAGTTCTGCATGCTTGCTATTTTTTTTGATATGGTTGAGCGTTGTTTAGAGGTTTTCATGGACGATTTTTCCATCTATGGTGTTTCGTTTGATGAGTGCCTGTACAATTTGGATAAAGTTTTACAAAGATGTGAGGACACACATTTAGTTCTCAACTGGGAAAAGTGTCATATGATGGTTAGCGAAGGAATTGTGCTTGGACACAAGGTGTCTAGCAAGGGGCTGGAGGTAGATCCAATCAAGATTGAGGTTATTTCAAAACTACCTCCACCGAATTCGGTGAAAGGGGTAAGGAGTTTTCTCGGTCATGCAGGGTTCTATCGCCGTTTCATTAAAGATTTCTAAAAAATCGCTAAACCATTATCTGAATTGCTTGAGAAAGATGCGATGTTTGATTTCAATGAAAAATGCTTGCATGCTTTCAATGTACTTAAGGAAAAGTTAATTTCTGCACCGATTGTTCAAACGCTGGATTGGACTAAGCCTTTTGAGCTCATGTGTGATGCTTCAGATTTTGTAGTAGGGGCTATTCTTGGATAGCGTTTTGAGAAAAAACCCACGGTGATTTTCTATGCATCAAAGACTTTAAACGAGGCACAACTTAACTACACCACAACTGAAAAGGAACTTCTTGCCGTGGTTTTTGCATTCGAAAAATTTCAGCAATATCTAGTAGGGTCAAAAGTTGTGGTATGGACGGACCACACCACCATAAAATACTTGATGGAAAATAAAGATGCCAAACCTAGATTGATTTGGTGGATCTTATTGTTATAAGAATTTGACATTGAAATTATGGATAAGGCGGGAATTGAGAATGTGGTTGCGGACCACTTGTCTAGGTTAGAGCGGGTAGATGAGAGGGATATCAATATACCCATTACCGAGACATTTCCTGATGAGCAAATCCTTTCTTTAAAATCTAAGGATCCATGGTTTTCACACATTGTTAATTATCTTGCATGTAAAGAAATTCCAGATGATTGGACTTATCAAGAAAAGAAGAAATTTTTCCATTCCTTGAGATATTATTTCTGGGATGATCCCATTTTGTTGAAGTAATGCAAGGATGACGTTTTGCATAGGTGTGTATCGGAGATTGAATATGATAGTGTACTTAGTCACTATCATACACTACCAACCGGTGGTCATCATGCGAGCTCAAGAACGGCGGCCAAGGTGTTAGAGAGTGGTCTTTATTGGCCTACACTCTTTTGGTATGCCTACGACAATGTGAGAAGATGTGATTCCTGTCAAAGGGCAGGTAATATTTCAAAGTGGCAAGAGATGCCCCTCAACGTGTTTCAAGAAGTTGAGGAATTTGATCTGTGGGACATCGATTTTATGGGACCCTTTTTGTCCTTGAATTCTGATTTATACATTTTACTTGCTGTTGATTATGTATCGAAGTGGGTAGAGGCAATACCCACAAGGACTAACGACGCTGCTGTAGTGTGTAGGTTTGTGAAAGATCATATTTTCTGCAGATTTGGTGCGCCAAGGATGATTATTAGCGATGGAGGCACCCACTTCAAAAATCAAAAGTTTGCTACATTATTGAGAAAGTATGAGGTGAAGCACAATGTTGGTACCCCATACCACCCGCAAACACAAGGGCACGTCGAAGTGTCGAATAGAGAAATTAAGAAGATTTTAGAGTGCACCGTGGCTTCGACAAGAAAGAATTGGAGTACACTACTATCAGATGCATTATGGGCGTATAGGACCGCATTTGAGACACCTATAGGAACTACACCTTTTAGGTTGGCTTATGGGCGGGCTTGTCATTTGCCAGTAGAGTTGGAACACAAGGCGCACTGGGTGCTACGAAAGCTTAATTTGAGTTATGATGATGCATGGAAGAAGAGAATGTTAGATCTCAATGAGTTAGATGAGTTGAGGATGAACGCTTATGAAAACTCGAGGATTTACAAAGAGAGAAAAAAACAAATTCATGATCGTTACATTCAACTGTGTGTTTTGAAAAAAGGGGATCGTGTGTTATTGTTTAACTCGAGGTTGAAGTTGCATCTCAGAAAATTGAAATCCTGGTGGAGTGGACCTTTTGTTGTGGAGGAGGTGCGCCCACATGGTGTTGGGTTTTAGGGGAGGCAGAGATGGCAGCGGAAACAAAAACTTTCTCCCCAAACCTGGAACAAGGAAACGCGTCAACGTCTATATAATAGGAAAAGATGGTTTGTGGAATCATACCTTGTCCCGAGGCTTGCTCGGCAACAATACCTCATGCCTTGTGCGGTCTTCAACTCCGGTCTTGGACGGTGTTTGTGCAGCTCCTGGTCGCACCGGGACTGACGACTCCTGGTCTCACAAGGAGTTGGAAGGAGTCACTCCCTCCTGTTGACGTACTAGTCGCCAACACACTCTCCTACCTCCAGTTGCAACTACAGTTGTCTTTCCCTTGCTGCGCCTCCCTTTGCGGGTAGCACTTGCTCAGGCTCTCTCGGTTACTAAAACTAGAGAGAACGACAACTTTGTAGAGCAACTGGTTGCACTGAGTTGTACTTTGAGAAGCCCCCAATACCCCTATATATAGGAGGGTCATGGGATAGGGTTCTCCATCCCGAGCAATGCGGGACCAAAAGCAGGAGTATAAGGGTTCGAGATTTTCCACAAAAACAACCAACTCGCAACCTGAACTGATTGTTTCACAACTGAAATGGTCGGTTGGGGATCTGAACCGGTCGGTTCACAAGTGAACCGGTCGGTTGGGCCACCTCAACCGGTCGGTTCATAAGTGAACCGGTCGGTTGGTGGTCCTGGTCGGTTCCAGATTGACTTTCCTTCTTTTGTTTCTAATTGGTATCGAATACCAATCCTATTTCCCAATCAAATTGGGCAATTGAAACGAAAGGAAAATTCTCACCAATCCTACTTTCCCAAGTTGCTCGGTTGCACCAGTTGAATCGATCGTTTCAACACTTGAAGCAATCAGTTCACCCTGATCTTGAGTCGATCGACTCAACACTTGAGCCGACCGGTTCACCAAGCTCAGCCGATCGGTTCATCACATGAGCCGATTAGGTGGGAGTGAAGATTGTGCAGAATCAGTCAATTGCGATTTCAATCAATCCGATACTCTAATCAATCTATCCAACACCTTGAACACTATGATTTTGAGCTATCAATCAATTGAGTGTTTAATTGAACTACGAAACTCCTTTAGTAATCAATCTAAACATTGTTTGTGGACAAAAATCCTCTTCCAGGTTAAATCCTATGTGTGTGACCCTGCAGGTCCATTTCACGTTGGCAGTGAAAGTCCATAACACTTATGACTTCACAAGCAAAGAGCGGTGCCTAGTCACACATCAGTGCTACCCAAGTGAAAGTAGAAAGTTGGAGAACAACTTTCAATCCTACAATTCGTGAATGGTGTTACAGTGAATGTATAATTCCTTTGTCACTGATATCCCGAATGAACTCGAGGCATGGAACAATCATCCTGTCAACGTTCATTCATTTTCTTGATCTCAGAGTAGATTGAACGAGATATGTATGATATCAATATCACATACTGATTCACACATGCGTGCACACACCTATCTCAATCCTACTCATCTAGTGGCCTTGGATATCAAACTCCCTCAGGAGGGACAAATCCAATATCTATCACTCACCCCTCAAAAGCCCCATGTGTCAAAGCCACCCAATCATCACCTTTATAACAACCCATGTTTCAGGACTGCATTTGATGATGTCAAAGTGTGCCCAACGACATGTGTTGAGTGTAGTGATTTCAGGTCAAAGAATCACACTCACCACCATCACTGCGAGTACGGTCTATGACTACCATGTCATGGTTCCATGTGTCAAACTCACGGTGGGTCTGTCCGGTACACTTGTTCTCTAACAAGTACCTATGTGTTTGGTTTGATATCTCTATATCATGACTAACGAGATTCTGTCATCAACCAACACCACAATCTAGTCTTGTGTGTCATTGCTGTCTATCTACCTTCCACAATGACATCCGACTAGGGACATAACAAGAATGTATAAACTATTAGCATCCGTATGATCTCATCGTTCAGGTCATGAACTTGAAGGCATACGTCATTGAGTATTGTCATTCTCTAGACATTCAATCTGTTCTATCACTATCTCAAATGACTGAACCAGAAAGAATTGGAAGCTTGCCTTTGATGTTTATCAAATCAATCTTAATGTATCCCACCAATCATCCCATGATTGGCTCTCAGGGCATACATACCAACCCATGGTGCTATTATGGTGCGAGATGGAGAGCTGACATTCCTAGTTAATGGTCAAAGGTTGAAGCTTTACTTTGGCGAGGACTACACGAGAAAAGTACATGAGGTTAAACTCATGGCACTTAAGGATGAATGAAGAGCTTTATTGCGTCTAGCCTAAGATGTTAAAGTAGGGCGCTTGTTGGGAGGCAACCCAACCATCGATAGTTTTAATTTGTAGTTCCTTCATTTTCTTTCGCATTTGCAAGTTCATTTTGTTTAATTTCGTTTTTGTGTGTAAAAATGATACCTTAATCTCTTTGTTCAGTGTGCAGTACTGAGTCAGAGTCGATACCATCGACCACAATGTCGATGGTAGCGACGTGGGTACAGGGAAGAGACTGCAGAAAATTTTATGAGTCAATACCATCGATGGCCTTGTTGATGGTATCGACCTACCATCAACAATGTCAAAGAAAAAGATAGCTCCAGGTCGATAGTATCAACTTAGAAGTCGATGCTCGCGAGATCCCTAAAGATTTACAAAAGAATTTGTTTCAGTGAAGTCAATACTATCGACAACCCAATCGATGGTATCGACACGGAAACAGTGAGGAAGCAGTGCTCGAGCCTCGCGAGGGTAATCGAACCATGAAGAGTCGATACCATCGACACCTAGTCGATAGTATCGACGCGACACGTCACCGATCCATGAGAAGAAATCAACGAAGCCCGCCAATTTCAGAAGTTGATCCGTGGGATGGGTTGATACCATCGACCCTTGTCAATGGTATCGACACGTCATCGATCCGGGCCCCCACATCCAGCAATCGACAACTGTCGATGGTCACGAAGAGCGGATTGTGCTCCAGGTGTCGATACCATCGACACCCTGTCGATGCTATCGACGGAGCAACAATAGCGACGGGTTTAGTTATAAAAGGAGGGGCTATTTCTCAATTCTATTCACACCTTCAGAGTGAATCCCCTCAACTTGTGCATTGAGCATTGCTGAGCAACCAGAGGTCTTCACCGAGCATATAGCGAGCAAGCAATCTTCTTCGAGCTCTTCACTGACTGCGGGGATCATCTTCTCCGACCGTCAACGAGCTCTCTTCTCGTTTCCCTTTCTTTTCATCATGAGGAGGACCGTTGCTTCATCATATTCGAGTGCCTAGCTGATGGAGATTGAGACATTCATCCCGCCACTGCTAGGCTCCATCCCTCTCCCATGACTTGCACATCCTTCTGCGTATGTGAAGAAAGTATACGAGAAGTTGCTGAAAAGAACGATCGAGCTGACCTGATACATTGATCGAGAAATGATCCACGATCTCAGATTCAAAGACAACCTGATGTATGTCCTCCATGGCTAGGAGGGTCGCACGAGTAGGCTCAACAACGTGGTCACACATCATGTGGAGGGCCACCCCTTTTTCAGAGAGTGGCCGACTTATAAAAAATTGGTGGTGGAATTCATGGCGCCACTTGATATATGCGTCATGCTGAATGACCTCAACGCCTCCGACAGGGAATGGATCAAAGGCCGAGTGTCCTTATGGCTCTTCAAAAGAAATTATAATCTGACTCTCAAGCAATTCAACTCCATCTACAATTGGTGGCACTGCACTGAGAAGCACCGACGGCCATACAACTGTGTTGATTACGACGCCATGTTCACACAGCTAGTGACAACTCCTCAGGGTAAAATGATCATCTACCACAATGTCGCTATGGCTGATTTTGAGCATCCATTCGTGCGGGTCCTTCACCGCATGTTGTGTGTTACCTTCTTCACTCGGGGAGAACTTTCGCTAAGTAAATTCCAAGAGACTGACCTCTTCTTTCTGTATAATCTACTGACACGAGGAAAGCTTAATTGGGGCACATTCTTCCTGACACGTGTGATGGTGGTGAAGAAGAATATGTGGTGGGCTCCAATTCATTTTGGGGGACTCATCATGCCTCTAGCCCTATATCTTAGGCTGGACCTTTCTTCAATGCCTCCCCTGCTAAGTAAAAGCTCTGTCAACCTGCATCATCTGCATCGGTCTAACCTATTGACAGTTCGTGATGGTGTGGTATATGCACACTATCATGTGAACAAAGAATATCAAGAATGTGTTTTGCCAGATCCCATCTTCAACATCCAAGGAGCTCAACACTTCCGGTGGCCTATCATCACCATCGACGACTCTGACAATGAAGAAGATGGTGACGACAATGAAAATGACGATGGTGACGAGCAGGAGGAAGAAGAGGAGACTGTTACTCCTCTTTGGGCACGAGTGGCACCGCGGAAGCATCCACACTTCTACTAGGGTGCATCATCATCTTTGCAACCTCCACCACCACATCCCTCTCAACAAGGAGAGGATGTCTATTCTATGCAGGGCATGTACACCATGCTATAGAGCATTTAGGAGACGCAACAGTAGCACACTGTGTCATTTTCTAATATCCAGGAGACTACAAATTAGCTGTATGTTAATCAACAAGCTATCTTTGAGAACGAACGTCAGTTGTTCGCCAATCAGCAACATGTCTACGATCGGTTGGGGAGGATCAAGCAACAACAACAACCGTTCTATGATCACTACTGGAGCCAAAACTACTTCGGGGGATATCCTCAACCTCCACCGATGCCCCCATATGATCCAAGCTTCCAAGGGTAATATCCATCATGGGATCCCACCTCCCCGCAGTACCCCCCACCAGAGCAATAAATGGTATCACTGTTCCACCTGGTAAGATTGTTTTTGACTATGAGGCCATAGTCATATTCAAGCTTAGGGGGGAGATGGAACATTTTCTATCTTTTTCTATATTTTATTTTTCTTAGTTTTTATCATTTATTGCCTTTTCTTTTATGTTAGCAATTTTCTTAGCTTTTAGCTTTTAGGATCCACATACTATCTAGTGTATCCGTGGATGTCCAATGTAATTTGTCATCTCTATGTTTCTCATACGGGAGTTATGGGTAAATTTGAAAATTTTCCATCTGATTGCAAGCTTGCTTTGTTTGAACTTAAGCACTTAACTTATGAAAATAATTGGGTTTGTCAACTTTAAAACATAAGGTCACAACTCTACATGCCTATGATTCAAGGAAAGTGGACAGAATAGGATGTTGAGCCTAAACTGACCAAATGGTAATGGGACTTTAATCTGAAATAAGAGAGGGAATTCCCTTGATTTTACACATGTCAGTAAGGAGGGACATATAATATCTTCTAAGGGTTCTATCAATTAATCTTGTGATCTATCCACCTCATCTCATTTACACTCCACCATAAGAATTGGGAGCACTTTACAATTTGTCATCTCTTGATTGCATATCATGTAGATAGGATCATTGTAGTTAGTTTTTACATCTGTTGCATTTAAAAAAAATGTTGCATTATAGTCATGCATGCACAAATTTTAGAATGCATGTCAATGTCATTTTAGCTGCATTTTGCATGATCTTAATCATTTTGTACATGATGTGCCTTGCTTCTTCTGAAAATAAGGAACTTGTTTCATACTTTCTGAAATAAAAAAGGGGAAAAGAAATAGTAGTTGTGAGAATAAGCCCAAGATGAAGATGTGCAAATTTCATCTTAGTCATGAAGAAAAATAAGGGCTGAAAAAAAAGAGAAAAAAATAATATGTGAGTGAAGATCAGAAAGATGAAGGAACTTGTTCACATGTATAATAAGAAGAACAAGCACATATGTAGTTTTGTAGATATTCTGTCTCTCGTTGGGATGGAATAGTAATGCATGCATCATTCCACCTAAAATGTAAGCATTAGGTCATTTTCATGTGCATGAGCATCATGTAGGTCATTGTTGCACTATTGTATGTCAAACTGTATTGTGCTACTCTTTCTTACATAAACCGCCTATTCCATCCACCTATTGCTCAAAATGGTAGGCCACCAGTGATTATCTTCTCACTTTTGTATTTCACGAGATCTGCTTCCATTTAGATGGTAGTTAGGTTATGAGCAACGTAGATAGGAGATCACAAGATGCACCAAGCTTGAACCAGAAGATTTTATTATATTAACTGTCTTATTTGATAGTGTTCACTAATCTTGGAGTGGATATCTACTATGGATGATCATCGTCACCTATAGGGTAGTTACCATTCTGTGGTTAGTGAGGGCCGATATGTGAATGTATGGTGGGAATCATACGGTAATGTCTGTTGTAATAGTATGTTCTTTAGTTGACCCTCACAATTTTATTATGTAGTTTGGTTGCTCGAGGACAAGCAATGTTTAAGCTTAGGGGAGTTAGGGAGATGGAACAATTTCTATCTTTTTCTATCTTTTATTTTTCTTAGTTTTTATCATTTATTGCCTTTTCTTTTATGTTAGCAATTTTCTTAGCTTTTAGCTTTTAGGATCCACATACTATCTAGTGTATTCGTGGATGTCCAGTGTAATTTTTCATCTCTATGTTTTTCATATGGGAGTCATGGGTAAATTTGAAAAATTTTCATCTGATTGCAAGCTTGCTTTGTTTGAACTTAAGCGCTTAACTTATGAAAATAATTGGGTTTGTCAACTTTAAAATACAAGATCACAACTCTACATGCCTATGATTCAAGGAAAGTGGACAGAATAGGATGTTGAGCCTAAACTGACCAAATGGTAATGGGACTTTAATCTAAAATAAGAGAGGAAACCCCCTTGATTTTACACATGTCAGTAAGGAGGGACATATAATATCTTCTAAGGGTTCTGTCAATTAATCTTGTGATCTATCCACCTCATCTCATTTACACTCCACCATAAGAATTGGGAGCACTTTACAATTTGTCATCTCTTGATTGCATATCATGTAGATAGGATTGCATTGTAGTTAGTTTTTACATCTGTTGCATTTAAAAAAATGTTGCATTATAGTCATGCATGCACAAATTTTAGAATGCATGTCAATGTCATTTTAGCTGCATTTTGCATGATCTTAATCATTTTGTACATGATGTGCCTTGCTTATTCTGATAATAAGGAACTTGTTTCGTACTTTATGAAATAAAAACAAGGGGAAAAGAAATAGTAGTTGTGAGAATAAGCCCAGGACGAAGATGTGCAAATTTCATCTTAGTCATGAAGAAAAATAAAGGCTGAAAAAAAGAGAAAAAAATAATAAGTAAGTGAAGATCAGAAAGATGAAGGAACTTGTTCACATGTATAATAAAAAGAACAAGCACATGTGTAGTTTTGTAGATATTCTGTCTCTCGTTGGGATGGAATAGTAATGCATGCATCATTCCACCTAAAATGTAAGCATTAGGTCATTTTCATGTGCATGAGCATCATGTAGGTCATTGTTGCACTGTTACATGTCAAACTGTATTGCGCTACTCTTTCTTACATAAACCGCCTATTCCATCCACCCGTTGCTCAAAATGGTAGGCCACCAGTGATTATCTTCTCACTTTTGTATTTCAGGAGATCTACTTCCATTTAGATGGTAGTTAGGTTATGAGCAACGTAGATAGGAGATCACAAGATGCACCAAGCTTGAACCAGAAGATTTTATTATATTAACTTCCTTATTTGATAGTGTTCACTAATCTTGGAGTGGATATCTACTATGGATGATCATCGTCACCTGTAGGGTAGTTACCATTCTATGGTTAGTGAGGGCCGATATGTGAGTGTCTGGTGGGAATCATACGGTAATGTCTGTTGTGATAGTATGTTCTTTAGTTGACCCTCACAATTTTATTCTATAGTTTGGTTGCTTGAGGACAAGCAATGTTTAAGATTAGGGGAGTTAGGGAGATGGAACAATTTCTATCTTTTTCTATCTTTTATTTTTCTTAGTTTTTATGATTTATTGCCTTTTCTTTTATGTTAGCAATTTTCTTAGCTTTTGGCTTTTAGGATCCACATACTATCTAGTGTATCCGTGGATGTGCAGTGTAATTTGTCATATCTATGTTTGTCATATGGGAGTTATGGGTAAATTTGAAAACTTTTCATCTGATTGCAAGCTTGCTTTGTTTGAACTTAAGCGCTTAACTTATGAAGATAATTGGGTTTGTCAACTTTAAAACATAAGATCACAACTCTACATGCCTATGTGTTACAACCCCAATTTTTGGGTTTATTTGGTGAGAAATGTAATTTCTCATAATAAGGATATTTGAACAAATAATGATATGATGTATTTGGTTTTTGTTTACGATAGCCTTGATGTTTTTTTGTGGGCTTTATTGGATATTGGGCCCAAACAACAAAGAAAATTCAATTAGTAAATGAATAATTGAATATTTGAGAAAAGAATGAAATAGAAACCTCTAGAAAGCAAAATGATGTAATCCAAGGATGGATTTCGTGCCTCTTGGGTTCCTTGGGATCGAAGGAGTCCAAAGTTGCATAGAGAAGGCAATAAGAAAAGAAAAGTTTAATTAAGTATTTCTTTATTAAGAAAGAAATTGAAAATAATGATAAAATGTGGAAAATGAGTGGAAAGAGGCATAAATGAAATTTCTTGGTGAAATTTCCTATCCATGAGGTTGCTAATATTAAAAGGGATGCCAATGAGGAAAATAAAAGAGAAATAAAGAGAAATCCTAAAAAATAGATATTTTAATGAGAAATAAACAAGATAATGTGAAAAAATGCATAATGATGCATCTAGAAGGATAATAAGTATCCAATAAAAGAATTTTTAAGATAATGGAGTGTCTTGGGTTCCAAGGAGTCCCAATAAAGAGGAAAGAAAGAGAAAATACCAAAATTACAAAATAAAAGGATAATGTGATACATTATTAATGAATTTTGTGTTGTTTTTCAAAAGGTGGTATTTTCTATTAATAGAAAACATGATTTCATGACAAATAACTAAAAGGAAAGTTTAAAGAGAATAAGAAAGTGGATTTTCGTATTTCTAATATCCATATAATAGAGAATATCCAAAGGATAAAAAGAAAGAGAGAGAATATCCTTCTCTTTGAAGGAATTGACTTCCTACTTGGAAAGGGACTCATTGAGTCATGTATAAGCCGACCTAGGTCTTCTTTTACCACCCTATATAACGGGGGAGATCCTAGGGTCGAGTTCTGAAGGGTTCCACATACCTTTCTCCTCTTTCTCCTCCTTCTTCTCTATTTTTTCATCTTCAAACCCTAACCCCTAGAACCACTGTGAGCATGACGTAAGGAGAGGGAACTAGAGGGTTGCGAGGGACTCCTGGAGTACCACGGTGCTAAGGAGAAACCTATCCCTCAAGATCGTGCCCTAGAGCATGTGCATCAGAGGCAACTAGGCTGCGGGGATGACCTGCAGTGTATGGCCTAAACGGACGTGTAACCGGCCATCTTGGCTGCCGGTTGTTGGCGCCCTATGTGCGCATGAGGGCGGCGGAGGTAGGGGATGCTTTTTCGGTGAAGGTCGGGTCTAGATCGGGGAGCAGGAGCCATGCCAAAGCCTTGGGACGGAGGCTAGGGCAACTACGATCAACCTGCCCAAGGTTGAAGAAAGGAGAGGCGCGTTGGACGTTTCTGCCCTCTGTGCTCTAAAGAAGCTGATCACTTAACCAAGGGCATAACAGTCATTTTGTTATGTTTTCCTGACTTGCGAGTTGCATGGCAAGGAGTGATGTGGCGTCTCCTGATTGGCCCAGGTAAAGTTTTATTGCAAAAATTCGTAATTAAATATTGGTAACTCCGATTAGGACAAGTAATATATGAATTTTGATCAGGAGAACGAGAGGAATCTAATAAAAATGGTATTAAGATAAATTCCGTTCCCAATTGCAAAAGTACTATAAGTTAATGAAAAGTGCATTAAAGTAAAGTTAAAAACCCTATTTGTGATTAAAGGTTGAATCTAGAATGCTTATGAGTTAATTGAAGTGTTAATAACCTGTTGAATGATAATGTTAGATTCGAACATGATCCAGATGTAGAATTGCATGTTTTAGGGTTTTACCTCATATGAGAATAATTAAATAATTTAGAAACCCTAATTTAGGGTAAAAGAGGATAAAATCATATTTAATTTGAAAATGTGAAAATATGATTGTTTAATGATGGTTCTGAGTTATTTGTATATAAAAGACCTTAATTCTGGATAAATACCCTTAATATAATAATTAGGATTTTCTAATGAATAAAAGGTGGATTTAATGATATATAGAGTTCATTTGTGTATTAGACCATAATGAACTATGAAATAATGATAAATGCTCATAATGATCTTGTCATGGATTAAAAGGGATAAAAATAGTAGATTTAATGTAAAAGAGGCATAATGGGTTTAATTAATGTTTAAAGTGTGCCTTTGATCCAAAATTAGGGTTTGTAAGTAATTGAATAGAAATATGATTTAAAATAGTAAATGAAGTGAAACCCTAATTCCCAAGGAAACCCTAAAATTAGAATAGAAATCCTAAGGATGATGATGATATTGAATAAATATTAATAAAAGGAAATTGGTATATTTATTTTAGGATTATGTGCATGATTGGTTGCTTGATTGGGATTTGTATGTTCTGATTAATTCTGTATCTGAATATGCAATACATGTATGTGGTTACGCTTATGAATATCTCGAGTTAGTTTTACGAGATTTACCGAAGCTTTCATCGATGTCATGAATTAATTGTTGGATGATTTTAATTCATGCAAACTATAATGTGGCTATGACTACCACATAAGATATGTGCCTACTAGCTCATATCATGGTCCCCTCTGTGGCTTAATAATTGACCTAGTAAATGGCTACCAAGGGAGTAGGTCCATCAGGTCATTAGATGACTTAGTAAATGGCTACCAATGGGGTAGGACCATCAAGTCGTCATGAGTTAGATATTGGGCTACCTGCGGGTAGTGCCATGCGACTCTATTACCCTAGGTATTGGCTACCTGTAAGGTAGGTCCATGGTGGTAAGAAGCTACCTAAAGAGAGGTAGCATACAAGGGATAACACAAAGTTAGGGGATATGTAAGGATTGAGTAGTATGGCTTAAAACGTAATCTTGGTTGTTAAATGATTAATTGAACGATTACATTGTTAACATATTTGCATGATTATTGATTCCCTCACATACCAGCTTCGGCTGACCGACGTTTTGTTTGTCGGCGTTTTAGGTACAATGAAAAGAACAAACAGTAAAGTGGCATATGTGGTACTAAATGAGAATTAAAGTGCAAAGGAGGATTAGATAGATTAGTATCTGTGTGAATAGAAGTTTTGAAATCCCAATTTTAAAAGGTATATAAAAGTTTTTACTTTTCTCCATATTTCAGTATAGTTGGTAGAATTTAATAATTGTTAATGATTATTTGTCGAACCTTTGATCCAGATTATTGGTTAATGGCTCTGTCCTTTCGGTCTCCCTTAATTGGGGGTTATCAGGAGGTGGGGTCGTAACAATTGGTATCAGAGCGTAGGTTCCTCACTTAACCATTAATAAGTATTAAATTTTACAAACTCCATAGAACCCAAGGGAGTTATTAGAGGATTATCCGAAAGACAGAGGTGTCTAGAAAAGGATCACGACCGGGGGCTGGCAATATTTTCCTCTGCACCGCTAGTTAGAATACGAGGACTCCCAGATCCGTATGACTTCCTGGCCAAAGTCTTAGGGTATGAATCGAAATAAGATACCTTTAGGACTTCTCATCTTATTCATCCCTTCTCATCACAAAATTCTGATAAGGACTTTAAGGATTAGGGTTTTCTCTCTTCTCCTCACCCTCTTGAGGTATGGGTAAGGTTAATAAGGTGTAAGGAATCCTCCACCAAATGAATGAAAAGTATTTAAATAAGATGTCATGGACATAAGATTAATAGATTAAGCACAAACTAAAGAATAGATACATGTTTAGGTCATATGACATAAGTTGTCATGTCCTCAGAAGAGACTTGAGGCTAGACCTTCTTGTCAGGAGGATAAGTTAGTCTTGGAGATAGAGATCTCCATTGCAAGTAGAGACCTAGCACATCCTTGGAGGATGATGCTAACCCTAACCCTAAGTAAAGGTTAGAGAGAGATGAGTTGGACCAGATGTTTGAAAGGACATGCCTTTGGGATGCCATATGATCCATGGGTGACCTAGCACCTTTGGCAACCCAACCCTGGGAAGGGTCGTGCATGTTAGGGTAAAGGATAACTCCTTAGATGATGATGTTAGTGAAGGAACTTAGAAACCCTATGGGCTTATGCGAGTAGGGCATAGCATGCACCCAGGGTACGTTAGTAGTGTGAGTAAAGGGTTGAAACCCTGACCAGGAGAGTATGAAGGATGGCTTATGAAATAAGCATAAAGAACTATGGATAACCTTGAGCAAAGCATAAGTTGAAAATAGGCTTCATCCAGGTAGGGGAATGCTTTTGAGGTCGACCCTTCATGAAGAGAGGACCTCTAATGGTGAGGTTGGTTGTAGGGTTAGAGAGAGAGTGGGACACCAAGCAACAAGGTCGTGAACCTGGACCCCGAAATATGAGGAACAATGGATGATAGTGTTTGGCTCATGATCGATCCCTGGAAGTTGATGATATCTTGGTTTCCTTTAGAGGAACCAAACCCTAGAGAGAGAAGATGAAGCATCTGGTACCTATGTGCCTACGGTATAGGTGTTTACCTTCTGAGGTAGGAAGAAGAGTTCCTTAGACCTAGAAAGATTTAGTATCATGTTATGAGGCCTTGTACCTTGTTGGTTGTCCTTGAGGAGGACCCAACTCTAAGTGTTGCTTGAGTTGAAGGATGACAAGAAGTGCATGTCATGCCTTTTGCATGCTTGGTTCGTGGTTAAGAGATAGAGCATGCAGTTGGATACCTACAAGTGAACCTAGGGTTCCTAGGCCTAAGAGGGGAAGTGGTGTACCTAATGCTCATGATGAGAGTTGAGTTCCTGTAGAAGCGAGCATGGTACTCCTCATGTATAAAGGAAAAGGGAAGCCCCTTAAGTTTAAGGTATGTTTGATGAACCCCTCACAACTAGGTTGATGATAAAGAAAGGTATGATCTTGATCCATCATGGAGGAAAGAGGACAAGTATGACCTAGCATGGTTCGGTAGGTGATCTTCTGTGCCTTAATAGCTTGCTAGGGTTAAGTGGGCTCGTGTGGATGTAAACCCTTAACCTAAAAGCTTTAGTGACCATGTTGTCAAGAGATAGTTTTCCTCCCATCCTGGGAGAGGGACCCTTTGGTAGGGTGTATATCAGTTTTGTTGGTTTAAAGTAACCTAAAGAGGTCTCATAGGATCTTGAGAAGCTAAGTGAAAAGTACATGGCATGAGGATGAACCTATAGACCCATAGATAACCATCTCTAAGTACATGTGGATGTGTTACCATGGAGGTAACCGGTAAGGGGCCTGACCAAGGTAGGCAGGTCACCATGACCCCTATGAAAGGATGAATGTCAGCCCATGTATACAAAGAGAGATGATGAAGTCTTGGGTGAGGTTCTAAGTTGAACATGTACTATGATAGAATCTTCAGTCGATCCTAGGGTCAGGTAGGGATAAGACCGATGGAAGAAGGAGTTGCCTAATTCCCTGGTTGCACATGACCATAGGGTCGGGAGGTAACAACTATCATTGTCTGAGGGCCATGGGTTAGGAGATTGATCACCTTCATGAACTCATGGGACCCAAAGGGCAGATGAGTAGGGCACTCTCTGGATGCATAAGGGAAAAGGGATGACCCCTAAAGTGTTGGTACCCCCATGGACCTAGAGGAGGTGACCAAGGATTGTGTTTGGACCAAGTAGTTTCAAGATTAGTTTTCCATGGAAGTATTTGTGATATCAATATGAATGTGATGTTGAGAAATATGTGGCACGTTTCAACTTAGATTTAAAGGTGTACTGGCAAGATGGGATGTACCATCTCTACTCTTGGAATAGGAAGAACTCTGTATTTGGACTGCAGCCAAATGCCTATTTTCTCTTGTTATGGGAGTGAGAGATAGGACAGTACGCATGCCATACACCAAGGATGAAAGATGATGAGAGTTGGAACATTGCTAAGAGGTATGAGGATAGATAAGATAACATACTCTGGTAAGGTGAATGATACATGGATGGTTTGCAAATGCTAAAGAGAAATAAGGTAGTTATCTTATAGGGATTTTTTTTTATCATGAGCTATGTGGAACTTGCAAGTTATACAAGGTTGAGTTTGATCATCATGAGGAGGAGCCCAGAGTTTTCTCGATGAAGATAGTTTTAGAGTCGAGATGAAATGATAAGTGGAATACATGAAGGTGTATGTCTCCAACATTACCTCATACCTAAGGATGAGAAGTGGTATTGGATGCTCTGGTTGAGATATATCTATCTAGTTTGGCTAGAAGCTAGAAGAGGTTGTTTGGCTAACCTTAAGTTTGGAAAGGAGATACATTTGGCTAATACTCAGATGTAATGAGATCTGTGAAACAAGTTAATAGTTGTTTGGTTAGCCAGCGTAGGCCTGGATGCAATGAAAAGATGGATGTAGAACCTCATATGCACCTCTTTGTAAAGGAAGGTGATGAGACCCTGATGAAAGTGGTTTAGGGTTTCCGAGGTATCGATCTTGAGGAATCATGACATATAGGAAATCATGATTGAAGATCTCCATGCACCATGGTACTACCAAGGTAATAAGTGATAGTAGTACTTTAGATGCCTAAGATAAAGTTGCATGTGGTATATGGCCATGCAAGCTGAGGGAGAAGGACGAATACCAGTTACCTAGTGGAACCACCCGAAGGGGTAAAACCCATAGGGTGTAAGTGGGTCTTCAAGAAGAAGACTGACATGGATGGCAATATGCAAACTTATAAAGGCAGATTGGTTGCAAAGGGTTTCCGATAAGTTCAAGGTGTTGACTATGACGCAACTTTTTCTCCAGTTGCCATGATTAAGTCCATCAGGATCATGCTTGCTATTGCGGCTTACTATGACTATGAGATTTGGCAAATGGATTTTAAAACCGCATTCCTTAATGGGAATATAAATGAGGATGTGTACACGACACAACCTGAAGGTTTTGTAGATCCAAAGAATGCCAATAAAGTCTGTAAGCTACAAAGGTCAATCTATGGATTGAAGCAAGCGTCTCGGAGTTGGAATATTTGATTTGATGAAAAAGTCAAAGTGTTTGTCTTTATTCAAAATGAAGATGAACCGTGTGTGTACAAGAAGGTTAGTGGAGCATGACCACATTCCTCATATTGTATGTGGATGACATACTATTGATGGGAAATGATGTCTCAGCCTTAGAGAAGGTAAAGACTTGGCTTGGGAATACTTTCACAATGAAAGACTTAGGAGAAGCATCCTACATTCTAGGTATTAAGATCTATAGAGATAGATCTAAAAGGCTTCTCGAACTAAGTCAAAGCACATACATTGACAAAGTGTTGAAGCTGTTCAGCATGGAGAACTCAAAGAGAGGTAACATCCCCATGCTACATGGAGTCACTATCTCTAGAGCTCAATGTCCCCAATATTGTGAAGAGAGGGAGCATATGAATGGGATCCCATATGCATCAGCCATCAGATCCATCATGTACGCCATGTTGTGCACACACCCAGATTTCTCGTATGCCCTCAGCATGACGAGCAGGTACCAGTCAGATCCTGGGGATGCTCACTAGACAGCTGTAAAGAACATCCTCAAGTACTTGCGAACGACTAAGGATCAGTTCCTTGTGTACGGTGGCAAGGAAGAACTGGTTGTAAAGGGTTACACCGATGCAAGCTTCCAAATCGACAAAGATGATTACATATCACAATCATGATTTGTGTTTTGCCTAAACAATGGAGCTGTGAGCTGGAAGAGTTCCAAGCAAGAAATAATTGTCGATTCTACTATAGAGGTCGAGTATATTGCTACTTCACGTGACAAAGGAAGCTGTGTGGATCAGGAAGTTCATCTCTGAACTTATTGTAGTTCCCAGTAGATGTGATGTAATTGAGCTTTATTGTGACAATAATGGAGCTATTGCACAAGCTAAGGAGCTCAGATCACATCAATAGTCCAAGAAAATACTGCGGACTTCCATCTCATATGAGAGATCGTACAGCGAGGAGATGTGAAGATTTGTAAAGTACCAACTGAAGACAACATAGTTGATCCACTGACTAAGGCCTTTTCTCAGTAGAAGCATGATGGTCATGCTAGGTCACAAGGACTAAGGTTCCTAGGTGACTGCTCTAAGTGCAAGTGGGAGTCTATTGGTATGTATGGCCATAGAGAAAGTCATGTGATGATCGTAATGGGATACTTTGAAAATGATTTGAATAATAATAATAAAGGCAATTTCTAATCTATATGAACATGATAGATGTCTAAAGAATTGTTTTACTCGATGACGTATGCTTTTGGGTTGAGGACCTAAACGATGAGATCATACATATGTTAAGAGTATACTTTCTTGTTTTGTCCTTAGTCGGTTGTTATTATGGAAATAACCATATAAATCAATAACACTAAAGACTAGATTGTGTGTTAGTTGATGACAAAATCTCATTAGTCATGATATAGTGATATCAAACCAAGCACATAGGTACTTGTTAGAGAACAAGTGTACCAGACAAACCCACCGTGAGAGTGACACATGGAACCATGATTTGATAGTCACAGTCAGCTTTTACAGTGATGATGGTGAGTGTGATTCTTCAACCTGAAATCACTACACTCAACACATGTCGTTGGGTACACTTTGACATCATCAAACGCAGTCCTGAAACATGGGTTGTTATAAAGGTGATGGTTGGGTGACTTTGATATATGGGGCTTTTGAGGGGTGAGTGATAGATATGGGATTTGTCCCTCCTAAGGGAGTTTGATGTCCATGGACACTTGATGAGTAGGATTGAGAAAGGCATGTGCATGCATGTGTGAATCAATATGTGATATTGATGTCACACACATCTCACCCAGTCTGCTCTGAAATCAAGGAAATGGATGAACATTGAAAGGATGACGGTACCATGCCTTGAGTTCATTCAGGATATTAGTGACAAAGGAATTATACATTCACTATAACACCATTCACGGATTGTAGGATTGAAAGTTGTTCTCCAACTTTCTATTTCACTTGGGTTGCACTGATGTGCGACTAGGCACCGCTCTTTGCTTGTGAAGTCATAAGTGTTATGGACTTTCACTACCAACGTGAAATGGATCTGTAGGGTCACACACATATGATTTAACCTGGAAGAGGAGTTTATCCACAAATCATGTTTAAATTGATTACTAAAGGATTTTAGTAGTTCAATTAAACACTTAGTTGATTGATAGCTCAAAATCATAGTGTCCAAGGTGTTGGACCAATTGATTAGAGTATCCGATTGATTGAAATTGCAATTGACTGATTTTGCATAGTCTATTGCCCCAACTGATCGGCTCATAGGATGAACTGATCGTCTCAGGTTGGTGAACCGATCGACTCAACTGGTGAGACGATCGACTCATGTGTCATGAAACGATCGGCTCAATTGTTGAACAGGTCAATTCATGTGACCAACTGAGATCATTTGGAAAGTCAGAAGACTATTTTGCACATACAATTTGTTTCACTTGTACAAATTCGATTTGGACAAGAATTAATGTTTGATTAATCGGAAACAAATATGAAAGTCAATTTGAGTTGGACCAAGACCATGAACTGAATTGCTCAGAAGTGAACTGATCGGCTCAAGGGTCCCAAACGATTAGTTCAGGTGTGAACTGATCGGCTGAGGTCACCAACTAACTGTTTCAAGGTTGAAATGATCAGTTCAGTTGGCGCAGTTGGTTGTTTTTTGGAAAATTTCAAACCCTTCTACTCCTGCTTTAATCCCGCATTGCCCGGGGTAGAGAACCCTGTCCCATAGCCCTCCAATATATAGGGGTATTGGGGGCTTCTCAAAGTACAACTCAGAACACCAATTTCTCTACAAAGTTATCGTTCTCTCTGGTTTTGGTAATCGAGAGAGCATGAGCAAGTGCTACCCGATAAGGGAGGAACAACAAGGGAAAGACAACTACAGAAAGGCAACTGGTTGTAGGAGAGTGTGACGGTGACTAGTACGTCGACAGGAGGGTATGACTCCTTCTGATTCCTTTTGGGACAAGGAGATCGAAGTTCCAGGAAATCCGTGTGGACGACTACAGAAGTGGGAGACTTCTCCCGCTCGGAGGACATCTGTCAATCCCGATAGTCCCGGTGAGACCAGGAGTTGTACAGACACCGCCCAAGACCGGAGGTGAAGACCATGCAAGCCGTGATGTAACGTCACTGAGCAAGCCTCAGGATAAGGCATGCCTCTACAAACCATCCTTCTTATTGTATAGACGTTGACGTGATTCCTCTATTCTAGGTTTGGGAGAAAAAAATTTGTTTCCTCTGCCTTCTATGTCTCCCCTAAAACCCAAAAACATCACCTTTTGGGTATGTAGCACCAACTCTATCCATTTCTTCTCATATGGAATCTTTGCATCTTGGTTCAACATTAGTAAGAACATCGCGTTTGTGTAGTTTCATGTATTCATTCATTTGATATATTTTCTTATAGGAACATACCCCACATACATTTCATAAAATTCTAGTCAGGGGATGGCACAGGTAGGGATCATGAGGCACATCCTAGTGACTTCTCCTCATTAGTACCAACCTCTTATTGACTAGTTGTGTCATAAAGTTCATAATATATTTGCTATTTTGGAACCCCTCATAGTGAAAACTTCATATTTACATTTCATTACAGGAACAATAGGCACATATTATCATGATCAAAGAACTTCACTAAGAATAAGTCTCTGCCACAATTTAAAATCTCAATGCAACCTTTATGCGACAAGGCCTGGTTCAGATACAATTCTAAAGTAGCATGGCTCATGCGTAAGGATGACATGTACAAATCGAGAAATGGTCGAAGCCCCTGTTTGGTTTATGTAAGGACCCTCACCTCCATTTTAGGCTTACCCTATTTGCTTTGCCTAAACCTTGTGTTGAGATGCTTGCTAATCACCTAAAGTTGTGATTAGGGTTTGTTTGTGCTTTGTTGAGAGGTTGAGGTGCAACTTGCAAATTACCCAAGTTTTAGGGTTGGTGTGCAAGTTTGTCACCTTAAGATATGTCCTTCTCTCTGCCTTGTTGAGCCTTGTTGAGGCTTGGTATTGAGAAAAGGTGAGCCTGGTGCCTTGTATCGGCCATGGTGTATCAACTAGGATGGTGTATCAGCCAAGGGTGTTGGTGGATGTGTGGGGTTGCCATCTTGGGCGACAAACGCCCTCCACCCTAGCCTCGTTTGTGTCACCATATTGGGACAAGTGGAAGTTGCTTTGCTTAGTGGGTGGCAGGTCATGGACATATGGTTTTGAGGGTGCTAGCATGTGGCATGACCTGAGGACAAGTGTACTAGGGTTGCGTGCCACCTTGCCATGCTCTCCTGATTCACTCCTAAGTATATAATCGACCCTTCTTGCTTGTTAGCGGCTCCTTTAGTTCCCTTAGTTGCTCCTTCTTCCCTTGGTGGCCGAGAAGGAGAGGTGAGGAGCAAGTGGTGTCCGACACTACTCGTGTGTTGGGAGACACACCTTGCTAGCCCTTTCTTTCTCTTGTGGTGGTGCCTTGGAGCTTGGATCTTGGTGCTAGGAGCTTGGAGATTTAGAGATTGAGGCGGGTTACATAACTCCTAACCCTAGCTATACTACTTCTTTTTCATGTTGCATGATATATGTTCTATCTTAATCGGCCATGTCATCTTTTAGTTATGTTTCTTGCTTTAATGGTTATGAGGTTGCTTTAGATGTACCCTAGACTTTGTGGAGATGGTTATCTTGGGTTGCCTTGGGTTGGCCGAACCATGGATGTGGAGTTCTTTAGGCAAAACACCTCTCTCACTTTGTTGTTGAGAGGTGAGCCTAGGGTCTCCTAATCTAAGGGTGAGTTGAGCTTTGGTTGGTTGGCCGTTATGAGATGATGATGGACCTCCATGTTGCCGGATAGGTGATGAAATTTGTGCAATACCCCTCTCTCACTTAATTGCCTTGAGAGGTGAGCCAACTCTCTTGAACTCTTAGGGATTCTTGGTGGCAGTCTTGAGGTTGAAGATGACCAACCCGTCATGGCCTTGAACTCTTGCACGATACCCCTTTATGGTGTTCTGCCCGATATCCCTCTTCTAGGGATGAGTCTTGGGCGATATGCTAAGTGGTGTTCTGTTGACCCTTTAACCGATATGGGCCCTTACCTTAGAGGGTGTTGTTGGGTGTTATGCCTTTAGTCGACATGCTTGGTAGACATCCCTTCTTGGTGCCTTGGGTGACATGGTTTGGTTTTGGTGTCGCCCGATATGAATCCTGGATGGTGAAACCCTATCTTGAGTACCTTGGATGATATGAGAGTCCCTTAGACACCTTGTTGTGCTAGCCAAGAGGGTGCAAGTTGGGCAGTATGGTTTTGTCCTTGGGTGACATGGTGTTGATGGTTGCCTGATATGGAACTCTAACCCTAGAGAGCGATATGGCATCTTGGCCGACGGGGTGTATGTGTTGCCCAACACACCCCTGGTCATGGCTACACAATATCTCCTTGCACCTGGTTGCACGATACACTCTTAGTCCATTGCTGCACGACATACCTTTAGATCTAGTCTTCCTGTTATCCCCTTGTACATGGGTGCATGTTATGGTTGTGGTCGATATCCTTTAGGTGAGGGTTAGTGCCCTACCCTCCACACCTTTGGTGACGGTAGGAAACACCCTTGGTGAGGGATTCACCTAGCCCGGAAACTCTAGGTTGGTGAACCTGTTGTGTTAAGCCCGCATCTTTGGTTAAGATGATTTTAAGATATGAAAGATAGGTTGTGACCAGTGATATGTTTGTTACCTAAGGTCGTTGTTAAGTAAGATGATAAGATAATGGTTATGTTCATAAGATATACGACATAGTGGATGCTCATGGTTTGATAACACTAATATAATTGTCAGACATGTAGATACAACTTTATACTCTATATGATCACAATAATGGATGTGGTTCCAATCATATGCTCCGTAAATCTGAATGGCATGATAATAATACTATGTTCTCTAAGATTTATGTTTAGCGATCCAGATATCTCTCTTGATATGCATACTAACCATGCAGGTGTATCAAATGAATTCATAGCCAGGTAAGAGCTATGAGGTGTATGTGTTTTTTATAACACTGAACTATGATGTTCCTTGTTGATGAGATAATATGTCCACTAGTATGATGAGAAAGGTCTGGTCACCTAATAAAGATTGAGTGCCTATTTGAGGTGTTATCCTCTATGATGAGATAAAGGATTGATATCCCATAATGATGTATTAAGAGCAAGCCTTGAGCGGCTATGGCATTATGCGATGAGGGACTGAGATCGCATGGCAATGTGATAATGACAGTAATAATGTGATACAATGTTGTTTATGTTTTATAACATGGTTGCCTCAACAATTCACATAAAATATACTAATTAATGATAGTGGAACATTTCATGTAGTTTTTCCCTGGCCATAGATCCATCATCGTCAGTTGCTGGTGATGGTGAAACGGATTACTAGGAGCGCATATTGTTGAATATGTGGGGTTTCTCCTAGCCGAAAGTAGGAGGATTAGAGTGCAACTGCGGTTGTAGACTCAAGATATGTATAAGAGCATGGTGAACAAGCCCATGACTCAGTGTGATAGAGCATGAATGTGTTCATGGATCAGGAGCACGGTGAACTGGCCCGTGGCTCAAGTATACTAGCATCGTGACTTGTACCAAGGCAGGCTAGATAAAAGGGTAGAGTGTGGGAGCTAACCCTGTGGCTGAGGCCACTCAAGGAAGAGACTGTGGTCATGCTTTAGTTATCGTGCACTAACCACAAAAAGGTGAGGTCGTGGAGTCTGACTCTTCCATTGACCTTGTATAGTACCGATTTTGGGCTTCGCAGCCAAAGGTTGAATTTGAACGGTACGACTCACTTCCTCAGGGCATAATAAATCATAATCCAGCCGTATAGTATATATTGCTTAAGATAAAACATGAAACATTGGTTGAGGCCTTGCTTGTATAGTTGCTCTAGTTATATCTTGCGGTTATTTACACATTCCTCATATCTTGTGATAAGTTCTTATAAAGCTTGTCTTGTCAATCATGTTCCATAAAGAAATATCTAGTTATATGCCTCCCGGATATCTTGGTAAGTTATTAATAAGGTTAAGTTCTACTCAATACATATGAACTGCTTATAACAGTTATCTGCTTTACATGTTCTAGCTTTCCTAAAGTTTTATAGTTCGACAGGGAGTTATGTTTCTCGTTGGGACTGTGTGTCTCACCCTGCTGGTTTTCAACCTTTTTAGGTGATCTTTCTAGACATGGTGGTGGTCGTGAGGTTGCGGCTGAGCAGCAAGAAGAATAGTAGGAGGCAAGAGATGAATATGCTGCTATTCTGGTTGTTTTGTAGTAGATTCCTAGAGTCATACCTGTACACTCTGGTCCTTGGAGGTGTTTTGATGACATTTTGCAATGTAGCTTTGTTTATCCTGTTGTTGGCCTGGTATGGCATGTTCTGTATATAAAAAGGTGGTGAACTCTTTGTGCATATGTAACAGTTGGTTCCTATAAGCTATGGATACATATCAAGGTTTATGCAAGTTTATATAGCATGTTTCCTTGAAGGATAAGGATCTAGATGTAATAGTGTTTTTATTATCTGCTTTTCACAATCGATTTTAATTAACCTGTGTTTTTGGTAATATGTGGATTATGAAAGTTCTGCATGTTTTCACATGGCATTTTGTTTTCTGTGTGATAGCATGATGTCACAATAGATTTTGGTATCAGAGCTCTAGGTTCATTGAGTCTACAGGGATCTAGGACTAGGCTAGGGTCTGTTCTTATGAGTTTTCCATATTTTCTTACAATAACCTTCTGCCCCTAGTAGAAGATAAAGCTTAAAGATGTTTGGAAATCATGAAGAACATGCTTCCGAGAGCAGTGATGTTACATCTGTTGATGGAGCATGAGTGCAGGCACATGAAGATCGGGTGCCTAAGGTCCCCCAAATTGACCCGGCCATTCTCGAAAACCCTGCCTATCAGCACCTTATGGGGCAGTTAATGGCTACAATGAATCTCATGGTGGAAAGATTTTCAGTGCCTCCACTAAGGGCATAGGCTCCCCATGGTGAATCTTCAGGTATTGGGAAGACCTTCGAGCGGCTTCGCCGAGTCAGAGCTTCAGATAATGCTAGAACGGATGATCCAGCGGATGCATATCTATGGCTGACAGATCTTGAGAAGGCCATCTGGATCCTTGACATCCCCAAAGTAGACAAAGTCAAGCACGTTGTCTACCTTCTGAAGGGTAGTGCTGGCCACTGGTGGGCCATTGAGGAGGAGAAGTGGCCTAGAGAGGTGATAGTTTAGGACGTCTTCCGGTGGGAGTTCATGAGCCGATACTTCCTGAAGACCTATCTAGATGAGAAGATCAACCAGTTTGAGCATCTACGCCAAGGATCGATGAGCATCATCGAGTATGAAGCCAAGTTTATGGACCTGCTGAGGTTTTGTCCTCACATGGCGGTGACAGATGATGAGAGAATCAGGCGGTTTGAGAAAGGTCTGAGTGTTGAACTGACGACACCTATTGCTGCTTTAGAAAACTAAGAGCGGTTTGCCATGTTTGTGGAGTCTGTCCAAAGGATAGAACGGTCAGTCAAGGAGAAGAGAGAAACCATGTCCAAGAAAAAGCCTGCTCAGTTCCAGAGGCATATGTTTGATGGCTTTGATAATCCAAGGTTTTTGACACCATCTGCAATGTAGAGTTCTAGTGCACCATCATAGTGGTATCCAAGTAAAGGAAGAGGGTGTGGGTTTTTGCCATCTAGAGCTCACATTACAACTCCAGTGGTAGTAACAGGGCCATCTAGACCACAGTATGAAGACATGTCATGCTACCTCTGTGGACATATCGGGCATTTAAAGTAAAATTACCCAAAGAGAGATGTGGAAGTTGACTAGGAAAGATGTACCTTTTGTTTGGGATGATCATTGTCAGCAAGCTTTCCAAAGTTTGAAGGAGAAGCTGACTAGTGCTCCAATGTTGGTGCTGCCAGAGCCTGGGAAAGGCTATGTTGTTTTTTGCGATGCTTCCAAGAAAGGCTTAGGATGTGTACTGATGCAGGAAGATCATGTGGTTTCTTTTTCTTTGCAACAACTTAAGAAACACGAGGAGAGTTATCCGATACATGATTTGGAGCTGGCAGTGGTGGTCCATGTGTTAAAGATTTGGAGACACTATCTTTATGGGGAAGTGTGTCAGATCTTTACAGATCATAAAAACCTGAAGTATATCTTCTCACAGAGTGAGATGAACATGCGACAGTGTCACTGGATGGAGCTAATCAATGATTATGATTACACCATAGAGTATCATCATGTTAAGGCAAACATGGTAGTTGATGCGCTTAGCAGAAAGTCTTCTTCTCCTCCTACGAAGAAGGCACAGTTAAGTTCTTTGATATGCCATAGGCGGGATATGTTTGTCTCTTTGCAGCAGATGAATGTACAGTTGGAAGTATCTTTGTTGGCAAGACTATTGGCACAGGTGAAAGTAAAACCTACGTTTAGGTAGCAGATCAAAGAAGTGCAATAGACAGATGCTATGTTTAGTTGATCAAATCAGAGTTTGGCAACGAGAAGCGTGATGGCTTCCATGAGTCCGAGGATGGACTAGTCTGTTAGCATAATAGGATGGTGGTCCCCGATGTTGATGAACTAAGGAATTTAGTGCTTGAGGAAGAACAAACATCGATGTATGTTATGCATCCAGGTGTCACCAAAATGTATCATAATCTAAAGGACATGCATTGTTGGCCCTATTTGAAGAGGGACGTGGTTGAGTTTATAGCTAGGTGTACGGTATGTCAACAGGTTAAGGATGAGCATCAAAAATTGGTAGGTACGTTGCAACCCATGCCAATACCACAGTGGAAATGGGATCAAATAACCATGGATTTTGTAGTTGGTCTGCCAAGGGCAGCTAGGAATCATGATTCCATTTGGGTGATAGTGGACATGTTGACGAAGTCTACTCATTTCATTTTGATGAAGACAATGTACACAGCAGAAAAGCTTGCTCAGGTGTATGTGGATGAGATTGTGCATTTGCACGGTGTGCCCAAAAAAATAGTCTCTGACCGAGGTCCCCAGTTCACGAGTTATTTTTGGGAACAGTTGCACAAAGTATTGGGAACGTTGTTGATATTAGTATCGCTTTCCACCCATAGACAGATGGACAATCTGAAAGGACTATTCAGACTTTGGAGGATCTTCTCCGAGCTTATGTTTTGCAGTTCCTAGGCAGTTGGGATGTGCATCTAAGTTTGATAGAATTCACCTACAATAATAGTTACCAATGAAGTATCGACATGGAACCTTATGAGGCTTTATATGGCAGGAAATGTAGATCTCCTCTATGTTGGTACATGTCTAGTGAATATCAGCTTTTGGGTCTTGAGCTGGTGCAACAAACAATAGACAAGATCAAAGTGATACAACAACAGCTGAAAGCGGCACAGGATAGACAGAAGTCGTATGCAGATAATCACCGACGACCTCTAGAGTTCCAGGTGGGAGACAAAGTGTATCTCAAGGTCTCACCATGGAAAGGCGTGCTCAGGTTTGGCCGGAAAGGCAAGTTGGCACCCAGGTATATTGGGCCATATCTAGTAATAGCACGTGTTGGCAAGGTAGCTTATAAGTTAGAACTACTACCAGAGTTGAATAGGTTACATCTGGTGTTCCATGTCAATATGTTGAAGAAAAGTCATCCGGGAATAGAGACAGTTTTACATCTAGTTGAGGTTGATCTTGATGAAGATGTGACCTACAAAGAAGGTCCAGTGATGATCCTTGACAGAAGAGTGAAGAAGATGAAGAGGAAGGACCTCGTTCTTGTGAAGGTTCTTTGGCATCATCGTGGCATTGAGGAAGCCATGTGGAAGCTTGAGGAAGAGATGAGGAGGAAGTATCCCTCACTTTTCTCTTCGGATTTTGGGGGAGAAATCCTTGTATAGGGGTTTATGGCTTGTAAATACCCTGACCTCTGTTTTGGGCTTGCCCAGTTTCCTTTGCCTAAAACTTGTGTTGAGATGCTTGCTAATCACCTAAAGTTGTGATTAGGGTTTGTTTGTGCTTTGTTTAGAGGTTGAGGTGCAACTTGCAAATTACCCTAGTTTTAGGGTTGGTGTGCAAGTTTGTCACCTTAAGAGATGTCCTTCTCTCTCCTTGCATCCTCTAGGTCTGATAGGATGGGTTGGGCTCGTTGCTTGAGTATCTTTGGGCTTTGTTGGGCCTTGTTGGGCTTTGTTTTGCCTTGTTGAGCCTTGTTGAGGCTTGGTATCGGGTAAGGGTGAGTCTGGTGCCTTGTATCGGCCATGGTGTATCGGCCAGGATGGTGTATCAGCCAAGGGTGTTGGTGGATGTGTGGGGTTACCATATTGGGCGACACACACCCTCCACCCTAGCCTCGTTTGTGTCACCGTCTTGGGACAAGTGGCAGTTGCTTTGCTTAGTGGGTCGCAAGTCATGTACATGTGGTTTTGAGGGTGCTAGCATGTGGAATGACCCTAGGACAAGTGTACTAGGGTCAGGTGCCACCTTGCCATGCTCTCCTTCTTCACCCCTAAGTATATAATCAACCCTTCTTGCTTGCTAGCAGCTCCTTTAGTTCCCTCAGTTGCTCCTTCTTCCCTTGGTGGCCAAGAAGGAGAGGTGAGGAGCAAGTGGTGGCCGACACTGCTGGTGTGTTGGGAAACACACCTTGCTAGCCCTTTCCTTCTCTTGTGGTGGTGCCTTGGAGATTGGATCTTGGTGCTAGGAGCTTGGAGCTTTAGAGATTGAGGTGGGTTACATAACTCCTAACCCTAGCTATACTACTTCTTTTTCATGTTGCATGTTATATGTGTTATCTTAATCGGCCATGTCACGTTTTAGTTATGTTTCTTGCTTTAATGGTTATGAGGTTGCTTTAGATGTACCCTAGACTTTGTGGAGATGGTTAACTTGGGTTGCCTTGGGTTGGCCGAACCATGGATGTGGAGTTCTTTAGGCAAAACCCCTCTCTCACTTTGTTGTTGAGAGGTGAGCCTAGGGTCTCCTAATCTAAGGGTGAGTTGAGCTTTGGTTGGTTGGCCGATATGAGATGATGATGGACCTCCTTGTTTCCTGATAGGTGATGGAAGTTGTGCAATACCCCTCTCTCACTTAATTGTCTTGAGAGGTGAGCCAACTCTCTTGAACTCTTAGGGATTCTTGGTGGCAGTCTTGAGGTTGAAGATGACCAACCCGTCATGGCCTTGAACTCTTACACGATACCCCTTTATGGTGTTCTGCCTGATATCCCTCTTCTAGGGATGAGTCTTGGGCGATATGCTAAGTGGTGTTCTGTTGACCCTTTAACCGATATGGACCCTTACCTTAGAGGATGTTGTTGGGCATTATGCCTTTGGTTGACATGCTTAGTAGAAATCCCTTCTTGGTGCCCTGGGTGACATGGGTTGGTTTTGGTGTCGCTCGATATGAGTCTTGGATGGTGAAACCCTAGCTTGAGTACCTTGGGTGATATGAGAGTCCCTTGGACACCTTGCTATGCTAGACAAGAGGGTGTAGGTTGGGCGGTATGGTTTTGGCCTTGGGCGACATGGTGTTTATGGTTGCCCGATATGGAACCCTAACCCTAGCGGGCGATAGGGAATCTTGGCCGATGGGGTGGATGTGTTGCCCGACACACCCCTGGTCATGGCTGCACAATATCTCCTTGCACCTGGTTGCATGATACACTCTTGGTCCATGGCTGCACGACATACCTTTAGATCTAGTCTGTCTGTTATCCCATTGTACATGGGTGCACGTTATGCTTGTGGTCGATATCCTTTGGGTGAGGGTTAGTGCCCTACCCGCCACACCTTTGGTGAGGGTAGGTGACACCCTTGGTGAGGGATGTGCCTAGCCTGAAAACTCTAGATTGGTGAACCTATCGTCTTGAGCCTGCATCTTTGGTTAAGATGATTTTGAGATATGAAAGATAGGTTGTGACCAGTGATATGTTTGTTACCTAAGGTCGTTGTTAAGTAATATGATAAGATAATGGTTATGCTCATAAGATATAGGGCATAGTGGATGCTCACGGTTTGATAACACTAATATAATTGTCAGACATGCAGATACAACTTTATACTCCATATGATAACAATAATGGATGTGGTTCTAATCATATGCTCCCTAAATCTGAATGGCATGATAATAATACTATGTTCTCTAAGATTTATGTTTGGTGATCTAGTTATCTCTCTTGATATGCATACTAACCATGCAGGTGCATTAAATGAGTTCTTAGTCAGGTGAGAGCTATGAGGTGTATGTGTTTTGTATAACATTGAACTATGATGTTCCTTGTTGATGAGATAACATGTCCACCAGTATGATGAGAAATGTTCGGTGACATGATAAAGGATGAGTGTCTGTTTGAGGTGTTATCCTCTATGATGATATAAAGGATTGATATCCCATAATGATGTATGAAAATGTAGCATTGAGAAGCAGTGGCATTATGCGATGAGGGACTGAGATCCCATGGCAATGTGATAATGATAGTAATAATGTGAAACAATGTTGTTTATGTTTTATAACCTGGTTCCTCAACAATTCACCTAAAATATACTAATTAATGATAGTGGAACATTTCATGTAGTTTTGCCTTGGCCATAGATCCATCATCGTCAGTAGCTGGTGATGGTGAAACGGGTTTATCCTGTGGGATTACCTGGAGCGCATATTGTTGAATATGTGGGGTTTCTCCTAGCCGAAAGTAGGAGGATTAGAGTGCAACTACCGTTGTGGACTCAAGATGTGTATAAGAGCATGGTGAACAAGCCCATGACTCAGTGTGATAGATCATGAATGTGTTCATGGCTCAGGAGCATGGTGAACTGGCTCGTGGCTCAAGTATACTAGCATTGTGACCTGTACCAAGGTGGCCTAGATAAAAGGGTAGACTATGGGAGCTAACCCTGTGGCTGAGGCCACTCAAGAAAGAGACTGCAGTCCTGCTTTGATTATCGTGCACTGACAACAAAAAGGTGAGGTCGTGGAGTCTGGATTTTCCATTGACCTTGTATGGCACCGGTTTTGGGCTTCGCAACCGAAGGTTGGATTTGAGTGGTACGGCTCACTTCCTCAGGGTATAATAAATCGTAATCTAGTCGTATATTATATATTACTTAAGGAAAAACATGAAACATTGGTTGAGGCCTTGCTTGTATAGTTGCTCTAGTTATATCTTGCGGTTATTTATAAATTCCTCATATCTTGTGATAAGTTCTTATAAAGCTTGTCTTACCAATCATGTTCCATAAATAAATATCTGGTTATATGCCTCCCGGATATCTTGGTAAGTTGTTAATAAGGTTAAGTTATGCTCAGTATGCTACACATATGAACTGCTTGTAATAGTTATCTGCTTTACCTGTTCTAGCTTTCCTGAAGTTTTATAGTTCGGCGGAGAGTTATGTTTCTTGCTGGGACTGTGTGTCTCACCCCGCTGGTTTTCAACCATTTTAGGTGATCGTGCTAGACGTGGTGGTGGTCGTGAGGTTGCGGTCGAGCAGCAAGAATAATAGTAGGAGGCTAGAGATGAATATGTTGTTGTTCTGGTCATTTTGTAGTTGAGTCCTAGAGTCATCCCTTTACACTAGGGTCCTTGGAGATGTTTTGACGACATTTCATGATGTAGCTTTGTTTATCCTGTTGTTGGCCTGGTATGGCCTATTCTGTATATAAACAGGTGGTGAACTCTTTGTACCTATGTAACAGCTAGTTCCTATAAGCTATGGACACGTATCAAGGTTTATGCAAGTTTATATAGCATGTTTCCTTGCAGGATAAGGATCTGGATGTAATAGTGTCTTTATTATCTGCTTTTCGCAATCAGTTTTAATTAACCCATTTTTTTGGTAATGTGTGGATTATGGAAGTTCCACATGTTTTCATGTGGCATTTCGTTGTTTGTGTGATAGCGGGATGTCACAGTTTAAGATCAATATTTTTTAGTTGTGGTTGGGTTAGTCCAGGTTAGTCAAAGTATCTAGATAAGTCTGATCTGGATCTAGTTCGATTTCATTTGGCAATCTAATTGGCACCCAGATTGGACTGGTCTCATTTTCAATTTTTCATATAAAACAAAATAGCATATAAGCAAAAGCTAAATCCAATCTAAGATTATTAATCCAGCTAAAAAAAGGGTTGAATTGGTTCAAACCAGAGGGTTGTGGAATCCCAAAATGGGATCATTATACTAGAGTCATCAAAAACCCCTACTTCTTCAACTCAATTAACACCAAGTGGCACAAACACACTAGCATCAATCCAGATTACATCCCATATCAAATTGGGGCTACATATTCGTCACTTGTTAATTCACTCAACTGATTAGCCTGACTGCTATGATAGTCACATGTCACTTGTTTAATTCTTCACCTCATATAAGATCACTATCATATATATGTATATATATATATATATACTTATATATATACATATATATATACTTATATATATATACACGTATATATACATATATATACACGTATATATACATATATATACATGTATATATATAAATATATAAACACATATATATAGATATATATATATATATATATATATATATATATATATACATATACATATATATACATATATTTGTATATATATGTATGTATGTATGTATGTATATATATGTATGTATGTATACATATACATATACATACATATATATATACACATACATACATATATATATACACACACATATATATACAAACATATATATATATACATATATATATATATATATATATATATATATATATATATATATATATATATATATATATATATAAGTAATTGCAAGTGCTTTGCACGTGTACTTCTATATCACTGGTTTGATAGAACAAAAATTTTCAATCAAGATATTAATTTCACATTGTGGACCAAAACATACTATTCTGGTGGAGGGGTTTACATGATTACTATATCATTTTTGTTGATAGTTTTCTTGTCTATCTTCTCTTTAAGTTTCCTATTTCATATTATTTGAATGCTTAGAATATCAATAGAATTTGAGGCCAATCCTAAAAATTATTTTTCTTCTTCATGTAATAAACACATCAATTATCAAACAAGAATTACAATTTTAATTTTATCATATTAATATTCAATTTCTAATTGTATGAAAATAAGATAATAAGATATCTTTTCTAATTAGGTGTCCTTTTTGTGTTATTAATCATCTTAAATGATATCTCTAATGAATTGTCCCATCATACTTCACAACATACCTAATCGAAAGGATCAACTACTTGCATATGCGACATGTAGGTGGAATTCACGTTATATTTTGTTTTGTATTTTCTTTCTAAGAATCTATTTATCCTTTTGATAGAATTATTTAGGCATTATGACCTTTGTAAAATAGTTTGTGGTGAGGAGTCCACTTGCATGTGTCCTTCAATCCAACTATGTACTCTTAGCCTTTGAAATATTTGCACCATAGTGAATAATACAAAAGAAGAAGAGAATGAATATATGCACATATCTCAACTCTCATAATAATAATATTTATTTTTCCATAGTAGGAATACTAGGTTAAAACTTTGAATAAGTTTTGTACACATGAATATATTTCAAGTGTTCAATGCATTTTATTCAAAAAAGTAAGTTATCAATGATAGCTTGAAAATCACAATTACTTTATACTCATACTAGATTTAATTCATAGAGACATAAAATGTTTGCAAAGGTTCATTAATAACTCCTTTTGGAAAGACATTATTGTCTTGTTATACAAATATGATGCATGCTTATAGTGGAAGTGTAGTTTTTCAAGTATAAGAAGATAGTTGATTCTATTTATAATCCCATTAGCATATTTTAGATACTATTGAGAATGATTTGATTTCTTGTAGGGTTACATATTATTTGTTTCAGACACAAAGGCACCTGATGATAGATAGATATGTTAGAGTTAGACATAAATAGAAACTTAGCAACAACATTAACATCATTATTCATCAACCTTGGAACATGTACAATATGAACATTCCATTAACGAGATAGAAAAGAATTTATTATAACATTGAAACAAGTACAAGTTCTAGTGTTTCGTTGTAATACCCTTGACCTGGGTTATGGATTAACCCTAGAAGTTTTTCTTAAGTAAGTTGTTTACAAACTTGATGTAATATTTTTAAAAGCAATTAAGACTCTTGTAGGGTTTAATTTTCAAGTTTGAGCTTATTTACAAGCTATTTGTGCATTATTTGATAGTGTGGGTGAAAAGTGCAATTTACCCAATATGAGGGGTTATGTTGCAAATTTACACATGTTGAATGTGCCTTATGTGTTTTAGCATCATTAAAGAGAGAATTATGCAAGGTGGTGGCTTGTGGAAAGCCTAAATTCCAAGCTTGAACTTGTTTAAATAATGATGGTGACTTGTGCACCAATTTTGGTACAAATTGTAATTTATCCAAAATGTAGGGTGGATATGAAAATCACCACCTCTAGAGTGTACCTACTTCATCTATGTATCATTTTGAGGATAGAGAATGAATGATACACCATGTTTGAATCAATTATTAGTGATGGTACTCTTGGTGATAAAATGACATAGAAAAGGGGTTGAATATGAATCCCTAACTTGAGTTGTATCAAGTTGAAAAGTTTATATATGAGTGCCTATCATCCAAGGAGCCAAAGGAGGAGTCTCATATCATTTTTTGGACTCTTGGAAAAGGTCATGTCGTGAAAAGCACCTCAAGGAGGTGAGGTGTGTTAGATTACAACTTTCTTATTAAAGTTGTATCGGGTTGTGAATAAAGTGATGATTTAGTTGATATATTTTATTCAAAGGGATAAGTAATGGACGAAAGTTCATCCCTAGGTTATCCTCAACTGTTTTTCATGTCAAGATAAATGTTGATGCATGCATGTAAACGTGTCACACATGCATGGACACGTGGCACCTACTAGCTCAAATTGATGACACTTCATTTTTACACTCCTTCATGAACAACAAGTATATAAACCCCTAGTTTCACCCCTTAGTTGAATTTTTCAGATCTTACCACCCTCCTTCCCTATGTTATCGTGCATAGGGTCCTTGTATCATGTAGGAGTGAAGTGGTATCGTGCATAGGGCCTTGGGTATCATCCATAGCAAGTTCATATCGGCCAAGTAAGGTGGTATCGGCCAAGTAGGGTGATATCGCCCATAGTGAAGTGTTTTGATTACAAGTGAGGGGGATATCAGCTAAGGGTTGTGGCATATCGTGCATGGGTGGAGACATATCATGCAATAGTAGTAGGGTATCATGCAAAGGTGCTAAGGAGAAAGAAGGAGCTCATACTTAACCCTAAGGTGAGGCAATGATCATCTTCAACCTTGGATTGAAGCATGATTTTAGGGTTATGATCTTCCTTTCTTTTCTTCTTCACCAATTGCTTATCCATGGTGATTTCTTGAATCTAGAGGAATTGAGATGTTCATACTTAACCTTGGGAATGTGGATCTTTGGATCTTGGAGCTTTGAATTTGTTCTTAAGGCGGGTTATATAACTTGAACTCAACCATGTTATTATTCATCACCTTGATTGCTATACCTAATGAACTACTTTTAATTCTAAAATTTACTGAAATAGTTGATGAAATTATGAGTTCTAGTAGTTTCTTAGACCTATTATCATGAATTATAACTATTATAATGGATGTCTAGAGCTTAAATAAGATGGTATCACTTTGCAAAAGTGATATCGGGTTCAAGCATTGGGCCAACCCTAGTTGATGTCTAGCCCGACATGATGATGAGATGATACCTCTTAAACATCATGGGCGATACATACATGTACCATGTGCTCGTCATGACCAACCCTAACCTGACATGTGTGATGAAACCCAATATGGGATGGTGTAACCCGACATGGATGTTATAACCCAACATGGGATGGTGTAGCCCAACTTGGCTTGGTAATTTTCACTCCTATCAACTTATGTAATGGGTTGAGAAGAGTTTAACTAATTGTTTAACCTATTACTCATCCTTAAGATAAGATGGTAACCCTGAAGGAGGTAATGAGATGAATATATTGGGTGGAGCCTGATATGGCAAACCCTAACCTGTCACGGCCAACCCTAGATGGTGAACCACTTGATATGGTGATTGAATGCACCTCTAGCTCGACATGGTGATGGTTTAATACCTCATACATGACATGGGTAACACATACAAATACCTCTAGCCTGATATGGTGAGTGTTCATACACCCCCAACATGATATGGTGGTGCCTATACACCTACAACCCGATATGGTGAACATATGCACATCTCTAACTCGAGACACCTTGTAAAGATAAGGGTACATAAAACAATCCTAGAAGCAAAGAGTGTATTACTAAGTAATGGTGTGACTAATATCTTGATAGGTGAGACACCTAAGTGGATAATGTCTTAATACAAGATGAGTTCTTACCACCTAATGATAGATGGGAAATTCAAGTGTTTGAATTATGGCTAACACACCATAGAATAAATATGATGAGTTAGTGGATAAAGTATTAGGATGGGAAATACCCTAATATAAGGTAAATTGATGAACTTAAGTAAGTTAAAGGTAATGAGGTAATTGATACATCAAGACATGATAAATATCACATCTAGTTTCTCAAAGTTGATACACCTTGATGCACCTCAAATCCAATATACTTGGATGAGTAACACATGAAGGGTGTCATGTCAATTATTACATTGAGATGTAATGAGATTAATGCACTTTGATAAGTGTAGGCTAACATACCTTGAGAAAGGGTTAAGTTAAGATAATAAAGTATGATGTAATCAATATCCTAGAGAGGATGAGAGAGAAACTCATACTTTGTGTTGATTATCATTTAATGATAAAAGATGAGAATAAATAAGTATGATTGAATACTTATGATATCAAAGTATGCTCTTAGATGTGTGGAGCAATGAATTAGGGTTTGGATTAATAATATGAACATGAAACCCTATTCAGCTATAAAGGAAAACTCTAACCCTAATGATGGGAAGGTTGTAATTCTCTTATTGCATAAGCCTTGTAAGGCATGTTAAATACTTGTATAAAAAGTGTAATGATTAATGGCCTTGTGAGCCATGTGAATAAGTTGTTGCCTAGTGAGAGGTGACAAGATGATTAATGACCTTGTGAGCCATGTGAATAAGTTGTTACCTAGTGAGAGGTGATAAGATGTACAATGGCCTTGTGAGCCATGTGAATAAGTTGTTTCCTAGTGAAAGGTGACAGGATGCGTAATGGCCTTGTGATCCATGTGATAATTTTTTGCCTAGTAAGAGGTGATAAGATGTTTAATGGGCCTGGTGAGCCATGTGAGATGCTTGTATAACAAATATCATGTATACTTAGTCTGAGGACCTAGACGTGATAGTTACCTGATAAGTGGTAACAATGTTCAGTGATGAACTAAGGGTTTGAATACCCATATCTAATAATCATGATGATGATAATGTTGAGGGATGACAATTCCCAATAATGAGATAAGGGATTGAGATCCTAAATGTTATATGTGTTCTAAAGATTTGAAAAGTACTTGTTAGATGTATTACACCTTTTTTTGTAGCATTTGTCATAATAATTCATGTTTGAAAACTTGACTGATGCTAAAATAATACGGTAATGTACTTAATTAACCAAGTAGAATCTCATCATGTAGTGCCCTGACCATAGATCCATCAATGTTAGGATTTGCTGAATGGTGAAATGGGTTGCTCCGCGGCATAACCCAGAGACCGCATATTTTTGAATATGCGGGGGTGATGGGAAAACATATCTATACGCCCTGAATGAGGGATTGATGGTAGTTAAACATGAAATCTCTCAATCCTTCATTATATGGTTGGGTTCGATGTAGATAAACATGAAATCTATCGACCCTTCCTCAGGTTTGATGGTAGATAACATGAGATCTCTCAATCCTGACGAGAGTGCAGCTGCCCCTACAACTCTATAGTGAAGTTTCCAGTATACCCTAGAAAGCTATTTAGCAGTGACACAAGATGTCCTTCTTGTAGTCTCGTACTGACCGAGACAAGGGAGGTCTTAGCAGCCGGCTCTGTCATTGACCTTGTATGGTACTGATTTTGACTTCACAGTGGTCAGTTGGAGTATGAGCGGTATACCTCATCTCCTCAGGGCATAAGTGTGATTGTAAAATGTAATCAGCCGTGTAGTATATTTGCTTAAGGATTGAATACAGAAATCATTGACTGATGTTACATTTCTTTTATGCATCCTAAGTGGATAGATGTTATATATGTTCTTCATATTCATTATAAAATGAATAAATGATTTACTGCTTTATCTTATATGGATGCAATGCTTCAGAAGATGATATTACTCTACTCTGCTAAAACAATGATTAAATCTTTCTTATTAATGAAAAATAATTCTCTGCTTAGTTTTGTACTATTTAAATGTGATAATAATATTGTTGGTAGAGATTTATATCTCTCACTGAGACATGAGTCTCACCCCGTTGTTCACCAACATTTTTAGGTGGACGCAGACGAGGAGGTAGAGACCATACTGTAGAGGTGCATCAACAGCAGTAGGGACAGCAGTGACAGCTCAGGTTGAGTGTACTGTCTGTCGTGTCTTTAGATAGAAGTCCTATGTGTCGTCTCTATACTCTCAGGTCCTTGGAGTTGGTTCGTACTAGTTTCATGCATGATCTGAGATTTTTGGTTGAATGCCTCGAGGTTTTATATTGCTCCAGTATGTGTTCTGTTAGAACAACATTATATGATGTCCTCGAGATGAGATGGAACAATGTTGTACAATGTAAATTATGATATGTATGTGTTTTGGATCTTTTAGTAAAAGTTTTCTGGACAAGGATTTCCTTGCAAAAATGGTTTTAATTTTTAGTGATTTTTATTAATCCACTGATTATGTTTATTCTGCTTAATTAGTAACAATATGTCTGTCAGTTTGGTGACTGTCGTTACATTCGTATTTAAAGTTGTACATAAAATTTCATTTCCTGCATTAATACATGCTAAATGTTGGAATTTATACTCCTCAAGAAAAGAATGGATTCATTTTTTTTCCAATTTACATATAAATATATATTAAGATTATTTATATAAATTATTCCTACATTATCTCAAAATTGAGATGTTGATATCCTTCTTAATTTTTTTATTCATAGTAGAGTTGCTCCACAAACAAAAATTGAAGAAATGGTTATGTTATCTTCTATATTTTGTGAGAATAAATTGATAAAGTATTGGAATAGGGTGTCACAAATCCTAACTTTATTGATTAATAATTTCCTCAAATTTATGGTGTCTATATAATTTAGTTTAGAATAATTTTTAATTTCACTACCAAAACCTTTTGTTTTTATAATAATTATGTATTTCCTATACTAAAACCAAAAACCTACATTCATAACTATCCATGATGAAAGATCCATTCCTGTAAAATAATTTAATATGTTATTTGGTATATGTAACAATGAATCGTATTGGTAGAAAAAAGAAGTTATGTCTAAAAAAAATCAATATAAAGATATTAAGGACTTAAATTCAATAATTGTCAGGTCTCATGATTATTAGTTTTATGTACATTTAAAACCCTAATAATCATTTATCAACTTTCCAATTATGTATAATGTACAATGACACAAATCTTATAAATGTAAAATTAATCAAATATGTGTAGTTAACAATGTAATAAGATGTAAATTTTGAAATTTCATTATCTAGATAAATTGATACCAACTCTTAGTGGATAGTGAAATGTCATCATTAATGATAACAAAGGTAAAAAAAATTCTTCCTCCAAACAAAATTGTGGAAACTCCAAATCCTATTGAGAGTGGTTTGGTATATGACTTGTTGAAATATCATTTTTATCATTTGCTAGAAGATGTGGGTATTGTTTTAGTATTATCATATAGAACCTCAATGTATACTTTATTTTATGTGAATATAATTGTTTATTTAATTATGGTAATGTTTTCATGTTCACCTTCATGTACAAAGTCATTTTTAATTTCTTGAATTGTGAAACATTATCTAGATGAATATAAGAAGTTAAATGATTTTTTTATGATAAAATGAACTATATATAAAAATAATTGTGTTGATGAGTCAATGCTCTTGGATACGTGACTTCTATCATTTGAATTAATTTGTGTGTGTGTAACATACATATTTTCATATCAAATGGAACATGGGTACTATTTACCACCCATTGTCACAAATGAATGAGATACCTAAGTTTACATACAATATCGTATTAAGATATCTATTATAACTAAGAGGCATTAATTTGATTTGTATATAGGAATTAGATAATTTTTTTGCTTAAGTTAACATCATAAAACATAATTGACCTTTGATTATCTTTTTCATATATAGAAAATGTTGTTCTCTTATGTTTGCACAAGAATTCCAAGTAGTTGGTAACAATTTACACAATAATTGATTGAATGGATTCATATATAATTGTTCCAAAAATGAGTACATTTCTATTCCTTTCTATATAAGGAAATAATTGCTCACATTGAACTATTATAACTGGCATTTTAGTTTCATTGTGTTTTCTTGCAATGTTATAATATGATTATTGATGTAACAAATTATTCAAATATATAGAATAATAGTTTAAAATGGAGGAATATCATAGTAATGAAGAAATATAATGTATATAGTACATATCAATTGTAAGACTTTTGCATTATTATTTCCCTTTTTTAGTATCTAGGTCTTAGATGTAGTGGATAATATTTCAGTTTACTTGAAGCTTCATGAAAGTGATTTTCTTGATCATGAAAGTACATTATGACTTTTTATTCTTCTCAATTTACAATGAAAGAATTGTATCTCTCATAATTACATTCTCAAACTAATCCACTATGCATGAATCCATTCAACTTATTTCCAAGATGATAAAGATAGTCTTTAGGATGTTCAAAATGCAATTTTCACATTAAGTCAAAAATTAGCACATTATTGGTTAGTAGCAAGCAGATACTTTTATCTCTACCACTGAAAAAATATGGCTGACTAAAAAAAATCAAAGAGAAAACTTTTTTTGGGTTTCTTTATTTCACATAATCTGGTTGATTTTTATTTTATAGTGTTTGTTTGTTCTTATAACATTTTACATAAAGATTTATATTAATATATACATATTATTCTCATTTATATTTATAACTAAGAGATATATACTATCTTGTAAAACATTTAAGATGACTTATATACTAGTATGAGCTTCGACAACATCTATATGAATCAATTATCTTGGTCAATAGTATGATTAGAAAGCACAATGATTTGAAGTTATAAATGGTAATGATCACATTGAACTAATGAAGTGAAACTTGACTATTTTTTAAAATATAAAAACCATGATCATTGGCTTCTATTGAAAATATATAATTATAACCATTTCTCTTTTTTTGGTCTAAAAAAAGTTTGTTACTATATTGATACCAAAACATAGGGTCATATAGGAGATGCACCCCTAAAAACTTAGGGCTACATAAGAAATCCAAAACAATAGGGTTCCCAGAAGCAACCCAAAGCTCCACACAGGGAGCATGAAAGAGGAAAAACAAAGAGAAAACATATATGTTCTAACCCTCCCAGACTTAACAAAAAAAAGAAACTTAGCACAAAGGCTCACAAAACTAACACAAGCCAATGAGTTCAGATTGAGTCAACCAATCTATCAAACTCCATACTTAGAATCTCATCATTCATGTTCTTCCTAGACTTCTTATTCTTTTTCTTAGGTCTAGACCCCTCATTTAGCTTGAATTTATTCATAAGATCTGATATTAGTTTATAAGAATTGATAGATCTATCATCTTCAGAAACATGGACATTTACATGTTGGTACTCTAGAGATAGGCCTGAGTTGTGCATTATCTGCCTTGCACACCTTGGACTGATCTTGCAGAGGGAAAACCCCCATTCAAGATTCAAACCATCCTCCACCAAAATTGGTGGACTTCAGAACATGTCTGACTCCAATAAAGGAGAAAAAATAATTATAATCAATTCTCCAAATATAGAAACCAATAATATGGTTATCATTTTCTAGATAACTACATCACTTCATTCATAAAATAGGTACAATTTGAAGAAAGGATTGCATATCTAATATATCAACTAAAAACTATAAGAAATAAGAAGAAAATGTCTTTTTGTATGTGTTAAATATCTAAGTAAAAACATATTTTAAAAAATTGAAAGATAATAGAAGGGGGTTCCCCTCTTCCAACCAATTAAACCACCCAAATACCATGATGAATGGTGGGGAATAAATCGTCATTGTTTAGATCAATTGGGGTCACTTTGTTAGCAGGCTGTTAGTTGATCTACTGGGCGAACTCCACCCGATTACACAAACACACATCTATATCTATACAAATATATAGTTTTAATTTAAAAAATAAAAAATGAAATATGAACATCATGTGAGGAAACATATTTAAGTTTCAAAATAGGAATTGATCATAGAATTTATATTTTCCATGTGTATCCTTGATTGATATACTTAATCATAAACATAGTTATTTACACTATTCATACACATTAATAGTTGATGGATTAACATGAAGCATTTTGAATATTTGAGTTAATATATTGCTTAAATATTCATGACATTGTGCGTATAAAACCTTTACCAACTGTATATATTTCTTCCTTCCATTGGAATGCATGTGAGACTATGGGCACACATATGTGATAAATTGACTTGTACAATGGCCTTTGTCATGTGATATATTTGGATTTTTTTATTTTCACAAAGTCTACTCTTGGGACCTTCCACACTATATTCTATCTAACACATTTTGCAGAGCTTGTTGGGATAGATGGACAACCAAAGACTACATCCATGATGGTTGTAGTTATAGTGAGGAATGAGATAATGTTTCCAACTATGTTATTATAGAAACCAAAACTCAATTTGTTTAAAGGTGTCTTGAGGGAAAGGTTCTGACACGTTTCGTCCAAAAGAAATATAATTGTAATTCCTGTGATCTTCTAAAATGATAAGTGGATGGCTGGCAGGCAAGCCTCCATCTCGTTATTCTCTGAGGAGATGTATGCTCTGAATATGACTGTGCACATTCTCCATCCTTTTGATCTCTAGAACAACATTGGGATGTTTGTCCAGGCCACAAACATAACCATGTTATAAACTTAGGAGTTAACAAATAGTAAGCCAACATTAGTAGTTCCTCTACTTGTATAAGTTAAATTTATTTCCCATGGCCTAGAGACAAACCTAGAATAGTAACATCAAACAATCATTGGTAACTATAGGAGAACTTCATGATGCACCTGGAAAGAAATGACTAATTTTATTCTTTGCTTGAGATACAAATGAGGAGAAGCCTCTGATTAAAATTTTCATAGCATTATATATTAAAATAATCCTTAGTATGTAGGAAATAATAATATGTGCTATTTCCAATGTAGCATAATTATACTATTATAAAGAAGAAACTATTATATAAATGATATACAAAAAAATCCATGGGAAATCACAAAAAAACCTCAAATTCAATATAAAAATATCCATATGAAAATTCACTACCTACTTTTACCCTTGCTCTGCATTAACAATAAATGAATCACCTGACAGGTTTTTAAGATAAACAATTGAAGGTAGGAAAGTAAGTTGTTATACTAATCACTATACATAATTTAATGTACTTGTCAGTAACTGGTAATCTTGGTCAAGAAGTGAGTCATGGGTCATTGGGTTGAATCCCAGATGGGACACTACAGATGGGATATTTCACGAGTGCTTGACAATAGATCAATGACTGACAAGTATATAAATGTTTTCTACATGATACGACACATGAATAGCCCTGCCCTGGTAACTACAGATTATATAGTAAAAATGCAACACTTCACATTAAGAAAGTATATTTTTAAGATGCAATATAAGAAAACTTACCTTGTGGTTGATTGTACGTGACTGCCACTGTCGTATATACATACCATCGTCCAATTTTAATAATGGAAAAACAATATTTGTTGTCATCAGTCGGACGCTCAAATGCTCATCACAAACATTTGTTGCAGTGCCATTGTACTGCCAGTTCTGTCTTTTCTCTTTTGCATCTCGCAAACATATAATACATTCAAAAATTGCTTCATGAATCAACTTCTTATCAAATCCAACATATCTCAGTACTCCAGAGTTCACATATAATGATGAATGTATGCTTTAGGGTTGTTCCTACTGAGTTTTGCCTTCTAAATATATACTTCCAACCCAAACTCTTTATGCCTAGTGTGTGTCATAGAATTATTATCCAGCGCCTCCAGTCCACTTCTCTTCCTTTGCCTATGGGAGGCTTACGATTCGTTAGACAAAAGTAAATATTTGTCATTGTTATGCCGCCTTTGCCTCAAATCATTTAACGTAATATAGTTGACTCCTAGAAAAAAAATTGTAGAGTCAAAGCCTACACATATGCTTGTTTTTTTGGATCCTCATGGATGCAAGGACCATTGGTTGCTCTCCTCTACCTATACCTATAGGCGATGCTATTAAATTGCATTTGTATGCTGCTCATGGGGCACCCTCCATGAATCAGTGGTGGCCAAAAGATGCAACATCGGTGTCTTCTTCCCAAAACTATGCACTGTATAATAAGTTGTTCGTTACAATCATCGGCAGGCTCCAAACAAGCAAAAGCCCATGTATTGTACGAGAGGATTTTAATAATGAAGGATGGCTTCATGACATGTAGCAACCGGAGTGGGGAGAAGGCATGATCATTACCTTGCGATAAGAAGGGAGTAAATATTAGCTTCTCAAAAGGGATATTGTATAAGAAGAGAGTAACTGCAAAGAATTCAATGATTCTTTGTGAATTTGTGGGAGTCCGGCCAGTTTAGGGAAGTGTGGATGACCTACTTTTCGATGATGGTTTCTTATCTGTCAAAGTCAAGTGAGTTTACAACACAAAAGATGGTTGTTTATACGTGAGAGTTCAATAAGTTTACGGAGATGAGTATTGGTGTTTAGTAGAAGAAAAAAGTATATATATAGGGCAATGATCCAGTGAGAACCATATCTTGGTGAGAGCATGAGAGACATTTAAATGACTCTCCAAATAGATCAATTTTTCATAATACAACCATATAGATTACAAGTATACCTTAATATTTACCTTCCTATAAAGTTTTATCACCATCTGATTTGTAGATCATTCACAACAACTGAATACTTTTCGACGCTCTATACTGAATTTCAGGTTTGACCGTTGGATGTAAAAAGTGTATATTCTACATATGGACACGTAAATAATGTCTGATTGTAATGATATTTTGTGAGAAGGTAAATAAAATGATGCTTTTTCCATCTATACGGTTGGGTTTTTAAAAGAAACTCCCAATTTGTAGTTATTCAAATGTCTCTCATGCTCTCAGAGTAGGATGTTTCTCATTGGATCACTACCCTATATATATATATATATATATATATATATATATATATATATATATATATATATATCTGTGTGTGTGTGTGTGTATGTGTGTGTGTGTGGTAGCAATCTTGTGAAAAACATTCTACGGTGAGAGCATTAGAGGTATTTGAATAACTATAAAGTTGTAGATTATTTTCAATATCCAACCTTATGGATGGAAAGAACATCATTACATTTACATTCACACACAAAATCATCACAATCGGATATCATTTACATGTCCATATATACAATATATGCATTTTACATTCAACGGTCTGCCTAAAACTCAATATTGAGCGTTCAAAAGTATTTGCTTGTTGTGTGTCCAATAAAAGTCCTATGATGATGAAATTTTTTGGGAAGGTAACTAGTAGGGTATATTTTTAATCCATACGATTTGATTATGAAAATTTGATCATTATGAAAAGTTATTCAAATGCCTCTCATGCTCACAACAAGATATGTTTCTCTTAATATTTAAAATATGTGAAAAATAAATTTATATATTCATCAAAACATTTCTGTGATTTTTATTATTTCTATTTTTTGATATCAATGACTGTAATTTAAATAAAAATTGTCTTAGGTCAATAGATTTTTTTTCTTATTATTGTATTTTTTCCTTGCGGATATACGGTAAGGTTTGGAGGCCATGAAGTCAATGAAATGAATATAAACATTAACAGGTTGAAAATTTAGAAGAAGAGGAAGAAGAGTAATGAGGCGACTTAAAGGAGAACGTATTTGATAAGTTTTTTTTCAATATAAACTATACAAGAATTTCATAGGAAAAATAGTAATAGTTATAAAGCAGAACAAAACCCTTCTCTAAAAGTATATGAAATAATATAGCTACCATCTCAATGCAAAATGACAGTTGTTTCATAAACATATAAATTCAATAGGTCCAAGTTTCGTATCAAGCTATAAATCTAAGTGAATATATTTTTGAAACAAATATAATATCCATATCGAGTATAAGTAAATATGCATCACTACAAAATCCACACGACTGTGACTTAATATGAGGATTTTTTAAGTTTCAACTAAAGAGTGAAAATCTAAAATTAATAATACATTTATATGTCTTTATATATGTTTATAAGATTTCAATAATTATATTTTGCAGTTAGACATATATCTTCATATACATTAGGTAATGTAATTCATACCAATGAAAATTTTCTAATATAACTAGAAAATTTATAATTTTGCATATATTCTTGTAATGTTGCACATTTTAATTAAATTTTAGTATTAAAATCCAATCATTGCAATTATTACATTTAATTTTAGACATAAATAATTTTATTACTGTTTATCAACATATTTTTAAACATAAAATAGTTATACTCAAAGTATTTTGTTGACTCTATTTATAATAACTTGTGTAAATTGGTGTGGACACTCATCTTTCATTCCAATAGAAACCCATATTCCAATACTCGTATTTCTATTGAAGAGATAGACCACAATTAAAGTCGGGGTATTTGTGGTTGTTACTTATTACAGATAGAGAGAGGTTGAGAGAGATACTACTCGTGATTGGGGATGGGATGAAATATAAGAAACTATCCTCATGGAAAAGAAATGTTCCATGAAATATAAAAAATTGTCAATTAGTATGAAAAGGGGTGTTGTTTGGTGTGACATTATTTGTATTTTAAGTAGTTACAACATTGAAACTTAATAATCGAGAGTGATAAAAATTGCTCATTCAGGCCTCCTTCGTGTAAGATAGAATGTCATTGTGAGGTATAAAATGTTAAGAAGATTAGCACAAATAAGTTTGCCCTTAAATACCCTAAGCTTATGCGTGAGTTTTGATTGACATGTAGGCTCAAAACTACTCAACAATATGAGATTCTACAACCAATTAAAGGGAGGATTCAAATTGGACGTTGACTAAAGCAAGATGAAATAAGAAATGGCTGAAAATATAGATCATGTTTCATATAGATCTACTATTGATGCTTTTATGAACAACATGTGTCTCTGGCCACATCAAAAATGGATCTTTAGTATTATCTGTGCTATGGAAGACATCCTCTACCACTTTAGACATGAATTACAAACCGCCTAAGAGTCAAAATCATAATGCAAGGATGCTACGTTATACACATACATCATACCAAGCAGCGAGAGGAAAGTGATGTGAAGCATAGACAGTCTAAGATTTCTAAAGGGTTCTATGATGACTACGGTCAATAGAATAGATGGAAAGGTGGTTTGCATAGAGTTCAGAAGAAGCTCCTACCCACCCCAATGGTTTCATTAAGTAAAATCTAAATTACAGAAGCTACATACCATCCGGTGACTATGCATACAAAGTTGGTAGGACACCTACTCCACCCATATTTTTATGTCATATATTAGTCTATATGAAGATTATTCAAAGACAATGGAAGACATGTTATGGTTCCCTATCCAATGATTATAACTATGATCTTGCATTGAGATGTGCCCCCTAGGCAACATCTCCTAGCTACGTCACAACACATTAGATATTTTTACAAGGACGCAAGAATGAACAATTCAGAGTAGAAGAATGGGAAGTGATTCTATTGGAAGTGAAAATGTATGTACAAATAAAAAATCTGAAAGGGTGGTACATAGAGGCAAAGATGAATAATACATAGAGACTAATTTGGATAGAATTATAGAAAAGTAAATAGAAACATGAAAATATGTGCAAAATGAAACAGCCATAGCATGGACTGAGATAGACGAAAAATTAACAGTACAAGTAAAAGGAAGCACAAAAGAAAGTTCTGTACCTTAAAAATGTATGTCTTCGTCTTAACAACATGCAAGAATATCAGTGTCTGGGAATGACATTTATAATATTATAGGGAATAGAAAAGCCATGCCCAAGTCATAAGAAACAAAAGAGACAGTGTCTAATTCTGATCTGACCAAAAGACCTCCTAGAAATACAACAAAGAAGGGAATCAATTTAGTTGGAGCAAGATCTCCGGCTAGACAGGCTCACTTAAATGTTAAAAAAAAATAGTTATCCTTTCTAAAATAAACACAGACGTTTGATGAGACCAGATATCCTGAAAAGGTCAGGATTTTTACTTCAAAAGATATGATTTCGATCACATTGTATGTACATATTTGAAGAGGCAACAATATAAGATTGAAATTGGATTGTTTCTTCTATGGATTAGTCTTCTCTGGATCCATAGTGTCGATCACTGTTCTAGCATTGAAGAGGCTCGTCATCTTTCAGAAGAAACATACCGTTTCTCCTTGCTTGCAACTGTGACAGACGCAAAGCTTGTAGACTTCGTTGCGCCTAAGTTTCATCAGCATAGATGGAGTTACAAAGTTAGAATTCTAAAAATAGAAAGTGGGTGGGATGGTGGCCGGGTGGTTGGCCATGGAAAAGATCGTGGGCGTCATGAATGGGACAATTTGTTGCGGTGCAAACAGATAAAAGAACAGATAAATAGAGAAAGCGAGGAGAAAAAACAGGAAGTAGTTGACGAAAACAAGAAAGACAAATAGAGTAGGGGATGGTGTGTGGTAGCCAGAAGTTTTTCGCACGTAGCAGAGCCATTATAGGTCGGTTGGCACGACCGAGAGAATAACAACAAGGGTGAGAGAAAGTGGGCCCATATGTGGGTGTGGGATGGGTTTTGTGTCGAAATGACGGAGTAGTGGGAGCGTGAGTGTAAGTTGCAGTTGAAAGAAAATAATAAGAAAACAGGGGGAAATGTCAAAAAAAGGAGAGAAGAGGAAGAATTCACGAGAGTACAGTTTTTCAAAAATGGTGATTGGTTGATGCCAGTTTTGTAATTATAGAAAACTATTCACTCTTTTTATATAGCATAGATATATATAAAAGGGCATTCATTGTCCGTGCACATAGCTACCGACTCTAAATTAGGTTAATTTTTTTGGAGTTTCTTACTTTATATATGTTGAGCAAACAGTTGCTTTTCATACATAAACAGTTAGTAGCTATAACAAATGTATAATTACATATTTATTTCATAATTTTCAATGTGTATTCTATCCAATTGTACTTTTTGAGTCGAATAGTTACTTTTTGATCAATATAGTTATTTTTTTTGTCCACAAAGTTACCTTTTTGACAAAATAGTTACTTTTCAGATACACATGTAGCGAATTTCAAGCTATCCGCACGAGTATTAAATGTAACTTATATATATATATTGTTATTATGCACGAGGGTCTATTGTAGAAATAACAATATATATATATATATATATATATATAAAGACATATGCTTACAAAGAGAAAGTTGAGGCACACTAAGATGTGTAGAACCCTTGTAAGACCTCACTTTATATATATATATATATATATATATATATATATACATATGCATATATACATATATGTATATATATACATATGCATATATACATATATGTATATATGTATATATGTATATATATACATATGCATATATATATATATATATATATATATATATATATATATATATATATATATAGAGAGAGAGAGAGAGAGAGAGAGAGTCAGGCTAGAATATACTCAAGTGTATTCAGACCAGAATACACTCAAGTAATTTTTCATGATGTAATATTTTTTCAAAAATATAATCCGTTGATCTTCTTAATCATCTTGTGAATAACTCATATAATTTTTTTTGCACATTTGGATATTTATAGGTCATGTTATAAAGACCCAAAAATTATGCATTTCAAATTAGTTGCGTGCATCGATTTTGTTACCTTCAGATGACTGACTTACACTCATCCAAATGGGCTCAAAATTTGTATGTAGCCTAATTATAGTAGGAAATTGAAGATCAATAGTTTACATCTTGTAAAAAATAGTTTTGATATGCAAACACACTTGAGTGTATCTGTGTGATCTGTACACTCGAGTGTATTCTAACCTGACTCTCTCTCTCTCTCTCTCTCTCTCTCTCTATATATATATATATATATATATATGGCTAAAAGAATTATGTATCCGAGTACATGAAGCTTACATGTACCCACCTTCATATATGGGGATTGTAAAATTGTATTGAATAACCCAACCTTATGGATGTATAGTATACCCCTTAGATAAGATGTGAACCAAAAATCATCACAATCTGATATTCATAGATCACAAAATAAAAGAAAATGTCTATTTTCTAATCAATGGTAAGTTGCAGAAATTGTATAAACCATTGAATGATGTATGGCTATATGTCATGATCTACATAAGATATAGTTATGATTTTTTAAAGACATCTAATCTATATATAGTTGAATCAATCCATATGGTTGGATTTTATCAACATACTCTACATATGTTATTTTAATGGCTGGTACACATAAGTTACATGTACCAGATGGTACACACTTCCTAACATATATATATATATATATATATATATATATGTGTGTGTGTGTGTGTGTGTCTATATATATATATATATATATATATATATATATAGAGAGAGAGAGAGAGAGAGAGAGAGAGAGAGAGAGTCAGGCTAGAATACACTCGAGTGTATTTCGGGAAGAATACACTCAAGTAGTTTTTCATGTTATAATATTTTTTTCAAAAATCTAATCCATTGATCTTCTTAAACATCTTGTGAATAGCTCATATGCAAAATTTGAGCACATTTGGACATTCACTACAAAAAAATGATGAATTAGCTACATTTAATTTTATTACATATACTATATATATAGTTAAAAATACTATTCTTTACAAATTATAATTATATAACAAATAAAAATGTAGCTAAATGCATGAATATAGTTTGATATACTATTTTCACAATTCGAAACAACAAAAATCACCCCATCTCCCCCATCGCTCACCCGCACGCTGTCAAAATGCTTCAGCGCGCTCTGATGTTTCCGCCCAACTTCAAACTCGTCTCTTCCCACACACATTTTCGCCCTCTCCCTCTGGGTAGTCGTCTCTCTCCATCCCTAAGCATATCACCCTCTTCTCCTCCTCCCCCAAATGGCGGTCTCTTCTCTCCCTCAACTGTCGCTGCTCTACTCTGGGCATAATCCCTCTTCTCCTTTCCCCACACCCCGATCAGGAAGTGCCATGTTCTATGCTGGAGCCCTCAGAGGGACAGACGACCGTCTCCTACTGCAGGACCAGTTGCAATGTGATGCTAGCAGAAGGAAGATTTGGATTTGGATAGACAGTTCTCGGACGGTGAGCCATTGGAGGAAGGACTCCTGGTGGAACCCAAGTCTTACATGAGGCAAGGAAGGAGGCGACACAGGCGTCAGTCTATTCAAATTAGGTCATTCCCTGGTTGTGGTAAAAGATATGTAACACGCCGCCTACTGGCCCTTCAACACTGCTCTTTCCGTGGCTTTAGAACTCAGATACTCTTCAGTCTATAAGAATGTATGGTTTGTTGTTTCATCTTGGGTTTCCTGCCATCTTCATTTATATTTGATTGCCTAGTGGAGTTTATTGCAGCTTTGGGTTTTGAGGTGGTTTGAAAGATCTACAGCAATCCATGGCCCTCTACTTTGGCCTGAATATACTTTGCAATTTACCCCTTCTTTTCATTCTAGTAGAGAACCATCTAATCTTGTATTGTTCAGCATTGTAGCAATGTCGGAGATGATTTTGGCATTGGCAGTGAAGCAGGACTAGAGAGCCAATAATACTAGAAAGAAGTTACTGGTGCTTGTTCATGTGAAGGAGTAAGAGACTTGGTTCTATTGTTGTTGCCAAGAGGAAAGTATTTGATATGCAAGTTTGGAGGGACATCAATACCACTAAAGCTTATTGTACCTATTGCTAATAACACCATGGAAGATGGGGAGTCATGAGAGACACAATCAAAAGGCTACTTGACGAAATATTTGGATCATGGTGAGTTGCTTGCTACCTTATTCCTTCCCTATTGTGTTCAACGAATTTATATTTCTACTAGAAAAGCTACTACTATGGGATGAGATTGGATGAACTATATGTTTTCAACTTATGTATGCTAGTTCGTCCAATTAAGAAATTGTTGAGCTAAATGCTAGGTTCAATTGATTAGTTAGTATTATATCTCAACAAATGCTCTTACTAGTTACAATATATATACCAACACAGTGATAGTTTTTGCCCTCTATAAATCCAATTAATAGATTTGCATTACGTGGGTGCATGTTTTTGGAACCATATGAACTCCCAATGCAGATGGGTCCATCAAATTTTAGCTCTTGGAATTAATATTAACGAGCTGAATAAATAGAAGCCTCCAATTCCATTCTTATTATAAATTCAACAGCTGATTGACATGAATAAAAACATGATCAACAGAACAAGTTATTAGCCATGGACTGAGCAAATACTCCCAACAAAAGAGAAACATTTATGTATGGTCATCCTCAAACCCACCGAAAATGACTAGTACCCTGCAACTCTAGAACATAATGAATCCTTGTAGATACTAAACAAGTGACTAAACTGAAGCCAAAATAGTCAAAGCTAAAATCACATTCTAAGGCTTTTCCATTATCTAAACTTGTTAATGGTCTAAGGAGAATCCCTAGGTTTACCACATAAGACTTGTTCCATTCTCTACACTTGTTGAAGTTAAACAGAATTTCAAACTCAAATGTTCAGTCCAAGTTTATAGTGTGCAAGCTTGTGATCCAAATTCCAAAAGATTTTGTTGTCCTCTAGAGACTAAAAATGAACAGACTAACAAACTCTTTGACCAAGCAAAATCTATTGTTAATTGGTTGAGAGATAACCATTTCGTGGCACATCAAACTCCTTTGCCAAGCGCAACCGTGAAGGGAAACTCATTATTTCTTAGGTTGTGCTTCTACTAAGCTAATTCGAACAAAGTGTCGAATATGGGAATGATGCATTAAGACCTTCAATGCAGGCACAACCAATATCTTCAACATCATATATTTGAGTTTGAATTATATGAACATAGCATTTGAACGGCTTAAAGTGTAAGACAAACAAGTTGAACCCATTTTTTAGTTTGACGATGCTGGTCTCGTTTGTTCTCAGTGTTGATATTCCCACTTGAGAAATTCAGAGCTGTACAACTTGTGAGAATGTTGTTTGAATGTTGCATTTCACGTTAGGTTCTACATTCAACTAGTAAATTACATAGTTTTATTAGTTATATATACATAGTTTCCTTTCTGTCTTGCTTTATTGTCATCTGGTTTTTGTAGTTAATCGTGCAACTTTCTCACTTCTTGAGACACATAGTACTCATCTTACTATTGATGAAGTTTTGTTGCTGGAATGTAGCTGAGTATTGATGACTTTGTGGCACATGTTTTAGTGAATTGTCTTGCTAAATGGGCATACAACTGTTGAAGATGTGCATGTCACAGTGAATTGCACATGTTTCTCTTTTTTACCAAACTGGAAGAAGGTCAGAAGCTATCACTAAGCCAATTTGACCCCTAAAATACTGATGCTTTGTTTTCGAAAGATTCCCCAATTCAATTTCATGATGATAGCTGTCTGAATAAAATTGCTAAAATGTAATGGCTATTGGTTATGCTGGTTGGCACAGTGTACTAGTCGTAAAAGATTAGTAAATGTTATGTTTTATTTCTCATGGAATTAACTTTTTTTTCAATAAGCAGCTGATTTATAATTTTTTCAGCTGAGAGCAAAGCATTAGGACAACTCGAATGCAAGAATTGATGCTCTAGATGGTAGTGTAATATCTGGATTTGGACAGGTCTGGATTTTTTTTATAATCCTCACTATCTTTTTATATAATTTTTATTGACAAATTCATGTAATCTATCACATGTGATCTATCATATAGGTCTAGATGTTCCTATTTGTCCGACATAGATTTATCTGTCATCATTGACCGGTTAATGCTAGCCTTTGTCCTTTCTCATGAATTAGGCTTACTTCTTCAGAAGGTAGTATGCACACATTTCTGGCTATTTTCTACTTTGTACAATCTCTTATTAATATATTGTTCGTTTATGTGTACTACTCTTCTGTGTGCCCTTTGTTTCTTAATGAAGCACAATGAAAACTAACTTTATTCCTGAACTGATTCAGGACCTGATTCGGCTACATCATTAGTATAGGTCTTTTAGCTTCTTGCAACCTTCTTCTTCTTTCTACCTTGGGTGGTCCTTATAAGTTACCCTATGATCTTACTAAATACCTCTCTGCTTGCCATTGGGCTTCATTCTTTCATCAAGCATCAATTGGGATTTCATTAAATCACTAATATTTAGCTACATTACCAGGAAAAGCTTGCAACAAAAACATTCAGGCTCATTTTGTTATTATTTTCTACTATGTTCTTGTGATTTATGATTCAATAATATTGCTATGCGGTGCTCATACCTCAACTTCCTTCCTTGGCAGATGCATATGATTCTCAAAACTCTTTCATAGATTCAATCAATTAATTGTATATGTCAAATGAAATACCAAGGTTGGGTATTATATATCTTTTTTTTGAAAACACAGAGATTAGTTTTTATTTCTCCCGTTCTCTATAACAGGCCAAATCGGGTGAGGCTGAATGTTAACATCCTTAGATAGCCAGTCTGGTTTTCCATAGGAGAAATAAACTGGGTAGAGGAGTACATAGAATGTTTTGCAAGTACGTCTGCCACATGATTATGCTTCTGGGTGATGAAAGAAAGCTGTAGATCTGGAAGAGTGAGGAGGGCGTGACAATACTCTCTTCTCAGTGGTTGAAGCTTGCATGCAGGCGGGGATGCATGATGTAGGAAGTCAATGGCCGATGACGAGTCAGATAGGATGACAGGGGCGTTCCAGCTTCTATTGATGCAGATCCACATTGCGTGTATGATTCCCTGGATCTCCGCCTCAAGGGCTGATGTAGCATAGCCATATACGCTAGAGCCCAAAAGACAAAATCCACTACCATCAGTGGCGTGCACACCGATGCCCATCTTGGATGTGTGATATTGGAAGACTGCGTCAACAAACACTAGGTGCTGGTGCAGCTCGGGGCGAGGGGCAGGACGTTCCTCCACGACATAGATGGGTGCGCTGCCCTTCTTGACGGAGAGGATAGACTTGGTTCTTTCTCAGATAAGGGACACTAGGACAGTAGGATGGGGTTGTTTACCTTCATGGAGATGGTTGTTTCGTGCATGCCAAATGGTCCAACACCCGATGCAGCGCAGTGCTATGGCTTCGGCGGTGTCCTTACTATGAATGATATAGGCTATCCAATCGTCCATAGACAGTGTAAAGAATGAAGGGTCCATGTTGAGTAGTTGCCATACTTCCAAGCTCGTCAGACAGTCCCAGAGACAGTGGGTTAGAGTATCTTGCTCCTTCATATAGACGGGGCAGATACTATTGTTGAGGATGTGACGACGTGCCTTCTCCACGTTTGTGAGGAGGGCACGATGCTTGAATAGCCAGATGAAGGTGTGTTGCTTCAGTGGAAGCAGAAGTGACTAGACCGCCTTCCAGTTGTCAGAGATGATCAGGGCATGATGTCCCTTTATCCAAGTATACGTCGTGCTGGCCATGAGTTCTCCTATGGGGTTCATAGGCCAGGACCATGTGTCCGGCCCTGCGTCATCCTTGGGTAAGATGGTGTGCTCAATCAGGGGCCATGCTGCGGGGGGAGATACACCTGGATAAACTCCCAGTCCCACACACCTGAGGGAAGTGACATGCATTGCACGGTGAGGTCCTTGAGATCTTCAGGGACAAGGGTGTTGGGGGCAATATCAAGTATTGACTTACCCATCAACCACTTATCACGCCAGGCATTGGTACTGGAACCGAAGTTTATAGTCTTATGATATATAGCTTTGAGTTTAGGTAGGTGACTTTTGATAACGGACCATGCCGAGGAGCCTGATGTCTTTGACACTGTCCCACATCGCATGTATTTGTTCCGCATCACAACAACCCACTGAGATGGAGAGTTGTTAAGGAACTGCCATGCATTCTTCATCATCAGCACCACATTTTGATCTCTAGCGGCCTTGATCCTGAGTCTGTCGAGTTCTGGTTAGTTTCTCCCACAAGATCAATGAAATTTTCTTTTGTTCACGACCACTGGACAAGATGAAATCCCAGATATGTCTGTTGATATCATCACAGAGCGTCGGAGAGAGATTCACAGTCTGCATAGTGTACGAAGGAATCGTTTGTAAAGCGCTTTTCGCTAGGGTGATGCTGCCCGCAAACGACAGGTGCCGGGCTGACCAACTGTCCATGCGGCCTCTGATGGATTGTAGAATATGAGAATGTGTTTGCTTGTTCACCCTGTGGTGTAGAAATGGGATGCCCAAGTAACGACCCGAATCAGTAGTTCTAGAAATACCCATGCGACAGTAGAAGGCTCACTGCTCTGCTGTGGTAGTGTTGGGTGAGAAGTAACAACATGATTTCTCCTTTGGGATAACTTAACCGGACATTAATGACAATTCATTTAGGACCTTGTTGATAGTAGAGGCCCGAGTAGTAGACACGTCAGCCATAAGCAGTAGATCGTCGGCAAACATCACATGGGAGAGTGACAGGCCAACCTTGGTGACCATGATCGGCTTCCAGGTACCCCACACTACCTCCGCTAAGATTGCTTGACTAAGGCATTCCATACAAAGCACAAATAGGTAGGGGTTGATGGGGTCGCCCTACCGGACACCCTAGGTGGATTTGATGGGTTCCATGGGTGCACCTTCCCCTAGGATCGAGGTGCTACCGATGGAGATGACCTGCATAATCAGCTTGGATAGACTGTCAGGGATACCCGTTTTCTTAAGGGTGTCCTCTATGAAGGGCCAACTCATCTAGTCAAAAGCCTTGGATAGGTCCAATTTGATGGTAACCGACTTCTTTCTGTCATGCTTTATTTTCATCGAGTGGACAACTTCTTGCACGAGGATGATGTTGTCACTGATCGGCCGGCCCGGGATGAAGCTTTATTGGTTCAAGGAGACCTCATTGAGGAAGGGCTTTAATCTTTCCACAATAACCTTAGAAATAAGCTTGAAACAATAGTTGTTGAGAGAGATGGGCCGTAGGTCACTGCAATGTTGCAGACTTGCTATTTTGGGAATGAGCACTTGCAGGGAGTCTGCGCTTTGTGGGTCGACTGTGCTGGTGCTGAAAGCCTCTTGTACCGCAGTGACGAAGGATCCCCCCCACATGAGACCAATGGAGTTGCACAAAGCCATTATGGATACCATCTGGTCCTGTAGCTTTAGCCGGGGCCATGAGGAACATGACTCTCTTGATCTCTTCAGCATCAGGAACTCGGTTGAGAAGGTGTGCATTCGGGATGTCCCTGAACTCGCCTACGTACCTGCCGATGGCGTTGTTGTCTGATGGGGTGTGACTCGGCGTGCAGAGGATTCGCTTGAAGAGGTCGCACACGTACTGCTTGATGTGCGCTGGAGAAGTGATCCAGGCTCCGTCAACATCATGAAGCCTAGATATCTTGTTGTGTTGCCTTCTTGCTTTGACAAATGTGTGGAAGAACTTGTTGTTGCCATCACCATATTATAGCCAGTTAATGTTGGAGAAAAGGTGTTACTGCTATTTTCAAAAAGTTTTGACCAAAAGTCTTTAATACTATTTTTGATTGAAGGATATGATGATTGAATGGTATCCTTTGTGTTATGTTGTTGGTGAGAGGTAGATCTATTATCTATGTTTTTTAATGATTGGATCTTGGCTCTTTTTGATGGTATGATCTCCTTGAAGCCTATTACTATAATGGATGAGCTGGTTTCTTTTCTTGGTTCCTATGGCAGTTAAAATTTTAGACGGTAGAGGGATTTGGTGTACTTGACTTGTGGTTAGTGGTTTAATTATTAATTGATTTCTGTTGCTGATAGGACTGGACCTACAGTTGGCATGTGATGGAGTTTTCTTGGGGCTGAAAATAGATATAGAAATAGGAGGAAAGAATATGTTTCTGCGAGAGAAAGCAAGGAGAAAGAAAAATGTCAAAAGGAAATTCTACACAGGTTGGCAGAGTGGCAATCAATGCTAGGGTGATGATTCTTAGATTGATGGCACTTGCATCAGACTTTAAGAGAAGTATAATTGCGTAATAGTCACCAGCTACTTAGCTATCCTTTATTACAACATAGTAATCTTCATTAACATTATCTACTGTTCTTTTGGTTTATTTCAGGCGATTGGGTGTCTACTTTTCAGAATATGCTACTTCAAGTGTGCTCTTGATGAGAATCTAATTCAGATCCTAAACACTACCAAATTCAGGAGCTATGAAGTACACTTTTTAGCAATAGTGAAGTACATGCCTTCCATTGAATTGATCAAAACATCTACTCCAATCTTCACCAGATGTCTGACCATACATCACATAGGCATGAGCATTGCTCGATTGGCCTTCCATATCCAGGAATCTAGGTGAGTTTTAAATTGTAACATGTAGTTTTTGAATCAATAAGTTATTGATTTCAATATGTAGTCTACATGCTTGGATTTATGTTAATCTGTTAATTATAAAAGGATTGCTAAACTAGATGCTTATTTGCTTAACTTTGAATAACTAATTTTATTCAATGAACCTTTTTTTATTTATTTAGTTGAAGACCTTGCTTCTGTCCATTAATAAGATGATATTTTGAATTCTCCATCTGTTGTATTCCTTGTTTTGAACTATTGTTGTTTTTATGGAGCTTCTCATTCAATTCATCTCACAACTCTAGTATAATGCATACACAGTTGTCAAGAAAATAACATTAGATGTTGTCAAAACTTTCATATGCAAGAAGTCAAGAACTGCTCAGATTCAGAAACCCATGAGGAATACTGAGAGGTGGGACGACAAGGATAGAAGAGAGTTAGATTTGAATTAAAAAGGTTGCAGATGTCTCTGAGGCTGTTTGGTAGCGGGCTGATGCTTTAATGCTCTCTGGAGAGTCAGCGGTTGGATCCAATGAGAAAGCTCTTGTTGTCCTTCATGTGGCTAGTGGAAGAATGAAGCTGTGGAATCGCGAGGAAAATCAACGGAAGCTTTATGACTTGCCTCCTCTTGCTGTATCTTTTCCAGACCGCATTGCACAGCAGATATGTAACTCTGCAGTGGAAATGGGTATGCTTTTTATTAAATAGCTTTAATACAAAAACTATAGTGTCATGCCATTATTGGTTGGCATCCAAACTTCCCATGTTTTACATGTCTAATCTGCTGTCTTGCATGTCTAAGCTCATAAGGAGAGCCCTTCCAATCATGGATAGTGAATTCAAAACAGAGTTAGATTTGAATTAATGTATTCAGTAGTGTAAGTAGTTATCTCCATTTCATTTGATAATAGAGGTCAGAGCATTGTTGTTGCCGAGAATCTTTTGAGGTGTTTCTTTGCCTTTAGACATGTTTGACAGAGAATAACACCGGTAGAATCATGGTCGATGAATAAACATTGGGGTATGAAGCACGGTGAGATAGAGGAGAAACCGCCAGTATAGAGTATGGTGGGATTGAGAAAGCCAGACAGATGTATGGTCATGCACTATCACAAGAAAAAAAGTTGATAGGAAGAAGAAAGGTGATTCCCTATTAGAAGAACTCACCCAATTATATAGGGAAATTACATAGGGGGGATGAGGATGTGAGAGAGAATTCCAGTTTTGTTACAAAGTTTTAGTAAGTTACCAGACATGTGTAGCAATCAATACTTGTCTGTTATGTTTCAATTGTTGATGGAGGACAGACAGCAGTGCCCTTTAGACTCCCTTGGTGGCTCTACAACAATTTACACCCGTTAAGAGGCAATGGTTGCAACTTCGATGGAGACAGCCACCTGTCGCTCCTCCTCGGAGCAATGCAGCTACCCCAGAGTGCGCAGTGGCAGTGGCTGCAGCAACTAGTCGTTGCCCATGGCTGGCAAAGGTCGACGACTAGGTGTGGCCTGTTGCCTAACTAGCCAGAGGGCAGCGGCCTACAGCTGACCTCGGAGAGAAGAGAGGAGGGTGAGGTGGTAATCGGTGGGGAGGAAGAGAGGAGCGGGGATGGAGGAGGCGCTTCCAACAGCGGCAGCCTTCGGGCTGCTTGTTGTTGCCCGGCTGCTATCCCCTCCTCTTGGTTTCTTTCTGAACTCTCAGGGTTTGGGACTGTTGTGATACCATGTGATTAACTTGAGAGCAATCTTATTAACAATGAAAGGAGTACAGTGAGTACAGACCTGACTCAAGGTACAGTATACAAGCAGAACATAATATGATCAACTACACTGGTGCTAATGGGCTTAAGGAGCGGCCCATTAGTCCTAATTAAGCACATAAAATAAATTTCTCACAACACCGACACTGTCATACCAAGTGAGCACGGTGAACATTTGGCAATGTAAACAAGAATAATGTGCTAGAGGTCTCGAACTCTAGATCGAGCTGAGTTTTAAGTGTTCATGTTTGATATTTTATTCAAATGCCAACTAAAACCAAGCCCAGAATTATACAATTTTCCTGGAGAATGGTGTTTGAATATCATCGTCCAGATCACTGAAAGTGACCTGAAACTGTGTCATTTTAAGATAAACTAATCTGTTTTTTAGAAAAAGTCTCAGATACTTCAGTTAGACGTGTATTAGATAAAGGATGATATCGTATTTGTTATAGCAATCTGATTAAGATTACTACTAGCAGGTTTCGGGCGTGCTTAATTAAAAGACTTTTTGGACTTCATAGCTTAAACCACTACAATTTTAGGTACTTGGTCTCAAGTCTGAGCTGGCGCAAAATCTTTAGAATCAACCTACTTGGAACTGTGTCAATAATCCAGTGAACCTCTACAATGTGGTGATGTCAATTTCCAATTGAGGCACGTAGTTATCAATCTCTGAGCTTACTGTAATTTGATGGTAATAACATAAGTCTTAACGTCTAATATTATGTCAGAAAAATAATTAGAAGAAAGGTAGCGTAATAACTTTCAAATGCCAAAAATAGGCAAAGGATGAATGAGAAAGTTGACAAGCAGAAAAGGTGACATTATTTGTTTTATTCATTAACTGTAGTGTTGTATCTTATAAAGCCAAACGCTACAGAGATTGTTGACTGCTAAAGACACTTGCAGATGACAAAAACTTCTAAAGACACCAATTGATTAGGATCGCTAGACAAAGATAGCAGTATACACATTGCAGACGATAAGGCTCCCAAGAAATATAACCTGTGTTGAGACATTTTGTTGTTCTTTTGCAAAATCTTTCCGAATCTCAAGAGATCGAGCATAATATACTCTTGCAGAATTCAAGTCACCTTCATAATACTTGAGATCTCCGATCTTGTTCAGTGAAACGGAGAGAGTATGCACAACCTAGTAGCATATAAAAAAGTATGAAATACTGCAGCCTCATCGCAAGTACAATATATGTACAAAGTAACATGCTGACCTCTTTATCTTTAGTAGGTAACTTAGAGAGGAAGTCAACACTCTCTTCATAATATGAAACTGCGGACGCAGGATCTCCCATCACCCGGCTGCGATGCAAGCACGCAGGGAATGCATATTAATATGATTCATAAACAACATCAGTATTACATGTAATGAATTTAATTACAACCAGCAGATTGCCAACTCTGTTGCAAAGGTTGGGTCATCAATTAATGGGTTCATGATTCGTCAACGTGGTTGTGTCTCTCCAGGTCAGTGTGAAGTTTGAAGCACTATAGTATTGAGTCAAAATCAAACAAAAACTAAAGGGGAATAGGTATATCTAAGTTAATATGAGAAGATTTAATAAATGATCTTTAAATTCATTATATTTGAACATAAAGCAAGAATAACTGTAGCCCAGTCTAGTATAGTTGAATTGGAAGCCTATATTGGCTATTTCCATATGCCATTCAATGATTCACTTGTCATTTATCTATGAGATCATAGACTACTTACATCGGTTGTGCTTATATAGAAAAAATCCAAACAACTTTCTGTAGATTCTTTATTGTGCTTATTTTGTAACTAGTTGTGAGATTTCATGGATAGAACTCTTATAATCATTGGCCTTGCTACCCCACACGCCTCTTAATTCCTATGATCTTATTCATTGTGAGATTTTCCTAGAGGTGACTGCCTAGACAAATGTGATTGTACGAAGTACTTGTGTGGATTTAGGCCAAAAGCACAAGTACCCTTGAAATCTGAACCAAACTCACCATTCAGGCTTCATGAAAGGTCGACACATTTATATTTATAGGTCCTTTAGTGGAAGTAGAATCTAAATATCCAAGCAAAGGACACCAGCAGTAGCCAGAAGAAACAGAGTAATTCAGAGCTAAAAGAAACCCGATTTAAACATCACAAAGGCAGATTGTCACTCTCTTATTCACATACCCTTGAAATCTGAACCAAACTTCTGGGGCATTCGTAACTGAGGTACTAAATCTTCTTGTTTTGTTTATAGTCATCCATTTGCAATAATTCATTTTGCACATGCTCCCATATGTTGGTTTCAAAGCCATATCACTTCATTTCAGATCATGAGATCCTTCTTATGGAATAACTTGTTTTTCTATTCAAATCTTGATTATATGTTGCAGGATAGCTTAGTAATCAATAACTTTGTGTCTATATTCATGTATTTCTTAACATTTATTATTCTAGAAAATTGTTTGGGTTGGATGGATGACTTGTCTCTGTCAGTTGGCAAAATGTTGTTAGTTTCCTTATAAGTTCTTTCTTGAGGTGCAAGGGTTGGTGGAAGACAACCTGACATACTACTGGTTTTCTGAATTGACTTGTTGGTTCTGTTGCTATCACATATTGTACATTTGCTTCCTAGATTTTGGAACTTGATGGAAGGCTTACCATTTTCAAAATAAAATGTTAAGGTTCTATTTTTATAAAATGCTCCTCCAGTGAGGTATGTAGGAACACCCAATGTCCCTGCTACAAGCATTGATGTGCAATGGCTAGACAATGAACCTTGATCTGCTCACTAGAATATCTGAATTTTTTGGTGCATGATTCAAATGCATTTGTTGCTAGCATGTTACACATATCCTAATATCCGTTTTTGCACATTTTTATTCATAATACTATGTGGCAGACTCATATCACATAAACAAGAGGTGAGTATCTTTACAAATAATAATGACATCATCTACTCTAGCCTTTTGCTCTAGTCTATCCCTATATTCTGGTGTTGTGATATGTTTTCTAATACCAGGAAGAGGACCGTGCCTCTACGAAGCATAATAAATTCAATGACAGGGTCTCGAGAAGGTGTTCTTCATGCTTTGGAGCACATTAAATAGTTGCTAGCTGTCCAAATTGAGTTACTGAAAATACTGGACAATGTGAGTTAGTATACTGTATTACCCATTGACGAGCCAATTGTGATACTCATTTCTGGTGTATACATGGGCTACCCATGACGTTCTAGCTGCTTATTTTTTTTGGAACCAAGCAACTTCTATTTTTTGGAGTCTAGCAATATGGTTATGTTCCATAGCTATTCAACTACTTGGTTTTTATGATAGGATCTCTGTTTTCTTTATATGCCCTCTTGGGTTCTATTCTGTTCAATCTGTCACTGTGATGTCAGTACTTTTCTATTCTTACTTGGTTAGAACATGTTCCACCAAGGTGCACAGATACTACCATTGTAAATCATTTTGTTCCCACAGTTGTTGTTTAAACCCTGAAGCTACTTCTTTGTGCCACAGGTGTTGTTGCTGACTGGAAAATTTATAGGGCTCTTGGGTTCTATTCTGTTCAATCTGTCACTGTGATGTCAGTACTTTTCTATTCTTACTTGGTTAGAACATGTTCCACCAAGGTGCACAGATACTACCATTGTAAATCATTTTGTTCCCACAATTGTTGTTTAAACCCTGAAGCTGCTTCTTTGTGCCACAGGTGTTGTTGCTGACTGGAAAATTTATAGGGAAAAAATGGCAAAAAGATAAATGATTGCAGGTAGGCTGGCATTTGTTCCTACGACTACAGTCAAAGTTAGCACAATGAAGCCTAAAGTGACCCAAATGGATTATGGCAGTGATCATGTTACATTTCAATTATTTGAATTTGATATGCATATGATTGTGTTGTATTTTGGTGAGTATACCTCCTGACAGTTTTATGTTTTTGGTTCTCTTTAATTGTTTTCCACTCAGGGTTAATGGTTTCTCATCACATTGAATGACCTGAGTTACTAAGGCTAGGTATTTCTTTACAAGCTAAGAGTGAGAATCTCTTATGAGTCATGTTTTTGCTTCACTGAAAACTTGAGCAGGAAGAGCTCGTTTGCTGACCTGTGACTTACCTTACTAGCTAGTTTCCCCATGTTAATCTTGGGATAGCACATTTCTTGTATTTCAGAAGATGGCACCATAATTTATATCTTATACTACATACTATACTGAGATCCACCCGATTCTAATTTTTTGGGTATATTGCATCTTTCAGATCATGCACTTGGTGATTGAGTGACACACATGAAGACTTGTGGAGGCCCGCAGGTGGCAAGGTTTGGCCTGCAACAACAACAACAACAGCAGCAACTCCATGCGTTTTGGTCCAATCAGATAGTTGAGGTTGAACCAAAAATATTTATACCATATTCTCCTCAAGATACTTAATTTACATCATAGGCATGACTTTCCCTTGTCATTTTCTCTCACATTTCCTGCATGATAACCATAATTCTATTCATATCACTTTGTTATAGCTTGAATTTACTGTAGATGCATACTGACGATAATGTTATTGGGTTGTACTTTCAAATGGTCTAAATGAATGACCTTATTGTGCAGGTTATAGACTAAAAATTCTGGACATGGCAAGCCTCAATGGTGCAAGTGAACTATCTTACAACTCTCCCATACAATGCTTGGGCTGCAACAAAACATGGATGAACTGCCTAGATACTTCTCGTCTCTTCAAGGTACTAATTTTGTCATTTTATTCTCATAGAAACCTTCATTTATGCCATGTATGAATGCTTATATATCTTTATTACACTATTTGGATGATCTTTACCTTATTTTTAATGCCTCCCCATTTGTAAAACCTTATTTACAAGATTAAGAGAAGTACAAGCTAGCTTCGCCATCGTAGCAACTTCCATTACCTGAATTAGAGATTGAGCTTAACAACGTAAAGAATTCAGATACAAAGTATAAGAAGTATCTAAGACAACCCTGACGCAACATGTGCTTTCCTGTGAAGCATGACGATGCAGCTCCATTTGAAGCCCAAGCCCGCTCAGTCACAGCTGCAACAACAGCCACAGACGCAACAATGTATCATGATATGTTGCAATTTGATATGGCGCTTTGTTGCTATGAGAAGACTGCATTGCATAGACCTATGTATATATTTGAACAGCCACTGTCAGCAGCTGCAAACATAGTGATCAACTTCATAGGGACGATATTCCTTCTATCTATGCTTGGAGGGTTCCTTTCAGATTCTTATCTTGGGAGCTTTTGGACGATGCTGACCGAACAACAAGAGCTCGAACAAAAAAAGAAGACAATAAGGATGTTAAAACTGGCCGAGAAAGGCACAACTCTTTTGCAAAGATGTTAGTAGAACACTGAATCATTGATATATGAATATATTTTTCTTTGTACACATTGTGTAATAGGGGCAAGGTATACGTCCTCCCCATGTACATTCAATGCTTCATTATAAATGAAAGTAAGATTGTTGGCATAATGAGCATAACTTGCTCTAAATACTACAATTTTGTTACTAAAAGAGCTTGTGTACTAACAAATTACACTATATATATATATATATATATATATATATATATATATATATATATATATATATATATATATATATATAGTCGAGTTAAGCATATATGTATGTGTACTAAATGGCACTACATATGTAGCAAGATGCATAATCAACTACATATATATGTACATAGTAACTGCCGCCTTTCCCTACACACTAAATACATATAAAATGTATTAACTTCATGTTTTTGCTACATACTGACTATACATGCAATTGTAGTCATACATTTAGCTATAATTATACTTATATTTAAATATGTAAGGACAATATCTAGCTACGCTTCTGGATACATATGCATTTGTAGCGAATGGATTATCTAACTACATATTTGAAAAATATAGTTAAAGTCTTTAGCTATACGAGCATATACTACAATTTGTATGTGTAAAGAAATATGTAGTTAAAGCCTTTAGCTATAAAATATGGGGTTTTTGCTACAAATTTTTTTTTATAGTTAAAGACCATTTTTTTTGTAGTGATTTATAGGTCATGTTATAAAGACCGCCAAAATTATGCATTTCAAAGTAGTTTCACACGTTGATTTTGTTGTCCTTGGATGAGTGACCTACACTCATCCAAATGAGCTGAAAATTTGTACGTAGCCTAGTTATAGTATGACAGTGAATATCAATGATTTACATTTTGTAAAAAATAGTCTTGATATGCAAATACACTTGAGTGTATTCATGCGATCTGTACACTCGAGTGTATTCTAGCCAGACTCTCTCTCTCTCTCTCATATATATATATATATATATATATATATATATATATATATATATATGGCTAAAAGAATTGTGTACATGAGTACATGTAGCTTACATTTACCCACCTTCATATATGATGATTGCAAAACTCTACTGAATAGTCCAACCTTATGGATGAAAAGTATACCCCTTAGATAATATGTGTACAAAAAATCACCCCCAACCTGATATTCATAGACCACCCAATAAAAGAAAATATGTATTTTCTAATCAATGGTAAGCTGCAGAATTTGTATAAACCATTGAATGATATCTTGTTATATCTCATGATCTATATGAGATATGGTTATGATTTCTTAAATACATCTGATCTATATATCTATATAGTCTTGAATCAATCCATATGGTTGAATTTTATCAACATACTCCACATGTGCTATTTTTATGGCCGGTACACATAAGTTACATGTACCAGTCGGTACACACTTCCTAACCTCTCTCTCTCTCTCTATATATATATATATATATATATATATATATAGAGAGAGAGAGAGAGAGAGAGAGTCATGCTAGAATACACTCGAGTGTATTCAGAGCAGAATACACTTAAGTAGTTTTTCATGATGTAATATTTTTTTTTCAAAAATCTAATCCGCGGATCTTCTTAAACATTTTGTGAATAACTTATATACAAAATTTGAACATAGTTGGACATTTATAGGTCATGTTATAAAGATCACAAAAATTATGCTTTTCAAATTAGTTTCACACGTCAATTTTGTTGCCCTCGGATGAGTGACTTACACTCATCCAATTGGGCTCAAAATTTATATGTAACCTAATTATAGTATGAAAATAAAAATCAATGATTTACATTTTGTAAAACAATAGTCTTGATATTCAAACATACTTGAGTGTATTCTAACCTGACTATATATATATATATATATATATATATATATATATATATATATATATATATATATATCATCTAGGATTGAATGTAAACACTTACTGGAATATGATTTGATTCGAGAAGAACAAATAGATACACATGGATAAGTTACATTTCATTAAATCATATAAACTATTCATTAAATTACAAGTAAAGTTATTATAGTGCAATAATAATAGTTGAAAAGATACTATTAACTATCATGATGTGCTTGTGAATAATAGTTATTATTTATCCTGTTCTCGGCCCCGTCTGGCCGGTCTGGTCAGGGCTTGGACCGAAAATTTCAAATAAGGCGCGGGACGCATAGACGACCGGCGGTGTTGACACTCGGCCCTAAAATTCCGGAGAAGCGACCGGCGAAGGAGCGTCCGGACCTCAAATAAGGCGTGCGAAGCATAGAAGACTGCCGGGTGATGGCACTCGCGCACGGTATAGCACCTTCGCCGAGAGGAAACCACAACGCTACAGCGTGTATACCGAACATCGACCCTACGTCCGAGCCCCTACCTCCTTCAACTGCTCCGTCAGGTTCTTATTTTGTTGTTTGAATTCGAACTTTCTTTTGCCGTACTGAATCATTCTTGCATCATTCCCGCTCACAGCTTATTGGTCTTTGAGGCTCGGAGTTTTTGCTTGCTTTTCCACTTTTTCAAAAACAAATAAGAACTTAATGTGTACTGAATCATATTGCAGAATCAGTAACGCATATATGGTACAAAAACAAAAGCAAGTTTCAGCTTTTTCAGTGATATGATATTAGTTGTAGAAATTAATGTGTGATATAAGAACAAAGTTAAGCACATGTTGCGGAATTGAATCCATTGGAACAATACAGGAAGGAAATAAAGGCCCTCTGCCCTCCCTTCTGGTTATGGAAAGGGGCTAAAACCCCACCATCAACAGAAAAAAAATAAGAACAACGGTCAACTCTTGAATGGTGCGTGTCTGTGCTTGAGGTACAACTATTTGCTACTGAGGTTTAGTTTGCAATGCCTAGCAGGACCTTTAGAGTGCCCCGGAAATGCTGGTAGCTGGCCTCGCATCTTGGGCCCGCGTTCTAGGATTTTGCATGAGCCATCTTAGCGCTCCTATTTTGGCTGTAGTCTGACTGCTGCACGTGGAGTCTCACGCAATGTCCCGTTTCTTGTTATTAGAGCTGAAAAGGAATCACCTAATTGCAGAACATGCTCTGCCATCATGGATTATCTAAGCCAGTGACTTTTATTAGTCGGCCTTAGCAAGAGTTGTAGAGTTTAATGCAGTCCATCAAGTTAGTCAGTGGCGGCGGGAGCCCCCCCCCCCTCCAATTTTGAATTTTTTTGAGAATATATATATATATTATATATATATAGAGAGAGAGAGTCAGGCTAGAATACACTCGAGTGAATCCGGAGCGAAATACACTCAAGTAGTTTATCATGATGCAATATTTTTTTTGAAAATCTAATCCGTTGATCTTATTAAACATCTCATGAACAACTCATACGCAAAATTTGAGCACATTTGGATATGTATAGCTCATGTTATGAAGACCGTAAAAACTATACATTTCAAATTAGTTTCGCGCGTCGATTTTGTTGCCCTTAGATGAGTCACTTAAACTCATCCAAATGGGCTCAAAATTTGTATGTAGCCTAGTTATAGTATGACGGTGAAAATCAACGGTTTACATTTTGCAAAAATTAGCCTTAATATACAAACACACTTGAGTGTATTCGTGCGATCCGTACACTCGAGTGTATTCTAGCCTGACTCTCTCTCTCTCTCTCTATATATATATATATATATATATATATATATAATGTATATATATAATGTATATTTACATGGTATCAAAGTTAATATTAATTTATATATTTTATCTCCTTAACACGCTAATTAACCTAATTTTGAAGTATATAAACTCTCTTTTATAAATAATGCCATTACTAATACGATTTTAGGTAAAGAATTATAAATTAAAATACATCAAAATAGGATGTGTTTCTTTATTTTATAAATATATCTCAATTTTCCATACTTAACGAATTGTTCTTTATTAAACAAATTAACAAGTGTATCAAAACACAAATGTCAACTTATTAACTGTTATTTTACACTTATTTATATAATGATTATATAAAAATAGATATCTATAATTAATAATATTCTTTATTAAATGTGAAATATTTTTATATCATATATAAATAATTAAATATATAACAAACATAGCAAGTATGTAGTTGTATGGATAATGAGGAAACGAAAAAAGATATCTTGTGTCAACTATATACTTTATAAAATACCAAATATTTTATATAATATATAAACAATTAAGTGTGTAACAAATATAGAAAGTACATATGTGATGAGGTGAAAGAAAATTGATATCTATGTACATTGACAATGGAGAGAAAGAAAATCGATATTTATAATTAATGGTATAATCTACGAGATATCAAATATTGTTATAATTAAATGTATAAGAGACATATCAAGTAAACAGTTCTATGTGTGTATCTTTTACTTGTACAAATAGTGTATACTTATTATTTTCTATTCTAGGTGTGCTATTAAAGATAAAGTCAAATGAAATATGATAATTTTTTAGTAGTACATGGTGTCATGATAAATTTGTTAATATTTTTTAACAAAATATGTGTATTGTTTTGAATTGTTATACATCATTAAATATTTATAAAAATAATGTAATATCGTGTGTCATCATGAAAAAACAATTACAATTATTCTTCTATTCACAAGTTATGCAAATATTATTTCTATAAATTATAAATATTATTTCATCTTAATATCAAGGATAATGGATTTTGATATTTTCTTAGTTTCCAATGCAACATAGAAATAATTGTCTTTAGAACTTAGTGAACAATGAATTGTCATAAGATCTATTACTTTATTAGGTAAATTTATGAATAAGTTTAATACCATCATAAGTATCTTTATTTAACTTTAAACTATTATAGTATTGGATTTCTTGATTTATATATAATAATAGTAATTTCTACATGGTACTACTTATCATTTCTTAACTTTATGTTATGTTTTAGTTACTCGCTTATCAAACTCTTCATGTAGGAAATTATTTGTGTGATATTAAAAACTAAATAATGATCCACACTATTAATATTGAACATTAAATTTATGTGATTTTTCCAATATGGAGAATTAATATAAAGGAATAGTTGGTCTTATACAAAGAAATTAAATATTTTCAATGCAAACGATCGTCATTTCAAATTCATCTTAAATATAAAAAATCCTAAATGTATGTAGAATGTTGTAATATACATAGTAATACGCAATAAAATATATACGGAGAAGGTTATTTGAATCAGATCTAAAATAAATACTCCACAAGGTGATGGGATATGTCTCCAACCTTGTCTTTTATTTATGTAAGACTCATCTATTTTTCTTACTAGATCTAAGTAAATAGTTCAATGTCATGTCTTTGAGACATGCCCACACTTCATCAGAGGGCTGGCTCTGCCACTGAAGTTAGTGTACACTTATTGTCTTAGATTAGGTTTATATGGCGATACAGAAAATGAGACTGCTAATATTGGGTGGGAAATACAACTTTGTTCAAGATAGAAAGTGGCGGTGACGTTTTGTAGTTAATTACTCTTTCTTAATGAGAAACTAAGTTACAGAAAGGACATGTAACACGGAAAGCGTGCTAGTGCAAATTTCACACTAGAAAAAGATCATACAATCATTAATCAAGTGTAACACAGAATGCACACACAAAATCAGTTCTAGATAGAAACTGATAACGGCTAGCTTTTGAAGTTACTTTAGTTTTTCTTTTGAGAAACCAAGATTTGCCGAAGGGACTGTTTGTCAAGGGGGTTGTTGCAGGCCAATAAGATGTGGAATAACCTGGACAAATGCACTAGGCATGCATAAATAATATAGCAAACACGCAACCACAAGAACACTAAGATTTTATGTGGAAAACTCCAACAATGTGTGAGGAAAAAACCATAGGGTCAAAGCCCGACGGAGACACTAAGATTTTCCGTGGAAAACTCCCACACAATGTGTGAGGGAAAAACCATGGGGTCAAAGTGTTGGTATATATGCCCATAGAGCCATCCCAAGTGAGTGCATGGAGTCGGATATTAATTAATCAATTAATGTGATTATTTGGTTAATTAATGAATTCTAAAATATTCTAATTAATCCACAAGCGTTTTAATTAACACAGTATTTCTATTTACCGATAGGTTTAGAAAACCCTACTTCCCTTCGTCTCCTATTTAAATGAGGATTGACGGCTGATATCTATATAAGATATCGAGAGAGGCTTTTTAGTTTACGCTCACGTACGTAAACTCTAGCCGCCACCGTCCTTAGGAGAGAAAGGAAGGCAACGTACCGCTAGCACGCCGCTGCACAGACATGACTCCTTCCCACCGGCTTAGGAAGCGTGACGTGGAGTTCCAGTCCATCCGTGTGGACGAAGTAGAGATGCAGACAGTGAGACCATTGCGTTCGGAGGACATCGACGACCATCCATGCGCGTTACGAGCGGCGTACATCATCGCACGAAAGGAGCGCCGCCGGATCTTCCTGCGATAGCGAACGGGAGAGAAGTTCTGTCTGTGTAGGCCAGCATTATTGCACACCTTTGTGTAGCGGGACATTGCCGAACTTACTCCGTGATAAGGTATGTCCCACAAACACTCCTTCCGAATATGCTGTTGTCGACGAGATCTTGTGTCGGGTTGTGTGGATTTTTTTGTTGCTTCCGCCGCACATGTTTTCTCCACAAAACCCAACACAAAGCTCGACGGAGAAATTCACTAATCAACAAATTATAGAGTTCGTCTCAAGTTTAGACCTAAAACTTGAGGAATATAGAACAAAAGGAAGAGATACACATTTTACTGAATTGATACATCACTATACCAAAAAGCCTCCTAAAAAATAATCCCTTGTAGAGATACCCTGGTGGAATAAGAACGTAGGCTGTGATGGAGAACTTGTTGTAGACCGTAAGAGAAAACCAGAGCGGTGCCACCCTCTTTCCTTTCTTCTTTCTTCCTTGACTCTTCTATTCTTTCTGTCTTGTACACAGTGATGGTGAGGCGGCGGATCTCACTTTTCCTTGGTTGTGACTGTGTGTTGTTGCTAATGAGACGGGGTTATAAATAAGCCCTCACGACAGTGTGTCCTTGCCCTAATTGGCTGGAAAAAGAAAAGGATCGTAGGCCCAACAATCTCCCCCTTCAGCCCAAAGGAGAGACTGTAGTCATGACTCCTTAGTTGGAGTCCAATCTGACAAGCTCCTTACAAGTAACAAGCTTCTTTGTAGGAACTGTCTTCATCAGCATGTCAGAAAGATTGTCATTGGTGTGGACTTTCTTTAGCTTCAAGTGGTCATCACTGATAGCTTCAGGAAACCAATGGTATCTCATATCAATATGCTTTATCCTGTAGTGAAAAGAAGAATTCTTGCTCAAATCTATGACACTCTAACTGTCACAGTAAATAACATACTCATCATGTATCAAACCCAGTTCTTATAAGAAATGTTTGAGCCAAATGATTTTTTCCCTTCTTCACAAGGTACGATATATTTTGCCTCAGTAGTAGATAAGCAACACACTTATAAAATTCAAATTGTCAAATAATAGCTCCCCCTACAAAAGTGAATAGAAACACTGAAGTAAACTTCATGTGATCAAGATCACCGGCTAAATCTACACATGTGAAACCTGTAAGAAGTGGTGGTGCCCCTCCAAAGCATAAACAAGCACTAGATGTACCTCTCAAATATATGAGTATCCATTTAACATCATTCCAATGCTCCTTACCAGGGTCAGATAAACATATGCTAGTTACACCAACTACTTGTGCAATTCAGGCCTAGTGCACACCATATCATACATAAGACTTCCTACTGCAGAAGAGAAGGGTATGTGAACCATCTCTTGCTTTTCCTGCTCAGTAGAAGAAGATTGTTTTCTACTCATCTTGAAGTGACTGGCTAAAGAAGTGTCAACTGGCTTCACCCCCTTCATGTTGAACATGTCAAGTACACACTCAACATATTTCTCTTGTGACAACCAAAGTTTCTTTGATTTTCTATCACGCCTGATGTCCATGCCAAGAATTTGTCTGGATGGTCCCAAGTATTTCATGTCAAAAGACTTGAACAATTCCTTCTTCAATTTGGCAATCATCTAAGCATCTTTGCCAACAACTAACATATTATCGACATAAAGCAAGAGAATAATGAAACTGTCACCTGAAAATATCCTAAAGTAAACACAGTGATCTACCTCTGTCCTGTGGTAACCTTGCCTCTGCATAAAAGAATCAAACTTTTTGTACCACTATCTGGGTGCCTATTTTAACCTGTAGAGACTTTTCTTCAACCTGCAAACCATGCGTTCTTTGCCTTTCACTACGAATCCTTCAGGTTGTTGTATATAAATCTCTTCCTCTAGATCACCATGGAGGAAGGTTGTCTTTACATCAAGCTGCTCAATATCAAGGTCCAAACCAGCTGCCAAGCCCAAAATAGTACGAATGGAAGTCATCTTCACCACTGGAGAAAGTATATTAATAAGTCAATCCCCTATTTTTTCCCTAAGAATTTCACTACAAGTCTGGCTTTGTATCTCACAGTATTGTCATTCTCATCTTTCTTTATCTTGAAGACCCACTTGTTCTTTAAGGATTTTCCGCCTTCAGGAAGCTTGCATAACTCATAGGTATCATTTTTCTTCAATGAGTTCGTCTCATCTTACATTGCATGCATCCACTTATATTTTTCTTGATGAGACTTTGTTTCCTGATAGCTTTCTGGCTCGCCCTATTTTGTAATCAATGACCTTTATGAATTAGAATATTTAGTAGATGCCCTTTTCTCTCTAGTAGACCTTCTCAGTTGTGGACCTTCTGGATCTACCAGTTGAGGTTGCTCACCTTACTCAGGAACCTCCTTGTCACGGACGCTATATATACTAGGATCATCCTCTGCCATATCATCATGTGGGATCTCATCATTCTCAACATGTTTTGCATCAACATTCTACAGGACTGGAGAGAGAACTGACATATAAATCACAATATCATCTTTCACCTGCTCAGGCTCTGTTGTCACTGTATCAAACAACATCTAGTCCTCAAATAAAATCACATCTCTAGATCATATTTCTTCTTTTTTTTCTAGGTCCCAAATCTTGTAGCCAAACTGCTCATCACCATAGCCAACAACAATACAAGGAATATATTTGTCATCAAGCTTCTATCTCTGCTCCTTAGGAACATGTGCAAATGCCTTGCACCCAAACACTCTAAGGTGAGAATAAGAAGCTGGCTTCCATGCCCACACATTCTCTAGAATGTCAAAATCCAAAGGAACGGATGGTGACCCATTAATCAAGTGCAAGCAATGTTTACAATATCTTCCCATAACTCCTTAGGTTCTTTGCATTCTTCATCATGCATATGACTTGATCCATAATGGTTTTGTTCATTCTTTCAGCCAAACCATTGTGTTATGGAGTACCGGGAACAGTCTTCTCATGTAGTATGCTAGATCTTTCATAGTAAGACTTGAACTCCCTGGAAGTATACTCACCTCCATTGTCAGAATGAAGACACTTAAGATTTTTACCTATCTCCCTTTCAATCGTGGCATGGAACTTCTCGAAAGTATCAAACACCTGATCTTTCCTCTACAAACAGTAGACCCACACTTTGCTAGATGTGTTATCAATAAAAGTAACAAAGAATTTGCTTCCACTCAAGGAGTTGACTTCCATAGGACCACATATATCAGAATAAATCATGTCTAACATATTAGACTTCTGCTCACACTGGGCACTGAACTGGACCCTTTTTTCTTCCCAAGCAAACAACTTTCATAGGGATCAAGAACCACATTCTTACCATCGGGGATCAAATCTTTCTTTGTATGTACATGTAAGCCTTTCTCACTAATGCACCCAAGCCGCTTTTGCCATAAATTTGGAGAACTAGAGTTGTCCATAACATTGACATTGTCAGTGCAAACCTTTATATTCATCCTATACAAAGTGCACTAAAACTTTGCCTCTAGCCACGACCAATTGTCCTTTGGTGAAAACAGTTTTTAAGTCACCAAAATGATATTTAAAGCCTTGAAGATAGATCTCATAGTCGGAGATGATGTTATAATCAACTTCAGGAATATGTCTAACATTCTTCAGCAAGATGGTATAACCCAACTCCATCTCAATGTGCACATCACCAATCCCACAAATCTTTGCATAGCTTTTAGTAGCCATCTTCATCGTTCCAAAGTTCCTGGACTTGTAGGAGCAAAAGAATTGTCTATGAGGAGTGATGTGGTAAGAAGCACTAGTGTCCAACACCCACTAAGTGTTGTCACGGATATGTAGACAATGTCCCATGGCAACCCCACATGTGAGTACCTCTTTGGCATCAGTGACAACTGTGGCTCTGTTTCTATCATCATCTGTCACTTTCTTCTTTCCTTCCTTAATTTTCTTCTTGCGCTGCATGTAGAATTTCTGTACATGACCTGACTTGTTGCAGTAATGTCCAACTATCTTGCTTCTAGACATTGACATGTGCTTTGACTTTCCTCTATCACTAACCTGGCCACGAATCTGACTACTCCCCCTATCATCAACAACAAGAGCATGTGAAATTGACGTCTTTGTTGAACTATGCAGTCTTGTCTCTTCATTCAATAGGGTATTGGACATGAAATCCAATGTCAACTTCCCTTCTGGAGCGGAGTTGCTAATAGAAATCACCAAGGTCTCCCAGTTGTCAGGTAAAGAACCAAGAAGTAAAAGGGCTTGCAACTCATCATCAAGTGGCAAACTCATCATGGCTAGCTAATTCACGATGCTCTTAAAATCATTCAAGTGCACTGATATATTGTCGTCTTCCTTGAACTTCAGATTGACGAGCTTCTTAATCATAAATGCTTTGTTTCCTACAGTCTTCCTCTCATACAATGACTCGAGCTTCTTCCACAGAGAGTGGGCATTGCTCTCGTTAGTGATGTGGTGGAAGATAGACTCGTCAACCTAGCGATGTATGAGGCCCATGCATCTTCTGTTCATCTTTGTCCAATCCTCCTATTTTGTGCTCGCTGGCTGCTTGCATCTCCCTGGACTGATTCATAAAGATCATTCCAATATAAAAGATCCTCCATATTTATCTTCCACGACGTCCAGTTTGATGCCGTCAACTTTACCATATTATTTGCACAATCCATCTAGTCCACATAGCAAACAATTAGGCTTTGATACCACATGAAGAGGTGTTGTAGGCCAGAAAAGATGCAGAATAACCTACACGTATGGACTAGACACGCTGATGCGATGATTTTGAGTCGCTTTTATAGACTTGTTTTACATGTGTTTTATGTGTTTATTAGTAACTTTTGTGGTTAGTATCGCATGATTCATTCGCTGTAGTCTATAATCTCATTTTTATCAAATCTCTCATATTTTATCTTTTTGATTATAAACGATCATAATAATGGGTTTTAGCATAGCTGATTCAGCTTTGTCTTGCAATTTTAGGAAAAACGAATATACACAGTGTCGATACCATCGACATCCGTCGATAGTATCGACACAGTCACAGTGAGACAGCTGCAAGGAGCCAAGCAGAGTCGATACCATCAACTGGGAGGTCGATGGTAGCGAGATACCTATAGTGAGCCAGCAATCAACCGATCGATACTATCGACATAAAAGTCGATACTATCGACATTGCACAGCTTCAACGTTAGAATGGTGACAAAACTGACGCCTAAAGGTGTCGATACCATCGACCCACGTCGATGGTATTGAGTCTGCATCAGGCGGAGCGTCAGAGAAGAGAAGAGAACTTGTTGATACTATGACGGGTCGATACCATCAATCCGCGTCAATGGTATTGACACCGTCATGATATGTTTTGTTTCAGATCGATCTTGATCGGACGGTGGTGATCTTTTGGCGACCAAAAAGTGGTCCATATACGTAATGACGGCGGCCCTAAGCGGAGGATCACGTCATTAGCCGCTACACAAGTCCCGAGGAGGTGTGGAGAAGAGAACAGAGTCCATAATCACGCCCCGATCGTTCCGAGAGCTGCAGAAGACGAATTCCACCGCCGGAAGGCTGTAGATCGCATACTCTATGTCAAGGAATGATTGGATCTCCTCGGTTTAGGGGTTTACAACACTCTCATTCAAATTTCTCCATGTTTTCCCCTTCTTCCATCATGTCTTTCATTGAGATGAACATGCAGGGCTAATCCCCTTTGTCTTTAGGACCGGGAGTAGCCAGGGTAATCGTTGTATGACGTTTTTATCATAGTAATTCATATTTTATCTCTTAAATCCATGGTATGATTTTGTTTTCTCCTTTATATCATTATGATTGATCACCTTAATGACAATCTAATGCCTTTAATTTCTTTGAAAGAAGAATTAACAGTTGAAAAGAGATGAAATTCACATTAATTAATAAATCCCTTAAACAAGGTGACGTACGATTAATGGTGGAAACCCAGAGGTTGGTCTTCATGCACCTAGTTTAGGGTATAGGTTACTATGACCATGGAACTGACCTAGATTTAGGTAGTGAATTGTATCATGACAGTGAACAATTCTGACTACAGGCCACTACCCGGAATGAGAGACAAATTTGATTAACTATATAGAAATAAATACAACGAGAACCTACAGTGAAACTACAATCCTAAAGATTCCCATCTAAATTGATTAAATTCAACATTTAATCGATTGTTTTGTTTTCTTTTATTTTTATTTTATTTTTCAATCAACTCTCAAAACCTTTTAATCGGTCTAGCTGATCGTGAGTAGTTAGTAAGTAGTCTACCGATAGTCCAGTGTCCCTGTGTTCGATTCGGGCCTCACAAAGGCCTATATTACTCTGACGCGTGCACTTGCGTTCTACGCACGATAAAATCGTGTCAAGTTTTTGGCGCCGTTGCTGGGGACACGACAATTGTCGGCACTACGAGTGCTGCAAGCGGCCACTCTAGGCCACTTTTTATTATTATTATTTTTGAAATTCATTGTTTATCTTTTGTAATTAGCAATCGTCTAGCGCTGTACTGAATCAAATTTATTACCTTGCAGGTACCAGTGCATGGTAAGGACGCGTAGCACAGACTACACACTACCATCACCAGAGGTTCCACTGTTGGGATCAGATGACGAAGAGAACAATATTCATGATCAACCTGAGGACATAGATTCAGACTCTGAACCAGAAGCCATGGCAGAAGAATAGACAATATGGGAGAAGATAAAGGCTTCTTCCATATCAGCATCAAAGGGGCCGATAAAAAAATAGGCAGTCAACATTCCAACCTATAAGATTGATCCAGCACTGATAAACTCGGTCAAGTCTCAAGCATTCCACAGGCTGAAGAATGAAGACCCTGTGGCACACATCAACACTTTCGTGGAAATTTGTGATATGATCAAGATAGATAGGTTTCCACAGGAGACACTGTATCTGAAGTTGTTTCCCATCTCTCTTGCAGGTAATGCACGTGAATGGCTGCATAACCTAGATGATGAGACTGTTGAAACGTGGGATCAAATGATCGAGCTTTTCTTCGAGAGATTCTTTCCACCAGAGAAAACCAATGACTTAGTATGAAAAATCCACAATTTCTGTCAAAGGGCTGGCGAGACATATTCTGAGACGTGGGAGTGCTTCCAAATAATGCTACGGAAGTGTCCACATCATGGGCTAGATAAGGAAAAACAAGTGAAGATCTTCTACATTGCTTTGAATGAGCACGACCAAAGAAATCTAGACTCAGTAGGTTCCAGTTTCTTCTTGAACAACACTGGCACTAGGTGTTGGGAAATACTGAAGAACATGGCTAGAAAGTAATCATGGGGCGACAGAGACACACTAGAGCAAGTCCGAGTTGCATGTGAGTCAAAGGCCATCAAAGAGCTGAATGAGAAGATGGACTTATTACCCAAGAAATTGCTAGCAAAGGAAGACGAAGAATCTAATGATGAGGCGTAAGTGAAATTTATGCTCCAGCAACAGGGGTACAAAAACAATGATATTCTTGGAGGAAAGATAAAAAAAATTCATGGAAGGACCCAAACAATTTCCTGCAGCACCCCGATGCCAAACCACAACCGTCGGCAGAGGACAAAAGCAATGAGTTTCTCAATCAAGTAATCAAGAAGAATCAAGAACTAATGAGCATGTTTGGCCAGCAGATCAAGCAACAAGGAGAATTTATGAATCAATTTGGGCAAACTTTACAAAGTCATGGAGCTCAGATGAGAACTATGGAGACATCATTAGCATAGATGGTAGCTGAGATAGAAAATCTGAAAAAGCCAACACAACAAGGTTTTCCCAGAAATACAAATGTTCCAGGAGGAAATCAACAAGCCAAGGCAATTCTCCTATGGAGTGGAAAGAAGATTTTAAACCCCAGGGCCAATGAACCGAGAACAACCTAGCTAGAAACCACATGTTAGGCCATAGAGGAGGTTACAATCACAGAGCCTATGGCGACACATCCTGCTATCACACAGACAATGAGGTACCACGTGAAAACGTGTGGAAAACACCATAAACCACCTATTAAAAAAACACAGATTAATTAAAACCGATTTCGACAAACAGGTAAACCAAGAAAATATAACATTCAGATCCTCATCCTGCAAGAAAATAGGTTATATAAACATTTACAAGTCTGGATACGTATCAAGAGTTTAGAAGATCAGCTGTCTTGTCATCACATGGGTTCATCACCTGTTTATACATACATAAAGGGCCACATCCGGCCAGCAGTAGGATATACAAAGCTTCATCAGCTATACATCGTAAAACACTCGTCAGAACGCCTCCGAGGACCTGAGAGTACAGGGATGACTCTAAGACTCTACTACAAAACAACCAAAACAAAAACATGCCCATCTCTTGCCTTCTACTGCTCATCTTGTTGCTCGGCCACAACCCCACGACCGCCACCACGTCTAGCACGATTACCTAAAAAGGTTGTAAACCAACGGGATGAGACACATAGTCCCATCGAGAAACATAACTCCCCGCCGAAACCATAAAACCTCAGAAAGATTAAAGCAATAACAATAGATAATTGATAACGCGTAGAATAAGAGCAGTGTATAGAGCAAGGTTATTACTACCATCGAGCTTACCAAGATGTACGGAAGGCATATAACCAAGTATTTCTTTATGGAACATGATTGACAAGATGAGATTTATAAGATTTTACCACATAACATAAGGAACGTATAAGTAACTGCAACATATAACAAGATAAAATACACAAGCAAGGCCTCAATCAATGTTCCGTGTTTTGCCTTAAGGAATAAATACTACTTGGCTAGATTACGTATTATTATGCCCTGAGGAAGTGAGACGTACCGCTCAAATCCAACCAACGGTTGCAAAACCCAGAGCCGGTGCCATACAAGGTCAATGGAAGAGTCGGACTTCACGACCTCCCACCTTGTGGTCAGTGCACGAGAACCAAAGCAAGACCACAGTCTCATGCTTAAGTGGCCTCAGCCATAGGGTCAGCTCCCGTAGGCTACCCTTTTCTCTAGCCCACCTTGGTACAGGTCTTGGCACTAGTATATCTGAGCCACGGGCCAGTTCACCATACTCCCTGAGCCATGAACGCATTCATGCTCTATCACACTAAGCCATGGGCCTATTCACCATGCTCTATCTATCCCGAGTCTGCAACTGCAGTTGCACTCGAATCCTCTCTATTTTAGGCTAGGAAAAACCTCGCATATTCAACAATATACGCTCCGGGTTAACCCATAGGAGAACCTATTTTACCATCACCAGCTACTGACGATGATGGATCTATGGCCAGGGCAAACTACATGAAATATTTCACTGTAAGTAATTAGTATATTTTAAGTGAATTGTTGAGGAAACCAGGTTGTCACACATACATAATATTAAGTTACCTTGTTATCACCATCATCACAATACTCTGGGATCTCAATCCCTCATCACAAGAAACCACTGCCTCATAAGGCATTCTCGTCACTTGAGATAACAATCCCTGATCTCATCATCAGAGGATAACACCTCAAGTAGGAATTTTAGCCCAGACTCAGGGTCTCAGACCTAAACACATCATATTGGTGATACAAGTTATCTTATCAAAAAGAGTGACCATCAATGCAATGTTATTCAAACATATATACCTCATAGCCCTTTACCTGGGTATGCATCCGCATAAAACACCTGCATGGTTAGTATACTCATTCATAGAGATAACTGAAGTAATTAAGGAATTGATACAACGATCATGCTATCAAGCATAAGGAAACATCGATGATTATATGCATTATCATTCATGCCTCAAACCTGTAACCATAGACATGGGTCACATCATCATGTGAAACAACTCATATACTTTTTACTCATCATTCTATATACATGATTCAAGATGATCATCAACACATGTAATATCATGTCATGTTTACAGAGGTGTGTTCTACTATATCAACTACCTCACTACTATCAAACATGTCGAAGGTTCACAATCCACAAACCATAACTCTTAACAACAAGAATGAGATCGCATGATAAGAAATTATCAGATGGGTTTCCGAGTGGAACATGACCCTCACTAAAAGTACCCACTACCCTCACAAGAAGTGTGACGAGCAGGGCACCCTCACTGGAAGTGGTATTGGGTAGGGTAGCTTCCCTCATATCTCCCAAGCATTCTAGCCACATATCAGTCTAGCCTCTAGCAAGGATGTCAGGCTACCACCTCAAGGTGTATCGTGCAACCAGAGACCAAGGCATATCATGCACAAAGCATAACGTGCAACTAGGTCTATGGCTCATGTCGTGTAGCTAGGTTGGGAAGTGTATCCGGCAACCCTATGCACCGTACAACTAGGTGTATCGTGCAACCATAGGGTTAGGGTTATAACAGGCAACAACTACCATGACGGCTAGTGCCATGGTGCCCAGGACAACCCTGCAACGCCCACTAAAACACACATCATCCACTGATACAAGGGCACCAAGGGAAAGCCTATCGTCCAACCAAGCTAGCCTCATCCTATAGGCTAACACACAAGGCAAGGACCAAGGTGTATTTCCCAACACAACCTCATCATAACGACCCAGAATTCTAGTCCAAGAGAGGTATCGGGCAACACCATCCCAAAGCCATATCGTGCAAGATACAACCCAACAAGATCGTCATCAACCTCAAGCATAAGGGCACAAAACCCTAAATTGATCAAGAAGATCGGCTCACCTCTCAACAACCAAGAGAGAGGGGTCTTGCACAACCTCTTTCACAACTCGGGCAACCACAATGATCAACTTAAACATAGACCCACATCTACCAAAAAGCTTACCTCTCAAATCCATGGTGAGAGGAGGGTGTTGCTCAAGCACTAGAACACAAGCTCACCTCTCAACTTAAACGAGAGAGCGGTGTTGCTCATATCACTAGAGCTCAAGCTCACTTATCTAGACCAAGGAGAGAAAGGAGTGTTGCTCAACAAGGAAACCCTAAAACATGGTTCGGCCAACAAGGGTGCAAAGGTACAAAACCTCAACCATATCAACAAGATCACCATAACCACAAGATTAAAGGTGCAACAAGAAAGAAACTTATCTTAGGACATACATGGCCGATTATGATCATAAGAAAACATACAAGAACATAGAAGAAGGTAATATAGTTAGGGTTAGGAGTTATGTAACCTGCCTTAACCAAGCTCCAAGCTCCTAGCACCAAGCACACCTTCGGCCACCTCAAGAGGAAGAAGAAGAAGACTCCAAGATAAGGATCGGCCACCAAGCTTTGCAAAGGAAGAGGTGTCGTGCAACCAAAGGAGAGGGGAACTAAGGAACTAAAGGGATCCTTAGCAAGAGAAAGGGAACACATATATAGGAGAGGATGGAGGAGAAACCAAGGTAAGACAAGGCAAGGTGTCGCCCACCTAGGGACACTTGTCCATGGGCAATGCCACCTCTCTAACTTTCCTTAAACACATGTCCAAGGCCATTTCGACATGCAAGAATCAAGCACCAAGTGTCCACTAGTGGTGACACAAACGAGGTCAAAGGGTTAAAGGGGGTCCATGGACGATACACCTCATCTCCATGCCCGACACACCTCCTGGGCGACACACCTATGGCCGATACAAGGCATGGTCGGCACGCCCAAGGCCGAAACAAGGCCCAACAAGGTCGATCAAGGCACACCAAGGCCCAACAAGGTTCATCCAAGCCCAAAGCAATGAGCCCAACCCTTCCTCTCAACACTAGAGGAAGCAAGGAGAGAGAGGAACACCTCTCAAGGTAACAAACTTGCTCAACAACCCTAGACTTGGGTTAATTTTAAGTAGCACCTCCAACACACCAAGAGCACAAACAAGCCCTAATTACCACTAAGGGTTATTAGCAAGCAACTAAGCACCATGGTTAAGAAAAGAAAACAGGATAAGCCCTAAATGGAGGTCAGGGTCCTTACAAGCTATAACCCTCTACAAAGGGATTTCGTCCTCAAAATCTGAAGAGAAAAGTGAGGGATACTTCCTCCTCATCTCTTCCTCAAGCTCCCATGTGGCTTCCTCAATGCCATGATGATGCCAAAGAACCTTTACCAGAACCAAGTCCTTCCTCTTCAGCTTCCTTACTCTTCTATCAAGGATCATCACAGGACCTTCCTCGTAGGTCACATCTTCATCAAGCTCAACTTCGACTGGCTGTATCACTGTCCCTGTGTCTGGGTGACTTTTCTTCAGCATGCTGACGTGGAACACTGGATGTAATCTGTGCAACTCTGGTGGAAGCTCTAACTTGTAAGCTACCTTGCCAACACGTGCTATTACTGGATATGGCCCCATATACCTGGGTGCTAGCTTACCCTTCCGGCCAAACCTTAGCACACCTTTCCATGGTGAGACCTTAAGGTACACTTTTTCTCCTACCTCAAACTCTAAAGGTCGTCAGTGATTGTCTGCATAAGACTTCCACCTGTCATGTGCCGCTTTCAGCTGTTACTGTATCACTTTGATCTTTTCTGTTGTTTGTTGTACTAACTTAGGACCCAAAAGCTGATACTCACCAGACTCATACCAACATAAAGGAGATCTGCACTTCCTACCATATAAGGCTTCATAAGGAGCCATGTCAATGCTCTGTTGGTAACTATTGTTGTAGGCCAACTCTATCAAACTGAGATGTACATCCCAACTGCCTAGGAACTGCAAAACACAAGCCCAAAGAAAATCCTCCAAAGTATGAATAGTCCTTTCAGACTGTCCATCTGTCTACAGGTGGAAAGCGGTGTTGAACCTCAACTGTGTTCCCAACGCTTTGTGCAACTGTTCCCAGAAACGACTCATGAACTGAGGACCTCTGTCGGAAACTATCATTGTTGGTATGCCGTACAAGCATACTATCTCATCTACATATACCTGAGTGAGCTTCTCGGCTATATATGTTGTCTTTATAGGTATGAAATGGGCAAACTTTGTCAATCTGTCCACTATCACCCAAATGGAATCATGATTCCTAGCTATCCTGGGCAGACCAACTACGAAATCCATGGTTATGTGATCCCATTTCCACTGCGGTATTGGTATGAGTTGTAACGTACCTACTGGATTCTGATGCTCAACCTTGACTTGCTGGCATACCGCACACCTAGCCACAAATTCAGCCACATCTCTCTTCAAGCCAGGACACCAATACATATCCTTCAGATTGTGATACATCTTGGTGACTCCTGGATGCATAGCATACATCGATGTGTGTGCTTCCTCAAGTACTATATTCCTCAAATCATCAGCATCGGGGACCACCATTCTGCCATGATAGAAAACTAATCCATCCTCAGACTCATGGAACCCATCACGCCTTTCATTGACGAGCTCTGACCTGATCAATTGCACTGTCTCATCAGTTTGTTGTGCATCTTTGATCTGCTGTCTTTGCATAGGTTTGACTTGCATCTGTGCCAAAAGTCCTGCTAACAAGGAAACTTCCATCTGCACATTCATCTGTCGCAAGGAAACAAACATATCCCATCTATGGCATACCAGGGAACTCAGTTGTGCCTCCTTTGTAGGAAGAGAAGAAGACTTTTGTCTAAGCGCATCAGCTATCACATTCGCCTTACCAGGGTGATACTCAATGGTACAGTCATAATCATTTATTAGCTCCATCCATCGACGTTGTCACATGTTTATCTCATTCTGTGAGAAGATGTACTTCAGATTCTTATGATATGTAAAGATCTGGCACACCTCCCCGTAAAGGCAGTGTCTCCAAATCTTTAACGCATGAACAACCACTGCCAACTCCAAATCATGAGTCAGATAGTTCTCCTCGTGTTTCTTAAGTTGTCGAGAAGCAAAAGAAACCACATGGTCTTCCTGCATCAGCACGCATCCTAAGCCCTTCTTGGAAGCATCACAGAAAACAACATAGCCTTTCCCAGGCTCTAGCAAGACTAACACTGGAGCACTAGTCAACTTCTCCTTCAAACTTTGGAAAGCTTGCTGACAACGATCATTCCAGACAAAAGGTATGTCTTTCTGGGTCAACTTCATCATCGGCAATGCAATCACACTGAAGTCCTTGATAAACCTCTGGTAGTATCCTGCTAAACCCAAGAAACTGCGAACTTCATTCAGCGCCTTTGGCTATTCCCATTCTGCAACGGACTCCACCTTCTTCGGGTCCACTTTAACTCCTTCTGCAGATATCACATGACCCTAGAAAGTTACTTCTTTCAACCAGAACTCACACTTACTAAACTTGGCATATAATTGATGTTGGCGAAGGAGAGTCAACACTTATCGAAGATGTTGTTCATGATCTTGCCTGTCCTGACTATAGATCAAAATGTCATCTATAAAGACTACAACAAACTGATCTAGAAATGAACGGAACACCCTGTTCATCAAATCCATGAAAGCAACAGGTGCATTGGTTAGCCCAAACAGCATAACCAAAAACTCGAAGTGACCATACCTCATCCTAAAAGCTGACTTTGGTATGTCATCCTCCTTAATACTCAACTGATGATATCCAGACTGTAGATCGATCTTTGAAAACACTATAGCACCACGCAACTGATCGAACAAATCATCTATCCTTGGCAACGGGTATTCATTCTTGATCGTGACTTTGTTCAACTGCTGGTAATCTATACACAACCGCATTGACCTGTCCTTCTTCTTAACAAACAACACTAGAGCACCCCAAGGAGACGTACTCAGTCAGATGAAACCTTTCTCTAACAACTCTTATATCTGCTTCTTTAGCTCTTCCATCTCTACTGGAGCCATCCTATATGGCGTCTGTGCAACTGGTTGTGTTCCTAGATCCATATTGATCTCAAAATCAATCCCTCGAGGTGGAGGAATGTCGGGGAACTCATCAGGAAACACATCTGCAAACTCTCAGACAACCATAACCTCCTCAAGGCTAGGACCCTTTGCCTTGGTATCCACAATGTGAGCTAAGAACGCCTTACATCCTTGTCATAGAAACTTTTCTGCCACCATAGCTGACACTAGACACGTCGGAATAATCTTTCGATCTCCTTGGAAGATCCACTTCTCTCGACAAACCTCAAACACGGCCTACTTGGAACCACAGTCCAACACAATCTTATACTTCTCTAATATATCCATCCCAAGGATCACATCGAATCCATGCATATCAAGTGGTATGAGATCTGCTTGTATCATGTGTCCCGAAAAAGATAAGACACAAGATGGAAACTCCTCTCAAAGCATCGAGGAACCATCAAGAGGGGTTTCTAACAACAAGCTATCTTTCTTACAGCTAACAGGTAACAAAAAATTATCAAGCATAGAATGTGCGATAAAAGAGTGTGTAGCACCCGAGTCAACTTGAACATATATAAAGCAAGAAGAAGACAAATCAGAATGAAATAACTCCATCTGACCTATCACGACTCGCGGGTTGACTATCACCTCTGGCTAACTCATAGCATAGAATTGAGCCGTTGCTTGTTGTCTAGGTCCTCTGCTTCCTTGAGCAGACTATCCCGCTTGTGATGCTTGACCGCGTCCTTGCCCTATGCTACCTCTGCTACTACTGGGTTGTTGTCGGTCCAACCCTTGCTGATTCTACCTTGGTTGTTGTGTCACTTCAACATCCATCCTTGGGCAGTTTGACTTGAAATGCCCTATCTGTCCACAGATATAGCATGCCCTATTCTCAAATTGTGGCCTAGATGGCCCTGTCACTACCACTGAAGCTGTACTATGTGCCTTTGATGGTGAAGAAACATACCCTCTTCCCTTACTTGGAGACCACTGTGATGGTACCCTGGAACCTCTCATCACAGAAGGTGCTGAAAACATTGGCTTCTTGAAGCCACCAAACCTCTATCCTTGGAACTGAGTAGGCCGCTTCTTGATCATGGCCTCTCTCTTTTCCCTGCCTGATCGTTCAATCCTCCAAACAGATTCCACGAACGTAGCAAACCTCTAGGGCGGAAGCTGGCGTCATCAACTCTGCAGTCGGGCCTTTCTCAAAACGTCTGATCCGTTCATCATCCATTGCTACCATGTGGGGACAAAACCTCAGCAAGTCCATGAACTTGGCCTCATACTTGGTGATGTTCGTTGTTCCTTGGCGTAGGCATTCAAACTGGTTCATCTTCTCATCCAGATACGTCTTTGGAAAGTATCTGCTGACGAACTCGCATCGGAAAACCTCCCAACAGATCACCTCACCAGGTCGCTTCTCCTCCTCGATGACCCACCAGTGGCCAGCACTACCCTTCAGAAGGTAGACAACATGCTTGACTTTGTATACTTTGGGGATGTTGAGGATCCGGAAGGCCTTCTCAAGACCTGTCAGCCACAGATCTGCATCCGCTAGATCAGCCATCCTAGCATAGTCTGAAGCTCTGACTCTGCGAAGCCGCTCAAAGGTCTTCCTAATACCCGATGTTTCACCATGGGGAGCCTGTGCTCTCGGCGGAGGCACTGTCAATCTCTCTACCATGAGATTCATCATAGCCATCATCTGCCCCATAAGCTATTGGTAGGAAGGGTTTTTTAGAATGGCTGGGTCATGTTGGGGGACCTTAGGCACCCGATCCCCATGTTCCTTCCCTCTAGCTCCATCAACTAATGTAGCATCGCTGCTCTCGGCAACATGTTCTTCATGGTTTCCAGACATCTTGGTTTTTTCTTCCGCTGAGGGCAGAAGATAATTGTAAGAAAATCTAGAAAACTCACAACAACAGACACAACCTAGTCCTAGATCCCTGTAGACTTAGCAAACCTGGGGCTCTGATACCAAACCTTGTGGAGACACATTCCGCTATCACACAGACAATGAGGTGCCACGTGAAAACGTGAGGAAAACACCATAAACCACCTATTAAAAAAACACAGATTAATTAAAACTAATTTCGACAAACAGGTAAACCAAGAAACTATTACATTCAGATCCTCATCCTGTAAGAAAACATGTTATATAAACATTTACAAATCTGGATACATATCCACAGTTTAGAAGATCAACTGTCTTGTCATCACATGGGTTCATCACCTGTTTATACATACATAAAGGGCCACATCCGACCAGCAGCAGGATATACAAAGCTTCATCATCTATACATCATAAAACAATCGTCAAAACACCTCCGAGGACCTAAGAGTACAGGGATGACTCTAATACTCTACTACAAAACAACCAAAATAGCAACATGTCCATCTCTTACCTTCTACTGCTCGTCTTGCTGCTCAGTCGCAACCCCGCGACCACCACCATGTCTAGCACGATTACCTAAAAAGGTTGCAAACCAACAGGGTGAGACACACAGTCCCAACGAGAAACATAACTCCACACCGAAACCATAAAACCTCAGAAAGATTAAAGCAATAACAACAGATAACTGATAACGCGTAGAATAAGAGCAGTATATCAAGGTTATTACTACCATCGATCTTACCAAGATGTACGGAAGGCATATAACCAAGTATTTCTTTATGGAACATGATTGACAATATGAGATTTATAAGATCTTACCACATAACATAAGGAACGTATAAGTAACTACAACGTATACCAAGATCAACTACACAAGCAAGGCCTCAATCAATGATCCGTGTTTTGCCGTAAGCAATAAATACTACTCCGCTGGATTACATATTATTATGCCCTGAGGAAGTGAGCCATACCGCTCAAATCCAACCGACGGCTGCGAAACTCGGAGCCGATACCATACAAGGTCAAAGGAAGAGCCAGACTCCATGACCTCCCACATCGTGGTCAGTGCACTAGAACCAAAGCAGGACCGCAGTCTAATGCTTAAGTGGCCTCAGCCACAGGGTCAGCTCCCGTAGGCTACCCTTTTCTCTAGCCCGCCTTGGTATAGGTCTCGACGCTAGTATATCTGAGCCACAAGTCAGTTCACCGTGCTCCCTGAGCCATGAACGCATTCATGCTCTATCACACTGAGCCATGGGCCTGTTCACCATGCTCTATCTATCCAGAGTCTGCAACCACAGTTGCACTCAAATCCTCTCTATTTTAGGCTAGGCGAAACCTTGCATATTCAACAATATGTGCTCCGGGTTAACCTGCTGGAGAACCCGTTTCACCATCACCAGCTACTGACGATGATGGATCTATGGCCAGGAAAAACTACATAAAATATTTCACTGTAATTAATTAGTATATTTTAAGTGAATTGTTGAGGCAACCAGGTTGTCACACATACATAATATTAAGTTACCTTGTTATCACCATCATCACAATACTCCGGGATCTCAATCCCTCACCACAAGAAACCACTGCCTCATAAGGCATTCTCGTCACTTGGGATAACAATCCCTTATCTCATCATCAGAGGATAACACATCAACTAGGCATTTTAGACCAGACTCAGGTCCTCAGACCTAAACACATCATATTGGTGATACAAGTTATCTTATCAACAAGAGTGACCATCAATGCAGTGTTATTCAAACATATATACCTCATAGCCCTTTACCTGGCTATGCATCTGCATAAAACACCTGCATGGTTAGTATACTCATTCATAGAGATAGCTGAAGTTATTAAGGAATTGATACAACGATCATGCTATCAAGCATAGGGAAACATCGATGATTATATGAATTATCATTCATGCCTCAAACCTATAACCATAGACATGGGTCGCATCATCATGTGGAACAACTCATATACTTTTTACTTATCATTCTATATACATGATTCAAGATGATCATAAACACATGTAATATCATGTCATGTTTACAGAGGTGCGTTCTACTATATCAACTACCTCACTACTATCAAACATGTCGAAGGTTCACAATCCACAAACCATAACTCTTAACAACAAGAATGAGATCGCATGATAAGAAACTATCAAATGGGTTTCCGGGTGGAACATGACCCTCACTAAAAGTACCCACTACCCTCACTGGAAGTGTGACAGGAAGGGTAGCTTCCCTCATATCGCCCAAGCATTCTAGCACATATCGGTCAAGCCTCTAGCAAGGATGTCGGGCTACCACCTCAAGGTGTATCGTGCAACCAGAGACCAAGGCATATCGTGCACAAAGCATAACGTGCAGCTAGGTCTATTCAGCATGCCGTGTAGCTAGGTTGGGAAGTGTATCAGGCAACCCTATGTACCATGCAACCAGGTGTATCATGCAACCATAGGGTTAGGGTTATAATGGAAAACAACTACCATTACGGCTAGTGCCATGGCGCCCAGGCCAACCCTGCAACGCCCACTAAAACACACATCATCCACTGATACAAGGGAACCAAGGGAAAGCCTATCATCCAACCAAGCTAGCCTCATCCTATCGGCTAACACACAAGATAAGGACCAAGGTGTATTTCCCAACACAACCTCATCATAACGACCCAGAATTCTAGTCCAAGAGAGGTATCGGGCAGCACCATCCAAAAGCCATATCGTGCAAGATACAACCCAACAAGATCGTCATCAACCTCAAGCACAAGGGCACCAAACCCTAAATTGATCAAGAAGATCGGCTCACCTCTCAACAACTAAGAGAGGGGTCTTGCACAACCTATTTCACAACTCAGGCAACCACAAGGATCAACTTAAACATAGGCCCACATCTACCAAAATGCTCACCTCCCGAATCCATGGTGAGAGGAGGGTGTTGCTCAAGCACCAGAACACAAGCTCACCTCTCAACTTAAATGAGAGAGGGGTGTTGCTCATATCACTAGATCTCAAGCTCACTTCTCTAGACCAAGGAGGGAAAGGAGTGTTGCTCAACAAGGAAACCTTAAAACATGGTTCGGCCAACAAGGGTGCAAGGTACAAAACCTCAACCATATCAACAAGATCACCATAACCACAAGATTAAAGGTGCAACAAGCAAGAAACTTATCTTTGAACATACATGGCCAATTATGATCATAAGAAAACATACAAGAACATAGAAGAAGGTAATATAGTTAGGGTTAGGAGTTATGTAACCCACCTTAAGCAAGCTCCAAGCTCCTAGCTCCAAGCACACCTTCGGCCACCTCAAGAGGAAGAAGAAGAAGACTCCAAGATAAGGATCGACCACCAAGATTTACAAAGGAAGAGGTTTCATGCAACCAAAGTAGAGGGGAACTAAGGAACTTAAGGGATCCTTAGTAAGAGAAAGGGAACACATATATAGGAGAGGATGGAGGAGAAACCAAGGTAAGACAAGGCAAGGTGTCACCCACCTAGGGACACTTGTCCATGGACAATGCCACCTCTTTAACTTTCCTTAAACAAATGTCCAAGGCCATTTCCACATGCAAGCATCAAGCGCCAAGTGTCCACTAGTGGTGACACAAATGAGGTCAAAGGGTCAAGGGGGGTCCATGGATGATACACCTCATCTCCATGCCCGACACACCTCCTGGGCGACACACCTATGGCCGATACAAGGCATGGCCGACACGCCCAAGGCCGATACAAGGCCCAACGAGGTCGACCAAGGCACAACAAGGCCCAACAAGGTTCATCCAAGCCCAAAGAAATGAGCCCAACCCTTCCTCTCAACATTAGAGGAAGCAAGGAGAGAGAGGAACACCTCTCAAAGTGACAAACTTGCTCAACAACCCTAGAATTGGGTTAATTGCAAGTAGCACCTCCAACACACCACAAGCACAAACAAACCGTAATCACCACTAAGGGTGATTATCAAGAAACTAAGCACCAGGGTTAAGCAAAGCAAACAGGATAAGCCCTAAACGGAGGTCAGGGTCCTTACAGAGCCGATCGAGGATATGGTAGAGGAAACCACACCAGAACCCATTGCTGAGGAAGAAACTCAAAAGAGGACACCATATGTGCCACCGCATCAGAGGGCACAGACTGTCCCAGTGCCATATCCAAACAGTTTGAAGGCTAAGAAAGTGGACGCTCAGTTCAAGAAGTTCCTAGATAGGTTTAGGAAACTTTCTGTCAACATTCCACTGTTAGAAGCAATAGAGCAGATACCCTCCTATGGCAAGTTTTTGAAAGATATAATTACAAAGAAGAGGAAGATTCCTGATACTGAAGTGGTGGTTCTTAAGGAGTAAGTGAGTGCCTTCATTATGGGCACATTTCCACCAAAAAGGCAAGATCCAGGTTGCTTCAATATTTCATGTTACATCGGTAAGGTGAAATTCGGTGAAGCATTGTGTGACTCCGGGGCAAGTATTAATTTGATGCCTTTTTCTACTTTCAAGAAGTTGGGACTGAAATAATTAAGACATAGAAACATGACGATTTAGCTAGCGGATAATTCTGTGGTAAAGCTATATGGCATTTGTGAAGCTGTACTTGTTAAAGTTGACAGGTTTGTGTTTCCAGCAAATTTGGTGGTAATGGAAATGCAGGATGACCAAGGGAACGAGCTATTCCTTGGAAGATCCTTCCAAGCTATGGCATATATGATACTCAAAATGGGAAGAGGTCGTCTGACATTGGGAATTGTGGATGACCGATTTGAAATAGTTATGCCCACGAGTACAACACTATCAAAGGAAAAGGAGCAGTGTCGCATGGTGAAACATTTTGATAAGAACATTTCCCTTTGCCAAGGGAAGCCATTTCTAGATATGGCTCATGTAATGACCAAGGTAGATAAGGGGACACTAATTGTAGACATTATGGAATAGACTAAAGTTGTTTCTCTTTGCAGAGCTATGGGTTTTCCAAATGATGAAGAGGAGGAAATTACTCTGTCTACTGAAGATGATGCAATAGCAAGTGCTGTCCTTGATGCATATCCAGAATTGCCCCTTGAAGCTTGCCTTGTCAACATAATGCATGACTGGATGAGAAGCAAGTCGTTACAAGAATGTGTCAAGATGCTTCAAGTGCTTCCGTGCTATTATGCCAAGTATTGTGAAGATCTTGGGCCACTCCCACCACTGCTTCAATCATCATTGATCAGTCCTCCAGAGTTAGAACTATAGACACTGCCTCCACATTTGAAGTATGCATTCTTAGCCGATGGTAAAAGACTACCGATGATTATTTCAGCACATCTAAGTGCCGATGAAGAAGAGCAATTGATGATCGTGCTAAAGAACCACCGTGGCGCGTTCGGGTGGTCAGTTGCGGATATCAAGGGGATTTCCCCTACACTTTTTCAGCACAAGATCCGATTCGAGGAAGGAGCCAAACCTGTGATTCAACCACAACGACGACTCAATCCGAGCATGATGGAGGTCGTCAAGAAGGAGGTAATCAAGCTCCTTTCTGTAGGCATCATTTACACTATCTCCAATTCAACATGGGTAAGCCCCACACAGGTAGTCCCTAAAAAGGGGGGAATTACTGTCACTCACAACTTGTTAAATGACCCTGACATGACCCAATTGGTAACCGGGTGGCGTGTGTGCATTGACTACCGTCGATTGAACTCCGCTACGTTAAAAGATCATTTTCCTTTTCCGTTTATCGATCAAATCTTAGAGCGACTAGCGGGTCAATCTCATTTTTGTTTTTTAGATGTCTACTCCAGCTACAATCAGATCTCTATTGATCCTAAGGACCAAGAAAAGTCTACCTTCACTTGTCATTACGGAACATTCACATATCGCCGTATGCCTTTTGGTCTGTGTAACACACCAACTACTTTTCAGCGCTGCATGCTCGCTATTTTTTCTGATATGGTTGACCGCTATCTAGAGGTTTTCATGGATGATTTTTCCATCTATGGTGCGTCGTTTGATGAGTGCTTGTACAATTTGGATAAAGTTTTACAACGATGTGAGGACACACATTTAGTTCTCAATTGGGAAAAGTGTCATATGATGGTTAGTGAAGGAATTGTGCTTGGACACAAGGTGTCTAGCAACGGGCTGGAGGTGGATCCAGTAAAGATTGAGGTTATTTCAAAATAACCCCCACCTAATTTGGTTAAAGGGGTAAGGAGTTTTCTCGGTCATGCAGGATTTTATCGCCGCTTTATCAAAGATTTCTCGAAAATCACTAAACCATTGTCTGAACTGCTGGAGAAAGATGCGATGTTTGATTTCAATGAAAAATGCTTGCATGCTTTTAATGTACTGAAGGAAAAGTTAATTTCTGCACCAGTTGTTCAAATGCCGGATTGGACAAAGCCTTTTGAGCTCATGTGTGATGCTTCAGATTTTGCAGTAGGGGCTGTTCTTGGGTAGCATGTCGAGAACAAACCTACGGTAATTTTCTATGCATCCAAGACTTTAAACGAGGCACAACTTAACTACACCACAACTAAAAAAGAACTTCTCGCCGTCGTTTTTGCATTTGAAAAATTTCGGCAATATTTGGTAGGGTCAAAAGTTGTGGTATGGACGGACCACACCGCCATAAAATACTTGATGGAAAAGAAAGATGCCAAACCTAGATTAATTAGGTGGATCTTATTGTTACAAGAATTTGACATTGAAATCAAGGATAAGGTGGGAATTGAGAATGTGGTTGCAGACCACTTGTCTAGGTTAGAACGGGTAGATGAGAAGGATATTAATATACCCATTACCAAGACATTCCCTGATGAGAAAATCCTTTCTGTAAAATTGAAGGATCCATGGTTTTCATACACTGTTAATTATCTTGCCTATAAAATAATCCTAGATGATTGGACTTATCAAGAGAAAAAGAAAAATTTCCATTCTTTGGGATATTACTTCTGGGATGATCCCATCTTGTTGAAGTAATGCAGGGATGGCATTTTGCGCAGGTGTGTACCGGAGATAGAATATGACAATGTACTTAGTCATTGTCACACACTACCAACTGGTGGTCATCGTGCGAGTTCAAGAACGGCGGCCAAGGTGCTAGAGAGTGGTCTTTATTGGCCTACACTCTTCCGGGATGCCTACGACTATGTGCGAAGATGTGACTCCTGTCAAAGGGCAGGTAATATTTCCATGCGGCAAGAGAAGCCCCTCAACGTGTTTCAAGAAGTTGAGGTATATAATCTATGGGGCATCGATTTTATGGGACCCTTTGTGTCCTCAAATTCTAATTTATACATTTTACTTCCTGTTGATTATGTATCGAAGTGGGTAGAAGCAATACCCACAAGAACTAACGACACTGCTGTAGTGTGCAGGTTTGTAAAAGATCACATTTTCTGCAGATTCGGTGTGCCAAGGATGATTATTAGCGATGGAGGCACCCATTTCAAGAATCAAAAGTTTGTTGCATTATTGAGAAAGTACGGGGTGAAACACAATGTTGTTACCCCATATCACCCACAAACGCAGGGCAGGTCAAGGTGTCAAATAGGGAAATTAAGAAAATTTTAGAGCGCACAGTGGCTTCGACAAGAAAGAATTGGAGTACTTTGCTACCAGATGCATTATGGGTGTATAGGACCGCATATAAGACACCTATAGGCACTACACCTTTTAGGTTGGTTTATGGGCGGGCCAGCCATTTACCAGTAGAGCTGGAACACAAGGCGCACTGGGCGCTAAGGAAGCTTAATTTGACTTATGATGAGGCAGGGAAGAAGTGAATGCTAGAGCTCAATGAGTTAGATGAGCTGAGGATGAACGCCTATGAAAACTCACGGATTTACAAAGAGAGGACAAAACTAATTCACAATCGGCACATTCAAGTGTGTGTTTTCAAAAAGGGAGATCGTGTGTTATTGTTCAACTCGAGGTTGAAGCTGCATCCCGGGAAATTGAAATCCCGGTGGAGTGGACCTTTTATTGTGGAACAAGTATGACCGCATGGTGCCATCATGGTGCGCGATGGAGAGACGATGTTTTTAGTTATTGGTTAGCGGTTGAAGTTGTACTTTGGAAAGGACTACATGAGGAAAGTGCATGAGGTTAAACTCATAGCACTTAAGGATGAATGATGAGCTCGATTTTGTCTAGCCTAAGACGTTAAAGAAGGGTGCTTGTTGGGAGGCAACCCAACCATTGGTAGTTCTTTCATTTTATTTCACATTTACAAGTTAGTTTTTTTTAATTTCATTTTTAGTGTAAAAATGATACCTTAATCATTTGTTCAGTGTACAATACTAAGACATAGTCGATACCATCGACAACAGGGTCGATGGTAGTGACATGGGTATAGGGAAGTGGTTGCAGAAAATTTTCTGAGTCAATACCATCGACAACCTCATCGATAGTATCGACATACCATCAGTAACTTTGAAGAAAAAGATAGCCCCGGGTCGATAGTATCGACTATGAAGTCGATACTCGCGAGATCCCTGAAGATTTACAAAAGAATTCATCTTAGTGATCTCGATACCATCGACGGCCTTGTCGATGGTATCGACACGACAATAGCAAAGAAGCGTGCCCGTGCCTCGCGAGGGTATTCGAACCACACAGAGTCGATACCATCGACACCAGTCGATGGTATCGACATGACACGTCACCGATCTGTGAGAAGATATCAACGGCGGCCGCCAAATCAAGGAAGTCGATCTGTGGGATGGGTCGATACCATCGACCCATGTCGATAGTATAGATGCGTCATCAATCTAGGCCCCTACATCAAGCAATCGACAACTGTCGATAGTAGCGAAGACACGGATTGCGCTACAGGTATCGATACCATCGACACCCCCGTCGATGGTATCGACAGAGCGGCAGCAGCCACGAAATCAGTTATAAAAGGAAGGGTTGTTTCTCGATTTTCTTCACACCTTCAGAGCTTCTTCCTTCCACTTGTGCTTTGCGCATTGTTGAGTGACCGGAGGCCTTCATCGAGCGTCCAAGGATCAGAATATCTTCACCGAGCTCTGCACCGAGTGGAGATCGTCTTCTCTGACCTTCACCGAGCTCTATTTCTTATTCCCCTCTCTCTTTGTGACGATGGTGCGGACAGAAGTAGCATCTTCTTCAAGGACGACCCTGATGGAGATTGCGACATTTGTTCCTCCACCACCCAGCTCCATTCCTCGTCAGAAGATTGTTCATCCCTCGGCGGAAGTAAGGAAGATATACGAGGAGTTGCTCAAGCGGAAAATCGAGCCAACCTGATATGTCGATCGGACCATGGTCTGCGACCTCGGGTTCGAAGCCAACCTCACCTACGTCCTGCAGGGGTAAGCACACCATACATGAAGGAGGTCTGACGAGGTCCCATACCATGCTGACGACCTCCCCTTTTTCGGCGAGTGGCCGACATACAAGGAACTGGTGGCGGAGTTTATGGCATCGCTGGATATATGCGTCGTGCCTAACGACCTCATCACCACTGATCGGGAATGGATCAAGGGTCGCGTTTCTTTCTGGCTCTACAACAACAATTACAATCTCACCCTCCAGTAGTTCAATGCAATTTACAACTGGTACCATTCTCCGAATCAGCCCACGAGGCCGGACAACCAGACGGATTATGATGAGATCGTCACCCAGCTGGTGACCACGCCTCCAGGAAAGTCTGTCAGCTATCATAATGCAGTCGTAACTGATTTCGAGCATCCATTTGTGCGGATTCTACATCTCATGTTGTGCACTACTCTGTTTGCTCGAGGCAATCTTTCTCTCAGTAAGTTTTAGGAGACAGACTTTTTCTTTTTGTATAAGTTGTTGAAATGGGAAGAGCTCAATTGGGGCACGTTTTTCTTGACGTGTGTGTTGGTCGTGCGGAGGAGTACAAGGAAATCTCCTATCCATTTTGGGGGGCTTATCACACCTCTTGCTCTGTATCTCGGGTTGGATTTTTCCCAACTCACTCTACTGTCCAATAGGAATAAAGTCAACCTACATCATCTACACCACTCCAATCTTCTTACGCTCTGTGATGGCGTGGCCTATGCACAGTGCCATGTCAACCAGGAGTACCAGGAGTGTGCGCTTCCAGATCCCATCTTCAACATCCAGGAAGCTCATCACTTTCGGTGGCCCATCATTGCCATCGACGACTCCGACGAAGAAGATGATAGTAATGAAAATGAAAATGACGACGGCGATGAGCAAGAAGAGGAAGAGGAGGCTTTCACTCCTCTTCATGTACGAGTGGCACTGCAGAAGTGTCCCCGCTTCCACCCGGGTGCATCATCATCTTCGCAGCCTCAGCCAACTCAGCCCTCTCAACAAGGAGAGGATGCCTATTCTATGTAGGGAATGTATTCTATGCTACAGGAGATCCAACAGACCCAACAACAACACACTGATTCTTTCTCCGATATTCAGGAGACTACGAACCGACTATTCTTAAATCAACAGGTCATCTACGAGAACGAGCGCCTCCTCCCCGCCAACCAAGAGAACATTCATGACAGGTTGCATAGGATGGAGATGCAGCAACAACAGTTCTACAATCATTACTGGCGCCAGAATTACTTCGGGGGATATCCGCAACCGTCGGCCATGCCCCCGTATGATCCAAGTTTCTAGGGGCAGTATCCATCATGGGATCCCACTGCCCCGCAGTACCCACCACCTGAACAATGAAGGGTATCACTGTTCCACCTGTTAAGATTGTTTTTTACTATGAGGCCATAGTCAAATTCAAGCTTGGGGGGGAGATGGAACAGTTTCTATCTTTTTCTATCTTTATTTCTAGTTTTTATCATTTATTGCCTTTTCTTTTATTCTAGAAATTTTCTTAGTTTTTAGGATCCAGATTCTATCTAGTGTAATCGTGGATGTCTAATTTTATGTGTCATCTCTTTGTTTGTCACATGGGAGTAAGGGGTCAATTTGAAAATTTTTAATGAATTTGCTAGCTTGCTTTGTTTGAATTTGAGCATATAACTTATGAAAATAATTGGGTTTGTCAACTTTAAAACATAAAATCACAACTGTACATGCCTATGATTCAAGAAAAGTGGACAGAATTAGATGTTGAGCCTGAACTGATCAAATGGTAATGAGATTTTAATCTGAAATAAGAGAGAGAAACCTCTTGATTTTACACATGTCAGTAAGGAGGGACATATAATATCTTCCAATGGTTTTGTCAATTAATCTTGTGATCTATCCACTTCATCTTATTTAACACTCCACCATAAGAATTGGGAGCACTATACAGTTTGTCATCTTTTGGTTGCATGACATGTAGTTAAGATTGCATTGTAGTTAGTGTTCACTTTTGTTGCATTAAAAAAATGTTTCATTATAATCCTACATTCACAAATTTTAGAGTGCATGTCAATGTCATTTTAGTTGCATTTTGCATAACTTTAATCATCTTGTACAATGATGTGTCTTGCTTCTTCTGTGAATAAAGGACTTATTTCATACTCTATGAAAAGTTAAAAAAATAATAATAGATATGTTAATAAGCCCAAGAGAAAGATATTGAAAATTTCATCCTGTTCTATTAAGAAAGATAAGGGCTTGGAAAAAAAAAGCATGAAGATCAGAGGGAGAAAGGAATTTGTTCATATGCAGAATAAGAAGAGCAAGCACATGTGTAGGTTTGTAGATATTCTGTCTCTCATTGGGATAGAATGATAGTACATGCATCATTCCACCTAAAATATAGCATTAGGACATTTTCACGTGCATTTTTCATCCTGATAGGGCATTAATTTTTGTATTGCATGATTGATTGTTATATGCTTCCATTTCTTCCACAACCACCTACCACCCGTTGCTCTAATTGGTAGGCCACCCGTGATTATCTCCTCATTCATTAATATCAGGAGATCTGCTTCCATTTAGATGGTAGTTAGGAAACGAGCAACATAGATAGAAGATCACAAAGATGCACCAAGCTTAAACCGAAGGAATTTTATTATATTAACTGCCTTACTTGATAGTGTTCATCAATCTTGGGGTGGATATCTCTCATGGATGATCATTGTCGCCTAGATGGTAATTACCATTCTGTGGTTAGTGAGGGCCGATATGTGAATGTCTGGTGGGGATCATATGGCAAGGTCTGTTGTGATAATACTGTTCTTTAGTTGACCCTCACAATTTTATTCTATAGTTCTGCTGCTGGAGGACGAGCAATGTTTAAGCTTAGGGGAGTTTGATTCGATGATTTTGAGTCGCTTTTATAGACTTGTTTTACATGTGTTTTATGTGTTTATTAGTCACTTTTGTGGTTAGTATCGCATGATTCATTCGCTATAGTCTATAATCTCATTTTGTATCAAATCTCTCATATTTTATCTTTTTTATTATAAACGATCATAATAATGGGTTTTAGCATAGATGATTCGACTTTGTCTTGCAATTTTAGGAAAAATGAATATACACAGTGTCAATACCATCGACATCCGTCGATAGTATCGACACAGTCACAGTGAGACAGCCACAAGGATCCAAGCAGAGTCGATACCATCGACTGGGAGGTCGATGGTAGTGAGATACCTACAGCGAGCCAGCAATCAGCCTATCGATACTATCGACATTGCACAGCTTCAGCATCAGAATGGTGACAAACCCGATGCCTAAAGGTGTCGATACCATCAACCCACGTCGATGGTATCGAGTCGGCATCAGGAGGAGCATCAGAGAAGGGAAGATAACTTGCCGATACTATGATGGGTCGATACCATCGATCCGCGTGGATGGTATCGACACCGTCAGGATATGTTTTGTTTCAGATCGATCTTGATCGGAGGGTGGTGATTTTTTGGCGACCAAAAAGTGGTCCATATACCTAATGATGGTGGCCCTAAGCAGAGGATCACATCATTAGCCGCTGTACAAATCCCGAGGAGGTGTGGAGAAGAGAACGGAGTCCAGAATCACGCCCTAATCATTTCGAGAACTGCAGAAGACGAATTCCACCACCGAAAGGCTGTAGATCGCGTACTCTACGTCAAGGAATGATTGGATCTCCTCCGTTCAGGGGTTTATAACACTCTCATTCACGTTTCTCCATGTTTTCTCCTTCTTCCATCATGTCTTTTATTGAGATGAACATGCATGGCTAATCCCCTTTGTCTTTAGGATCGGGAATAGACCGGGTAATCGTTGTATGACATTTTTATCATAGTAATTCATATTTTATCTCTTAAATCCATGGTATGATTTCGTTTTCTCCATTATATCATTATGATTGATCACCTTAATGATAATATAATGCCTTTAATTGCTTTAAAAGAAGAATTAACGGTTGAAAATAGACGAAATTCACATTAATTAATAAATCCCTTGAACAAGGTGATGTACGGTTAATGGTGGAAGCCCAGAGTTTGGTCTTCATGCACCTAGTTTAGGGTATAGGTTACTACGACCGTGGAACCGACCTAGATTTAGGTAGTGAATTGTATCACGACAGTGAACAATTCTGACTATAGGCCACTACCCAGAATGAGAGACAAATGTGATTAACTATATAGAAATAAATACAACGAGAACCTGCGGCGAAATTGCAATCCTAAAGATTCCCATCTAAATTGATTAAATTCAACATTTAATCGATTTCTTTGTTTTCTTTTATTTTTCTTTTATTTTTCAATCAACTCTCAAAACCTTTTAATCGGTCTAGCTAATCTTGAGTAGTTAGCAAGTAGTCTATCGATAGTCCAGTGTCCCTGTGTTCGGCTCGGGCCTCACAAAGGCCTAAATTACTCTGACGCGTGCACTTGCATTATAGCAACCACGCAACCACAAGAACACCAGGACTTTCTGTGGAAAACCCCCACGATGTTTGAGGGAAAAATCACGGGGTCAAAGCCCGACGGAGAACTTCACTAATCAATAGATCACAGAGTTCGTCTCAAGTATAGACCCAAAACTTAAGGAATATAGAGCAAAAGGAAGAGATACAAATTTTACCAAATTGATGCGTCACTACACCAAAAGGCCTCTCATAAAAACACCCCCTTTAGAGATACCCGGGTGGAACTAGAATGCAAGATGTGATGGAGAACTCGATTAGACCTTAGGAGAGAATTAGAGTGGTGTCACCCTCTTTCCTTTCTTCTTTCTTCCTTGACTCTTCTATTCTTTCTGTCTTGTACACAATAATGGTGAGGCGGCAACTCTCACTTTTCCTTGGTTGTTGATGTTTCTTGTTGCTAATGAAACAGGGTTATAAATAACCCCTCACGCCTATGTGGCCTTGCCCTAATTGGCTAGAAAAAGAAAAGAGTCGTAGGCCCAACAATTTGAACCAAACAAGAAGGGGAATGAAATGGGGATTGGTAATGTGCATGAGCAAACACCTTTTGTATGCAAATGGGGAGATCTAAATCAGAGGAGCCAAAAGTTCACCTCAAATGTACTTGGATCTGCTGATGAAGAGGGAGAATTGGTTATGGATGGACCACGGAGGGAGTAGTAGTGTGGTCTGCATTGATACACACATAGCATCTTATTCAACAAATATATTAGTGAACCATCTACTTCAATAGGATTAGGTAAAGCAGTATAAGCCAAAAGATCCAATGACAAAGAGGTGCCTTACTTAGAGAAGTATGAATTATTATCAAAGAAGACCACATCAACACTGATAAGCCACTGATTAGCAACATGATCAACACATTTCCACCCTTTCAGGATTTTGGACTAGCCCACAAAAATCCATTTTGTGGAGTGAGGATCCAACTTAGTTGTGTCTAGACTAAAAGTACAAACAAAAAAAGGGCTTCCAAACATTCTAGGAGGCAGTGAAAAAGAGTTGTATCAAGATACAAGATTAATTCGACACATGATTCTGGAGGATCAGAAGAGACATCAGAATAAATAGATAACATGTTTTAGAAAACCATTTTTGTGACGTCCCCGGATTTTCTAAAACTTAATCTGATGTGTGACGTCCAAATTGGAAACAATCAGTAGCACATATACATGAACAATAAACAAACCACAACACATGTTCACCATTCAACATATAATTACAACATGAATTGTTACCACATTTGATATTACATATTGAATAGCAAACTTATACATATACATGTACTACATCTAAACTACAGGATCTTAAGACAACAGGTCCACCTGAACATCAGCTTGCTACACAACTCTCCACTATTCTGGATCTTCAAGAGCATAACCACAACCTATACAAAAGATTACATGTGGTACACGTCAGCACAATATTTCATGAATATTGTACTGAGTACGCCTACGTGTCTTTTTATATACCTCTCATCATATCTTGGCAATAAGATAAAACTAATACTTGGCAGTTGTAAAGAAATATAAGAAAAATCATATACTTGCACAAAGATGTTCATTAACAAAAGAGAACACATATTTTAAGCACATTTCCATCATACATCTCGTGCGTCTGCCACCAAGTGGCTTTGACGTCTTTAGGCCTTATGATCTACCACCGAGTGGTTTGTGATCATTATACAAACATCATACGATCTACCACCAAGTGGTTTGTGATCATTATGCATGCGCTCTACCACCGAGTGGTTTATGAGCTATCTTATGATGGAACATTTATATTATGTTTGATGTGTTCATAGCAATAAGTATGGAAAGTCATGCAACATATCATACAAGAACAATCATTTCAATCAATACCATATGCCAAGTATTTTACTACTCATATAACACAAGCATATTGTATAATAAGCCAAGTAAGAGGTAATAGCGTACCTTCCAAAGAGACATCCTATTCACAACATATTCCTGATATCAACTATATCCTTAATTAACCTGATTAAGACAAGATCATACACTATCATCAGGTTCTTATCATCTTGCATATCATCTTAACCCTAGTTATGTCCATATTAGGGTTTGCTTACTCATTTGGATATGTGTACCATTACTTATATTCTTGTCTTATAATTATCTCACTGATGTCATTTTCCAGATTACATCTCATTATCAAAGTTCCTCATCTGAACATTAGGTTCCATATCCTTTTTGCGCACATATTAACCCTAGGTTACATCATTAACCTAGATTAGGGTTTAAAACCATGTATTAAGATTCATCTTCATATAACATGGATTATGTTCATCATTATGATCTCATAATTAGTACAGAGGTTCCATATACTAATATGAGCTTATTTTGTAAATTTCACCATTTATTGAGCATGCATGTATTTAATACATTTTATTTATGGTTTTTAGCCCTAATTAGCCATATTAATCAAATTATATGCTTCTGTGCATCAACATGAACATATCTGAGATCATATGCATTTTATATGTAATTATGGACTTACTATTATTTTTCCATAATTTTAGGTCTTCGTTTATTATTTATTATACATGAAAAGACCATTATACATCTTGTAAGATATCATTGAGATTTAAGCATCAAAATCCTAATATTATCATTCCATGTTGTTCTGCTCATTTTTCTGAACATTTTGGTATATTGCTTGTATTTTTCGGATCATCGAGCTATTTTCTATGATTTATTGAACATATGAGAATTTCTGGATATTTACCTTTTTGTGGCCACTAGCATTTCGCCACGTGGCAACTAGGGCTGCACGCATCCTTTGCCTGCTGCGCCGGTTCTTCTCTTGGTTTGTGCTGGTCTGGCCGGTTCACGGTGAGGGGACTCGGTCCATCGTTTCCCTGATCCGCTTCTTTGGTCCACGCGAAGATGGCACCCCCCCTTTCGTTCGTTCTCCGCCAGACGCACGGCCGTCTTGCAACCGCTGCCACAAGGTTGGGCAACGACGACTAAATCATCCATAACAAGGCACTCAGCGTCCGCTCCTAAGGACACCATCGGCTCTGGCGACCTCAGATGGACCTTGATTCCTCCATCGGTTCCGGCTGATTCCTGGCTTGGACTGGACCCGCCCTGGTCAATCCCCCTCTCTCTGCTTCGTGCGTTCTCAACACAATGGATTCTCCGTAACCTATTCAGGGTGCCGCTGCTCTAGGCTGGTCTCCGGTGTACGATCGTCTGCCTAGTTCCTCCTAACCGTCAGCGCTGTTGTGGAGCACCTTCTTCCACCTCCGCTCACGATCTACCGCACTGCCGGCGCCTCAAGCTCGTCGCCGTGAAGCAAGTCATGGTGAAGAACCAGCGGTCGACTGCTTCTCCTTGCTCACCCTGACCGCTGTAAAGCACTCAACATCTCCCGATCTCTCTCTCTCACTTCTGTGAACTGCCGCTGTCACCTGCATGCGGGTCTGTCTTGCAGCCCTGTTGGCTTCGTCTCCGGCGAGTGACACTTCCCGATCTGTGTGCCTTCTAGCTCTTTGCGGCTCCTCCCTGGCTCCAATACTCACCGCCGTCACATGGGATCCCTCCAGGTCGAGGTGGCTCCACCATAGCCTGCTGTCGCTACGGCTGGTCTGATGTTGGACCCGCCTGCTACCCCCTCTTCAGTGCGAGATCGGCAGATATCAGTCGCTGCTCTTCATTGTTGTACCTGATGAGGATTCACACGACTCCACCTCCTTCTCGCTTCTCACCTTCTCTAACATGAGCTGCACTTCTGGACGCCGCCGTGGACAAGCATGGAGTGGCTCCCCCTCTCTCATTTGCAATCTTAGAGTGCGACACCTGCCTGTGCGCCGCGCGTCTCCTTCTTGACGTCGGCCTGCGGTTTTCATGTGGTGATGGAGAGGGCAGGGGGAAACAACCACTACCTCTCTGGTATTTCTAAGCCAATACCACAGATGTAAAGGTCTAGTAGTAACTTTCATCATGGAGAGGTTGAACATCCGGTTATCTAGCCACGATCATGACGTGGGACAGATTGAAGCATGGCGCCTCTGATTGCCTCAACTGCTCATTCGTTTGACTACATACAAGGGATATGAAAGGACCCCACTTAGCCAATCCATCACAACATACTCACAACGAAGACTAGGGGTGTGTGACATATCCATTGATTAGAACGTAGACAACTAACTTATATCTTCATCCAAAGCATTATAATGCATCCAATATTTAAACAATTTCGAACCTTAAAAAAAAAGCTCCCTCTAGGTACATCAAAAAGTTACTACGTTTTGAACATATATCTTCATCTTAACTCAAACTTCAATCCACTGAAATTTTGGTGCCATAACTCAATTGTTAGACCATTGATATTTAAGGATTCTAAAGGTCCACTCCTTCACATCCTACACACCTTAAAAGAAATTTCGTCCTTGAAATTAAATCAAAAACTAGTTCTTCACATCATATACAACTTAAAAGGAATTTCATCCTCGAAATTAATCCATCTTCCTACTCTGAGGAAAACCAAAGATCTCAAAATCACATACAAGGCACCGCTCTATGTGCAACATATCCAAAAACAAAGCTCCTTACTCATATCTAAACCACTATTAGGAGGTTTTAAAACATCTAAGGTAAAACCTCACTTCATAGAAGGCTTAAACAAGGGTTTAGAAGCTCTGGTTATGTCATGACATATCTTGTATGTCAGGGTTGCATCCTTATCTTTATCCATGCATTAGGGTTCCCACATCATATTACCATATTCTAAAGGAGTTAGCTAAAGTTAACCCATTATATCAAGGTGTCAACAACATTTTATCTAGCTCATTGTTAGAACATGTTCATCATTAACATATGCCTTTTAGGAGGGAGTTAACTATAATTAAACCACGTTATCCATCTGGATCATATCGAGGTATCATAATCGTTATGTTGTGCTAACTTTCAAACTATATTTCCATCATTATTAAGCACTAAGCTTAACACCTCGTGTAACATGTTTCATTCATATGATCTTATTCCATTGTTCATAATAAACTGTAACATTTACGAGTGAATTCATCACAAGATTAAACAACAATTTCATATTAATCATCATTATGCATGTACGTGGTTAACCAATTATGCCTTTATATCTATTAAACCATTTCTAGATTTCCATCATATCATGTCTATATATCACATCTCGAGATTAGATCACATCTCTACATGTATTATATCATGGTTGTGCTAAACAAACTTATATTATATCAAAACTTTACTTAGGCCAAAAGAGGTTCCTCTAACCCATACTACGAGGGTAGTTCCATACTCAGTTTCTCTAAGCTAACTCAACTCTATGTGTATCTCATAAGCACATACTTTATTATTTTTTCTTAGCTTAGGGTTCTCGGATTACCTCATTGGCACTAGTGATAGCCTTACAAGCTCTAGCCACATAAGCATCAACCAAAACATGCTATGCCATACTCTTCATAGGTTCTCTTCCCATGAAACATCTTACCCAAAGCTCTCTTATATACACCACTAGATTCCTATATGGGAAACCACCAACCCGAGCATGAGGCTTCTAAAAAACTGACATAGCTACCTCCTCCAGGGTCTTGGGCTCTCTCCCTCACCCAGATGGAAGACACTCAAATTCATGTTCACATGCACATATATAACTAGCCTCTCTCTATCTCAAGGGTTTTGGTCTTCCCAAGGACATCTAGGGTTCAACAAGACTATAGGAATCATGCATAAAGCGACTCATCTCAATCACTCAGGAGTATTCTAGTTTAGGACATATCATATCACATATTTCTCGTATTTCTCATATCATGGAGTCTAGGTTCTCTGACCTTCTCCCTGTGGGTCTCGCTCTCTCTTGAGCTAACCCCAAAACTGGTCCTAACACTAGAGGTCCTCCTTTGTAAAAGAGCTTGAGGCTCATGCTGACTCACAACCTTGTCTTAACTTATCATATCTTATCTCATAAAAGAATGCATACTTGCATCATCAAAACTTATCTCAAAACCTCAAAACCAAACTTAAGTCCTCAAAGACAAACATATATCATCATAACCATCTTATGTCATCTATATAAGACCTACATCATATTATCAAAACTTATTTCATCTATTTCATCTATTAAATATTCCAAACAAGGCTCTAGACATCTAATCTAGAACTACTCTCTCTTCTAGACTGATGTCATTCACTTTCACTTAGGTTACATGACCACCTCCTACTCGTACTTGTGTGGGGACACATTTTTGTAATACATATACATAATAAAATATTATATAGTTTTTTTCTGATAAAACATGCGTCAGAGAAAACTATCAAGGTTTGATCCGATTAGGATCCAAAACTAAATCCTGAAACCGAGTATCCCACACATAGTAGAGAGTACAGTGTCATGAAAACTAGTGAAAAGGGGTGAGAACAAGGGGTAGACTAGTGTAGCTACTCTAGACAATGAGCACCATATGTCTAGGGTTTCTCTTCCCTTGATGCACATCATTTCCAAATAGTGCAACGTCCCATACCACTGCACTACAAGGAAAGAACGACATCTAAGGACTTGCTATACAACAAGCACTAGTCTAGACCTAGTTCTCAGACATCTAGGTGCTAACCTAGAGGCTAGGTCAGATCTTGTCTCTAAAAGACGACTAATCTAACCCTAAAAGATTATTAAGGTTCAAGGTTCTTTCGTTTTGCGTTGCATAATGAGCAAATGTCAGGCTTTGCTATTGTTCATGCTCTGATACCACCTGTGACGTCCCCGGATTTTCTAAAACTTAATCTGATGTGTGACGTCCAAATTGGAAACAATCAGTAGCACATATACACGAACAATAAACAAACCACAACACATGTTCACCATTCAACATATAATTACAACATGAATTGTTACCACATTTGATATTACATATTAAACAGCAAACTTATACATATACATGTACTACATCTAAACTACAGGATCTTAAGACAACAGGTCCACCTGAACATTAGCTCGCTACACAACTCTCCACTATCCTGGATCTTCAAGAGTATAACCACAACCTATACAAAAGATTACATGCGGTACATGTCAGCACAATATTTCATGAATATTGTACTGAGTACGCCTACGTGTCTTTTTATATACCTCTCATCATATCTTGGCAATAAGATAAAACTAATACTTGGAAGTTGTAAAGAAATATAAGAAAAATCATATACTTGCACAAAGATGTTCATTAATAAAAGAGAACACATATTTTAAGCACATTTCCATCATACATCTCGTGCGTCTGCCACCAAGTGGCTTTGACGTCTTTAGGCCTTATGATCTACCACCGAGTGGTTTGTGATCATTATACAAACATCATACGATCTACCACCAAGTGGTTTGTTATCATTACGCATGCGCTCTACCACCGAGTGGTTTATGAGCTATCTTATGATGGAACATTTATATTATTTTTGATGTGTTCATAGCAATAAGTATGGAAAGTCATGCAACATATCATACAAGAACAATCATTTCAATCAATACCATATGCCAAGTATTTTACTACTCATATAACACAAGCATATTGTATAATAAGCCAAGTAAGAGGTAATAGCGTACCTTCCAAAGAGACATCCTATTCACAACATATTCCTGATATCAACTATATCCTTGATTAACCTGATTAAGACAAGATCATACACTATCATCAGGTTCTTATCATCTTGCATATCATCTTAACCCTAGTTATGTCCATATTAGGGTTTGCTTACTCATTTGGATATGTGTACCATTACTTGTATTCTTGTCTTATAATTATCTCACTGATGTCATTTTCCATATTACATCTCATTATCAAAGTTCCTCATCTGAACATTAGGTTCCATATCCTTTTTGCGCACATATTAACCCTAGGTTACATCATTAACCTAGATTAGGGTTTAAAACCATGTATTAAGATTCATCTTCATATAACATGGATTATGTTCATCATTATGATCTCATAATTAGTACTGAGGTTCCATATACTAATATGAGCTTATTCTGTAAATTTCACCATTTATTGAGCATGCATGTATTTAATACATTTTATTTAGGGTTATTAGCCCTAATTAGCCATATTAATCAAATTATATGCTTTTGTGCATCAACATGAACATATCTGAGATCATATGCATTTTATATGTAATTATGAACTTACTGATATTTTTCCATAATTTTAGGTCTTCGTTTATTATTTATTATACATGAAAAGACCATTATACATCTTGTAAGATATCATTGAGATTTATGCATCAAAATCCTGATATTATCATTCCATGTTGCTCTGCTCATTTTTCTGAACATTTTGGTATATTGCTTGTATTTTTCGGATCATCGAGCTATTTTCTATGATTTATTGAACATATGAGAATTTATGGATATTTACCTTTTTGTGGCCACTAGCATTTCGCCACGTGGCAACTAGGGCTGCACGCATCCTTTGCCTGCTGCGCCGGTTCTTCTCTTGGTTTGTGCTGGTCCGGCCGGTTGACGGTGAGGGGACTCGGTCCATCGTTTCCCCGATTCGCTTCTTTGGTCCACGCGAAGATGGCACCCCCCCTTTCGTTCGTTCTCCGCCAGACGCACGGCCGTCTTGCAGCCGCTACCACAAGGTTGGGCAACGACGACTAAATCATCCGTAACAAGGCACTCAGCGTCCGCTCCTAAGGACACCATCGGCTCCGGCGACCTCAGATGGACCTTGATTCCTCCATCGGTTCCGACTGATTCCTGGCTTGGACTGGACCCACCCTGGTCGATCCCCCTCTCTCTGCTTCGTGCGTTCTCAACACGATGGATTCTCCGTAACCTATTCAGGGTGCCGCTGCTCTAGGCTGGTCTCCAGTGTACGATCGTCTGCCTAGTTCCTCCTAACCGTCAGTGCTGTTGTGGAGCACCTTCTTCCTCCTCCGCTCACGATCTACCGCACTGCCGGCGCCTCAAGCTCGTCGCCGTGAAGCAAGTCATGGTGAAGAACCAGCGGTCGGCTGCTTCTCCTTGCTCACCCTGACCGCTGCAAAGCACTCAACATCTCCCGATCTCTCTCTATCACTTCTGTGAACTGCCGCTGTCACCTGCATGCGGGTCTGTCTTGCAGCCCTGTTGGCTTCGTCTCCGGCGAGTGACACTGCCCGATCTGTGTGCCTTCTAGCTCTTTGCGGCTCCTCCCTGGCTCCAATACTCACCGCCGTCACAAGGGATCCCTCCAGGTCGAGGTGGCTCCACCATAGCCTACTGTCGCTAGGGCTGGTCTGATGTTGGACCCGCCTGCTACCCCCTCTTCAATGCGAGATCGGCAGATATCAGTCGCTGCTCTTCATTGCTGTACCTGATGAGGATTCACATGACTCCACCTCCTTCTCGCTTCTCACCTGCTCTAACATGAGCTGCACTTCTGGACGCCGTCGTGGATAAGCATGGAGTGGCTCCCCCTCTCTCGTTCGCAATCTTAGAGTGCGACACCTGCCTGTGCGCCGCGCGTCTCCTTCTCGACGTCGGCCTGCGGTTTTCATGTGGTGATGGAGAGGGCAGGGGGAAACAACCACTACCTCTCTGCTATTTCTAAGCCAATACCACAGATGTAAAGGTCTAGTAGTGGCTTTCATCATGGAGAGGTTGAACATCCGGTTATCCAGCCACGATCATGACGTGGGACAGATTGAAGCATGGCGCCTCTGATTGCCTCAACTGCTCATTCATTTGACTACATCCAAGGGCTATGAAAGGACCCCACTTAGCCAATCCATCACAACATACTCACAACGAAGACTAGGGGTGTGTGACATATCCATTGATTAGAACGTAGACAACTAACTTATATCTTCATCCAAAGCATTATAATGCATCCAATATTTAAACAATTTCGAACCTTAAAAAAAAAGCTCCCTCTAGGTACATCAAAAAGTTACTACGTTTTGAACATATATCTTCATCTTAACTCAAACTTCAATCCACTGAAATTTTGGTGCCATAACTCAATTGTTAGACCATTGATATTTAAGGATTCTAAAGGTCCACTCCTTCACATCCTACACACCTTAAAAGAAATTTCGTCCTCGAAATTAAATCAAAAACTAGTTCTTCACATCATATACAACTTAAAAGGAATTTCATCCTCAAAATTAATCCATCTTCCTACTCTGAGGAAAACCAAAGATCTCAAAATCACATACAAGGCACCTCCCTATGTTTAACATATCCAAAAACAAAGCTCCTTACTCATATCTAAACCACTATTAGGAGGTTTTAAAAAATATAAGGTAAAACCTCACTTCATAGAAGGCTCAAACAAGGGTTTAGAAGCTCTGGTTATGTCATGACATATCTCATATGTCAGGGTTGCATCCTTATCTTTATCCATGCATTAGGATTCCCACATCATATTACCATATTCTAAAGGAGTTAGCTAAAGTTAACCCATTATATCAAGGTGTCAACAACATTTTATCTAGCTCATTGTTAGAACATGTTCATCATTAACATATGCCTTTTAGGAGGGAGTTAACTATAATTAAACCACGTTATCCATCTGGATCATATCGAGGTATCATAATCGTTATGTTGTGCTAACTTTCAAACTATATTTCCATCATTATTAAGCACTAAGCTTAACACCTCGTGTAACATGTTTCATTCATATGATCTTATTCCATTGTTCATAATAAACTGTAACATTTACGAGTGAATACATCACAAGATTAAACAACAATTTCATATTAATCATCATTATGCATGTACGTGGTTAACCAATTATGCCTTGATATCTATTAAACCATTTCTAGATTTCCATCATATCATGTCTATATATCACATCTCAAGATTAGATCACATCTCTACATGTTTTATATCATGGTTTTGCTAAACAAACTTATATTATATCAAAACTTTACTTAGGCCAAAAGAGGTTCCTCTAACCCATACTACGAGGGTAGTTCCATACTCAGTTTCTCTAAGCTAACTCAACTCTATGTGTATCTCATAAGCACATACTTTATTTTTTTTCTTAGCTTAGGGTTCTCGGATTACCTCATTGGCACTAGTGATAGCCTTACAAGCTCTAGCCACATAAGCATCAACCAAAACATGCTATGCCATACTCTTCATAGGTTCTCTTCCCATGAAACATCTTACCCAAAGCTCTCTTATATACACCACTAGATTCCTATATGGGAAACCACCAACCCGAGCATGAGGCTTCTAAAAAACTGACATAGCTACCTCCTCCAGGGTCTTGGGCTCTCTCCCTCACCCAGATGGAAGACACTCAAATTCATGTTCACATGCACATATATAACTAGCCTCTCTCTATCTCAAGGGTTTTGGTCTTCCCAAGGACATCTAGGGTTCAACAAGACTATAGGAATCATGCATAAAGCGACTCATCTCAATCACTCAGGAGTATTCTAGTTTAGGACATACCATATCACATATTTCTCATATTTCTCATATCATGGAGTCTAGGTTCTCTGACCTTCTCCCTGTGGGTCTCGCTCTCTCTTGAGCTAACCCCAAAACTGGTCCTAATACTAGAGGTCCTCCTTTGTAAAAGAGCTTGAGGCTCATGCTGACTCACAACCTTGTCTTAACTTATCATATCTTATCTCATAAAAGAATGCATACTTGCATCATCAAAACTTATCTCAAAACCTCAAAACCAAACTTAAGTCCTCAAAGACAAACATATATCATCATAACCATCTTATGTCGTCTATATAAGACCTACATCATATTATCAAAACTTATTTCATCTATTTCATCTATTAAATATTCCAAACAAGGCTCTAGACATCTAATCTAGAACTACTCTCTCTTCTAGACTGATGTCATTCACTTTCACTTAGGTTACATGACCACCTCCTACTCGTACTTGTGTGGGGACACATTTTTGTAATACATATACATAATAAAATATTATATAGTTTTTCTCCGATAAAACATGCGTCAGAGAAAACCATGAAGGTTTGATCCGATTAGAATCCAAAACCAAATCCTGAAACCGAGTGTCCCACACATAGTAGAGAGTACAGTGTCATGAAAACTAGTGAAAAGGGGTGAGAACAAGGGGTAGACTAGTGTAGCTACTTTATACAACGAGCACCATATGTCTAGGGTTTCTCTTCCCTTGATGCACATCATTTCCAAATAGTGCAACGTCCCATACCGCTGCACTACAAGGAAAGAACGACATCTAAGGACTTGCTATACAACAAGCACTAGTCTAGACCTAGTTCTCGGACATCTAGGTGCTAACCTAGAGGCTAGGTCAGATCTAGTCTCTAAAAGATGACTAATCTAACCCTAAAAGATGATTAAGGTTCAAGGTTCTTTCGTTTTGCGTTGCATAATGAGCAAATGTCAGGCTTTGCGATTGTTCATGCTCTGATACCACCTGTGACGTCCCCGGATTTTATAAAACTTAATCTGATGTGTGACGTCCAAATTGGAAACAATCAGTAGCACATATACATGAACAATAAACAAACCACAACACATGTTCACAATTCAACATATAATTACAACATGAATTGTTACCACATTTGATATTACATATTGAACAACAAACTTATACATATACATGTACTACATCTAAACTACAGGATCTTAAGACAACAGGTCCACCTGAACATCATCTCGCTACACAACTCTCCACTATCCTGGATCTTCAAGAGCATAATCACAACCTATACAAAAGATTACATGCGGTACACGTCAGCACAATATTTCATGAATATTGTACTGAGTACGCCTACGTGTCTTTTTATATACCTCTCATCATATCTTGGCAATAAGATAAAACTAATACTTGGCAGTTGTAAAGAAATATAAGAAAAATCATATACTTGCACAAAGATGTTCATTAACAAAAGAGAACACATATTTTAAGCACATTTCCATCATACATCTCGTGCGTCTGCCACCAAGTGGCTTTGACGTCTTTAGGCCTTATGATCTACCACCGAGTGGTTTGTGATCATTATACAAACATCATACGATCTACCACCAAGTGGTTTGTGATCATTATGCATGCGCTCTACCACCGAGTGGTTTATGAGCTATCTTATGATGGAACATTTATATTATGTTTGATGTGTTCATAGCAATAAGTATGGAAAGTCATGCAACATATCATACAAGAACAATCATTTCAATCAATACCATATGCCAAGTATTTTACTACTCATATAACACAAGCATATTGTATAATAAGCCAAGTAAGAGGTAATAGCGTACCTTCCAAAGAGACATCCTATTCACAACATATTCCTGATATCAACTATATCCTTGATTAACCTGATTAAGACAAGATCATACACTATCATCAGGTTCTTATCATCTTGCATATCATCTTAACCCTAGTTATGTCCATATTAGGGTTTGCTTACTCATTTGGATATGTGTACCATTACTTGTATTCTTGTCTTATAATTATCTCACTGATGTCATTTTTCATATTACATCTCATTATCAAAGTTCCTCATCTGAACATTAGGTTCCATATCCTTTTTGCGCACATATTAACCCTAGGTTACATCATTAACCTAGATTAGGGTTTAAAACCATGTATTAAGATTCATCTTCATATAACATGGATTATGTTCATCATTATGATCTCATAATTAATATTGAGGTTCCATATACTAATATGAGCTTATTCTGTAAATTTCACCATTTATTGAGCATGCATGTATTTAATACATTTTATTTAGGGTTATTAGCCCTAATTAGCCATATTAATCAAATTATATGCTTTTGTGCATCAACATGAACATATCTGAGATCATATGCATTTTATATGTAATTATGGACTTACTGATATTTTTCCATAGTTTTAGGTCTTCGTTTATTATTTATTATACATGAAAAGACCATTATACATCTTGTAAGATATCATTGAGATTTAAGCATCAAAATCCTGATATTATCATTCCATGTTGTTCTGCTCATTTTTCTAGAACATTTTGGTATATTGCTTGTATTTTTCGGATCATCGAGCTATTTTCTATGATTTATTGAACATATGAGAATTTATGGATATTTACCTTTTTGTGGCCACTAGCATTTCGCATGTGGCAACTAGGGCTGCACGCATCCTTTGCCTGCTGCGCCGGTTCTTCTCTTGGTTTGTGCTGGTCCGACCGATTCACGGTGAGGGGACTCGGTCCATCGTTTCCCCGATCCACTTCTTTGGTCCACGCGAAGATGGCACCCCCCTTTCGTTCGTTCTCCGCCAGACGCACGACCGTCTTGCAGCCGCTACCGCAAGGTTGGGCAACGCTGACTAAATCATCCGTAACAAGGCACTCAGCGTCCGCTCCTAAGGACACCATCGGCTCCGGCGACCTCAGATGGACCTTGATTCCTCCATCGGTTCCGGCTGATTCCTGGCTTGGACTGGACCCGCCCTGGTCGATCCCCCTCTCTCTGCTTCGTGCGTTCTCAACACGATGGATTCTCCGTAACCTATTCAGGGTGCCGCTGCTCTAGGCTGGTCTCCAGTGTACGATCGTCTGCCTAGTTCCTCCTAACCGTCAACACTGTTGTGGAGCACCTTCTTCCTCCTCCGCTCACGATCTACCGCACTACCGGCGCCTCAAGCTCGTCACCGTGAAGCAAGTCATGGTGAAGAACCAGCGGTCAGCTGCTTCTCCTTGCTCACCCTGACCGCTACAAAGCACTCAACATCTCCCAATCTCTCTCTCTCTCACTTCTGTGAACTGCCGCTGTCACCTACATGCGGGTCTATCTTGCAGCCCTGTTGGCTTCGTCTCCGGCGAGTGACACTGCCCGATCTGTGTGCCTTCTAGCTCTTTGAGGCTCCTCCCTGGCTCCAATACTCACCGCCGTCACAAGGGATCCCTCCAGGTCGAGGTGGCTCCACCATAGCCTACTGTCGCTAGGGCTGGTCTGATGTTGGACCCGCCTGCTACCCCCTCTTCAGTGCGAGATCGGCAGATATCGGTCGCTGCTCTTCATTGCTGTACCTGATGAGGATTCACACGACTCCACCTCCTTCTTGCTTCTCACCTGCTCTAACATGAGCTGCACTTCTGGACGCCGCCATGGACAAGCATGGAGTGGCTCCCCCTCTCTCATTCGCAATCTTAGAGTGCGGCACCTGCCTGTGCGCCGCGCGTCTCCTTCTCGACGTCGGCCTGCGGTTTTCATGTGGTGATGGAGAGGGCAGGGGGAAACAACCACTACCTCTCTGCTATTTCTAAGCCAATACCACATATGTAAAGGTCTAGTAGTGTCTTTCATCATGGAGAGGTTGAACATCTGGTTATCCAGCCACGATCATGACGTGGGACAGATTGAAGCATGGCGCCTCTGATTGCCTCAACTGCTCATTCGTTTGACTACATCCAAGGGCTATGAAAGGACCCCACTTAGCCAATCCATCACAACATACTCACAACGAAGACTAGGGGTGTGTGACATATCCATTGATTAGAACGTAGACAACTAACTTATATCTTCATCCAAAGCATTATAATGCATCCAATATTTAAACAATTTCGAACCTTAAAAAAAAAGCTCCCTCTAGGTACATCAAAAAGTTACTACGTTTTGAACATATATCTTCATCTTAACTCAAACTTCAATCCACTGAAATTTTGGTGCCATAACTCAATTGTTAGACATACTTTGTTGGAGTACATGGATTCCATCTCGGATTTCATAGCCTCAAGCCATTTCTCAGAATCTGGTCCCTCCATAGCCTCTAGATAGGTAGTTGGATCATCATCTATGATCAACTCACCGCCTTCCTGAGTCACAAGGTATCCAAACCTCTCATGTTCATGGTGGGTCCTACTAGATCTATGAGGTCCTTGTATTACTTGAGGAGACTGAGATTCCACAACGCCTTGTGAATCTCTATGTTCCTCTTGTGCATATACTGGTTCAATGTCTTCTTATCGAGCTTGAACCTCTTCAAGCTCTATTTTCCTCCCACTATTTCCTCTGGAAATAAATTCCTTTTCTAGGAACACAACTGTCCTAGTAACAAACACTTTGTTGTCAGTACGGTGGTATAAATAATATCCCCATGTTTCCTTGGGGTATCTAAAAAAATAACATTTATCGGACTTGGGTCCAAGTTTATCAGGAAACATTTTCCTGACGTAAGCCTCACAACCCCAAATCTTAATAAAAGATAAATCGGGATGCTTCCTGTGCCATATCTCATATGGTGTCTTTTGAACCAATTTAGATGTTACTCAGTTAAGTGTAAACACGGCGGTTTCAAGAGCATAACCCCAGAAGGAAATTGGAAGATCGACAAAACTCATCATTGATCGCACCATATCCAGTAAAGTGCAATTCCTTCTTTCAGACACACCATTATGTTGTGGTGTTCCAGGCGGAGTCCATTGTGATATGATACCACAAGCTTACAGAAGGTCCTCAAACTCTTGGCTTAAGTATTCTCCACCTCGATTGGATTGACGTGCTTTAATACTTTTACCAAGTTGGTTCTGTACTTCATTCATGAAATCCTTGAACCTTTCAAAAGTTTCTGACTTATGTTTCATCAGGTACACATAGCCATACCTATTGAAGTCATCAGTGAAGGTAATGAAGTACCGATACCCACCTCTGGCATTAGTTCTAAAAGGCCCACATACATCAGTATGTATGAGTTCTAATAGATCACTAGCTCTCTCACCTTTACTTGAAAAGGGAGTCTTGGTCATCTTGCCCAACAAACAAGATTCACATGTCTCTATTGATTCATAATCAAAAGAGTCTAGATAACCATCTTTATGGAATCTAGAAATGCGCTTCTCATTTATGTGCCCTAGACGACAATGTCAAAGATGCGTTTTGTTTGAGTTGTTGAGTTTTTGCCTTTTGGTATTTACGTTGTATACACTTGTCTCTAGATCTATCAAGTATAGACCATAAGACGTTGGGGCACTGCCATAAAAGATCCCATCTTTTGAAATAGAACACTTTCCATTCTTAATACGAAATTCAAAACCATCCTTGTCCAAACAAGAGACGGAAATGATATTCCTATTTATAGCAGGTACATAATAGCAGTTCTTCAACTCTATTATTAGCCCACTAGGTAGAGTTAACTCATAGGTTCCTACGGCACTGGCGGCAACTCTTGCCCCATTGGCAACACGTAGTTCAACCTCACCTTTCCCCAAAGGCCTACTTCTCTTAAGATCCTTCACATTTGAACAAATGTGAGATCCACATCCAGTGTCAAGTACCCATGACAAAGAAGTAGTAAAGTTAATCTCTATTACGTATACACCAGAAATAGAGATCTCTATCTCTCGCTTCTTCTTCCATCATTCCTTACATCCTCTCCATGTTTTGAGCGTAGAAGATTCTGACATTGGTTTGGTGAGAGAACCCTTCTCTCCCTCACCTTTGTCCTTAGACTTTGTTCCATTGATCTCCATCAATGAACTATCCTTCTTCTTAAGTGCACATACTGTGAATTCAAAGGCTACCAGTATATTTGGATTATGCAAAACACTTCTCACAATCCCTAACCAGTTATAGAATTTATTCTCAATTAATTTACCCACTTTAAAAGATGATTCTTTTGTCATTCTACACGAGAAAATTTCATTTGTCAAAACTCCTTTTGATTTTATTTGAATAAAATTTGACAGTAGTTAATTAGGTCTTTAATTAATTACCACTCTCACTATTTTGATTCAAATTGATAGCCCTCACCATCAATTCAGAAGATTGCAGTGTACAATCTTCTAGTGGGTCAAGATCCTGAAATCCTCTGAGTCATGGACCAGCTAGGGTTGTCACCCACAACTTAGATCGTCCAGGTAGACAACTATTTCCAATTGCATCATATGCAACTCTTGAAATATGTCATGTGCAACTCCTTGCCATGATCACCACCATGCCTCAAGGTGCTAGATCCTATCTAGGTCACCTTGTTAAGTCTGACCCAAAGCCAACACGATGAATATGCACCCTACTAGGGCAGACCCACATATGCATCCTTCACGCTTCCATGAGATAGACGGTGTACCACGCTAGGGCATGCCCACACTTGGCCAATCAAGCTTTTCATGTGTGTCACATTTGGAAGGAATCTAAAACTTTAATATTTAATGAGGGATTTGGTTTTATAGGTACATATACATATCCAATCACCACAATATAGTAAGTATCATATACATGCTATATCTCACTGAAAACATGTGAAATGATAAAAGCAATGATTATGGCCATCCTAATGTGATTCCTCAAGCCAAGAGGAATCACGGTCATCTAGGTCCACATCACATGCAACCTGTATAAGATGAACTATGTGCTTTTCCTTCCTGGGTTTGATCAACTCATCTCCATGATTGATCGGCTCACCATCAGGCTGGTCGGTTGGATGCCACCGGCCGATCGACTGGTGCCTCTAGCCAATCAGTTCACTGGTCTTCGTGCATCTCCTCATGTCGCCACCCGCTTGTCTCGCTCCTCTAACCGGTCGTCAAAATGTCCACCGTTCTTTAACATAACAAGAAATAAATAAAAAATCTATCCTATTTTACATTTGAAAAAGGAAACCTCGAGTTACATTCGAGGGGAGCAAAGGTAGGAAAGAAATCTCGAGTTATCTCAAGTTACATCAGGAATAGGATATAGGGAATCAGTGCGCAGATCGAGATGCAAGCAACCACATTCAACCAAGCACCTATAAATAGGGTTTATTGGCCATAACCATGCTATACATCCACCACAAAACTTGTTTAAGGGTGACATACATCGAGTGCATTTATATTACATATAATATATGTACATTGGGATTTGTGGATTTAGGATTGGACATGCATAAAGCCAATTTTATTTGCATCGTATGCAATAAATAAAGGCGACAAACCAAAATCGATCACATCGATAATCCTAAAGTATAGAGCAATTGACGTGGCTCTGATACCACTGTTGGGGTTTAAGGGAGACAGAGAAGGAAGCAGAAATAAAAATTTCTTCTCACAAACCCAGAATAAAGGAATCACATCAACGTCTATACAATAGGAAGGATGGTTTGTAGAGGCGTACCTTGTCCTGAGGCTTGCTCAGTGACGTTACCTCACGGATTTTGTAGTCTTCACCTCCGGTCATGGACGGTGTCTGTACAACTCCTGGTCTCACTGGGACTATCAGGATTGACAGTTGACCTCTGAGCGGCAGAAGTCTCCCGCCTCTGCAGTCATCCACACAGACTGCCTAGAACTCCGATCTCCTTGTCCCATAACGAATCAGAAGGATTCGTACCCTCCTATCGGCGTACTAGTCACTGACACACTCTCCTACAATTAGTTGTCTTTCTGCAGTTCTCTTTCCCTTGTTGTGCCTCCCTTATCGGGTAGCACTTGCTCGGGCTCTCTCGGTTATCAAAACCAGAGAGAACGACAACTTTGTAGAGCAACTGGTGTTCTGAGTTGTACTTTGAGAAGCCCCCAATACCCCTATATATATAGGAGGGTCATGGGACAGGGTTCTCTACCCCGGGCAATGCATGATTAAAGCAGGAGTAGAAGGGTTCAAGATTTTCCACAAAACAACTAACTGTTCCAGTTGAACGGATCATTTCAACCCCTGAGCCGATCGTTTGGGACCCCTGAGCCGATCAGTTCACTTCTGAGCTGATCGGTTCACTTCTGAGCCAATCGGTTCGTGGTCCTGGTCCAACTAAAATTGACTTTCATATTTGTTTCAGATTAATCAAACATTAATTCTTGTCCAAATTGAATTTGTACAAGTGAAAAAAATTGTATTTGCAAAATAGTCTTCTGACTTTCCAAACGATCTCGGTTGGTCACATGAATCGACCGGTTCAACAATTGAGCCGATTGTCTCATGCAACATGAGCTGATCATCTCACCAGTTGAGCCGATCAGTTCACCAACCTAAGCTGATCGGTTCATCCTATGAGCCGATCAGTTGGGACAACAGACTCTGCAAAATCAGTCAATTGCAGTTTCAATCAATCTGATACTCTAATCAATTGGTCCAATACCTTGAACACTATGGTATTGACCTATCAATTAACTGAGTGTTTAATTGAACTACTAAACTCCTTTAGTAATCAATCTAAACATGATTTGTGGATAAACTCCTCTTCTATATTAAATCCTATGTGTGTGAGCCTACAGGTCCATTTCACGTTGGCAGTGAAAGTCCATAACACTTATGACTTCATAAGAAAAGAGTGGTGCCTAGTCACACATCAGTGCTACCCAAGTGAAATAGAAAGTTGGAGAACAACTTTCAATCCTACAATCTGTTAATGGTGTTACAGTGAATATATAATTCCTTTGTCACTAATGTCCTGAATGAACTCAAGGCATGGTACAATCATCCTTTCAACATTCATCCATTTCCTTGATCTCAGAGCAGACTGAGTGAGATGTGTGTGACATTACTATCACATATTGATTCACACATGCATGCACATGCCTTTCTCAATCCTACTCATCAAGTGGCCATGGACATCAAACTCCCTTAGGAGGGAAAAATCCCATATCTATCACTCACCCCTCAAAAGCCCCATGTGTCAAAGTCACCCAATCATCACCTTTATAACAACCCATGTTTCAAGACTGTGTTTGATGATGTCAAAGTGTACCCAACGACATGTGTTGAGTGTAGTGATTTCAGGTCAAAGAATCACACTCACCACCATCACTGTGAAAGCTGACTGTGACTACCAAATCATGGTTCCATGTGTCACTCTCACGATGGGTCTGTCTGGTACACTTGTTCTCTAACAAGTACCTATGTGCTTGGTTTGATATCACTATATCAAGACTAATGAGATTTTGTCATCAACCAACACACAATCTAGTCTTTATTGTTATTGATGTCTATGGTTATTTCCACAATAACAACCGACTAGGGACAAAACAAGAAAGTATACTCTTAACATCCGTATGATCTCATCGTTTAGGTCCTCAACCCAAAAGCATACGTCATCGAGTAAAACAATTCTTTAGACATCTATCATGTTACACTATCATCTCAGAAATAGTTTAAACATATAGATCAGAAATTGCCTTTATTATTATTATTCAAATCATTTACAAAGTATCCCATTACAATCATCACATGACTTGCTCGATGGGCATACATACCAATAGATGCCCAGAGTTTGTTACTCAAAGAAGACAAAAAGGATCATACCAGACTATGTGTTAGAGTTGATGCATCAAACGAAGACAGTAGCACCGACATAATAGAGTTGAAACCATCAACATTCAAGTTAGTGACACCAAGTTTGTGCATGGAATCAAATAATAATGTTTATCTGCCAACTAGTTAGCATCGACATGTGAATTGATAACACCCTATTATCATGGCACATTTTTTTGCCCATGGTATCTCAATTGCCAAGGAAAGAGACTTCGAATTCTAATGTATGTCAAAGACAACCCATAGAGATCTCCTAAGACATGAATTCTACCATGGTTAGATCCACATACACATCCCACATGGCCTTGTATATGTACACTATAGTCACCTACTAGATAGAGTAGACAAGACCAAGTTGTGTTGGGTTTCATGCATGGTCCACAAATCCACACCAACATGTCAGGATGCTTAAAATCCTTCACGCACACCAAAACCATCAACCAAACCACCTCCCATCACCAAATGTACCCCATCCCCACACTAAATCCCCACTAGTGTCGTGTGGATTTGGTGACCATGTGTAACGACCCCGTCTCCCGATAACCCCCAATTAAGGGAGACCGAAAGGTCCAAGCCGTTACCCAATAACCCGGATCAAAGGTTTGACAAATAATCAATAACAATTATTAAATTCTACCAACTATACTAAAAACTGGTATAAAATAAAACTTTGCTTACCTTTTAAAAACTGGGATTTCTAAACTTCTATCCATGAAGACACCAATCTAACTAATCCTTCTGTGCACATTAATTCTCATTTAATTCTGCATATGCCACTTTACTATTTGTTCTTTTCATTTGTACCTAACACGTCGACAAACAAAATGTCAGTCAGTAAGAAGCTTGTATGTGGGGGAAACAATAATCATGCAACTATAATAATAATGTAATCATGCAATTAATCATTTAACAATCAAGATTACATTTTAAGCCATACAACTCAATCCATACCTATCCACAACTCTGTGTTGTCCCTGTAAGGACTTATATGGTACCTCTATAAAGGTAGAGTCGCATGGCACCACCCAAAGGTAGCTCAATATCTAACTCACTGTGACTTGATGGACCTACCCTCTAGGCAGCCATATACTAAGTCATTCATGACCTGATGGACCTACCCTCTAGGTAGTCATATACTAGGTCAGCCATTACGACACAGAGGGGACCAAGATCTGAGCTAGAAGGCATATGCATTATGTGATAGTCATAGTCACTTTATAATTGCAATATGAACATCCAAACAGTTTAGTTGCATTCAATGCGATTAAACATCCGGGAATCACCGTGAAACTAGAACGGTTATTCATAAGCGTAACCACATACCTATCAGGATGATGTTGAGACAGAATAATCCATGCAAGAAAGAAATCCAAGCAAGCAAGCACACATATCAAGATCCTGAAATAATTATGCAGTTTCCTTTTATTACTCATGTCATCAAGATCTAGTAAATCTAGCTCGCTTACTAGGGTTTCTAGTCGACTTTTAGGGTTTCCATTGTAATTAGGGTTCCCCTTTTTCTTTTACTATTTTAAACCCTAATTTAAAGCAATTGATTACCAACCCTAATTATCTCAACATCTAATCCTTAGTTTCAGACTAAAGGCATATTTATCCATTAATTAAGCCCCTTAAACCTCTTTTTACATTAAAGCTATGATTTTTATCCTTTTAATCCATGACAAGATCATTATACGCATTTATCATCAAATCATAGTTCATTATGGTCCAAATCACATATGAACTCAATTTTCCATTAATACCACCTTTTATTCATGAGAAAACCCTAATTACTACATTTAGGGTATTTATCCACAAATTAGGAACTTTAATGCTCGAAATAGCTTATAACCATGAAAACTCAGTTATATACATGAAATCAAATAATTAAAGCCATTAGTAGTCCTAATTACCAACATTAGGGCTTCAAGGTCCATTAAAACATATTCATGCACATGAACTTTCAATTAAACTATTTTTCTACAAGATTCATCTTTTTCAATATTAATGTATCCCTTTACGATTAGCAGGTTAATATCAACTTTAATCATCAATTGAACCCCACTAATCACATTAATCATTCCCAATTAGGGTTTCTTTAATCATCATTATGTTAAAGTTGATTAGTTAAACTACTTTTCGAATTGAAAGAGGAATTGGCCTATAAACATATTTTATTGGATTCCTCTCGTTTTTCTGAGTAAAAAGCATATATTATTCGTATCCATCCGAGCTACCGATAACTAGTTACGATTTTTGTAAGATTTCACTTACCCAGACCAATGGCAGGCCGCCACGTCGCCAAGCTCATGCAACGTTGTTGGGCTGTTCGAAAACATAATTAAATGACTCTTTTGCCCCCCGCTTGAGTTGTTGATCCTTTAATACATTGAAGGGCAAACTTGTCCGACACAGCTTGGTCATCTTCAAGCTTTGCTCAGCCGCGACGGCTGCCGTTTGCAGCCCTTCGTGGGGCTGCCCTCCTTTCCATAGACCCCAAAACTCAACACCGACCCTCTCCCTGGGTCCACCTCCCCTCCGCGCACCAGAAGCACCCCCCACACGCAGCCAACTCAGCCAAACTTGTGCCCGCAAAGCCTGCGCAGCGCGGCTCATGTGGAAGCTGTTTTGCTTCTTCTGCGCGAGGGTTAAAGCATGGAGACGAGGTCCAAACTCTTTTCTGACATCGTGGGTCAGTAGGTTCTCTTCGCCTCCCTTCTTTGGCCCCTTCCAGATTCGTGCTCTCATTGCTTTCTACTATTAGGGTTTAAGGACGAAAGAATGAGGAAGAAGGTAGGGAAGGGAGAGTATCGTGTGGGATTTTCATGGGACTCAACCCAGAGGCTTCATCTCTTTATATAGGGGAGGGTATCCACTCCCAAGGACGTTCATCCAAGAGGAAACAAGTCCCACTCCCATTAGGACTCCTATTCCATCAATGAGAAACAAAATTCTCTCTCTCTCCTACTTAGCTCTTTAATATCCTTTGTTCTTTAAGTATTAGGATTTCGAAAAATAATCCCTTTTATCATATTTATTATTGCTTTTCAAACCATTGACACGAAATTAAGTTTTCCTTTTAATAGAAAATACTTCCTATTATCAATATCACAAAATTCATTAATGATGTATCACATTATCCTTTTATTTTGCAATTTTGGTATTTTCTCTTTCTTTCCTATTTATTTCTCTTTTATTTTCCTCATTGGTATTCCTTTTAACATTAGGAATCCTTGGAATACGAAATTCCACTAAGGATTACTCGAATATACTTCCTTTCACTTGTTTCCCATATTTTAACATTATTTTCCAATTTCTTTCTTAATAAAGAAATACTTATTTGATCTTTTCTTTTCTTATTGCCTTTTTCTTCGCAATATTGGACTCCTTGGCACCCCAGGAACCTAAGAGGCACGAAATCCATCATTGGATTACATTATTTTGCCTTCTAGAGGTTTTCACCTATTTCTTTTCTCAAATTCTCAAATATTAATTAAAATTCCTTTTTATTGGGCCCAATAGCCAATAAAGCTCCCAAGCAACCAATCAAGGCTATTGCGAATGGAATCCATTTATTCAAAACAAATCTTATCATTATTTGTTCAATTATCTTTAATATGTGAAATTACATTTCTCACCAATTGAACCCAAAAATTGGGGTTATAACATCCTTCCCCTCTTATAGGAATTTTGTCCTCAAAATTCAATCAAACAAAACAAACAATTCAAGATAAGACTTTTCCATGTCCATCAATGGCCCCTGTGTGGCTTTACCTTACCCATGGCACTTCCAAAGAACCTTTATCATCACATATTCTTTTCTCTGAGTTCTTTCATCCTGGCGTCTATAAACTGCATAGGTGACTCAGGCCATTTCAACCTTCCTTGGGGCTCACTAGGTTCATTGCTCAGCACATGGTCGGGGTACCTCACATAGTGCTCTAAATTGGACACATGGAACTCATCACACATTACTTTATCCTTAAGAAGTAAAGTTATCCTTCCCCACCAATCCATCTCAATGGACCCATGTATCGGGGACTCATCTTTTTTAGCTATAGCTCAGAGGGGTCGGATTTTTCATGTCACATATTCTCCCACAGTGAACTGCATGTCAGTCTACTTTGCATCTGCTCACGACTCTTGTCATCTCTAGGCTCCTTTCAGCCATTGCATGATCAAAGCGACTTCATCTACACTCACTATGGTCCTTTTCTAACCATCACGTGGTCCTTTCACCAACATCACCTTACTAAAGTGGTGACCGACACAACCTCTCTTACAGAGCTTCTTTCATCCCGATACAGACTATGGTGGTTATCATCATATCTTATAAAGGACAAAAACTATCTCTATGTATCAACCTGAATGAGCACACATGCTCTCATCAGACCTTTTAGTCTGGATCATACTAACCATTAGTTAGGGGTGATAAACTGTACTAACATCGAGTTCTTCTCGTACTCACATCCACCTTTTCGAAGTGAACCGTTAGGTCATACTCAAGAACTTTTGAACTCGTATCATGGTGTAGTTGAACCATCTCTCTCTCATATGTAGTTCAACAGAATCTATTTCTTGATAGTACTCCCTTCTTTCTCACGTTATCTACGTGAGGCGATCTACCATAACCCATATTGCATTTTGACCTTCTTGGTCAAAGGGAGACTTACCATAACATCCATAGTGATGAACTCCCATTCCCTCTCAGGGACTCTTTTATCCTCTATATTGATACACTGAGTTACTGGTGTTCATCCTTCACCTCCTATTATGCATGGCAACATACCACATGCACTTCACCGTAGACATCCAAAATACTACTGTCACTTATTATCTTTTTAGTACTAAGGTATATCACGATCTCTTGCATTGTTATGATTCCTCAAGCTTGATACCTCTAAAACCCTAAACCATTCTAATCAGGGTTTCATCACATTCCCATCCAGAGAAGTGCATCTGAGGCTCTAATCCATCCTTTCATTACGTCAAGGACTAGACTGGCTAACCAAACAATCATCAACTTGTTCAACCTATCTCATTACATCTGAGTGTTAGCCAAAACACATCTTCTTTCCAAACTTAGGGTTAGCCTAACAACCTCTTCTAGACAAACTAGGAAGCTATATCTCTACCAGAGTATCCATTACCACTTCACATCCTTCAGTATTAGGTAATGGTGAAGACATACTACCTCCATGTATTCCTCTTAAGTCTCATCTTGAACTCTAAGTTTATCTTCATGGTGATCAAACTCGACCTTGGTTAACTTGCAAATTCCACATAGCTCCTGATAAGTATCCTCTTAAACTGACTACATTACTTCTCTTAGTGTTTGTAAACCATCCATGAACCATCCACTCATCTCTGTAGCAACATTCCAACTCACATCATCCTTTATCCTTGGTGTATGGCATGCGTACTGTCCCATCTCTACCTCCGATAACAAGAGGAAATAAGCATTTGGCGGCCGTCCAAACACAAAGTTCTTCCCGTTCCAAGAGTAAAGATGATACATCCCACATTGCCAGTACACTTTCAAATCTAAGTTGAAATGTGTAACTTATGTCTCTACATCACAAAGTTATTGCCATAGAGAACTAGTCTCGAACCCATTTGGTCCAAACACAATCCTTGGTCATCACCTCTAGGTCTATAGGGTGCCGACACTTTTGGGGTCATCCTTCTTCCTTCATGCATCAAAGAGTGCCCTAATCATCTGCCCTTTGGGTCCTATGAGTTCATGAAGGTGATCAATCTCCTAACCCATGGCCCTCAGACAATGATAGTTGTTACCTCCCGACCCTACGGTCATGTGCACTAGGGAATTAGGCAACTCCTACTTCCATCGGTCTTATCCCTACCTGACCCTAGGATAGACTTAGGATTCTCTACATGCTCAACTTAGAACCTTACCCAAGCATTCATCATCATCATTCATGGGCTGACTTTCATCCTTTCACAGGGATCATGGCGATCTGCCTACCTTGGTCAGGCCCCATACCAGTTACCTCCATGGTAACACATCCATATGCACATAGAGATCGTTATTTATGGGTCTACAGGTCCATTCTCATACCATGTACTTTTCACTTAGATTCTCAAGATCCTATGAGACCTCTTTAGGTTACCAAAAAAACTGATATACACCCTACCAAAGGGGTCCCTCTCCTAGGATAGGAGGAAAACTATCTCTTGACAACAAGGTCACAAAATCTCTTAGGTGTAGGGTTTACATCCTCATGAGCCTACTTAACCCTAGAAAGCTATTAAGGCATAAGAACATCACCTACTGAACCATGCTAGTTCATACTTGTCCTCTTTCCTCAACATTAGGTCAACTTAGTTGTGAGGGGTTCATCAAACATACCTTTAACTTAAGAGGTTTCCTATTTCTCTCCACATGAGGAGTACCATGCTCAAAACTATAGAGACTCAAATCTCATCATGAGCATCGGGTACACAGCTTCCCCTCTCAGGCCTAGGAACCCTAGGCCCACCTTTGGGTGTCCAACCGCATGCTCAATCTCTTAACCACAAATCAAGCATGTCCAAGGTATGTCATGTACTTCTTGTCATTCTTTGACTTGAGTAACACTTAGAGTTGGATCCTCCTCAAGGACAAACAACAAGGTACAAGGCCTCTTAACCTGTTACTAAACCTTTTCAGATCCAAGGAACTCTTCTTCTCATCTATACCATAGGTACCGAGGTACCAGCAGACTCAACCTCTCTCTAGGGTTTGGTTTCTCTCATAGAAACCAAGACATCATCAACTTCTAGGGATCAAGCATGTGGCGACCACTATCATCCACTTAGGTCGCACCATCCTCAACTCCCTACTTTTCCTCATATCTCAAAGTCTAGGATTCCAACCTTCTTGCTTGGTTTCCTTCTCTCTCCCTAGAACTAACCCTACAACTAACCTCACCATTAGAGGTCCTCTCATCATGAAGGGTCAACCTCACAAGCATACCTCTACCTGACGAAGCTTATGTTTGCTCAAGGTTATCAATAGTTGCTTTATGCTTATCACATAAGCTATCCAACATACCCCCTTGACTAGGGTTCCAACCTACTGTCAGCATTACTGACACACACTGGGTGCAAGCTATACCCTACTTGCCTAAGCTCGTAGGGTTCTATAGGTTATTCTCTAACCTCATCCATAAAGGAGGTATTCTTCGCTCATACATGTACGACCCTTCCTAGGGTTGGGTTGCCAAAGGTACTCGGTCATCAACTTCTCATGGTTCATATGGCATCCGAGGCATGTTTATCCCGACATCTAACTCATCCTGTCATCTCTCTCTAACCTTCACTTTGGGTTAGGGTTAACATCATCCTTAAAGGATTTGCTAAAAATCTACCATTAATGGAGATCTCTACCTCTAAGACTAACTCTCTCTACTCATCCTCCTAACAAGAAGGTCTATCCTCAGATCTCTCCTGAGGGCACGGACAACTTATGTCATACGACCTAAGCATGTATCTATTCATTTACGCTTACTCTATTAAGCTTATGTCCATGACATCTTATTTACATGCTTTTTATTAATTTGGCGGAGGATTCCTTAATCCTTATCAACCTTGCCCATACCTCAAGAGGGTGAGGAGAAGAGAGAAAACCCTAATCCTTAAGGTCCTTAACAACATTTGAGTTGAGAAGGGATGAACAAGATGAGAGAGTCCTAAAGGTATCTTATTTTGATTCATACCCTAAGATTTTGGCCAGGCAGTCACACAGATCCGGGAGTCCTCATATTCTGACTAGCGGTGCGGAGGAAAATATTGCCAGCCCCCGGTCGTGATCCTTTTCTAGACACCTCCATCTTTCGGATAATCCTCTAATAACTCCCTTGGGTTCTACAAAATTTGTAAAATCTAATAATTATTAAAGATTAAATGAGGAACTGATGTGATGATTTTGAGTCGCATTTGTAGACCTATTTCATATGTGTTTTATGTTTTAATTAGTCATTTTCATGGTTAATATCGCATAATTCATCTATTTTGGTCTTTGCTATCATTTTATGCCAAATCTCCCTTATTACATCGTTTTGAGCATTACTTGTCAAAAGATTATTATTTGTGTGAATTTATTTGGTTCCATGTTTGAATTTCAGGACAAACGAGTATTTGCTTCCGTCGATACCATCGACGGAAGTCGATACCATCGACTTGGTCACAGGTTGCTAGCTGAAAGGAGAAGCAAAGCGTCGATACTATCGACTGGGAAGTCGATGGTATCGAGTCACCTTCAGGTTGCTTGCGAAGAAGCAGTCGATAGTATCGACACCAAGTCTATACCATCGATGCACGGAGGCTATAGCGACGCAAAACGACAAAAACTGACGCCTACAGGAAGTCGATACCATCGACCTACGTCGATGGTATCGAGACTACATCAGGCACTCGGACAAAAAGAAAGAAGGGCTTCCGCTACCACACTGGGTCGATACCATCGACCTGCGTCGATGGTATCGCCACCGTCAGATATGCGTTTGATTCAGATTGTTCCCAATCGGATGACCGTGGTTAATCAGCGACCTAATGAGGGAGTTATACCTAATGACGGCCGCCCAGACGAGGAGGGGATCTGATTAGCCATTGCACGAGTACCGAGGAGCAGTAGAGAGGAGAACGGAGGCTAGAAGCTCATACTAGTTGATTCAGACACCGCAGAAGACGGATTTCACCACCGAAAGGCGGGAGAGCACGTGTTCTAGGCAAAGGATCAACCAGTTCTTCTCTGTTCAGGGGTTTTCCCTTTCATTCCACATTTTTCACATGTTTTCCCCTATTTCTACCATGTACTTGTGTGAGATGAACATGCATGGCTAATCCCCTTCATCTTTAGGACCGGGAGTAGCCCGGGAATTCATTGTATGACAGTTTTATAATAGTAAATCATATTTTATCTCTTAAATCCGTGGTATAGTTTCGTTTTCTCAATATATTGTTATGCTTGATCACCATAATAATAGCCTAATGCCCTTAATCAATTTGAAAGAAGGATTAACGGCTGAAAAGAGACGAAATCTACATTAATCAATAAATCCCTTGACCAAGGTGGTGTAAAATTAATGGTGGATACTGAGAGATCATTCATAATGCACCTAGTTTAGGGTATAGGTTACTACGACGGTGGAACCGACCTAAACCTAGGTAGTGAATTGCACCACGATAGTGGGTAATTCTGTTTTCAGGCCACTACCCAGATAGAGAGATAAGATTGAGGCATTATACAAAATTGAATACAATGAAAAACCCGTGGTGAAACCGCAATCCTAAAGAGACCCTTTTGAATTGATTAAATTAACATTTAATTAATCATTTGTTTTATTTTGTTTTTGTTTTCTTTTATTTTTAACAACAACCCAAATTTGTTATTCGGCTTAGCTGATCGCAAATAGTTAGTAGGAGTCTCCAACAATTCCGAGTATCCCTGTGTTCGACTCGGGCCTCACAAAGGCCTGTACTACTCGACGCGTTCACTTGCGTTTTAGCACATAGTAAAATTGCGTCAAGTTTTTGGCGCCGTTGTCGGGGATACGACGAATTGTTGTCACTTTGAGTGCTACGAGCGGCCATTCTAGGCCACTTTTTTATTTTTTATTTTGAAACAACTTCAAATATTTTAAAATTGTTCTATAAATTTTTAATAATTGTTCAAGCACTGGACTAAATTTGATTTTCCTATTTTTCAGGTACTGTGTATGGTGCAGACGCGTAGTACCAACTACGCGCGGCACGCACTGGAGGTTCCACTGGCAGGTTCAGAAGACGAGGGTGACCACAATCAAGACCATCAAGAGGAATTACTTTCTGAATCCGAACACGAAGAGATGGCCGACGAACAAATGATTTGGGTGAAGATCAAATCTTCTTCCGCATCTGCCTCTAAAGGGCCGATAAAGAAGCAGGTAATCAATATACCGACGTATAAGATTGATCCGACTCTAATTAATTTGGTGAAGTCTAACGCTCTTCATGGTTTGAAAAATGAGGATCCCGTCGCGCACCTGAGTCAATTCGTGGAGAACTGCGATATGGTGAAAATTGACATATTTCCGCAGACTGCGCTTTACTTGAAGCTCTTCCCGAGTTCACTAGCAGTAATTGTGTGAGAATGGCTACACAACCTAGATGACGAATTTGTGGAGTCCTGGGACCATATGGTGGAGGTCTTCTTTGATAGGTTCTTCCCTCCTGAGAAGACTAACGACATGATCAGGAAGATTCACAATTTCACTCAGCAGGCCGGTGAGACATATTCGGAGACCTGGGAGAGATTTCAGGTCATGCTGAGGAGGTGCCCACATCATGGACTGGATAAGGAAACATAGGTGAAAATCTTCTATTTTTCTCTCTCCGAGCACGATAGGAGCAACCTTGATTCACCTGGGTCAGGATTCTTTTTGAATAATACGGACACCAGATGTTGGGAGATATTAAAGAACATGGCTAGGAAACTGTCATGGGGTGAAAGAGGCGTTGTGGAGCAGGTCAGAGTTGCAGGCGAATCCAAAGTAATTAAGGAGCTGAACGATAAGTTAGACCTTTTAGCCAAGAAGCTGCTATCTAAGGAAGATGCATCTGAGGATGAGGAAGCCCAAGTGAAATTCATGCAACAACAGGGCTACAAAAACAATGACTATGCATGGAGGAAGGATAAAAAGTTCTCATGGAAGGATCCAAATAACTTTCTGCAAGATCCGGATGCCAAGCCACAGCCTAGAGCCAAAGATAAGAACACCGAATTACTCCGTCAAATGGTGTAGCAGAACCAGGAGATGATGGCTATGTTTGGTAAACAATTGCAATCTCAAGGTGATATTCTAACCAAATTTGGGCAGACACTACAAAGCCATGGAGCACAGATGCGCGCATTAGAAACCACTGTGGCACAGATTTCAAGTGAAGTGGCGGCCATCAAGCACGCCAATCAGCATAAACCGGATGAGAATGCAAATGTGGCCCAAGCACACCATCAGGTCAAATACATGTCTGTGGTAAGCAATGAGGAGGAATCTCAGGTGTCAGAAGCAAAAGATCAGAGCAAAATGAGGTTTGATACGGGAGCAACACCGGTGATACCGTATCCTCACAATTATTATGGACTGTCGGGCGGAAACCCTCTTTTCAGGAAATCCCGCCAAAGACCCATTATAGTTGCGTCCCCGCCTAGCCAAGAAGAGCAAGTTAAGTCTGCCTGTCATGGTGCGGATACATCTACTGCGAGAGAAGAGCCACAACAAATGATACATGTTGATGATGTTCCAACAAAGCTTATGCCAGAGGGAGTAATGGAAGCAAGCTTAGGGGAGCTGGGCCCGAAAAGCCCATATGTGCCACCCCACAAGCGTGGTAATGCGGCAGTGGAGTCAAATTTGGACAACTCAAAGCCGAAGAAGGAGCACATGCATTATAGGAAATTCTTAGAGATATTCAGAAAGCTACATATCAATATTCTGCTGGTGGAGATGATTGAGAAGGTCCCCGCCTATGGGAAGTTTATTAAAGAAGTCATCAATAAGAAGAGGCGGATAAAAGACGATGATATTTGTGAGTTGAATGAGACGGTGAGCTCCATTATTCACGGGGGTTCACTAAAGAAGAGAAAAGACCCATGAGGCTTCTACATTCCATGCTCGATAGGTGGTCGACATTTTCCTAAAGCGCAATGTGATTCAGGCGCCAGCATAAATCTTATGCCTCTGGCGACATTTCAGAAACTTGGGTTAAAGGAGATCAAGAAGTCGGCCGCGACAATTGAATTAGCGGATGGGTCTATAGTGAGACCATATGGAGTGTGCGAGGATGTTCTCATCAAAGTGGATAGATTCATATTCCCGGTGGATTTTGTTGTCATGGATATGCCACAGCTCCAAAGCTGTGAAATGTTACTAGGAAGACCGTTTCAAGCGACGGCGGATGTCGTTACTGCCTTAGGGAGAGGTACACTGTCCTTGGGAATTGGAGGAGATCGAGTTGAATTCAAACTACCGCAAGATCCTCTGAGCACATTCCCCAGAGTGAAAAGATGATGAGCTTCATGCCGTCTAGCCTAAGACGTTAAATAAGGGTGCTTGTTGGGAGGCAACCCAACCATCGGTACATTAGGATAGTTCATGTACATTTGTAGGTTAATTTATTTTGACTTGATATTTAGTGTAAAAAAGATACCGTGATCGGCTTGTTTGATGTGCATGATGAGGCAGAGTCGATACCATCGACACACTGGTCGATGGTATCGATCGGGTTATAGGTTGACGGCTACAGATTTCAATCTGAGTCGATACCATCGACGGCCTCGTCGATGGTATCGACCTACCTACAGGTGGTCATGAAAGTGAAGTCGATGGTATCGAGACACCAGTCGATACCATTGAGATCTCTGAAGATTTACAGACAAAATCGACCCAGGAAATTCGATACCATCAACGGCCTTGTCGATGGTATCGACACAGTTACAGGTTGAGACGCAAAGCGGAGGTGTTGCAACAAAGGCAAGTCGATACCATCGACCCTCGTCGATGGTATCGACCATCCACATCACCGATCCGCACAAACAAATCAACGGCAATCGCGGCTTCCACGTCATCAATCCGGGTGCAGCGTCGATACCATCGACCCATGTCGATGGTATCGACACGTCAGGGATCCGGGTTTCAAGATCCAGCCATCGACAACCGTCGATACTCGTGATGGGAGTGGATAGCATCGAGACGTGTCGATACCATCGACTCGCGTCGATGGTATCGACAGGACAACAGTGGCACCGACCAAGTCTATATAAGGAGATTCATTACGTCATTTGACGTCACACCTTCAGAGTGATCTTCTTCCTTTGCACTGAGCACTCCCCCGAGCCATCCAAGCTTGAAGAACAGCAGCACCGAGCAACGATCTTCACCGAGCGGGGATTCAATTCTCCAATCTTCACCGAGCTCTCCTTCTCTAATCTCATTCTCGTTGCCACCATGGTGCATACAACCAGAGCTTCTTCCTCGCGCACTCATATGATTGACATCCCCGAGTTCGTGCCACCGTCACCATCATCGGTCGCACGTCCTCGACTTGTCCATCCATCCGCAGAGGTGAAGAAGGTGTATGAGGAAATCCTTAAGCGCAAGATCGAGCCCACCCGGTACGTGGACCCGAAGATGCTCCGTGATCTTGGCTTCAAGGCCAATCTAGATTACATACTGAAGGGGCAAGCCCACCAAACGGGCTGTGGACACGATGAGCTTGAGTACCATGAAGACAGCCAGCCATTTTTCGGCGAGTGGCCGACGTACAAAGAACTGGTGGCGGAATTCATGGCGTCACTGGACGTTTGTGTTGTGCCCAATGAGATATCGGCAAGCGACCGCGAGTGGGAAAAGGGCAGGGTGTCTTTTCGGCTCTACAACCACGACTACACCATCACCCTCGAGCAGTTCAATGACATCTTCAACTGGAATCACTCGCGGTACGACTACAGGCGGCCAGACAACCACACCAACTACGATGCTATCTTTTCTGAGTTGGTGACGAGGCCGCAAGGGAAGTCGGTGAGCTACCACAACGCCGCGGTAGCCGACTTCGAGCACCCCTTTGTCCAGATCTTACACCGGATGTTGAGCTCCACCTTGTTTTCTCAGGGCGATCTGGCCCTTAGCAAGTTTTAGGAGTCAGACCTTTTCTTTCTCTATCAACTCCTGAAACGGAGAGAGTGCAATTGGGGCGCTTTCTTTCTGCAACGAGTATTGGCGGTGAAGAGGAGCACGGGAAAAGCCCCGATTCATTTTGGCGGGCTTGTCACCAAGCTGGCCATATACTTGGGCTTAAATCTGCAGCAGCTGACTCCTCTCTCTACGGAAAGCAAGGTCAACTTGCAACATCTATACTGGTCCAATCTCATACTACTCCGGATGGCGTGGCGTTTGCGCATTGCCACGTTAACCACACCTACCAGGAGTGCGCGCTGCCAGATCCTGTCTTCAACATCGAGGGGGCACAACACTTCCGATGGCCAATCACAGCCATCGACTCCGATGAAGAAGAAGGCGGCAACGACAGCGGCAACGACGGCGGCAACGACGGACATGACAACGAGGCTGAGGAGGAAGAAGAGGCCTTTACACCTCTTCGAGCACGAGTGGCACCCCGGAAGCATCCTCGGATGCATCCGGGTGCATCTTCATCATCACAGCCTACGCCGTCACCCCCACAGCCCTCGCAACCAAGCGAGGATGCCTATTCCATGCAAGGCATGTACAGTATGCTGCAAGATATCCACCAGGCACAACAACAACACATGGCGATGTATACCGGTATTCAAGACACTACGAACCGGATATTGGACAACCAAAGGGCGATGTTTGAGAATGAACGTCTTCTCCTCGACAACCAACAACAGATACATAATCGGTTGCAATGGATGGAGATGTAGCAGGAGCCCTTCTACGACCATTATTGGAGCCAGAGTTACTTTGGAGGCTATCCACAACCTCCACCTAGGACCCAGTTTGATCCAAGCTTTCAGGGGGAGTATCCTTCTTGGGACCCTACGGCTCCGTACTACCCACCTCCACCACCACAAGATTGATCCGATATCACTGTTCCAATCTTTAAGTTTGTTTTTGACTATGAGGCCATAGTCGAATTCAAGCTTAGGGGGGTAGTTGGAACAACTTTATCTTTTAGTGTTTTCAGTTTTCAGCTTTATTATTTGTTCTTGTTATTTGTTTATTGCAATGTTAGTTTTTGTAGGATCCACATGCTATCTAGTGTAATCGTGGATGTCATAAAGTTGTGTCATCTCATTAATAGTGCATGGGAAAATCGAGGGAAATTTAAAAATTTTTGTGTGTTTGAAAAGCTTGTCTTGTTTAACCTTGGGCACATATCCTATGAAAATGATTGGTTTTGTCAACTTTAAAACAACATTTCACAACTAGACTCTTAATGATTCATGAAAGTGGACGGTAATGGTTGTTTGAGCCTAATCTGACCAAATGGTAATGAGACTCTAATTGGATGTAAGAGAGAAACCCCTAAACTATTACACAGGTCAGTAAGGAGGGACGCATAATATCTTTCTAAGGTTCAGTCATCTACTCTTGTGATCGTTCCACTTCATTGTTTCCATAATCCACCTAAGAATTGGAAGTAGAGTACAATTTTAACTCTTTTTGCTTGCATAGCATCTAGATAGGACTTGCATTGCAATTGTTTATACGTTCGGCATAAAAAGAAAAAAAAATTAGAATAGTGATACATGCACATTACCCTTAGGTGCATGCCATGTAGTTGCACTCATAATTTTCATGCATAAAGTATATCATGTATCTCAATTTTTCTCAAAATGGTGAATTAAATTGTTCCATACCTTCTGAATAGTGCAAATTTCTGAATATGAAGAAAATAAGCCCAATAAAATATTCTTTATCAATTATGGATATAAGGGTTGGAAAATGAAAAAAAGAGAAAAATCTGAAAAATCTGCACAATGAAAAAAAAAGAGTTATTTAGAAGAAAGTAGAATAAGAAGGAGAAAGGAACGTAATATCACCGGCATTTCAGGATAATTGAGTACATGATGTATCTTAACTAGATATCCATCTCATTTTGAGATGGATGGTTAGTACATGCATCAGTTCACCCAATTTTAGGCATTAGGGCATTTCTCATGTGCATTTGCATCATGTAGGACATTTTTGTATTATGCATGTTGAAACAGTACAATACTTCCACTTTCTTCCACTAGCCACCCATTTTCATCCACCCGTTGCTCGGATTGGTAGGCCACCATGAATTTCTCCTCACTAATGTATATCAGGAGAACTGCTTCCATGTAGATGGTAGTTAGGGCGAGCAACGTAGTTTAGGCGATCACAAGGTGCACCAATTCTGAACCGGCGAGTTTTATTATGTTAACTGCCTTATGTGATAGTGTTCATCGGTTTTGAGGTCAATTTCTTTTATTGATGATTACTGTCACCTTCAGGGTAATTACCGTTCTGTGGTTAGAGAGGGCCGGTACGTGAATGTCCGGTGGGACTCATATGGGACGTTGGTTGTGGTGTGTTGTTTTTCAGTTGACAGTGGCAATTCTATTCTAAGGATTAGTTGCTCGAGGGCGAGCAACGTTCAAGCTTAGGGGAGTTTGATGTGATGATTTTGAGTCACATTTGTAGACCTATTTCATATGTGTTTTATGCTTTAATTAGTCATTTTCATGGTTAATATCGCATAATTCATCTATTTTGGTCTTTGCTATCATTTTATGCCAAATCTCCCTTATTACATCGTTTTGAGCATTACTTGTCAAAAGATTATTATTTGTGTGAATTTATTTGGTTCCATGTTTGAATTTCAGGACAAACGAGTATTTGCTTTCGTCGATACCATCGACGGAATTCGATACCATCGACTTGGTCACAGGTTGCCAGCTGAAAGGAGCAGCAAAGCGTCGATACTATCGACTGGGAAGTCGATGGTATCGAGTCACCTTCAGGTTGCTTGCGAAGAAGCAGTCGATAGTATCGACACCAAGTCGATACCATCGACGCACGGAGGCTATAGCGACGCAAAACGACAAAAACTGACGCCTACAGGAAGTCGATACCATCGACCTGCGTCGATGGTATCGAGACTACATCAGGCACTCAGACAAAAAGAAAGAAGGGCTGCCGCTACCACACTGGGTCGATACCATTGACCCGCGTCGATGGTATCGACACCGTCAGATATGCGTTTGATTCAGATTGTTCCCAATCGGACGACCGTGGTTAATCAACGACCTAATGAGGGAGTTATACCTAATGACGGCCGCCCAGACGAGGAGGGGATCTGATTATCCATTGCACGAGTACCGAGGAGCAGTAGAGAGGAGAACGGAGGCTAGAAGCTCATACCAGTTGATTCGGACACCGCAGAAGATGGATTTCACCACCGAAAGGCGGGAGAGCACGTGTTCTAGGCAAAGGATCAACCGGCTCTTCTCAGTTCAAGGGTTTTCCCTTTCATTCCACATTTTTCACATGTTTTCCCCTATTTCTACCATGTACTTGTGTGAGATGAACATGCAGGGCTAATCCTCTTCGTCTTTAGGACCGGGAGTAGCCCGAGAATTCATTGTATGACAGTTTTATAATAGTAAATCATATTTTATCTCTTAAATCCATGGTATAGTTTCGTTTTCTCAATATATTGTTATGCTTGATCACCATAATAATAACCTAATGCCCTTAATCACTTTGAAAGAAGGATTAACGGCTGAAAAGAGACAAAATCTACATTAATCAATAAATCCCTTGACCAAGGTGGTGTAAAATTAATGGTGGATACTGAGAGATTGTTCATAATGCACCTAGTTTAGGGTATAGGTTACTACGACGGTGGAACCGACCTAAACCTAGGTAGTGAATTGCACCACGACAGTGGGTAATTCTAATTTCAGGCCACTACCCGGATAGAGAGATAAGATTGAGGCATTATACAAAATCAAATACAATGAAAAACCCGCGGTGAAACCGCAATCCTAAAGATACCCTTTTGAATTGATTAAATTAACATTTAATCGATCGTTTGTTTTATTTTGTTTTTGTTTTCTTTTATTTTTAACAACAAACCTAAATTTGTTATTCGTCTTAGCTGATCGCAAATAGTTAGTAGGAGTCTCCAACAATTCCGAGTATCCCTGTGTTCGACTCGGGCCTCACAAAGGCTTGTACTACTCGATGCGTTCACTTGCGTTTTAGCGCATAGTAAAATTGCATCAGGAACCTATGCTCTGATACCAATTGTAACGACCCCGCCTCCCGGTAACCCCCAATTAAGGGAGACCGAAAGGTCCAAGCCGTTACCCAATAACCCAGATCAAAGGTTCGACAAATGATCAATAACAATTTTTAAATTCTACCAACTATACTAAAAACTGGTATAAAATAAAACTTTGCTTACCTTTTAAAAACTGGGATTTCTAAACTTCTATCCATGAAGACACCAATCTAACTAATCCTCCTGTGCACATTAATTCTCATTTAATTATGCATATGCCACTTTACTGTTTGTTCTTTTCATTTGTACCTAAAACACCGACAAACAAAACGTCAGTCAGCAAGAAGCTTGTATGTGGGGGAAACAATAATCGTGCAACTATAATAACAGTGTAATCATGCAATTAATCATTTAACAATCAAGATTACATTTTAAGCCATACAACTCAATCCATACCTATCCACAACTCTGTGTTGTCCCTGTAAGGACTTATATGGTACCTCTGTAAAGGTAGAGTCGCATGGCACCACCCAAAGGTAGCCCAATATCTAACTCACTGTGACTTGATGGACCTACCCTCTAGGCAGGCATATACTAAGTCATTCATGACTTGATGGACCTACCCTCTAGGTAGCCATATACTAGGTCAGCCATTACGACACAGAGGGGACCAGGATCTGAGCTAGAAGGCATATGCATTATGTGATAGTCATAGTCACTTTATAATTGCAATATGAACATCCAAACAGTTTAGTTGTATTCAATGCGATTAAACATCTGGGAATCGCCGTGAAACTAGAACGGTTATTCATAAGCGTAACCACATACCTGTCAGGATGATGTTGAGACAGAATAATCCATGCAAGAAAGAAATCCAAGCAAGCAAGCACATATATCAAGATCTTGAAATAATTATGCAGTTTCCTTTTATTACTCATGTCATTAAGATCTAGTAAATCTAGCTCGCTTACTAGGGTTTCTAGTCGACTTTTAGGGTTTCCATTGTAATTAGGGTTCCCCTTTTTCTTTTACTATTTTAAACCCTAATTTAAAGCAATTGATTACCAACCCTAATTATCTCAACATCTAATCCTTAGTTTCTGACTAAAGGCATATTTATCCATTAATTAAGCCCCTTAAACCTCTTTTTACATTAAAGCTACGATTTTTGTCCTTTTAATCCATGACAAGATCATTATACACATTTATCATCAAATCATAGTTCATTATGGTCCAAATCACATATGAACTCAATTTGCCATTAATACCACCTTTTATTCATGAGAAAACCCTAATTAATACATTTAGGGTATTTATCCACAAATTAGGAACTTTAATGCTCAAAATAGATTATAACAATGAAAACTCAGTTATATACATGAAATCAAATAATTAAAGCCATTAGTAGTCCTAATTACCAACATTAGGGATTCAAGGTCCATTAAAACATATTCATGCACATGAACTTTAAATTAAACTATTTTCGTGCAAGATTCATCTTTTTCGATCTTAATGTATCCCTTTACGATTAACATGTTAATATCAACTTTAATCATCAATTGAACCCCACTAATCACATTAATCATTCCCAATAAGGGTTTCTTTAATCATCATTACGTTAAAGTTGATTAGTTACACTACTTTTCGAATTGAAAGAGGAATTGGCCTATCAACATATTTTTATTGGATTCCTCTCGTTTTTCTGAGTAAAAAGTATATATTATTCGTATCCATCCGAGCTACCGATAACTAGTTACGATTTTTGTAAGATTTCACTTACCCGGACCAATGGCAGGCCGCCACGTCGCCAAGCTCATGCAATGTTGCTGGGCTATTTGAAAACATAATTAAATGACTCTTTTGCCCCCCGCTTGAGTTGTTGATCCTTTAATACGTTGAAGGGCAAACTTGTCTGACACAACTTGGTCATCTTCAAGCTTTGCTCACCCGCGACGGCCGCCGTTTGCAGCCCTTCGTGGGGCTTCCCTCCTTTCCATAGACCCCAAAACTCAACGCTGACCCTCTCCCTGGGTCCGCCGCCCCTCCGCGCACCTGAAGCACCCCCCACACGCAGCCAACTCAGCCAAACTCGCGCCTGCAAAGCCTGCGCAGCGTGGCTCATGTGGAAGCCGTTTTGCTTCTTCTGCGCGAGGGTTAAAGCATGGAGACGAGGTCCAAACTCTTTTCTGACATTGTGGGTCAGTAGGTTCTCTTCGCCTCCCTTCTTTGGACCCTTCCATCTTCGTGCTCTCATTGCTTTCTACTATTAGGGTTTAAGGATGAAAGAACGAGGAAGAAGGTAGGGAAGGGAGAGTATCGTGTGGGATTTTCATGGGACTCGACCCAGAGGCTTCATCTCTTTATATAGGGGAGGGTATCCACTCCCAAGGACGTTCATCCAAGAGGAAACAAGTCCCACTCCCATTAGGACTCCTATTCCATCAATGAGAAACAAAATTCTCTCTCTCTCCTACTTAGCTCTTTAATATCCTTTGTTCTTTAAGTATTAGGATTTCGAAAAATAATCCCTTTTATCGTATTTATTATTGCTTTTCAAACCATTGACACGAAATTAAGTTTTCCTTTTAATAGAAAATACTTCCTATTAACAATATCACAAAATTCATTAATGATGTATCACATTATCCTTTTATTTTGCAATTTTGGTATTTTCTTTTTCTTTCCTATTTATTTCTCTTTTATTTTCCTCATTGGTATTCCTTTTAACATTAGGAATCCTTGGAATACGAAATTCCACTAAGGATTACTCGAATATACTTCCTTTCACTTGTTTCCCATATTTTAACATTATTTCCGAATTTCTTTCTTAATAAAGAAATACTTATTTGATCTTTTCTTTTCTTTTTGCCTTTTTCTTCGCAATATTGGACTCCTTAGCACCCCAGGAACCTAAGAGGCACGAAATCCATCATTGGATTACATTATTTTGCCTTCTAGAGGTTTCCACCTATTTCTTTTCTCAAATTCACAAATATTAATTAAAATTCCTTTTTATTGGGCCCAATAGCCGATAAAGCTCCCAAGAAACCAATCAAGGCTATTGCGAATGGAATCCTTTTATTCAAAACAAATCTTATCATTATTTGTTCAATTATCTTTAATATGAGAAATTACATTTCTCACCAATTGAACCCAAAAATTGGGGTTATGACACCATGCATGAAAACCAACACAATCTTAGTCTTGTCCACTTTATGGACTTGGTGACTATTGTGTACATATATGAGGACAGATGGGATGCATATGTGGATCTAACTATTGTAGCATTCATGTCTTAGGAGATCACTATGGGTTTTCCTTGACACAAAATAGATTTGGAAGTCTCTTTCATTGGCAATTGTTATACCATAAGCCAAATAAATGTTCCATGATAATAGGGTGGTATCGATTCGCAAATTGATGCTATCTAGTTGGCAGATAAACATTATTATTTGATTCCATGCACAAACTTGGTGCCACTAACTTGAATGTTGGTGGTTTCAACTCCTTTATGTCAGTGCTACTATCTTCGAGCGATGCATCGACTCTAACACATCATCTAGTCTGATCCTTTCTGTCATCCTTGAGTAACAAACTCTAAGGCATCCAAATTCTATGTTACTAGCCCCAACTCTATCCATTTTTTCTCAAATAGAATTGTTCCATCTTGGTTCAACATCAAGTTTTTGTAGTTTTATGTATTCATTCATTGGATAGATTTTCTTACAGGAACATACCCAGCATACATTTCATAAAAATCTAGTCAGGGGGGATGGTGCGGGTGGGGATCAGGAGGCACATCCTCGTGACTTCTCCTCATTAGTACCAACCTCTTCTTCATTAGTTGTGTCATAAAGCTCATAATCAATTCTCTATTGAGGAATCCCTCAACATGAGAACTTCATATTTAGGTTCCATTATAGGCACAATAGGCACATCATCCTTCTGACTCCCTTGGCACAAAGAAATAGAGATATCCCTTGTCGAAGTAGTTATGTCTCCATTTGAAACCAATGGAACTATGCTACTTTCATTTGAGTCAATAGTTTTTAGTTTCTATGCACTTGGCTATGGTGTTTGTACATTTTCTTTAACCACCTAGATCTTCTCCCCTAGTTCTTCTTGTAGTCCTCACGGGCTAATAGGTCACATGTCTAACGTCTATCAGGTAACCATTCATATTAAAATATGATCTTGTGGTTTTTCTCCTCATCACTAGAGATATCGGGAGACGTAGGAAAGGTAGATTATGCTAGCATCAAAACCTGAAATATGTGATATTCTAGTATGTGATAATCCATAGTTCATCTATCAGTTCTCAGCAAAGTCCCCTGGAAAGTCCAGAATCTATTGACCATCTTCTTTTCCCGTAGTTCCAATGAGAGAAGATGGATCTTGATCCGTTCATGCATATCAAGGAGCTAACACTTGGTCACTACATCACCAGGCTCCGCTTCACAAGAATTATCACCTTATTTTTGACATACAAGATTCTACCATCAATTATCTCCTCCATATTCTCATGATCAAAGAACTTCATTAAGAAGAAGCCTCTGCCACAATTTCAAATCTCAATGGAATCTTTCAGCGAACAAGCCTGGTTCAGATACACCGCCAAAGTAGCATGGCTCGTGCACAAGGATGACATGCATGAATCGAAAAATGGTCTAAGCCTCTACTTGGTTTAGGATAGAGATTTTTTAGTCGGGGTTGGGTTAGTCAAGGTTAGCCAAAGTATCAAGTAAGTCTGATTTGGATACTATCTGATTTCATTTGGTAATCTAATTGGCACCCAGATTGGACTAGTTTGATTTTTAATTTTGTATATAAAACAAAATAGCATATAAGGCAAAGCTAAATCCAAACTAAGATTTTTGATCCAGCTAAAAGAAAGTTGAGTTGGTTCAGACCACAGGGTAATAAAATCCGAAAACGGAAATTTATACTAGTGTCATCCAAACCCCCTACTTCCTCAACACAGACTGAATCAACACAAGTGGCACAAACACCAATCCAGATTGCATCACGTATCAAACAGGGGACTACATATTTTACACTTGTCAATTGACTCAACTGATAAATCTGACCATTCTGATAGTTGCATGTCATTGGTTTAATTCTCTACTGCAGCATGCAAAAAAGACAAGATGCTTAAATCAACATCTAAAGACTGGTCTTTATATTTATTGTTCTCTCCTTCATGACTTTAATGTTAAAAAATTACGGAAAAACAATGACCACTGTGAGAAATATAAACCGTTTGAATCGATATAAAGGATAGAATTAAATTTGAGTATAAACTAAACGGCACGATGATAATGGACTGCAAGAAGAAAGTCCATTAATGTGCTATATAGCTGATTGAAATTTATTAATTATATATTGGACCGTTGGCAATGAGGTGGAGCTTGGTCTGAACAATGCTTGACAGAAACAAGGGACGAACAGATAAGGTGGGGCGCAACTATTATTCGTATGAGTTTATTCCCGTTAGCCCGCTTAGTTTTGACAAAATCTTTGAATACCCCCTCTCTTCGGCCTAATTCCAACCGCCCCTTTCCCATTCACTTTTTTGTCAGCGTCCGTGACGGTAAAAAGTGACTTGTTGTTTTGTTTTCATTACAGTTCCTTTGTTGGATATCAACACGACAAACTTTTCTCATATTGTAATTATTAATTTATGTATTATATTATATTAAGATTGTTTAATGTATATGATATTTAAAATAAATCTTCTATTGTAGATATATTAACTATAAATAATGATGTCAAGCTATATATTTATGTCGGTTTCGAGTCGGAAAAGGATGGCATATATTCTCAAAGTTCAATCTCAGGACTAGTCTGGACACAAATTTTCTTAACTGTGTCGAAACTCACAATAAAACAGGAAAAATATTTCTGTAAGTCTATCTAGCCTGCAACCAACCATATTGTTTAATTTAGAACCCATACCATTGTTGATCCGGAAGAGACTTTAATTCGAATTTCGGTAATCCTATGTGCAAAGTGTGTCATCCTATATGCCAACTGTATAAATGTCTTAGAGAGCATAATCTAGATTTTTTTACTAATCCAACCCACAAATGAGGGAGGCTCAAAAGTGTCCAAATATGAAGCCTGACTTAAATTATAAAAATGAGAATTGGAAACAAACTTTGCTCGAATAGTCTGTTTGTATGAACATATGACTGATTTGGAATGTCAAAATTCAGAATATGGAGCTAGGTCTTTTCGTATGAGACGTGAGTTTAAACGTATCATGGACATCTCCATATTTTTATGAATTTTAAATTTTGGACAAAATGATAGTTAGACACCGGATTGATCTATTGCTATTGTTTGGTCACCTGAACTTTTTGCTAACCTCGGTCTATTACCTTTATTTTATTTAACATATCATATGTAATTTTTTAAGTATAAAAAGATAAAATATAATCTATGTTCCATGTTATTAATTACATATAATGTTGTCAAATTTTGGGTAGATATCAGTCTGAGTAAAAAAATGCTGACAAATCATCAGTCAATCAGATGCCAAACAAATATAAATCTGAATTTTCTTCACTCAGTTTGGAACCGCAAACCCATTTCTCAAGTTTGGACACAGTGAGATCTAAAGCAGTTTTAGGTCTGATTGTCAAAATTTCTGCCAGCATTTTCTCACTCGAAGACCAAGATACATACTTTTAATTATCATATACATTAAACAGTTCTAGTATATAATGTATAATTTAATAATATTATAAGAATGTGTTTAATAAATGGCACGTTGACATACAACAAAGGAAGTGAAATGAAAACAAAAATGCAGCCACATTTCACTGTCACGGAAGTGGACGGAAAAGTGAATCATAGGGGCGGCTGGAATTAGACAAAACAGAGGGATTATTCAGGAATCTCGATGAAACTGAGGGCAGTAACAGGAATTAACTCTATTAGTATATTCGTTGAGGTTGTAGTTTCCCAAAAATGTCAAGTCAATTACCAATTCTGCATAGTATCACATACAATACAAATGAACGAGTGCTGGATAGCCGTGTCTCGCATGCTCGCACGTACAAATGCCTCGTATAAGAACGAACGAACGAACACACACACACATATATATATATATATATAGTGAGTCAGGCTAGTGTACACTCGAGTGTACAGATCGCGCCGTACACCCCAATGGTGTTTGCCTATCTAGACCATATTTTTCTAAAATCTAATACATTGATCTTCATTATTACAATAATAATAGGTCACATATAAAATTTGAACTCATTTCGACGAGTGTAAGTCACTCATCCAAGAACAACAAAATCGACGCACAAAACTAATTTGAAATACATGATTTTTGCCTCCTTTAGATGCACGACCTATAAGTGTCCAAATGAGTTAAAATTTATTATATAGTATGTTCTTATGATAATTAAGAAGATCAACGGTTTAGATTTTTCAAAAAATTATTGCATCTTCAAAAATGACTGAGGTGTATATATATATATAATTCAAAAAATTATTTTATGTTATTCAGTCTAATTGGTCTAAACTAGTATGAATTGGTTTTGGATCAAACCACAAAAGGGCCAAAATTTAAAAAAAATTAAAGACCGAAGACCGGATCAAAATTAAGATAGATCCTGAACCAGACTAGAATGAATAGCCGTTTGGTCTACTCCGGCAATTTAGACGGGCAGCTGGATTGTAAATTTGAATTAGATATGGTGCATAATTGCGTGGGTAAGTTCTGAAACCGAAAGTCAAGAGCGTATTAGCTCAACGCCAGCGGATTTGTTGTTCCGCTTTTTGTAAAGTGCAGGTTGCTCCTAGCTGCATATAATGTCATGTGTCAGTAAAATTTTATCTTCACCTTCTGTTTGTAACTGCCCATTCACGTGGATGTGGATGCAGTACGAAGCAGCGTGCTCCGACTCATTTCAGGAACAGCAAAACCGCGCTCTAGCTCAACGGGTGGTCGTATTGTATGTGTGGGGCGGTCACGAATTCGACCCTACACGAGGACGGCACGGGATAAGTAGGGGTAAATGGGAGGGTTGGGTTTTTGGTGGGCTGGAAAAGAATAGGAAAAAGTTTTAAAATCGAAGAATTAAACTGGCGTTTATAGCCCAATCGAAGAATAGGATTACGTCAAACTCAGCCTTTATACTAGCCATAAACACGGACCCTTGCCCTCGTCAGGCCGAATTAATGAGCGCCTCTATGACCATAAGGCATATATGGAATAAGTTTGGGAGAGGAACCGAACAAAAGGGGCCATAAGAGACTTTAACAATTGGATATCATCTATGGGTTTAGATGAGATACCTTTGCCATGAGGTAGGTTCACGTGGGTGGATACTCAGGAGTGTAAGTCAGCACAACAGAGCCATTTGGATAGAGGCTTCACCTCAAATAATTGGCCTCAAGCTAGGAAAACCATCTACATGTTAAAGCATGGAGGAACGTTAATATAGAGAGAGATTAGAGATTAGATGAATTAAATAGGGGGATAAAATAATGAGATTCTTTCATGTACATGTTAAAGAGAGGAGGAGTGCTTATAATAGAAAAATTAGGAAATATACGAGGTTTGGGAAATAGGGGATGATGAGGTCATGTTGAAACCATAAGGTATTTTACTAAAGTCTTTACCTCAGAGGAAACCCCAGATGCAGAAGCATACACTACAATTCTTGAACCTTTGATCCAAGAGAATGATAACACAAGTTTGATATGACTGGTATGGAAAGATGAGATAAAAGCCACCATCATGAATATGGATGGCTTTACCACGACCTTCTATCAATTTGCGTGGGAGATACTGAAAGGCGACCTGATGGAATTGGTCAACCGTTGTCTCAAAGGGAATGAGGTCCATTGGAGTCTAAACCATGTCAAAATGATCTTAATTCCCAAGAGTGAAAATCCAATTTGTCAGGGATCTCAAACCAAAAAGTGTAGGTAATGTCTCGCTTAGGATTGTAGCAAGAGTGATTCTATTGATACTATCTATGCTCACACCTAGACTGGTCTCTCTTGAACAAATGTCATTTATTAAAGGGAGAAACATTAGTGACAATATCATATTAGATCAAGCGATCATTCATGACCTTAATGTTGGGGGGCAAGGAGTGTGTCACATACAAGGTAAATATTTCAAAGCGTTTGATAAAGTCTAATAGAGCTTAATATTAGGTAAAGACTTTTTTTACCTAATATGGATTTCTCCCTATAAATCTTAAGAAGAAAGAGTTGTGTATTTCTTGCACATTACCGAGTTCCCAAGTAGCTTCTTCTACACCACGGTGATACCATAGCACTTTTACCAACAATGTATCTTTCTTCCTCAACTTCTATACTTGTTGGTCCAAAATTAACACTAGACCATTCACATAAGATATATCATCGTCGAGTTGTACTTCAACTGGCTAGAGAGTTTTTTTTGTTAACATTTTACAATATATAGATATTTTACAAAAATACATTCGTAGAAGCATTGACAACAAATTGGGTTGTCAATCCTTTTTGGATGACAAATCTTATGGATCAAAAAACAAAATCATAAGATGTAGAAGATGATTTTATAAGATTAGTACTGGTGATGTGTTGCAGGTGCCATAGAAGAGCGGTCCCATCATCAACAAGTACTCTAGATGTATCAAAAGCAAAAAGGTAAAAAATCATGTGATTTGTCATACAAGTTGCACCATGCTTTTGTACCTTTTGTATAGATGCATCGCCAACTAATTGGCCTACTTTAAAGTTATTTGAAAGAAGATGTGATAGAGGAGAAACTCCAGTGAGGTCAACACATGTGCGTTTTCCATATGTCCAATCAAGTAACAAGATGTCAACAAAATGTTGGGAGTGGATACCATCAGGTTGTTTGGCAAGAAAGGCTACATGAGCCTCTTTTAGGACCTTTAACCCAGCTGGAGAGGCAAGGTCAAAAAGGGTATCATGACATAAGTCATATTGAAATGTATATTCAGATCTTGTGTGGGAATGAACAACATGATCACCGAAGGCATCGAGGTATGTAGTGTTGCAAAGCGGACAACATTCATCGCCTAGGTAATGAATGATAGCTCGATACTCAATAGGTGAACATCGACAAATCAAGACCAAAATGAGAACGACAAGTAGAAAGTCTTGTGCATGGTTGACTTTGAGAGAATCGAGGATAACTAGGTGTCATTGAGAGATGCACCTTCCAGTGCATTTCTAGACAACAACTTTGTAGTAAGTGTCTACCAAAATAGACTGGGACTTTGGAGTGATGGAATGCATATGTCATAAATGGTGCCAAAAAAAGGATGAAAAAGTCTTACAGATGGCGTCATGTGTTGTAACAAAATAGGATTATATAGGCACATATCTATCCTCTCAATGTGTGTGATCTTGAAGTTCCTAAGTGTTGATCTGAGAGGAAACATAAGTGAACTTACTAACATCATGAGAATATTTGATACCCAACCCTTTGAGGTGCATAGGAAGCATGGCCAAGCACCGTTATAGATCACTAGAGCTGGGACCATCTCCAATCATAATATGCGTTAGACATTGACGAAGCCCACAATCAATCCATTGTAGTGTTGGCAGATGTTGTGGGTGTCGTTCAAAGAGAAAATAACAAATTGGGCATCCCAACACATGATCAGAAAAGAAGAAGATCACGTTATGGGTCTTGAAGCAAATCCAAGCAATCCATCGTGGAAAGGATTTAATCCACATGTTCCTTGAGAAGATCCAAGTCAAAACATGGATCTACGGAATCATGACTTCATAAAATCTTCACTCCATGCTTAGGATGAGATATGTTAGGAGGGAACATACTAAACTTTGGGTCTCATATTGGTTAATATGAAGGCCAAAATATTTCCATCTTCTAAATATTGATATGAAGACCAAAGTCAAGGCCTTGTTCTTGGATAATATATAGTGCCTTTGATACTTAGGTAGTGTCACCAATGAGGGTTCCATTTTCAAGATAGAATGCAAGAAGGTCAATGTGGCATTCATCCTTCAGTTACAAAATAAGAGGTTGGAGAGCCAATAAAAAATGAGTGGTCCAAAGGATCACCTTGTTGAATACTAGCTATGGAGAGTAGAGTATCACTCTATCCATGTAGAGAGGAGCTGAGGAGCTATAACACAATTTCAACCCAAAGTGCAGAAACTAAGAAATGAAGGTGGAACTCCTAAACTATGGTGGGTATGTCAACCATATTGAAAGCATTACCAAAGTCAAAAAGGGCCATATTAAGAGTGGTAAAATGTTGTTGGTCATGGACAAGGTGAGTGACAAAGCATAGAAAGGCTTCAACACCTTTAGTAATACCAACACCAAATTGATGATCCTTAAGATAATTGACTGCATCGGGGAATGCACCCTTCATTGCAACCTTGGAAACAAGGCTATGCCAAAAAGATTCAACAGTAATAGGCTGAAAGTTGTTGTCTAGATTAATAAGAGGAGCCAAAGGGGTAGTGGAAAAATAGGGTTCTAGGGAGGCATTACAATCAGCAAGCCAGAGCTTGATCGCATTTGATACCACATTCCAAAGGTCATCTTTAACAATTGTTGCTGCAACAACATAGTGTCAAAAAGGTGTTGTACACAAAGACCGTCACGTGCACAAGTTGTCACTTTCTAGAAGGATAAGATAGCCTATACAACCATAGCATGAGAAGAAACAAAGGGAGGGCCAAAAATATCTAACAAATGATGCACTATAAATGGGGGTGTTGCACTACAAGTTTCCAACGAGTAGCGAGATTAGAGGGGAAAACGTCTCCAGAGGAGAGAACTCAAATGGCAGAAAAATATCGGCCATTCTTGATCTTTGTCTTGGCACGAGAAACTCTGACTTGTAAAAATTCTACATGCACAAAAGGACATTGGTAGGTCAATATCTAGAAAAAGGACTTGTGGTATATTCTTAGATCATGCATTTCATGTTTCCAGGGCCTTAACGATCATAAGTTGTTGGAGTGATGCACACTTTTGTGTTGAGAGTTATTAATAAGACCTGGGAGAAAGTTGGTGGAGAATGCAAATAGGGAGTAACAAAAGATGAACCAAACATCAATGGAGTAAGGACAAGAAGATGCTTGTAATAGGACATTACACATAATGTCATGAACAACATATGACAAAAAAGTTGAATGCTCTTTGTCATGTGGACAATAACACAAAAGACAAAATCTATAACATTTGTGTTGACCTCAATACGGTTCACAGGAGGTGGTGGCGGTTGATGGGCATGTCAAGTAATAGGAGCCGAAAATCCAGGCTTGATGGGGATAGGAAAACCAACAATCATGTCAACAAATCATAACCAGAATGGTTGAGTAAAGTGGTAGTTGCATCAGAGCCATTAAAATCTCAATGAGGGAAAACATTGGACCAAGGTTGGGTGGCAAGACATAAGCCACACATCCATCATTTTTGAGAATAGAGAGAAATGAATAAGCCTTAACAAACATTGGTGTATTCCAACACCTTACGAACATCCTTAACTCAAACTGACAAGGACAAATGTGTGACTTAAGAATGATCGGAAAAATTAGTTGGAGCAAATGGATTTTAACATGATATGCATCTCTTTACTTTCTGATCTGGCTGCATGTGTCGGTCGAAATGACAACAACTATAAATGAACTTGACCGTGTCAAAGATGCTTGATACTATTGTGATTGTTGTTGATGGTGAAAAAAATAGATGAGGAGGAGGCAACAGAGACGAACACCATTAACTATGATTAGAGGAGGAGAGGAGTCAACATCAATCATGAAAGGATATGAGAGAGGACATGGAAGAGAAGATCAATGGAAAGGGAATAGGAGACCAAAGGACCATGGTAGAGGATACCAAAGCACCATGGGAGAGGACACCAGGTCCTAATAGTTTACTCAATTTTTGGATAGCACTTTCTTAGCATAAATACATGAAACACATTGTGCATATCTGACGTTCGAGTGGAATCTCCAACAAACCATGGGTGCTAACTTACCCCACTTTCCAAATCATAGAACTCCTTTCCATAGTGGCGCCTTCATATAGACTTTGTCCTCAACTTTATAATTCCAACAGCCTATGACGATTGTCTGCATATGGCTTTTGTTGATTTGTGATGCCTTCAACTATTTTATGATCATCTTGATCTTTTTCATTATACTAACTCATGGCCCAAATATTTATATTCACCTACTTCTTACCAATATAAGGGTGATCTATAGTGTCTCCTCTACAAAGCCTCGTACAGTGTCATGCCAGACTCCTATGATAGTTATTGTTGTGAGAAGACTCAACTTCCTTGAAATTATATACCACATGACCTCAGCATGTCCTTTAAAGTATGTATTGTCCTATCTGACTAACCATCTATCTATGGGTGAAAGGTTGTATTAAATCTCAATTGTGTCCCCACTGTGGTGTGCAAATGATCCCAAAACCTACTAGTGAATTGCTTCCCTCTATTAGGCACCATGATACTAGCACCCCATGCAACAACACAATCTCATATGTGTAAACATGTGCCAACTTCATAGCTGAAAATGTAGTCTTTATTAGAAAGTAGTGTGCCACCTTGGTCAACCTATCAAATACTACCCATATGAAATCATGTCATTTGGTTGTCATGGAAAAACCAACCACAAAGTCCATGGTTACATGGTCCCACTTCCATTGTGGAATTAAAAAGGGTTGTAGAGTTCCTACTAGTTTTTGATGGTCCACCTTGACTTGTTGACAAATTGAACACTTGAGTACAAACACTGACACATCCATATTCAATCCAGGTGACCAATATAAAACATTGAGGTTTTGAAACATTTTTGTTCTACCTAAATGCATTATGTACATTGAAGTGTGTGCTTCTTCTAGAAATGTATTTCTCTACTCATCCACATCGAGAACCCCCATAATGTTTTGTAACACAAAACCCCTTTCTCTAACTCATAGAACCCATCATTCTTTCTTCTGCCAAGCTCTAACCTAATGTTTTGGATCACTATAACGTTTTGACATGCATCCTTAATCTGATGTATCAATGTGGGCTTAACCTACAGTTAAGCTAATAGTCCCCCAAGGATTGAGTCTTCCATATGTACATTCATCTGCCAAAGGGACACTAACATGCCCCTTCTTCCAAATTCCATGGTGTATAATTGTGCAGTTCCAGATGTAGATGACAGAAATGACCTTCAATTTAATGTATCGACACCATGTTCACCTTTCCTAGGTGGTACTATATTATGCAATCATAGTCCTTTATTATATCAAGTCATCTTCCTTGCCTCATGTTCAAATCCTACTTTGAGAAGAAGTATTGAACGTTCTTGTGATCTATATCACTAGTACATATGTGACCTTTAATTTTAGTTAATTAAGGTCTATAACAGAAATTTTTAGGCGACGTCTAGGTGTACAACATTATAGATAGACAACTATGACATCAGTCTCCTGAGGAAGAGGAAAGTAGTGTGCCCTTGTGACGATTCCAGAAATTGACATCTGGGATAGTATACACCAACATAAAAAGGTTGTCTATTAGAAAAAAATAAGTCTAAAAAGTAGGTCGGTCACGTTAGTTACAATTTGAAAATGATGTGATAAAAAAATTACAATCTTGATTTTGGAATGAAACAAACATCATAGGAAGGTAAAATTAGATTGTTCAAATTGTTCAGAGTCATTGTTTTTTAGGAAACTTATGTTACATTATTTCAACTCAGTTTTTGTTCACGAAAAAGGTGTAGTAGGATGTCTTATTAGTTAAAATGTTTACTGATAAGTTTGTTAAGTATCGTTAATTTTATATTTAAAAATTGACATCACAATATTTCAACATTAGTTTTTCAATAATACTCATCTTTTGATTTATTTTAAATAGCAATTTTGTAGACCAGTTGTTCAAATGTTCAATAGTATGCATATACTATTGTTCTATTGAAGCATGTTCCATCCTACGTTCAACTTATCAATAGACCATTTCAAACTTGTAAAGGCTACAATTACAAATACAGATATATACATCCAGTTCTACATCCACATCTTCAAATTCCCCATTACATATTTTCAAAATGCAGTTGTATTTTGCACACACATTCATAATTCACTTGTATGCATTCACATTCACACTTGAACTTCCTAGTTATAGGGGTGAGAAAAATGATAGTCCATACTGCAAAATCAGACCGGACCAGTCAGTTTGGTCTGGTCCAGTCCATTTTGCTAAGTTTGGTCTTCGGTCCGGTCCGACTCGGCCCAAAAACGATCCGTCCGTGGATCGGACTGCAAATCGACTTTTATATAAAATACATTTATATTTTTGGTATATTATGTAACAAGTACAAATAAATTACACATATAAGCACTAGTAGCATAAATGTTTGCTATTCATATTATATAATTGTTAGAAGTAACTAACATTATCTATTTTTTACAATTTCATAAGTTGTGAAAAATATAAGAAGATTAATTATGGTCCAAACGGTTCGGTCCTACCTCAAAATCGTCCAATATCGGTTTGATCCTACATTGAAATGGTCTGATTTATAGTTCATAAAGTTTTACAAAGTCAATCCTCGGTCCGGTCCGGTTCTGGACCGATGCTCAACCTACCTGGTTAGATAAAAATTATATTCAAGTTACTTGCATTCATTATAATTTAAATTCAAATACAAAGTTTTGGATACTTATGATCCCTCACATATATAAATATACTAACAATAAAATTCAAAGTTTCATACATAATTATCAATTCGTACTAAATTCAAAATCAACTTCTTTAAAGGAGTACTTTGTATATAATTTTCATACATCATCTAGAGTGTCTCATGCATAAGGCAGTTGGATATTAAGTATGTACAAAAAGAATGATATAATCATACAATAACATTTCTTAAAGTATGATTATAATTCTCCTTAGATTATACACTTTTGATCAAAGTCTATATTATGTGTTATATATTCTAGATGTCTTGCAACACTATTTTAACAATGATATCTGTATACACCATCACATAGTATCCACATGCCCAACCATTATCTAGTGTAGGGCACTACGAAATCACAATTATGTGAGACGTTAATAAATATAATAAGCATAGTTGACATTATAGTTGGAGTCATAAAGCTATCGTATCACTCTTCCAAAAAATGTTTTATTTGTCTATCTATAACTCCTCCATCCTCAAAGAATTCTTTATCCTCCTATAAGTTAAAGTAATATATGTTGCATGATAACTAGTTATATAATGATGTAGACATTATTAAAATACATTGACAAATAAAGATTCAAGGTTACCCTACAATTGGGAATTATGGTTGGTGTCCCCTAACTACCAATTTTCCACCCCTTGGATCAAGATAATATAGAATCAACATGCTTGAGACAATCACCAACAATTCCTAATGTCAATTATTTTACAAAGAATAAGGAAACCAAATAAAATAAAATTCTTTTTTTTGGGTAAAGGTAATTAATAACTTAAAATTACAAGCAAAGAAATGGAAACTTACCTAACATTAAAAAGAGCCAAAATCACATCATTTCCCGTAGTAGAAAAATACATAAATTTAGTAGAAAAATAATAGAATATAGTTGTTTGGTCTCTATCTAAACTATTAATTCGTGATGGAATTAGGAATTCTGCATTGACTAATTCAAAAATTGTAGTCTCGACATATTAGTAGTTGTAAGAACACATGTAATAGTTTAATATATAGAAAAAAAATTCAATATATACATTCACATAGAATGAGGTATTTATCCATTAGATCTCATCATATCAAACTTCTATTACAGAGGTATCGAGATATTCTTACTCAGATACCTCCTTAGTATCTTGAATGAATATATTAGTGTCATGATCTTGTCTATGACATCCTCTAACATATGACTCAACATATTTGACTCTTTTTGATCATTCTCTAACCATCGACATAAGCCCTGACAATGAGGACTTTGCAAGTGAAATAGTTCCTACGAATTAGACTAGATGTAGGCAACTTTAGAGGTGGAACCATAGGGGGCTTCTTAGGTGTTGGGATTTGTTAATATTCTTGTTTCAATCAGAAACATACATATATACATAAAAAATACTAACAAATACAAATGCAATATACATTTGTCATACCTTACAATAGATAATGCAATTTTGGGCCACCCAATAACAAAGTCTTCTGCTTCTCCTAATGTATTGTATTATTCTTGATCTATCAGTAGTGATGTGTCTTTCATTAGTAGATAGATGAATTGGAGACACACACAAACCATATAATAAATCATTGCAGTATAATGTAATGTGTCCCTTCACCGCATAGAAACACCTCCTATCAGCCACAATATTGAATATAGGTCCACAAATTGCAAGATGACATTTTATAATCACCTAAATTTGTATAATATCATATATACCAGTAACACAACATATATATTGAATTGGAAAACTATTATATCAAAAAGAATCTTACATTATCAGACGGGACTGGAAGGTCTATTAGAGTATTCCCAATATATGTACCTTTTCATAAGAGTGGCATACAATAGTCTGAGTAGGTGATTGAGATTACGATGGCTGAAAAGCTCTAATTGGTTCTTGTATTCTTTGTTGTATTAGCTCATCTATCTCTTACTACGACATACTACTACTCTTGGCATATATGCATGGTCTTTCTGATGAGCCAAAATATGTTTTTAGCCTGACATCAAACTTTACACCCCTAACACGACCATGAAGCTCTTGAGTACCGACAACACTGTCAATTCATCCATTCATCCCTTAGTGACGAACTTGCCTTCTTTTCTTTTCCATGGATCTCCTTCTAATCATCATGAATGGAAACAATCACTAAAACCTAACTATCATAATGAAAATAAACATGCATTATGAGATTTTAACTCTACTAATTTAGGACCATATTGATGGTTGTGGGGTTGGGAATTACTCATGAGCTATTTGTTATAGCATTTGTCCACTCGTCATGTCAAAGTAGTGGATGTGGACTTGGAGCTACACTTGATTCTTCCTCAGATGATTGCACTTATTCCATGTTTTAGAGCAAAAGACATAACAATCGGGACCCAACTGATGGTCGTGCACATTCTTTACATGCCTTTCTTTTTTCTCCTCATGTGTTGTCTAGTTAATACATAAAATATGTTAATTACTTAATACCTTGAACTCATTCAAATAATCATAAGTGTATATTAGATTACTTAATACCTCAAACTCATTAGATTTTTTTGACAACACTACTCCTACACATCCGCATCACGATACCCATATTTCTCAGTGGTAGGCTTATTTCTCTTTTCATTACTAATGTATTCTAAAACAAGATTAGTTTTAAAATTCCTCCAAATCTTCCCACAACAATGTAGCACATTTTTGCGATGAGATTTTTTTATCAAGGTGAAAAATTCTTTGCAAAAGTAGTTATAGTATATATAGAAATGAGAAACAAAAGAATCAGAAGAAATTAAGAAACTTAGTACAAATACATATAACTCACAACTATGTCCTTCCAGATGAGGTATTTTAGGGCAACATCAACTTTATGCCAAGAATATATGACTATTGACACTTTGCTTTAAGATGTAACCCCACAATAGTGCTTGAAAGAACTACAATTCTCCCCTATTAGATTTTATGTGTCATCAAAAGCAATGGACAACTTCTCATATTTGACCCTAAGCATTTCTAACATGTGCATCAATGTGACACCTCTACTATATGAGACAACATACTCTGAATCAAACTCAACATTTGCCTCCTCAACATCCTCTTGCTCAACCTCCTCATAGTGATCAACCTATGCTCAACATACTCACAATGCTCAACATCTTTGTGGTCAAAAGACATGCTATAACAATCTACAAAACAACATACAAGTAGTAGGTGTTAGAATCAAGCATATCTAGAATCTAAAACATATATAAATTATAGATAAACATTCACAATATTTAGAATCTAACAAAATGTATTGTTTGCAGTACAAAAGACTGCCCTAAGTAATGTTTGGATTTCTCATCAACTACTATTCCTTTTGTATGATCTTGACACATATAGTGTTGATCATTGTTAGATTCAAGATTTACACTTGGATAACCAACCGAGAATGGACTGGAGTCACCATACTTGTTGTAATACTCTTCTTCATTTGTAGGATATACAATCACCTATCTTTTTTGGGAAGAATAGAAAACCATTTTTCATTTGGAAGGATCATTGATATAGAATACTTGCCTCTCCTATGATGCCATGATGAATGGATCCTCATTCTTGTCAGTCTTTTCAAAATTCAATAATGTGAAATCCAACTCATCCAATCAAACTCCATTGTTGGTATCAATCCTAGAGTCATCTTCTTAGTATTTTTGTAGTGCAAATGATAGTCAAACACACAAATAGAAATTTCATATAATGGAATCATAGAAGATATTTAGAAACTTTACTATATTAACTTTGATTTCATACATATAGATATAATTTTCCTAATAAAAATAAAGGGTTTAAGTTGGATGATTTGGGGTCACACTAGTAATTTTTAAAATCTTGGTGAGAAAGTAGAACCATTTATCCTAGCCCGTAAGTCCAACAAGTGTTTTATATTGAATCTTGCAAACAAAATTTGTTTATATTGCTATTTAATGTACATGACTGTCAATAGCATACCCCAAGGATAAAGACAAATACTATAAATTTGAGGATTTTATTTCTTTCCTACATGTTACTAGGTGTGTGTGTTTAAGTAAATAATGTAGAAGTGTATGTGAAAATGAAGCATGAAGAAGGAACACACATTGATTACATGTGGAAACATTAATAATAATTCATTCAAGTGGATAGTTACCTTGTTGCATTCAATATATATTTCATAGTTTAGCACGCTTTTACTATTTTTTTTATATTTACAACAACAAGATGATAAATTATGTAGATTGTGGGATTGTGGATGGCTCACAAATTGGAGAGTGGGAGGAAGGTCACATGGATCATGATCACAAAGATAACAAAACTAATGGTTCTAGAATTAATGTCCCTACTCTCATCCTTGATATTCAAAATGACATGGGAAACAATTGGTAAATGGAAGAAATACGAGATTTTGATGATAGAATGATACCAGTAGGGATAGTTTCACTGTGTTTATGCTTTATGTGGGTATAAATACTCATGTACCAATGTGCCAATTGATAATTCAACATGATAAAATGTGAAGAAAGACTAAGAGGACCCACTCTAGGTTTATATATGTGTTAGTGTATGCAAAAAACTAATTAAATGAAATTGATTATTTGAATAACCCAACAATTTTTTTTCATAGATGCAAACAATGTCAAACTAAGATAAAAAATTAAATAAGAAAATCATCATACAAATAATGGGCACCACAAGGTGATTTTTAAAACAAAAACAACCAATGATAACATTGGTCCTCCCAATTCATCAAAGAAAGATAAAAAACCACCTAATTTATGCACATTCATTAAACTAAGTTGTGATTTCAAGGCACAAATCTTGGATGAAGTTTGTGGTAAGCTCATTATTTTGTTCTGTAGGTTTTGTTTTCCCATTGTAATCAACACTAACTCTCCTACTTAAATCCTTGGGTTATAATTGATACCCACAATAAGAAGTGAGATAAAAGTTTGCATGATAGCTATAATAGACTAAATCTCAGGGTCCTTTATGCAATTTACCCACTTTTGAGCTTTGATTTTCTTTCTAGTCCTTTTGGACCTTTTTCATAAATTTCCCATCCTTTTGATCCTTCTTTGGCCTCAATATTGAAATTGATCCTTTCTTGAGGGTGTAACTCACAATCTACCCACATTTATGATTATGTAGGGGTTTTTGCACGAATAACCCACCTAATGTGATATTTGAGGACTAATTATTCAATATGTCCTTTTATGAGAGATAATTAGTGGATAATGTTAATTTGGAACTTTTATATCTTTTTGGATAAAGATATGAGTAATAATGTGTATTTGAGTTAATGTATGAGAGTAATTAACCTTTCTCTTCCTCTCTCATCAAAAAGGATATTAATGCATAAAAAGATGGTATTATGATAAGTTATGACTCTTAATGTTGATATGTCTCCAGTTTCACTCACTTATGTCATTAAGAGACTCTCTATATAATAACCATTTATTTTATACATTAAAATATGCATTAGTAGTCAATATAGCATTTAAGGGCCAAATTATGTGTAAAATGAGAAACTAATGACATAGAATTGTTCTAGGAGTCATAATTAAACCATGGTCCAAATTTAGTGGGTTTTGGACTTTATTTGACCCTCCAAATGAATTTTACAAGTTCACATATAGTGTAACTATATGATATCAATAAAGTTGTATTTATTCCATTAATTTCATGCGTCACGCACCCGGACCCCCATTGGATCTCGATCCAATGGATCAGGTGTCATCTTCAACCTCCAGCTCACCAACCAAGATAATGCCTAGGCTCCTCCACCTCGCTCTCCCTCTCCTCTTCACCATTTTGTTAGATTTAAGTCGTGTTGGCTTCGTCTCCTCGAGCCGCTCAGTTTGAGCCATGTCTTGTCAGCTCACGTGCACTGTGGCTGAAACACCCAAAGGTGTCAACCATGTCTTCTCACCCCCACCATCATCCTGGTGCTTTGCGGTTCCTCACCTATAAATACCACCTATCACACCTCCGTCGGCCCCCGTGCGAACCTCCTCTAGTGTCAATTTGTCCTGAGTACCCCCCATTTTATTCCGCGACACCGACCTTTCCCCAGCATTTGCGGCACTTTTCCCAGCTGCTCAGTGATAGAAGCACTCCAATAGATCACACTAGTGAGTTCGTCTTCTCTTGGGCTTTGTTTCGAGTACTTGTGTGTGTGCTTTGGTTCAGAAATGAGGAAACACCCAAAACGGACGAGCTTCTCCTTCGTGGCTATGGCACACGAGAGGAAGAAGATGACTCATAGTGATTTTTCAATTTTGCCCTCCCACATATATCATTTCTTGTTTAAACGTCGATGACCTTCTGGTCATTTTGCTCTCTCTCTCGCTAGCATTTAGCCTACGTGGCTTTTTCTTGCAATCTGATTGGTCCAGTTTCTTTAATTCATAGTAAATTGGTCCTTGCTAAGAAAAATGCAAATAAATAGTCGTTGGAAAGGATTTTTAATGTAGAATATGATTTTGTGGTTTTTGAGTCCCGATTCCCAATGCTTTTTCGAAGTTTTTCTTGAATTACATTTTGAGTATGCTAAATGTTCTAAAATTAATAATTAATTCATTGTAACTCCAAATTGGGAAATTAAGTATGTTTTCTTAATCAGTGAAACATAAGTGAGCTTTTGGTCCTATTTTTGAGTCCAAAATCAGTGGTTTGCAAACAAGGTCTAAAATGGGTATTTCCTTTATACTTTATGCTTTATGCATACTAATATATGTGTAATATTTGCAACTAGGGTTAATGGATGTTGATACAATCTAATTGGTGATAATGATGGTTATGTGAATCTTCAATAAGGTATGTGAAACCTATTTATATATGTGCACGCTAATTTGTGTAAGAATGTGCAATTAACCTAACCTCTAGTTGGACTTTTATCTAACCCTACATTCATAATGTGCCAACCTTGGAATATCTCTATCTTCTTTTATTTGGCTCTTTATTTACTTGAATCTTCTATTTCCATTGTTGCTCATTTATTTGGTTATTTGAATAATGCTATGGCCAATGTTGGCCCATTTATTTACTTGATCTATTTCATGGGTTTTATTCCCCAATGATATTATGCAAATGTTATTTATATTTTCACTACTGCCAAGTGGACCATTAAGCATGATGTATTTTTGGCCAAATGACAATGTAGTGGTACATCTGTACAACCACCCATAGAGGGTATGTGTAAATTTTCCCTAGGGGAATGTGACCACTCTCCCCTGAAGGATGTGATAATTCCCTTGGTATTATATATATTTGAGGTTTGGGATGTGTAAATTCCCCTCTCCTCTTGGTGAGGGTCCGGTAGCTAGGTGCCCTCACCCTGCATTGGTATGATTTTGTGTCATAATATCATTCATGCTATGTGATTATTATTGTTGATTAAACTATGGAAGTTCTCTATTACTTATTTTATTATATGTCTAATGCTCTTGAAGCCCCTTAATATTGTGAATCATTTTATTATGCAATGTTGTATCTTTTTATGTATCCTTATTCCTATTGATTAACACATACTTTTATCTCTCTCTTGTTGGGTGATCCCAACCACCCAGATATAGGATCAAAGTGCACATTCGAAGCATACTAAACTAGCCTTAGGCTAGGACTATGTAACGACCCCTCCTCCTGATAACCCCCAATTAAGGGAGACCAAGAGGTCAGATTCGTTATCCCAATAAATCGAATCAAAGGTTCAAAAATTAATCAATAATAATTATTAAATTCTACCAACTAAACTAAAATCTGGTATAAAATAAAACTTTTCATACCTTTTAAAAACTTTGGAAATCTACTTCTATCCACAGCTTGAATCTATTTTATCTAATCCTCCTTGCACTTTCTTTCTTATTTCACAATGTGTCACATTACTATTTGTTCTTTTCAGAGTTACACCTAAAACACCGACAAACAAAACATCAATCAACATATAGGAATATGCCAGTATGTGGGGACAAACAAAACTTCACAAATATGGCTAACAATCTAAATATTACAATCAAGTAAATTAACAAGCCAATTTACACTTTCAATGTGACATTCTGATAACACCAAATTTTGTGATGTTTTAGACTGTTTTTCTATTATCAAAACTACCCTTTTAAATTGTTTTCCTCTCTTTTATATGTACTTTTGCAATAATCAGCCAAACAACACTCTTAATTCAATATTTCCATCTTTTACAGTATTTTCCTCCTATTTTGACCCATTTATCGTCAATAAGGCCGTCCCGACCCACAAATAAGTTCAACCTGCATCAGCCTTCCTGACGACCAATACGATCACTGCCCGACAGGGTGGCACAACACAACGACACGCGACACGGGGATGCCGCGCAAGAAGAAACTGACGGATGACACGTATTTTACCCGACAGGGAGCCGAGCTCACCACGACAACCCAAACTTGTCGCGCGACACATGCCACCCACCGGCAGGCGCCGCCCGTCACGTGACCGACAACTGACATCCATGTGCTGGGCGATAGGTGTATCGGCCATCCATCGACCCCGCGAATAAGGAGGACACGTGGCACTTCGAGCACCATAAATTCCCCCAACCACTGCCTATAAATAGCAGCTACAGGAAGCTGAAAAGACAGGTCGGAACAGGGGAACCGGTCGGAACCCTGAGAAAATCTTCGGAGGAAGCTACGAGAGCAGAAGTATCACGCCTGAGTGTTCGTGCTGGGAAACTCTAGGTGAGCTCTTCCCCATCCCGAGAGGGAGGGGATAGTTCACTTAGGATCGTCCCAGGAGACACTACAGGCCAATATCGGCCAACGTGGATGAGCGACACAAGTGCCTGACATAGATGCGTCACTACTAGCCCGACACGATATCGAACCCAATACGCTTCGCCCATCATGGCGTGCTGCCCGACTTGAGCGTATCGGCCAAGGTCCTTGAATGATACAATCGGCCGTCATGGTGTGCCGCCCGACACTGTTGTATCGGGCTAGGCTCCTGACCGGTATCGGGCTGGAGAGCCGCTGTAGTCTGTCATCCTTCTACATCAAGAAGGTGAACTTTATCTTTATTTCTGTTATTTATTTCTTTACTTATGCACTGTAATTAAGACCCTTAATGTTTTTGGAAATGGAAAATCATAATTACTTGCTGCTTTATGTTTGGTGCAATTGTTGGATGACTGCTATGTTTAATATCTGAACTCTAGCTTGCTTGTTGGATCGCGTTTCGCTTAGCTACCGAATCGTATTTTCCCGTCGCAACAACTTCGAGAGATGTGTTGTGGCTCTAGTATTTGGGCTGATTATGGAGTACAAGAGTGCCCAGAATCGGAGTTTCTTCAATAACATTTCACTCTAACTTAAAGTCCAGCAACCTCGAGAGGGGTGTTGATGCTTGGTTAGAGGTATCCGCTCAGAGAGGAGGGGTATAAGATGTTCCTGCTGCTTGTTTTACCAAAGTTTATCCTTCACACCTTGCTTTAAGCTATAGTTTTATCTTTCTGTTTCTGTTGCATGAAAACCCCTAAAAACTGTTAAATGACTAAAACCTTAAATCCTTCTTGTAACTCCAGTTGGAGATAGTTTTCTTTGTTTTGTTTGTGACATCTTGCTGTTTCCCCTTGGGGAATTTACTATCTCTTTGTACCTGCCGGAGTGTAGCGTGTCGACTTAGAGTTCTCAACACTACCACCCTCGTCCCTGTGTTCGACCCTGTAAGCAAAGTTGTGGGGGCCTAGAAGAGTTCGAGTTATAAATGTAAAAGCTCGACTAACTTCAAATCCGCCTCCATTTTTGGACGCGCGATTTAGGCCGGTCAACTTTTTGGCGCCGTTGCCGGGGACGAGGCAAAACATCACTGTTGACGAATCCAAATCCACTAACTATACTCCCGTGCCTCAAGCTTAGAAATGAGCTTGACAACACTCTTTTCTATTATTATTATTATTATTATTATAATTATTATTACTCTTTGCATAAAATTAATAATTCTATTTTCTGACTTGATTTTTCGTGCCATTTCAGGAACTCTGAAGTGCGGTGATCTATTCCGCCAAACACCAACACCAATATGCCTCCTCGCGTCGAACCCCAACTTTCTGGAGGCGAACACCAAGGGAGGAGGCCTGACTCGCCGCCACCCGAAGGCGACGACCGGTACGATGGTAACGCTGAAGATCCAGAATTGGGAGAGCACGAGGAGGGACATCGCCGCGATAGACGTCATTGCCACCGGAGGCACAAAAGAAATCATGGTAGTCAGGAATGACGGCATGACGCCAACGACATAAACGACTCGGAGGAAGAAGAGAAAATGCTGAGGGAGTTGGCATCCACGAAGGCCAACAACTCTCGATACCCGTCATTGTCCCACATTTCAACGTGACAAATTTTGAGCTCAAGTCGTCCGTTATCTCAATGATCCAGAACAGGAGCTTTAGGGGGAGTTCAAATAACGACAACCCCTACCACCATCTGGATGCATTCAAAAATATATGTGATACAATCAAGATGCGGGGGGTTCCCCAAGAGGTGATTTACTGTAAGGGCTTCATTTTCTCCCTGGAGGACAAAGCCCTATCCTGGTATCTTGGGTTACCCCACCAATATCTAAATGGATGGGGAGATTTGGCTGACGCGTTCATTAACAAGTTCTACCCCACTGAAAGAACTGTCAGAAACAGGCAGAAACTGACCTCTTTTATGCAAAAGCCGAATGAAAGCCTCCATGACGCCTGGGAGCGATTCCAAGAATACCAGACGGATTGCCCCCATCATAATTATAAGAAGGGCTTCCTCGTCACCACCTTTTATAATGGCCTGACTCCCGATGAAAGGGTGTCACTAAATGCGGCCGCAGGCAATGACTTCCTCGGAAAGAAACCAAGCAAGTCCGAAAGGATCATCAAGAATATGGCCGAGCTGATGGCCGGTGCTGATTTTGATCGATCTGACAGAGGACAGGTAAAGAAGGTCGGTGAAGGGTCCGCTCTTGATTCCAAGGCACCGGAGTCCATCACCTCACAGATACAGAGAATCGCCACTGATGTTAAGCAACTACGAGAAGCTGGCGGGAAAGGCAAGAAGCCCGTTGAGAAGGTGATGAAATGTGTTACGTGCGGAGAAGGAGGACATGTGGTAGACAACTACGTCTACACCCGACCAGACGCGTACAGTGATTCTGACACGGAAGATGAAAGGACTGAAAATGTCTCTTTCATGAACTACAAAAGGGCAGATCACCCCGACTTTAACTACAGCAACAAAGATGTAGCTGAAAACTCTCATCAGCTGCATATCTCGTCCAAGCCGACACAAGTTTTTGAGAAGAGAGGGGGGCCTGGTCAGTACGCCAAGAACAACCAGTTCCAGTCAGTGAAAGGAAACTCCCAAATGCAAGGAAAGTATCAAGGGTCGAACTGAGAACAAGACAAGGGCACGTGCGAAGAAGACGTGATTGGCCAATTATTTGATTTCGTTAAGAAGCAGGATACAATCAATAATCAACTGGCGCAAAGTGCGCTATCAAATTCCGGTGTTTTGAACTCATTGCAGGTACAACTAGCAGACATGCAGACGCATCAATGCCAGATTGACTAGCAGCTAGCTCAACTGGACGAAATCGTGAAGAACCCATCGGGAAAGATTCTGTTGAATACCGAAACGGTGAAGAGAACAGGACAATGACCGCACAGGGAGAGAATGAAGATGTAGAAAGAAGCCAAAGACGAAGATGAAGCACTTCTCGGGAGGCATCCCGAGCTACCTTTTTAAATTCATAGATTAGGACGCTTTTACTTTTCTGCATGAAAAACACCACAAACATTATAGACTGTAATAAGAACCGAGTCAGTGCGTGCGCTACATGCGCTGCCTCTTTTGTTTTATGGGTCACCGCCTTAGTTTTATTGACCGAGATGGGTAATACCATCTGAGGCTAGGATCTTAGTCCTAGGCCAATGATGTTTTACTCATCAGCCGCTTTTAAACCACTATGTTTTCAAGTTTTATCGGGCAGTAGCTCAACCAACGCTTTAAACGCACCCACATCGGGCAGTGGAATCTCGGGGATCGCAAGGGTCGTTTCGGTTAGCATGCCTGGGCGGCGTGCACTCGTATCGAGCAGTTGGAACGAGTTACCCCAATGGCCGACGCGTACTCCGGATTTACCAAGTTTCACCCCCAGTTGAGATTGCTATATGAAGGGCTGAGTTTCTACCATATCAGGCTACTTGCCTTACTGTTTTTACTCTCCCGTGTCGTGCTAAGACCTTGTGCATTTGCTCCCGTCTCGTGCAAGGCCTCCCTACTCCCGTATCGTGTGGAAGTTGAGAACACAGCAAGGTATAGCCCATCAGACCGTGTCGCCCGACATGATTTTTCCTTTTAAACGAGTAACTTATCGGTCTTGCAGTTCCTAAGCTGAGCAACCTTGTATCGCCCGACACGAAGGTCACGCAACATACCTTTTATTCACGATAGCTGTGTCACCCATCTCTGCACCGCCTCGCCTATTTTGTTGTCGGGCGACAGGCCAGACACGTATTTATCACCTTATCGCCTTGTTCTTACCGCGTGCATTATTTTCCGACGTGCCAAGCGATGCCCATATCTCGTGTCAGGCTCGAGCTGAAAACCTCATATCGCCCGATACGGGGTGTGGATCATTTCTGTATCAAGACATACCTTATCAAGCATTCAGTTTAACTTCTTCAAAACATTGACATATCTAATTGACCAAGGATTTTGTTTGTTAATGAACAGAATGGCCCGCATCAAGCAAACTGTTGTCCGTGTCGATGAACAAGGTAGGAGGATCTACCCCGAGACAGCAGCTGAAGCACCCACTGTCGGGCAGAAACGCCCGAATACAGAAGCAGTTGGGGCGTCGACAGCAGAGAAGAGGACTAGTGTTGGAGAAGCGGCGGCTCCAACTCCAACTCCAACACCAAAAGCAGCGGCAGAACCTCTGGAATACTCTCCTGGGAGGTTCGTGCCAAGAGACGACGAGCACGCTCACCGTTATGATGAGATGGCAACCAAGGTGTACAGGCTGAGCAGGTTCTGCCATGAAGCTTCATTTGCTGAGCTGGGAATCCTTGAGAGGCGGAAAGGCGTCCTCGCTGCGGTAGGGCTGAGAAAGATCTGCTTTAGCCGATCTTCCTCTTATACTGGACTCACGAAGGAGTTCATGTCTTCTCTCCGCCGGGTGAAGAATTCTACTGCAGAAAGAAAGGAATACGGCAGAGCAGATAGACTCCAGGCTCACCTTTACAACTCAGAGCACACCATCTCCGAGAAGCTGCTGAATAAGATCTTCTCTTCCAGTGAGGAGGAGAAGAATCTAATGGATAACGGTGAGAGAATCACCAAGGGAGATGGGTTCAATCCCGTGGAGCTCTGGAACAATCTAACCGGCGAATCATCATTCAAGATGGGAAGAAAGGTGGTAGCAGTGCACTCCTATTTTTGGAGAATAGTTCACAAATTGGTGGCGTGCTTACTGTTCAGCAAGAATGAGTCCAACGACATCTACACATAAGAACTCCATGTCATGTGGCATATGATGGAGGGTCGAGTGATCAACCTCAGGCGGTTCTTGCTGAATAGACTGCACCTGATGAAAGACGCCACCAAGTAATATTGTATGGATGGCATCGTCAATTTGATTGCGGCAGGGCTCGGGTACCCTAAGGAGCCGCATAGCCTTTCAAGGACGCAAGGTGATGAGCTGATCGACACCAAGTACCTGATGAGGACTAGCATCGTAAAAAAGGAGGAAAGGGACTACTTCTACAAATTTTCAAGAATGAACATACTACTCCCGCTCCCTCGCTGCGCCACCTACGACGCAAAAAAGCTGGTCTTCACTACCGCAGAGATTGAAACTTTGGCGGTAGACGCAACCTATGTCGCCACAACCAGAATTTAGGAAAGGGAAGCCATGAGAGGAGAGTCGATTCCTCTTGACCCAAGGCGGGGAAAAGCTTTGACAACCCGCGTCGAATGAACCACCATTCTAGAGCTCCCAACGACAACTGCTAATAGAGCTGTTGTCGCTCCTACTATACCAACCACTACCACAACAACAACTGTGGTGGCTGAAAAAGACCTGGTGATCGTTGACGTCACCGAGACAGAAACTACGGGAGCTTCCACAGCCCCCGAAATTCCTGTATTGCCTGAAGAGGCAGAGGAAGGGCCGCAGACGGACGCCAATAATGAGGTGTTCACTGCGATCCTTCAGATGGAGCTCGAGGGTGTACGGTTGACACCGACATCACCGCCAGAGTCTCCTTTTGCGGTTGGAGAGTTCACCAACAGTGTAGAGGTGGAGCAATGCCCACCCACACTACGGCCATCTCCACCTCAATGAGAGGGCAAGGCAGTAGCAGCTGAAAGACCGCCGTCGCCTCGCCCGGAGGCATCTACGTCGCAAACGATTCAAATAGACTCTACCTGGCCTGGTGGATCATCACGTGAGCAGGGTGTCGCGATGACGGGAGGGAGACCCGCGGGAACCCCTCTGTCCCTTGAGAAGATGCTCGAGCACGAGTTCGACTACTTGTGGGAGGTAACGGATAACAACTCAGCTACCTGTATTTCCTTAACCCACAAGTTTGCATCTTTCCAAGACAGGCTGAATAGCCAAGAACGAGAGCTGCTGGCTCTAGCTAGCCTTCCTGGCGGACTAGAGGCCTTAACGATGTCACTTCAACAAGTTCTCCAACACCTCGACAAGATCGAGGAGATGCTAGATAGGAGGGATGACCATCCACACCGAAGGCAGCCGAGAAGGTCGCCGTCACCCCCTAGCCGTGGCTCTCCTCCTTCTTCGTCAACTTCCCCCTCAGGAACTACGTCCTCCTCCTCCTCCAGCGGGCGATCCTCAACGCCCGAGGAGAGGATGCAACAAAGGTCAGCCAAAGGAGCTCCTGCAGGATAGGAGAGCTCCCTAGGCTTGGAAGAAGAAAACCCCTCCGTCCCCCTAGATGAAGTCGAAGATGATAATGAAGATATCAGCATCGGGGGAGACTCTTCTGATGAATCTGAGGGAGAGAAGGGGGATGTCTACGCAGTTAATAAAAGACACCTTCCCCGAGGAAGACGCTCGATGGAAGATAGATTCCGTGAGCCATCCGAGATACCCTCCTTTGAGATGGCCGACTTTGACAGAAGAGCCATCGAATACCTGACGATCAGAGACCAGAAGCTACTGAACAAGGTCTTAAGATCGCAGGAAGATGAAGAAGACGTCGTCAGAGCGATGGGTACCTCTTCATACGACGGGGAGTTCTTCGAAGTATGTTCCGCACGCCGGCTGTTGTCGAAAAAAGATTGTTTAGGGTCCTGGAAATGCGATAATAGAGGATATCGACACCAGGACAGGTCAGAAGATGATATACAACACCACCCCGACCCTGGTGAGAAGACTGATGAAAGGAGATACAGACTCCAATGCGGTGGCCGACATGCTGCATTACATCGAAGAGCACAGACCAAACTTTGTGTTGGCCCCGTATAAGCACCAGAACGTGTGGTTTCTCTGCATGACACACCTCAAAAACCACGACGTCCAGCTTCTGTGCTGCAACACTGATGAGGTGCCGTGCCCAGGGGGTGTTTTCTGCCGCCCGAAGGACAAGAAACTGAGACTCCTGCTTCTGCGTCTCCTCCAAGCTATCAAATGTGGAAGCCAACGTCACAAAGGCATTTGGAACTTCTTTACTCTCCGAGACCTCCCCATCCAGGCAGAAGAGGGGAGTGGAAACAGCGCTTTCGCCATCTTGGGTGCCATTGAGGTGCTCAATACATTTGGAAATCTGGGAGCCCTTAAGGGCACATCCTTCTATCACCGCAGGGGCATTTACGCCATGTTGCTGATCAAGGAAAAGTGCTATTTCCGAGACGCAGGGGTACCTGAGAAGCTGCTGGATAGCAACCCTAAAAACGAGACTTCACAATCCAGCATCTCTCCGGAGAAAGAGGCGGAGACGACAACTGACACCTACGGGGCAGGAAAGCAGTTAGAGATCCTGCGGAAAGTGCATGGATTTGAAGACCCTGCTTCTCCTGAAACTACAGAAGGGCTAATCAGAAATTTTGACCGCTTCTCGTGTGCTACACTCACACAGGAAAAGGTCAACGACATCCTTCTGAAGTTAGCAGACTCTACCCTGAGGGATGTCACATATGAGGCAGGGGATGTTGTAGTTCCAGTCGATGATTTGAGGGTCATGGTAAAGGAAGGAGGATGCTTGGCCATATCTGTGGCAGCAACTTACATCCAAACTATACAGCCAAGGCTCGAACACGCATACATAGCTCATCCTATGTTGTTCAACGACATTTGCCTCGCCGACGAAACAGGAGCAAAGCAAGTTTTTATGGCAGAATTGGAGAGCAGGGTCCCACACACTATTTTTCTGCCAATCCTACATTATAACCATTGGACTCTCCTGACAATGTACACTCGGCAACGAGCATGTATTTTCTACAACAGCTCGGACAACAACAAAAACCATCTAGTGTCATGTACATTAGAACCGTTGTCACCCGTCGAACGCTTAGTTCGAAAATACTACGACGAGGTGTCAAAGATGATCCAACCATTCCTCAACATGCAAGCAAGCAAATGGCACGAACTTCAGTTCTGCCACTGCAGTCCGCAACAAATTCCTCAATCCAACGACTGTGGCATCTTCGTCCTGGAGTGGATAGCAAGTGAAACAACACATGACCAACTCCACCACATCGATTATCACAGCAAAAGAGGAGAATATGTGAGGGAGCTTCTATCTGACGCAGGCGCGCTCAACAACTAACCTCCCTGGAGTAACATTGCCTCACCTTATCTACCTCACAACTCTGGAACAGAGTGTGATGTCAGTTTGAGGGGGTACCATGTACCAGTGAGGGAGGTACAAAATTTTGAAAATTTTCTAATTATTCTGACTTAAATTCTTCATTCTTTTGTCTCCTTTGTCTCAAATTCTTTATATTTTTGTTCTTTGTGTACATATATATATGCTCATACCCTATTTTGAAAATTTTCTGTTTATATCATCTCCATATCTATGTACAAAATCGCTATATTAGTAAAAACCTGATGCAACTTCTTGCCAAGTTTGTTTTCTATGTGCTCAACGAAATGCAAGTATTGTTATATCTTTTTGATAATGCTGCTTCAAATGAACAAAAGATTACATTTTTCCGTGCCAAAAATTTCGGAAAAAATGAATAATCTCACAACAGCTAAGAGACGAGTATGGAGAAGGAAAAAGCTTCCCAAATATTTGAAATCCCTCTTGTTTCCCTTTACACAACAAAAATCCCAAAAAGAGAAAGTAGCCTCATGAGAGTGAATAAAAGCATGAGAGTTGTACCCAATAAAAGAAAAGAAAAAAATATATACACACTTGTTTTCCAAAAGTACCCATCTTTAGGCATGGTAGATCTGGGGCAGTGGTACGTAGGATGTGAAATCATTGCTCTAAAGCAAACTGGCTTGGACTGCAGGGACCACTTGCCCGTTAACGGACCCTTACCTGGATGGACTGATGGAGACAAGAAAAACCCCAAAAAGCCTTAGCCTACCCTATACACAACTTTATGCCCCAAAAATAAAGCTGTTTGGTGTGGAAGCTAACTTCAGAATCATGCACCAAAGTCTCACTGAAGCTGTAGAGAAAAATTTTACTGAAATAATAAGGCAGGAAACGCAAGGTCTTTTGTTAGTAGTGAGGCAACATTATCTGTAAAGGCATTACGATACTTGTTTTACCTCTTGGCCTGAAAGCTACACCGAGCAAGAAGTAACATCACTAAATAAAGTTTAAATATTGATTGAGGACAATCAAAATGCTATGCTTGGGGGAGTTGATAACACCAAATTTTGTGATGTTTTAGACTATTTTTCTGTTATCAAAACTGCCCTTTTAAACTGTTTTCCTCTCTTTTATATGTACTTTCACAATAATCGGCTAAACAATGCTCTTAATTCAATATTTCCATATTTTGCAGTATTTTCCTCCTATTTTGACCCATTTATCGTCAATAAGGCCGTCCCGACCCACAAATAAGTTCAACCTGCATCGGCCTTCCTGACGACTGATACGATCACTGCCCGACAAGGTGGTGCAACACAACGACGCGCGACACGGGGATGCCACGCAAGAAGAAACTGACGGACGACACGTCTTTTACCCGACAGGGAGCCGAGCTCGCCACGACAACCCAAACTTGACGCGCGACACATGCCACCCACCAGCAGGCGCCGCCCGTCACGTGACCGACAACTGACATCTATGTGCCGGGAGATAGGTGTATCGGTTGTCCACCGACGCCACGAATAAGGAGGACACGTGGCGCTTCAAGCACCATAACTTCCCCCAACCGCTGCCTATAAATAGTAGCTACAGGAAGCCGAAAAGACAGGTCGAAATAGGGGAACTGGTCGGAACCCTGAGCAAATCTTCAGAGGAAGCTGCGAGAGCAGAAGTTTCGCGCCTGAGTGTTCGTGCCGGGCAATTCTAGGTGAGCTCTTCCCCGTCTTGAGAGGGAGGGGATAGTTCACTTAGGACCATCCCGGGCGACACTGCAGGATGATATCAGCCAACGTGGATGAGTGACATAAGTGCTCGACATAGATGCGTCACTACTAGCCCGACACGATATTGAACCCAATACGCTTTGCCCATCATGGCGTGCCGCCCGAGAGGGTGCCACCCGACTTGAGCGTATCGGCCAGGGTCCTTGAACGATACAATCGGCTATCACGGTGTGCCGCCCGAGAGGGTGTGCCACACGACACTATTGTATCGGGCTAGGCTCCTGACCGATATTGGGCTGGAGAGCCGCTGTAGTCTATCGTCCTTCTATATCAAGAAGGTGACATCTATCTTTATTTCTGTTATTTAATTCTTTACTTATGCAGTGTAATTAAGACCCTTAATGTTTATGGAAATGGAAAAGCGTAATTACTTTCTGCTTTATGTTTGGTGCAATTGTTGGATGACAGCTATGTTTAATATCTAAACTCTAGCTTGCATGTTGGATCGCGTTTCGCTTAGCTACCGCATCGTGTTTTCCCGTCGCAACAACTTCGAGAGATGTGTTGTGGCTCTAGTGTTTGGGCTGATTTTGGAGTACGAGAATGCCCGGAATCGGAGTTGCTTCAGTAACATTTCACTCTAACTTAAAGTCCAGCAACCTCGAGAGGGGTGTTGATGCTTGGTTAGAGGTATCTTCTCTGAGAGGAGGGGTATAGGATGTTCCTGCTGCTTGTTTTACCAAAGTTTATCCTTCGCACCTTGCTTTAAGCTCTAGTTTTATCTTTCTATTTCTATTGCATGAAAACCCCTAAAAACTGCTAAATGACTAAAACCTTAAATCCTTCTTGTAACTCCAGTTGGAGATAGTTTTCTTTGTTTTATTTGTGACATCTTGCTATTTCCCCTTGGGGAATTTACTATCTCTTTGTACCTTCCGGAGTGTAGCGTGTCGACTCAGAGTTCTCAACACTACCACACTCGTCCCTGTGTTCGACCCCGTATATCTACTTTGACCCCATAAGCAAAGTTGTGGGGGGCTATAAGAGTTCGGGTTATAAATGTAAAAGCTCTACTAACTTCAAATCAGCCTCCATTTTTGGACGCGCGAATTAGGCCGGTCACATTCTCCACCGCTTTTGCCCTAACCCTAGAATACCCTCCTTAGGGTTTCTCTTTTGCCATTGACTTAAGGCCACCTTCTCAATCCCGAGCTTGGTGCCTGGGGTTACCTCTCATGGTGCTCATTAGTCATGCAATAAAGACCACCTTCTCATTGTCGAGCTTGGGGTCTGGGGTCACCACTCGTGGTACCCATGGGTCTTCCCTCCTGGGCTTGACCTTTTGGCATCATCCATCAGGGTGGCATGTAGGTGAGAGAATACACACTTATATTATATTTGTGATAATTGTAGTGACTTTATGATTTGTAAGTATGCACATGCAAATTGATAGGTAGAATTCAATGCGATTAATCATCTGGAAAATCTTCATGAAACTAAGGCGATTAACTATAATTAACCACATACCTGTCAGGCTGACTTGAGTGCAGAAATAATCCAACTAAGCAAGAAATCCAGTAAACAAGCAAGCACACAAGATGACCCTGAAAACATGTATCTAATTTTCCTATCATTGATCATGCCATCAAGGTCTAATAAGACTACTTGTTTCCTAGGGTTACTTGTTCTTTTTAGGGTTTTGATCCTAATTAGGGTTTCACTTCATTATTACTATTTTAAACCCTAACTTTATAAAATTACTCACAAACCCTAATTATCTCATCTACTCTTCATGAAAGATATTAATGTTACATTTTATCCACATATAACCCTAATTCCAGATTAAAGGCCCTTTTCTTTCCTTTTTAGCCTATTTAGGGTTTCTAAGGATATTAACCATCATATTAGGTTTAAAACCCTAAATCTTGCAATTTCATCTTCAAAACATGTTAAGATTCATCTTTATCATTAAACAAGTTAACAATACTCACATTAACTTATTTGCACTATTAAATCTATTATTTATCATCAATTAGGGTTTCTAACCACAAATTAATACCTTTTTCATCAAAATTATATACTTTTGATAAAAGAGACAGATTTAGGCTTTCAAACTATTTTTATCTCATTCCCTGTATTTTTTGGATCAACTTTCATGTATTAAGTTTGTTATCTCATTCCCTACCTTTTTCTGAATTTTTTTGTCAGAGAGAAGAGTTTTCCAAAAATCGATGGCCGTCCGATCAATAAACTGCTGGTCCGCCCTTTAGATCCAACACTCCGCATTGTGCGTGATCTAACTTAGCCGGCCACTCCTCAAATCGTCAGATCTTCGTGTGGGATAATGTTGGATCTCAATCTGACGGTCACTACTACTCATCCTCCTCCTTTCCTGTACTTGAACCTGCGGCGGTGCCATGACATTTCTTTCACCAGAGAGATATCAATCTAGAGAGAGAGAGAGTTGGAACTTTGGAGGCAGCCATCTGGATTTGCGAGGGTGTGAGGAATCAAGAGGGGGGATCTATATATTGGTTGTGGGGGCTTCTTTAGGGTTCCTCCAACCCCTTCGTCCCTAGATCTCGGCCCAATTGGGCGTTTCCTCTAGAAACCTCGAGAGCTCAACAAAATAGGGTTGATGAGGTTCAGAACTCCCTCCCAAACTCAATGGAATTGTTTCCATGAGTGCACGTGCACTGGATCAAGAGGAAATCGAGGGGAAAAGTCCCTCTGTAACTCAGCCAGAGTCCTAGTTCCTTTGGAACTGGATGATGAGAGGCACTCGTTGGATCAAGATCCAACGACCCTCATCCCTCACACTCAACAAAAAAGGAAAAAAATTCCTAATTCCAAGATAAACCCATATTTTTGAAAATAATTTGAGAAAATCATAACTCCTAATCTGTAGGTCCTTTTTATCTCAAATTTTAAGGGAAACTCATTAAATCCTTAGTATTTCATCATACCAAATTTTGGATTATTATCTAAAGAAATCGAGTCCTTTTCTTTAGTTGCAAGTCATCACTTAAATATATATATTTTTCACATATTTTCTTTTTCCCTTGCTTTTAAATTATCATCTTGGATTCCTTAGACCTCAAGGAACCTTAAAGGCACGAAATATCACCTTGGGAAATATTCCTTTGCCTTTGCCTTTTATTCTTTTATCCCTTTTCTTATTTATCCCTTTATTCACTTGAATTCCTTTTTCTTTTCTTTTTCTTTTTCTCTCAATTGGGCTCAATAGCCAATAAAGCCCATTAAGAAAACAAACAAGGCTATTATGCACGAAAATCATTCAATTCAAACACATAAATCAACCTTTGATTTCATTTATCTTTTAAAAGGAGATTTACAAATCTCATTACATGGTTTAGAAAAATGAGGTTATAACATCCTCCCCTCCTTAAAGGAATTTTGCCCTCAAAATTCCAAGAAATCAAACAAAAAACTCAGGGTATGCTTTCTCCATGTCTGCCTTCAGCTCCCATGTGGCCTCATCCTCTCCATGGTGCCTCAAAAGAACCTTTACCATATCTATATTATTGCATTTGATTTCTTTCACCTTGGTATCTAGAATCCACAAAGGTGTCTCAGGATAAGTCATCTTCTCTTGAAGCTCAATAGGTTCAATGCTCAGTACATGGCTCAGATCTTGCACATATCGCTTCAAGTATGCATCATGCTATACTGAGGGGGTAACACCAAATGATATGCAGCTTCACCAATCCGTTCTAACACCTCAATCAGTTCCACATATCGGGGACTTAACTTTCCTCTGTTCTTAGCTATAGCTCAGAGCAGTCGGATTTTTAAAAAACACATGCTCTCCTACAAAGAAATGCACATCAGTTTGCTTTGCATCATCATACGACTTCTGTCAATCTTGGGCTTTCTTTAGCCTTTGTTTGATCAAAGAAACTTTATTAGAATACACTTGGAGTTCATCTGACCTCAACAGGGTCCTCTCACCCACATCATCCCAGTGAAGTGGTAACCGACACAGTCTCCTGTACAAAGCTTCATACAGAGGCATAATGATGTTGTCTTAGTAACTGTTGTTGTAGGCAAACTCAACTAAAGGTAAGTACTACTTGCATGAGCCACCCCAGTCGAGCACACAAGCTCGTAATAGATTGTAACATCCCTGACCTGGGTTATGATTTAACCCTAGATTGTTTTGCTTAATAAGGTTAAGTAGATTCTTAATCTTATCTTGTGAAAAGTAATTAGGGCTCATGAGAAACTTATGTTTCAATTTTGGTCCTGTTTGAACAATGTTGAAGCAATGTTTGCTTATTTTGGACTAAAGTGCAAAATACCCAAGTTGAGGGGTTAACTTGCAAATTTCATATGATAAGATGTTCCTATGATGTTGAGACATCATAAGGATGAATATGATGTAGTAGTATGGTTGCCACAAGCCTGGACACCAAGATAGAGCCTGTTGGACAATGTTGTGCATTAAAACCTAGTTTTGGAGTAAAGTAGTTTTGGAGTAAAGTGCAATTTACCCAAAATCTAGGGTTCAATATGCAAATTACCACTTCAACAAGGTCTCTAATGTTTCTTGGCATCATGTAGAGCAAATAAAATGAGATGGGTGCCTCATTTGAATTAAGTTGGAGGAGAGAGAATCTTGATATTAAAATAATCAAGATTAATGCCTAATTGAAACCCTAATTTGATTTAGGGCAAAAATGAATAAAAATAATTGAAGGGCTTTCAACCAAAATGTTTTGGGTTGATTTTGAATAAGGATGAACGTTCCTTTGCCAAGATAAGGAACGAAAATATCCTAAGTAGGTGAAATTCCACTCACCTTATTATAAGAAATAGAAAACCCACTCACATATGGATATTAATATAATAAGCATTAAGGTGCTTAATTTGATTTTCTTTAAATCAAGGATAATGAAGGAGAATTAAAGGAAAAGGAAGGTGCCTCGTCCTTAAGGGATTTGAGGGGGAAGAGGCGGCCATATTTTTGGAATTTAATGCATTTTAATAATGCATTTACTCTCTCATCAATTTCCTTATAAAAGTGCCTTTTTCAAGCCAAATGAAAGGCTATTTCGGATTTTCTTCTTCCCCTTGCTTGCAAAACAGACCAAGGAGCTAGGGAGGAGCAGGGAGCACGTCCCCAACCTGTGGGTGAGCCCTTGACCTTCGTTCTCCTTGATTTCATGGTGGAAATCAAAAATAAATTATGGATTCCTTCTTATTTCGATCTCCTCTTCAACCCTAGCCAACTTTTGCAATCAAAAGCTTGAGGAAGAGCCTAGGGGGAGTTGCAAGAGCTTCATCCACCATTAATGGCATGATCTTGGAGCTTTGGAACTCAATTGGAGGCGGGTTTTATAACTCAAACCCTTAAACATTGCTATTGCATCAATTCTCTATGCTTTGTTGATTGATTTCTTCAATTTGATACACTCTTGTTTCTTTGCTGCAATTTCCATCAAGAACGGTTGCTGTTCTTGGTTGTTCGAAGGAAGGGGATGATGACATCGTCCTAGATTCTTATCCAAAGAAAATTACCAAGCAAAACCATTTTGATGGCTACTCCAAATCGTTTTAATTTGATTGGCTATGCGGTTTCAGCAAACCATTTAAGGGCAAACAGTTTGAGACCGTTTGGGAGAAAACGGTCTCAAGACCATTTGAGATGGTTGACCAAGCGTTGACCATTTGGGAATTTTGTTCCGAATTATGTAGGATGATATCCCTCCAAATTTGAGGGATTAACGCCAAAGGAATCGAGAGTTGAAGGCCAATCAATTAGGCAATCGAATTGAATTATGTGCTGATTTTCAACCTGATTAACTTGACCTGCTTGGAAAAACGGTCTCAAGACCGTTTGAGTGCGTTGACCAAGCATTGACTGTATGAGATGTTTGATCCTAATTATGTTGGCTAATGACTCACCAAGTTTTATGGGTTAACTCCCCAGGAATCGTGAGTTGAAGCCTAATCAATTAGGGAAACCTAATTGGATTAAGTGCTGATTTTCAACCTGATCAACTTGACCTGCTTGGGCAAACGGTCTCAAGACCGTTTGAGTGCGTTGACCAAGCGTTGACCGTATGAGAGTTTTGTTCATAATGATGTTGGTTAATGACCTTCCAAATTTGAGGGGTTAATTCCAAAGGGATCATGAGTTGAAGACTAATAAATTAGGCAAACCCTAATTGAAAATAGTGCTGAAATTCCAATGAGTTAAGTTGAGATTTTGGGTTGATTAGACCAAACGGTCTCAAGACCGTTTGGGGATCACCCCAAGACCGTTTGGAGGTCTGGGGTCAAGTATAGTTGACCAATTGAAGGTCCAAAGGTACCAAATCATACTGCAACTAAATGCTGATTTGTTGATCAACTCGATAGACCAATCCATGATGAATTTTCACTAGAGTCCAAAGGTTGGATGGGCAAACGGTCTCAAGACTGTTTGGAGGTCATCCAAACGGTCTCAAGACCGTTTGGTGGTCACCCAAGACCGTTTGGAGGTCTAGGGTTGAGTATATTTCAGTGGTTGAAGGTCTAAAGATATCAAGTTGATCTGCAATAGATTGCTGATTTGGTGAGCACTTCAATGAACCAAACCCTAATTAGATTGCTTGGATTGGAGTGATATGATGGGAAAACGGTCTCAAGACCGTTTGGAGCTCATTCAAACGGTCTCAAGACCGTTTGGTGGTCACCCAAGACCTTTTGGAGGTCTAGGGTTGAGTATGGTTAGGTGTTTGAAGGTCTAAAGGTACCAAGCTGTTATACAATGCAATGCTGATTTGGTGATCAATCCAATGATCCAAACCTTAATTGGATGGCTTGGATTTGAGTGATATGATGGGAAAACGGTCTCAAGACCGTTTGGAGGTCATCCAAACGACCTCAAGACCGTTTGGGGTCAGGTCATACCCAACTTGGATGATGGTTCAATGGTTTCAAAGCAACTAGTCATACATTGATTAGTGTTGTTGAATCATCAATTCCAAACCCTAATTCAATTGAATCAAACCCTAATTGATGACCAATTGAGGGTTAATTAAGGGTCAAATAAGTTGAAGGTTGACCTATTTAAATTCAATTGAAGTATGGGTATAGGTCCAATTGATGATTAGTTCCATGAATCCAATGATTGAAGGAATCAACATTGGAAACCCTAATTCAATTGGATACCTTATGTCATTAAAGGTCCAATGGATCAAACCTTTTTGAAAACCTAATGTGATTAGGTGGGAGATAACTTTAATGGTACTAGTCATTAATGCATAACAAATGCATGGATCCAATACATGATGTAAACCCTAATTGAGGCCGATTTCATGTATAACCCTATTAAGAGGTTGCCTACATGTGAAATCACTAATTAGGATGAATAGTAAACCCTAATTCCTTTGGATACCTTATGTAATGGAGGTCCAATGTGATGATGAATGTACTATTGATCCAATGATGGTTAGTAATGTTAACCAATAAAGGAACAAAGGTTAAAACCCTAATAGTACCTAAGTGATTAGTGTCAATTAAGGGATGAACCCTAATTGCTGATAAGATCAATGACTTGGTACACTATGTAAATCATAGTTGTATGTACTTGATTGAAGGGTTGATATAACTTAATCAAGTTAAGAAGCTGATAGCATGAATTCATACATGAATATGAATCATGTGGTGTATAAGGGTTATGATCCTTAATCAAAGAGATCATGAAACCCTAAACATGAACATAAACCCTAATTGACAGGGTTATTGAATTCAACCCTAGTTGAGGGTGATTTCATGTGAAACCCTAGTTGAGGGTGATTCCATGTGAAACCCTAGTTGAGGGTGATTCAATGTGAAACCCTAGTTGAGGGTGATTCCATGTGAAACCCTAGTTGAGGGTGATTCCAAGTGAAACCCTAATTGAGGGTGCATCCATGTGGAACCCTAATTGTGGGTGATTTCATGAGAAACCCTAATTGGGAATGCATCCCTAATTGCTTATAGGACCAATGACTTGGTACCCTATGTTAATCATAGTTGTATGCATATGATTGAAGGGTTGATGTGACCTAATCAAGTTGAAAGGATCAAACAATAGAATTCATATATATATAAATATGATTCATGTGATGATCCTATGTAGAACGACCGTGCAAGGTAGCACGGCCGTGGCGACTTTACTCAGCATGACCGTGCAAGGTAGCACAGCCGTGGTAGCTTTACTTTGCACGACTGTGCAAGGTAGCACGGCCGTGGTGGTCTATGCTTGACTTAGAGCTGAATTGAAAGTGACCTAACATGGTCGTTTTGTTAATTCGCAACTTAAGGATGAGAGAGATACTCATACCTTGTGATGATAATTATTTAATGATAATTGATGAGAATAAATAAGTATGATTGAATACTTATGGTATAAATGTTGGCTCCTAGATGTGGGGAGCAATGAACTAGGGTTTGATCATTGATAATATGATCTTGAAATCTAAATGGTTAATAATGGAAAACCCTATTCTTAATGAAGGGTAATGATATGTGAGAGAAAGCCCTAATTGATGGTAAACCCTAACCCTGGTAAGGGAATAGTGGTGTTACCCTATATTGCATGATGTGTTGTGAACTTGATAAGTCTATTATCATGTGTGACAATCATGCAGGTCTCATGAGTTGATGATCATAGCCAGGTATGTGCTATGATGTTTATTTGATAAGAATTGATTGGCCATATGTGCCATTATGTTTTTGTTACTGAGAAAGAAGTAACAAGATGAGTTGGGATTGTAAGCCTTTGTTTTAAGTTGTTGCCTAGTGAGAGGTGACAAGATGTGAATGGCCTTGTGCGCCATGTGAATAAAGTTGTTGCCTAGTGAGAGGTGACAAGATGTGAATGGCCTTGTGCACCATGTGAATAAAGTTGTTTCCTAGTGAGAGGTGACAAGATGTGAATGGTTTTGTGAGCCATGTGAATAAAGTTGTTGCCTAGTGAGAGGTGACAAGATGTGAATGGCCTTGTGTGCCATGTGAATAAAGTTGTTGCCTAGTGAGAGGTGACAAGATGTGAATGGTTTTGTGAGCCATGTGAATAATGTTGTTGCCTAGTGAGAGGTGACAAGATGTGAATGGTTTTGTGAGCCATGTGAATAAAGTTGTTACCTAGTGAAAGGTGACAAGATGTACAATATTCTGATGAGCTATGTGTGATGGAAATCCAAATCCTGGTAAAGGATTAAGGGTAATACCCTTGAATTATTAATACATTGTTTTTGCATGGTATTGATAGATAATTGATGTACTGCTATTATATGTGCTAACCATGCAGGTATTATGAGATGATGAGCATAGCCAGGTATGAGCTATGATGTATTATTAGTTTGAATTGTTAATTGGGCCTTGTGTGCCATAATATACCTTGTGCCTGGTAAGAGGTGGCAAGAGAGTCAATGTGCATCAAGTGCTATGATGGATGCTTGTGTAGCAAGTATCATACTTACCGTGGTCAAATGACCTAAAGGTGTTAGTTACCTGAGAAAGAGGTAACAGTGCTCAAGTGATGAACAAAGGGTTTGAATACCCAGGATTTCATGGTTATGGTATTGAAATTGTAAAAGGATGAGAAAAACCCAGTGGTGAAGTGAGGGATTAAGATCCCAACACTTATGAAAAGAGTATGGCTACGGGCCATGACTCCACATTGATAATGCCAGGCTTTAGATATATGATCTAAGCCTGAAGAAAGTTAATGCAGTGGTAATGATTCTGTTGTTTGAATAGATGTTATACATGTTCTTCCTATTCATTAAAGGTTAAGTGACATGTTAATTCTATCAAGTAATAACTGCAATGCTTCTGATATAGAATAATGTTCTAATCTGTTAGACATTAAAATATTTGCTATCAAATAGATATGATTCTCATGTTCATATTCATCTTCTCAAGTTGCAATAATAATGTTTCTGGCAGAGAGTTATATCTCTCGCTGGGGCAATTTTTATAATTGTCTCACCCCCGTGGGAACCACATTTTTAGGTGGACGCGGACGAGGAGAAAGGAATCCTTCAGGAGGTGAAGGACATCAGTAGTAGCAGGGACAACAGTAAGATCTCAGGTGGAGATATTGTCTGTCATGTCATGTTAAGATGTATATAGAAGTCCTATGTGTTGTCTCTGTACTCTTAGGTCCTTGGAGTAGTAGTTAATGATTTCGAGATTTTGGCTTAGTGTCTCGAGGGTTTTATACTACCTATGTACAGTTAAGACAGAGTAGTTAATGTTTGTATTCCTCGAGAAGCAAAAGTACATGAGATGTATATATATGAACCAGAATGTAAAGTTTTACTTTGGTTCGGAATGAAAGAGTTTTCCTATGAATGGATCCCTTTGCAAAAAGTTTTAATTTTTAGTGATTTTTGCTAATCCGCTGCTTGATGAACGCTTCCACATTAGTTAATCTTATTTTCGCGAGACGGTCGCCACATAGATCTTCTAATGTATGGATCATCCTTTCTGACTGACCATCCATCTTCGGGTGATAAGCGGTACTAAAATTCAACCTGGTACCAAGTTCCTCTTGAACTTGCTTCTACAACTAGGAAGTAAACTTTGGGTCTCTATTAAAGATGATCGATCCTGGTATGCCATGCAAACACACTATCTCTCTGATATACAACTCAGCTAGGTCAGACACCATAGCAGTGGTCTTTAAGGCAAGGAAGTGTGTTGACTTGGTACTACGGTCTACCATGACCCATATCGCATCATGAACTTTCCTGGTCTGGGGTAGACCTACCACAAAATCCATGGTGATCTACACCCATTTCCATTCTGGAATCTTTATCAACTGTAAAAGCCTGTCGGGCCATTGGTGTTCATCCTTCACCATATGGCACGTAAGACAACTAACCACACATGCCGCAATATCTTTATACATTCCTGGCCACTAGAAAAACCTCTACAAGTCCTTGAACATATTAGTAGTTCTTGGGTGCACTGTGTATTTGGATCAATGAGCCTCTCACAGGATACGTTCCTTTATCGATGAATCCACCATAACCCATATGTGATTCTCAAACCTGATTCCTCCATCTACTCCCATGGATAGATGATTCTGTGGTTTCATCATCAGATCTTTCATCCTATCTAGCTCCTCACTGATCAACTGTGCTTCTATGATCTCACCTAACAACTTAGATTGGATCTGGAAGTTAGCCAATCAGACTCGATCTTCTAGCAGTTGTAGAGTCCACTCCACCAGATCCTCCAAACTCTTCCACTCACTGGACAAAACAACTGCACACTTAAGCTGTTTCCGACTCAAAGCATCCGCTATGACATTCTCCTTACCAGGACAATAGGCTTTGGTGAAGTCGCAATCCTTCATATAATCCATCCATCGTCGCTGTCATAGGTTCAGGTCTCTCTATGTCAGCAGGTACTTTAAGCTCTTATGGTCAGTGAAGATCTCGAAGGTAGCACCATACAGGTAATGCAACCATATCTTCAAGGCATGAATAATAGCAGCTAACTCCAGGTCATGTGTCAGATAATTCACCTCATTGGGATTGAATTGTCGGGAAGCATATGCAACCACATGCGGATTCTATTCCAACACACAGCCTAGTCCCATCTTGGAAGCATCGGTAAATATCATGAAACCCTCATTGCCGGAAGGTAGAGTCAATACAGGGGTGGTGGTCAGCTTCTCCTTCATCTCTTGGAAGCAAGCTTCACAAATGTCGGACCACACAAACTTCACATCCTTCTGAGTTAACATGGTCAGTGGCAATGCAGTCTTTGAGAAATCCTTGATGAAGAGATAGTAGTATCCGGCCAACCCCAAGAAGCTACAAATCTCGGAGGGGTTCTTTGGTTTCGGCCAGTCTCGAATTGCTAATACTTTGGCTGGATCTATGACAATCATTCCTCCTAAGATGATGTGTCCAAGAAACATGACTTGGTCTATCTAAAACTCACATTTCGAGAACTTTCTAAAAACTTAAGCTTTCTCAGGATATCAAGGACTCTACCCAGGCAGTCATAGTGTTGCGCTAGGTCATCAAAATACACCAAGATGTCATCTATGAACACTATCACAAAAGAACTAAGGAAAGGATGGAACACACTATTCATGAGGTTGATAAAGATACTAGGTGCATTGGATAGTCCAAATGGCATGACCACGAACTCATAGTGGCCATAGCGGGTTCGGAAAACCAGTTTAGGTATATCCTCACTTCTCACTCTCACCTAGTGGTATCCTGACCTCAAATCAATCTTGGAAAAGACTCGAGTCAATTTGAGTTGGTCAAATAGGTCATATATTCTAGGCAAGGGGTACTTGTTCTTAATGGTTTCCTGATTGATCATCTGATAGTCAATACACATCCTAAGTACCCCATCCTTCTTTTTCACAAAGAGGATTGGTGCTCCCCATGGTGATGAACTGGGTTAGATAAATACTTTTTCCAACAACTCCTGCAACTGGGTTTTCAACTAAAGCAACTCGGCAGGGGCCATTCTATAGGGTGCCTTTGATATAGGGTTAGTCCCAGGAGCTAACTCGATGGAGAAATCTACCTCCCTCTCAGGGGGAATCCCTAGTAGATCATCTGGAATCACATCCGTATACCCTCGTACCACCTCTATCTCCTCTAAGGATCGCCCCTTAACCTCAAGTTCGGTAAATATGGCTAGGTAGGCTCGACAACCCTTGGATATCATCTACTCAGCTTTCAAGGCTGACACACAAAGGCTGGTCATCGCATCCTTTCTCCCTCGAATGGTGAAGTGTGGATGGCTGGTTTTCCTAATAAGGATCTTCTTCTCTCTACAGTCAATCTGAGATCTATAGGTGGAAAGACAATCCATACCAATGATTACATCAAAATCATTCATATCGAGGAGGATGAAGTCAGTGGGAAGCTCATGGTTCAAGTACTTAACTGGCAAGACATCGGTTTTCAAAAGAGATGTATAAATACGACCACTCGGGGTTGTAACATCCAAAACATAACCCAAATATTTGATATCCAAACAAAGCATAGTTGCCAGATTTCTTGAAATAAAAGTATTAGTAGAACCTGAATCAAAAAGTGCTTTTACATTGTGTCCCATGACTTCCAACAAGCCTACATAGTTCATACCACATCAGAAAGCTACTACATGATCTAATGGACTAAAAGGAAAACTCTAGGGGTTATTACCCTTGATCAACCTATTAACATTTTCTTGGACTTCTTCATTATCGATGGTGAACTCTCTAGCTTGTCTCCTCTCTCCAGTTGGGGGTGCTCCGGCTGGTGCTCCTTCCGGGGGTGCTGCAGCTACCGGTTGTGCTGCCACTGGTTGTGACCCCAAAGGTCCTCTTGGGTCAGGCTGGGGGTAGTTGGTGATGAAGTGTCCTTCTTGCTAACATCGATATCATACCTTCTTCTCAAAGCGACACTTCCCAGGATGTGTCCGTCTGCAGGTGCGACACTGCTGGAGGTGATTATGGGGCTTGCCATTATGTCCATGCTTGTCTTTGTTGTTGTTGCGCCCCTATCCCTTCTTATGCTCATTCTTCTATCACTAAGCTCCTTTAGTTAAACCCAAGTATCCTTTGGTGGGATTTTGTGCATGCATTACTGTTCTTTCCATGTCCAAGGTGGTGTTGTAGGCTTCAAAGAAGGTCTTTAGCTTACTAGCCATCACATGAGGCTTGATGGAAGGGTATAGACGCTCTATGAAGTGGTCCACCCTACTCTCTTCATCCATCATGTGTACGAAACGCTCCAGGATGCGGAACTTGCGACCAAAGTCCGCAACTGACAAGCTTCCTTGAGTCGTTGGTAAACTCTCAGTCCTTCTTCTTCTTGGCTGAGACGGGGATGAATCTGGCGATGAAGATGGCCTTGAAATCGGTCCACTCCCTTGGTTCTTTGCTTAGGTCTCTTCCCATGATATGGTTCTCCCACCATATCTTGGCTGCACCTTCCAAGAGGTGAGTAGCAAAGAGAACCTTCTTGTTTGACTACACCTCAAGCATACATAACCCATTCTCGACTACAAGAAGCCAAGCATCCGCCTTGTCAACCACTTCTGACTTATCTTCTCCCCAGAACTTCTTGATGTTCAGCTTGACGAAGTCCAAGATGGTGGCTCCCAGTCAAGGACAAACAGGAAGTGGCTCACCATTCTCACCTCTAGCTATGTCTCTGAGGGCCAGGGCACAAATCGCCTCAGTCAGATGTTCCTACTGCTCCATCCATACTGCATCAGTAATGTGAACTACCATGGTCGGTTCTGGACCATCAGACTGGTCCTCCCCTATATGGGCTACCTGCTCGTACACATGTTGCTCCTTGTATCCCTGTCCCTCTCTTTGTTCAAGGTTGTTGAATGGTATTGGTTCAGGGTTGGGGACCTCATAAGCAGTTTCTTCAGGTCTCTTCCTCTTCTTTGAGGATTCACCAGCATGGTTTCGCTTCCTCTTCTCGAAAGACCCCTTCTCCTTGCGAGGAGGCCCACCACTGTTGGCGGAAACTGGGATAACAACGATCTTTGTACGAGCCATCTACAAAAGCATGCAAATAGACCTTTAGTCTATACTCGACTAATTATACTTATGTCAATCCCATCTTAATTACGTATCTTTTATTAATTTGGTCAACTTTTTGGTCAACATATTTTTTTGATCAACTTTCATGTATTAAATTTGTTATCTCATTCCCTGCCTTTTTCTAATTTTTTTGGTCAGAGAGAAGAGTTTACCAAAAATCGATGGTCGCCCGATCAATAAACTGCTAGTCCGCCCTTTGGATCCAAAGGATCCAACACTCCACGTTGTGCGCGATCTAACTTAGCCGGCCACTCCTTGAATCGTCGGATCTTCGTGTGGGATCATGTTGGATCTCAATCTGACGGTCACTACTACTCATCCTCCTCCTTTCCTGTACTTGAACCTGCGGCGGTGCCGCGGTAGTTCTCTCACCAGAGAGATATCAATCTAGAGAGAGAGAGTTGGAACTTGGGAGGCAACCATCTGGATTTGCGACGGTGTGAGGAATCAAAGGGGGGGTCTATATATTGGTTGTGGGGGCTTCTTTAGGGTTCCTCCAACCCCATCACCCCTAGATCTCGGCCCAATTGGGCGTTTCCTCTAGAAACCTCAAGATATCAACAAAATAGGGTTGATGAGGTTCGGAACTCCCTCCTGAACTCGATGGAATTGTTTCCATGTGTGCACGTGCACTGGATCAAGAGGAAATCGAGGGGAAAAGTCCCTCTGTAACTCGGCCAGAGTGCTAGTTCCTTTTGAACTAGATGATGAGAGGCACTCGTTGGATCAAGATCCAATGAACCTAATCCCTCACACTCAACCAAAAAGGAAAAAAATTCCTAATTCCAAGATAAATCCATATTTTTGAAAATAATTTGAGAAAATCATAACTCGTAATCCGTGGGTCCTTTTTTTCTCAAATTTTAAGGGAAACTCATTAAAGCCTTAATATTTCATCATACCAAATTTGGGATTATTATATAAAGAAACCGCATCCTTTTCTTTAGTTGCAATTCATCACTTAAATATATATAGTTTTCACATATTTTCTTTTTCCCTTGCTTTTAAATTATCATCATGGATTTCTTAGACCTCAAGGAACCTTAAAGGCACAAAATCTCACCTTGGGAAATATTCCTTTGCCTTTGCCTTTTATTCTTTTATCCCTTTTCTTATTTATCCCTTTATTCACTTGAATTCCTTTTTCTTTTCTTTTTCTTTTTCTCTCAATTGGGCTCAATATCCAATAAAGCCCATTAAGAAAACAAAAAAGGCTATAATGCACGAAAATCATTCAATTCAAACAAATAAATCAACCTTTGATTTCATTTATCTTTTAAAAGGAGATTTACAAATCTCATTACATGGTTTAGAAAAATGAGGTCATAACATCCTCCCCTCCTTATAGGATCTTTGCCCTAAAAATTCCAAGAAATCAAACAAACAACTCATGGTATGCTTTCTCCATGTCCGCCTTCAGCTCCCATGTGGCCTCATCCTCTCCATGGTGCCTCAAAAGATCCTTTACCATATCTATATTCTTGCATCTGAGTTCTTTCACCTTGGTATCTAGAATCCGCAAAGGTGTCTCAAGATAAGTCAGCTTCTCTTGAAGCTCAATAGGTTCAATGCTCAATACATGGGTCAGATCTTACACATATCGCTTCAAGTACGCATCATGCTATACTGAGGGGGTAACACCAAATGATATGCAACTTCACCAATCTATTCTAACACCTCAAACAATCCCACATATCAGGGACTTACTTTCCTCTGTTCTTAGATATAGCTCAGAGCAATCAGATTTTTAAAAAACACATGCTCTCCTACAGAAAAGTGCACATCAGTTCCCTTAGCATCAGCATATGACTTCTGTCGATCATGGGCTCTCTTCAGCCTTTGTTTGATCAAAAAACTTTATTAGCATACACTTGGAGTTCATCAGAGCTCAGTAGGGTCCTCTCACCCACATCATCCCAGTGAAGTGGTAACCGACACAGTCTCCTATACAAAGCTTCATACAGAGGCATAACGATACTGGCTTGGTAACTGTTGTTGTAGTCAAACTCAACTAAAGGTAAGTACTGCTCCCATGAGCCACCCCAGTCGAGCACACAAGATCTTAATAGATCTTCTAATGTCTGGATCATCCTTTCTGACTGACCATCCATCTTGGGGTGATAAGCGGTACTAAAATTCAACCTGGTACCAAGTTCCTCTTGAACTTGCTTCTACAACTAGGAAGTAAACTTTGGGTCTCTATTAGAGATGATCGATCCTGGTATGCCATGCAAACACACTATCTCTCTGATATACAACTCAGCTAGGTCTGACACCTTAGCAGTGGCCTTTAAGGCAAGGAAGTGTACTGACTTGGTACTGCGGTCTACCATGACCCATATCGCATCATGACCTATCCTGGTCTGGGGTAGACCTACCACAAAATCCAAGGTGATCTGCTCCCATTTCCATTATGGAATCTTTATGGACTGTAAAAGCGCGTCAGGCCGTTGGCGTTCAGCCTTCACCATCTGGCACATAAGACAGCTGGCCACACATGCCATAATATCTTTCTACATTCCTGGCCACCAGAAAAACCTCTGCAAGTCCTTGAACATCTTAGTAGTTCTTGGGTGCACTGTGTATATGGATCAATGAGCCTCTTGCATTATATGTTCCTTTATCGACGAATCCACCAGAACCCATATGTGATTCTCAAACCTGATTCCTCCATCTACTCCCATGGATAGATGAGTCTGTGGTTTCATCATCAGATCTTTCATCTTGTCTAGCTCCTCACTAGTCAACTGTGCTGCTATGATCTCACCTAACAACTTAGATTGGATCTGTAAGTTAGCCAATCAGACTCGATCTTCTAGCAGTTGTAGAGTCCACTCCACCAGATCCTCCAAACTCTTCCATTGATTGGACAAAACAACTGCACACTTAAGTTATTTCTGACTCAAAGCATCCGCTATGACATTCACCTTACCAGGACGATAGGTGATGGTGAAGTCGTAATCCTTCATATACTCCATCCATCGTCACTGTCATAGGTTCAGGTCTCTCTATGTTAGCAGGTACTTTAAGCTCTTATGGTCAGTGAAGATCTCGAAGGTAGCACCATACAGGTAATGCCGCCATATCTTCAAGGCATGGATTATAGTAGCTAACTCCAGGTCATGTGTCGGGTAATTCACCTCATTGGGATTGAGTTGTCGGGAAGCATATGCAACCACATGCCGATTCTATTCCAACACACAACCAAGTCCCATCTTGGAAGCATTGGTAAATATCATGAAACCCTCATTGCCAGAAGGTAGAGTCAACACAGGGGCAGTGGTCAACTTCTCCTTTATCTCTTGGAAGCGAGCTTCACATATGTCAGACCACACGAACTTCACATCCTTCTGAGTTAACATGGTTAGTGGCAATGCAGTCTTTGAGAAATCCTTGATGAAGCGATGGTAGTATCCGGCCAACCCCAAGCAGCTATGAATCTCAGATGGGTTCTTGGGTGCCGGCCAGTCTCGAACTGCTGATACTTTGGCTGGATCTACGACGATCGTTCCTCCTGAGATGATGTGTCCAAGAAACATGACTTGGGCTATCCAAAACTCACATTTCGAGAACTTTCTGTAAAAATTATGCTTTCTCAGGATATCAAGGACTCTACCCATGTGGTCATAGTGTTGCGCTAGGTCATCAAAATACACCAAGATGTCATCTATGAACACTATCACAAAAGAGCTAAGGAAAGGATGGAACCCACTGTTCATGATGTTAATAAAGACACTAGGTGCATTGGATAGTCCAAATGGCATGACCACGAAATCATAGTGGCCATAGCGGGTTCGGAAAACCATTTTAGGTATAACCTCACTTCTCACTCTCACCTGGTGGTATCCTGAACTCAAATCGATCTTGGAAAAGAATCGAGCCAATTTGAGTTGGTCAAATAAGTCATCTATTCTAGGCAAGGGGTACTTATTCTTAATGGTTGCCTGATTTATCATCTGATAGTCAATACACATCCGAAGCAACCCATCCTTATTTTTCACAAAGAGTGGTGCTCCCAATGGTGATGTATTGGGTCTGATAAATCCTTTATCCAACAACTCCTGCACTAGGTTTTCAACTCAAGCAACTCGACAGGGGCCATTCTATAGGGTACCTTTGATATAGGGTTAGTCCCAGGAGCTAACTCGATGGAGAAATCTACCTCCCTCTCAGGGGGAATCCCTAGTAGATCATATGGAATCACATCCGCATACTCCCGTACCACCTCTATCTCCTCTAAGGATCGCCCCTTAACCTCAAGTTCAGTAAACATGGCTAGGTAGGCTCGACAACCCTTGGATATCATCTTCTCAGCTTTCAAGGCTGACACACAAAGGCTGGTCATCGCATCCTTTCTCCCTCGAATGGTGAAGTGTGGATGGCTGGTTTTCCTAATAAGGATCTTCTTCTCTCTACAGTCAATCTGAGATCTATAGGTGGAAAGACAATCCATACCAATGATTACATCAAAATCATTCATATCGAGGTGGATGAAGTCAGTGGGAAGCTCATGGTTCAAGTACTTAACTGGCAAGACATGGGTATTCAAAAGAGATGTATAAATATGACCACTCGGGGTTGTAACATCCAAAACATAACCCAAATCCTTGATATAACAAAGCATAATTTCCAGATTTCTTGAAATAAAAGTAATAGTAGAACCAGAATCAAAAAGTGCTTTTACATTATGTCCAATGACTTCCAGCAAGCCTACATAGTTCATACCACATCATAAAGCTACTACATGATCTAATGGACTAAAAGGAAAACTCTAGGGTTTATTACCCTTGATCAGCCTGTTAACATTTTCTTGAACTTATTCATTATCGATGGAGAACTCTCTAGCTTGTCTCCTCTCTCCAGTTGGGGGTGCTCCGGCTGGTGCTCCTGCCGGGGGTGCTGCAGCTACCAGTTGTGCTGCCACTGGTTGTGACCCCAAAGGTCCTCTTAGGTCAGGCTGGGGGTAGTTGGTGATGAAGTGTCCTTCTTGCTGACATCAGAATCACACCTTCTTCTCAAAGTGACACTTCCCAGGATGTGTGCGTCCGCAGGTGCGACACTGCTGGAGGTGATTATGGGGCTTGCCATTATGTCCATGCTTGTCTTTTTTGTTGTTGCGACCCTATCCCTTCTTATGCTCATTCTTCTATCACTGAGCTCCTTTAGTGAAACTCAGGTATCCTTTGGAGGGATTCTGTGCAGGCATTACCATTCTTTCCATGTCCTAGGCGGTGTTGTAGACTTCAAAGAAGGTCTTCAGCTTACTAGCCATCACATGAGGCTTGTTGGGAGGGTATAGACGCTCTATGAAGTGGTCCACCCTACTCTCTTCATCCATCATGTGTACAAAATGTTCCAGGATGCGGAACTTGCGACCAAAGTCCACAACTCGCGAGCTTCCTTGAGTCATGTTGGTAAACTTTCACTCCTTCTCCTTCTTGGCTGAGACGGGGATGAATCTGGCGATGAAGATGGCCTTGAAATCGGTCCACTCCATTGGTTCTTTGCTTAGGTCTCTTCCCATGATATGGTTCTCCCACCATATCTTGGCTGCACCTTCCAAGAGGTGAGTAGCAAAGAGAACCTTCTTGTTTGGCTACACGTCAAGCATACATAACCCATTCTCGACTGCAAGCAGTCAAGCCTCCGCCTTGTCAACCACTTCTGACTTATCTTCTCCCCAGAACTTCTTGATGTTAAGCTTGACGAAGTCCAAGATGGTGCTCCCAGTCGAGGACGAACATGAAGTGGGTCACCATTCTCACCTCTAGCTATGTCTCTGAGGGCCAGGGCACAAATCGCCTCTGTCAGATGTTCCTGCTACTCCATCCATATCACATCAGTAGTGCGAACTACCATGGTCAGTTCTGGACCATCAGACTGGTCCTCCCCTATCTGGTCTACCTCCTCGTACACATGTTGCTCCTTGTATCCCTATCCCTCTCTTTGTTCAAGGTTGTTGAATGGTATTGGTTCAGAGTTGGGGACCTCATAAGAAGTTTCTTCAGGTCTCTTCCTCTTCTTTGAGGATTCACCACCATGGTTTTGCTTCCTCTTCTCGGAAGACCCCTTCTCCTTGCAAGGAGGCCCACCACTGTTGATAGAAACTGGTATAGCAACGTTCTTTGTACGAGCCATCTACAAAAGAATGCAAATAGACCTTTAGTCTATACTCGACTAATTATACTTATGTCAATGCCATCTTAATTACATATATTTTATTAATTTTGTGGAGGATTCCTTAAACCTTATCAACCTTACCCATACCTTAAGAGGGTAAGGAAGAGAGAGAGAAAACCCTAATCCCTAAAATCGTAAACAACATTTGAGTTGAGAAGGGATGAACACGATGAGAGAGTCCTAAAGGTATTTTATTTCGAGTCAAATCCTGAGACATTGGCGAGGCAGTCACACAAATCCTGGAGTCCCCGTATTCTGACTAGCAGTGTGGAGGAAAATATTGCCAGCCCCCGGACGTGATCCTTTTCTAGACACCTCTATCTTTCAGAAAATCCTCTAATAACTCCCTCGGTTCTATGGAATTTATAAAATTTAATAATTATTAAAGATTAAATGAGGAACCTAAGATTTGATACCAAATGTAATGACCCCACCTCTCGGTAACCCCCAATTAAGGGAGACCAAGAGGTCAGAGCTGTTAGCCCAATAAACCAGATCAAAGGTTTGACAATTGATCAATAATAATTATGAAATTCTTTCAAATAAACTAAAATCTGGTATAAAATAAAACTTTGCATACCTTTTAAAAACTTTGGAAATCTACTTCTATCCATATCTTGAATCTATTTTATCTAATCCTCCTTACACTTTATTTCTTGTTTCACAATGTGTCACTTTACTGTTTGTTCTTTTCAGAGTTACACCTAAAATGCTGGAAACAAAAATGTCGGTCAACATATAGGAATATGCCGGTATGTGGGGACAACCAAAACTTCACAAATATGGCTAACAATCTAAATATCACAATCAAGTTAATTAATAAGCCAATTTACTCTTTCAATGTGACATTCTCGACCACTTTTTCCCTAACCCTGGAATACCCTCCACATGGTTTCTCTTTTGCCATTGACTTAAGGCCAACTTCTCAATCCCGAGCTTGGTGCATGGGGTCACCTCTCATGGTGCCCATTAGTCATGCAATAAAAACCTCCTTCTCATTCCCAAGCTTGGTGTCTGGGGTGACCACTCATGGTACCCATGGGTCTTCCCTCCTAGGCTTGACCTTTTGGCATCATCCATCAGGGTGGCATGTAGGTGCGATAATACACACTTATATTATATTTGTGATAATTGTAGTGACTTTATGATTTGCAAGTATGAACATCCAAACTGATAGGTTTCATTCAATGTGATTAATCATCCATAAAATCTTCGTGAAACTAAGGCGATTAACCATAATTAACCACATACCTGTGAGGCTGACTTGAGTGTAGAAATAATCCAACTAAGCAAAAAATCCAGTAAACAAGCAAGCATACAATATGACCCTAAAAACATGCATCTAGTTTTCCTATCATAGATCATTCCATCAAGGTCTAATAATCCTAGTTGTTTCTCAGGGTTACTTGTCCTTTTTAGGGTTTCAATCCTAATTAGGGTTTCACTTCATTTTTACTATTTTAAAACCTAACTTTATAAAATTACTCACAAACCCTAATTATCTCATCTACTCTTCATGAAAGATATTAAGGTTACCTTTTATCCACATATAACCCTAATTTCGGATTAAAGGCACTTTTCTTTACTTTTTGCCCTATTTAGGGTTTATAAGGATATTAACCATCATATTAGGTTTAAAACCCAAAATCTTGCAAATTCATCTTCAAAACAGGTTAAGATTCATCTCTATCATTAAACAAGTTAACAATACTCACATTAACTTATTTGCACTATTAAATTTATCCTTTATCATCAATTAGGGTTTCTAACCAAAAATTGATACCTTTTTCATCAAAATTATATACTTTTGCTAAAAGAGAAAGATTTTGGCTTTCAAATGATTTTTAACTCGTTCCTCGTATTTTTCTGATCAACTTTCATGTATTAAGTTTGTTAATCCAAGATTCCTAGCGATTTCTATGAATTTCGCAAGAAAAAGCCTTTTTCTGAATTTTGTGGTCAAGGAAAAGAGTTTACCATAAATGGATGGCCGCCCGATCAATAGACAGTTAGTCCACCCATTAGATCCAATGCTCCGCATTGCGTGTGATCTAACTTAGCCGACCGCTCCTCGAATCATCAAATCTTCACAAGGTATCACAGTGGATCTCAATCTGACGTTTGCTGCTACTCGTCCTCCTCCTTTCCTCGAACCTATGGCGGCACCGTGGCGGTTCTCTCACCAGAGAGAGATCAATTGAGAGAGAGAGAGTTGGAAATCAGGAGGCAGCCATCTGGATTTATGAGAGTGTGAGGAATCGAGAGGGGGGGTCTATATATAGGATGTGGGGGCTTCCTTAGGGTTCCTCCAACCCCGCCGGCCCTAAATCTTGACCCAATTGGATGTTTCCTCTAGAAACCTTGAGAGCTCAACAAAATAGGGTCGATGAGGTTTAGAACTCCCTCCCGAACTCAATGGAATTGTTTCCATGAGTGCACATGCACTGGATCAAGAGGAAATCGAGGGGAAAAGTCCCTCTGTATCTTGGCCAGAGTCCTAGTTCCTTTGGAACTGGACGATGAGCGGTGCTCGTTGGATCAAGATCCAACGGCCCTCAACCCTCGTGCTTACCCAAAAAGGAAAAAAAAATCCTATTTCCAAGATAAATCCATATTTTTAATATAATTTGAGAAAATCATAACTCCTAATCCATATGTCCTTTTTATCTCAAATTTTAAGGGAAACTCATCAAAACCTTAATATTTCATCATTCCAAATTTGGAATTATTATCTAAAGAAATCGGGTCCTTTTATTTAGTTGAAAGTCATCACTTTAATTTATACATTTTTCACATATTTTCTTTTTCCCTTGCTTTTAAATTATCATGTTGGGTTCCTTAGACCTCAAGGAACCTTAAAGGCACAAAATCTCACCTTGAGAAATATTCCTTTGCCTTTTCCTTTTATTCTTTTATCCCTTTTCTTATTTATCCCTTTATTCACTTGAATTCCTTTTTATTTTCTTTTGCTTTTTCTCTCAATTGGGCTCAATAGCCAATAAATCCCATTAAGAAAACAAACAAGGCTATTATGCATGAAAACCATTCCTTTTTCTTTTCTTTTTGTTTTTATCTCAATTGATCTCAATAGCCAATAAAGCCCATTAAGAAAACAAACAAGGCTATTATGCACAAAAATCATTCAATTCAAACAAATAAATCAACCTTTGATTTCATTTATCTTTTAAAAGGAGATTTACAAATCTCATTAGATGGTTTAGAATAATGAGGTTATAACAGACTATGAGTTCAACCATCTAGCTTGGACATAGCTTCCCATATTTAATAAGTTGTTCTTGTTTGCAGACAAGTTGATTTGGTTTTAGTCTTCCTCTAACTAGATCTTGTTGTTGTGTATAAAGTTGTACACCCTTTTGGGAATTTTGTAAAGTACTCTTTATACAATTTAATAGTCAAAGTTTTAACTTCCGCTAATACCCAATTGGTGTTTTTGTTTGCCATGAGTTTTTAGTAGAGACTATGTCTTTACAACATGGTATCAGCGCTAGGTTAGGGTAGTCAGAGTCTTGACTAATTCAATTTGTCTCCTAGTTAGAAAACCTAACCTTATATAGTTTCCCTTTAGTAAGAGTTTCACCTTAGATTTGACCTTTGCTGAGAATTTGATTTAGGACCATAATAATTTCACACTAGAAATATAAGTTGTCAAATTTTTGGTGATTGGTCTATTAGGTTGCTACTAGGGCATAAGTTGAAAGCAAAGGTGTCTAGAAAGGGTCAGGATCTAGGGGATGCCAATATTTTCCTCCGCACCACTAGCTTGGCTTACAAGGACTCCCAGATCCATATGACACCGACCTAGCCTGAGCTGATACTAACTGTCCCAAAATAGCATACCTTTAGGCGATGAACCTCATTGTTGAATATCTTTAGAACCATATATATACATATATACATACATATATATATATATATATATATATATATATATATATATATATATATATATATATATATATATATATATATATATATATATATATATATATATATATGATATTTTTTGATTACCCAAATAAAATTTCATTTTGTTCCATGCGTTCCTTATAGGAGCCTTAGATTCCATGTTTGGGGATATTCTACCCTATATTAGAATTTAAAGTTTGATAGTAGTGATTAACAAAACAATTAAGTGTTGAATCCTATGGTTTAATTAGAGTTTCTCTTTTACCCCTAGTTTATATTGACTTGGTAGGTCAAGATTTTAAGGAACACTAGTGGTAGTGGTAATACCTTGCTAGATTTTGGAGTTGCTAATTTCGAGGACACAATCCTCTTTAAAGAGGTGGAGTCCCATAATACATTTGAAATCTAGTTACTCTATTTTGGTAACCCTAACTCCTTGGATAAATGATTAGTTAGTACATATTGTTAATGTTGGACTAACAAATTATAACTATAATTCATCTTGTTTGTTTATATACAAATGTATACATAATAGTCATATAAAGAGAATAGTTCATATGCCTGAACCTTAACATATTCTTAGTGCACATAATAGTGAGTTATCAATCACTAATTGTGAATACACTTAATGTTGACCATGTCACCCAAATAGTATGGTTAGTAAGATTAAGGGACTAGTGCATGCTAGGAATGCATAACATGTAATGGTCATGTTGACCTAAACCCTAATATGTAATCATCTAGCTTTAGTAATACATACATGTCTATCCTTAATGCCTTCATGATACATTAGTGACATTAGGTGTCATCATCACATAATATACCTTGAATAATTTGGATGGATTATAATTGCCAAATTTGTGATCAAGTTATCAATGCTTGTAAGGCATATCACCTTGTTCCCTAATATACATCTCATTAATCACCTTATCATAACCTGGTTGATGAATCAATTCATATATATATTGTATTCCATCTTATTCACTAAAACACATGTAATGACTCAGATATGATTATGAGTAATTGGATTCACATGAGTATGCATTAATGCTTAATGTGATATTAAATATGTATAATTCATAATACGAGATGTAATAGGAGAAAATGATTATTGATGTCATTAACATGAGTTTGAAATGTAAGTTGGCAATGTAGATATAAGGAATTGGAGTGACAATATTTGGGGTTATGGTAGGCTTAATAATTTGTTGGATTCTATTATCTTTTTCCTACACAATAATCTGTGATAATTCCATATGATGGTAATATAATGATAATGGAGAATGAATTCATGTTATTTAGGTTTGTGTTCTAATACATTAATAATGTTAAGATTTCTTTGTAAACCCTAATTGTGCTTAAAACCCATATAAGGGAAATACATATATTTTAGTACTTAATGTGGAGATAAAATCCTTGTTAAAACAATGTGATAATAATATGGCAAAAGTAATTGTATAATGAAGATGATGCTTTTTCATGGTGGATATTATGCTTATAAGACAAAATATCTTTATTGTTATGTTTGATAAAAGGGTAATCTGTATGGTGGACCCCTTAGTGAGACTTAGCTTATGTATAGAGCTCTTTGAAGTACCCACCTAGTTGCCTAATGTTGGGATGTTACACACTCACCCTCTCTCTTCGCACTTGTTGTGATTTTAGGGACAAAATCCTCTTTAAGGGGTGGAGTGTTGTAACTGACTGAATCTCAGGGTCCTTTTTGTAATTTACCCACTTTTGAGCTTTTATTTTCTTTCTAGTCCTTTTTTACTTTTTCATAAATTTTCCATCCTTTTGAGCCTTCTTTGGCCTCAACATTGAAATTGAGCCTTTCTTGAGGATGTACTTCACATCTACCCACATTTATGATTATGTAGGGGGTTTTGCATAAATAACCCACCTAATGTTATATTTGAGGACTAGTTATGCAATATGGCCTTTCATGAGATATAATTAGTGGATAATGTTAATTTGGAACTTTTATATCTTTTTGGATAAAGATATGAGTAATAATGTGTATTTGAGTTAATGTATGAGAGTAATTAACCTTTCTCTTTCTCTATCCTCAAAAAGGATATTAATGCATGAAAAGATCGTATTATGATAATTTATGTCTCTTAATGTTGACATGTCTTGAATTTCACTCACTTATGTCATTAAGAGACTCGATATATAATAATCATTCATTTTATACATTAAAATATGCATTAATAGTCAATATAGCATTTAAAGGCCAAATTATGTGTAAAATGAGAAACTAATGACATAGCATTGTTCTAGGAGTCGTAATTAAGCTATGGTACAAATTGTGTTACTTTCAGACTTTATTTGACCCTCCAAATGGATTTTACAAGTTCTCATATGGTGTAACTATAGGATATCAACCGACTTGTATTTATTCCATTTATTTCACGTGTCACACACCCAGACCCCCGTTGGATCATGATCCAATGGCTCAGGTGTCATATTCAACCTCCAGCCCGCCGACCAAGATGACGCCTAGGCACCTCCACCTCGTTCTCCCTCTCTTCTTCACCATTTCTTGAGATTTAAGTCACGTTGGCTTCGTCTCCTCGAGCCACTCAGTCTGAGCCATGGCTTGTCGGCTCCCATGAATTATGGCTGAAACACCCAAAGGTGACATCCATGTCTTCTCACCCCTCCATTGTCCCAGTGCTTTGTGATTCCTCACCTATAAATACCACCTACCACACCTCCTTCGGCCTCGTGCGAACATCCTCTAGTGCCAATTTGTCCTGAGTGCCCCCTATTTTGCTCCGCAACACCGACCTTTTCCTAGACTTTGCGACGCTTTTCCCAGCTACTCAGTGATAGTAGCACTCCAATAGATCACACCAGTGAGTTCGTGTTTTCTTGGGCTTTGTTTCGAGTACTTGCTTGTGTGTTTTGGTTCAGAAATGAGGAAACATCCAAAACGACCGAGCTTCTCCTTCGTGGCTATGGAACACGAGAGGAAGAAGATGACTCATGGCGATTTTCTAGTTTTCCCCTCCCATGTTTCTCATTTCCTATTTAAATTTTGAGGACCTTCTAGTCATTTCACACACACTCTCTCTCACTAGCATTTAGCCTACGTGGCTTTTTCTTGCAATCGGATTGGTCCAATTTCTTTAATTCATAGTAAATTGGTCCTTACTCTGAAAAATGCAAATAAATAGTCGTTGGAAAGGATTTTTAATGTAGAATATGATTTTTTGGTTTTTGAGTCATGATTCCCAATGATTTTTAGAAGTTTTCCTTGAATGCCATTTTGAGTATGTTAAATGTTCTAAAATTAATAATTAATTCATTGTAACTCCAAATTGAGAAATTAAGTATGATTTCTTAATCAGTGAAACCTAAGTGAGCTTTTGGTACTAGTTTTGAGTCCAAAATCAGTGGTTTGAAAACAAAGCCTAAAATAGGCATTTGCTTTATACTTTATGCTTTATGCATACTAATATATGTGTAATATTTGCAACTAGGGTTAATGCATGTTGATACAATCTAATTATCGATAATGATGGTTATGTGAATTTTCAATAAGGTATGTGAACCTATTTATATATGTGCACCCTAATTTGTGTATGAATGTGCAATTAACCTAAACTCCAATTGGGATTTTATCCAACCCTACATTCATAATGTGCTAGCCTTGGAATATCTCTATTTCCTTCTATTTGGCTCTTTATTTACTTGAATCTTCTATTGCCATTGTGGCTCATTTATTTGTTTATTTGAATAATGCTATGACCAATGTTGGCCCATTCATTTACTTGATCTATTTCATGGGTTTTATTTCCCAATCCTATTATGCACATGTTATTTATATTTTCACTACTGCCAAGTGGACTAATAAACATGATGTATTTTTGGCCAAATGACAATGTAGCGGTACATCTATACAATCACCAATAGAGGGCATGTGTAAATTCACCCTAGGGGAATGTGACCACTCTCCCCCGAAGGATGTGATAATTCCATTCATATTATATATATTTGAGGTTTGTGATGTGTAAATTCCCCTCTCCTCTTGGTGAGGGTATGGTAGGTGCCCTCACCGTGCATTGGTATGATTTTGTGTCATAATATCATTCATGCTATGTGATTATTATTATTGATTAAACTATGGTCGTTCTCTATTACTGATTTGATTATTTGTCTCATGCTCTTGAAACCCCTTAATATTGTGAATCATTTTATTATGCAATGTTGTATCTTTTTGTGTCCTTATTCCTCTTGATTAACACATACTTTTATCTCTCTCTTGTTGGGTGATCCTAACCACCTAGATATAGGATCAGAGTGCACATTGGAAGCTTTGTGAACCAGCCTAAGGCTAGGACTATGAGTTCAACCATCTAGCTTGGACATAGCTGCCCATATATAATAAGTTGTTCTTGTTTGGAGACAAGTTGATTTGGTTTTAGTCTTCCTCTACCTAGATCCTGTTGTTGTGTATAAAGTTGTACACCCTTTTGGGAATTTTGTAAATTACTCTTTATACAATTAAACAGTCAAAGTTTTAACTTTCACTGCTACACAATTGGTGTTTTTGTTTGCCATGAGTTTTTAGTAGAGACTATGTCTTTACAATAGCCCATTGGGATCAGATGGTTATACAAAGATGTATGAAAATTATATAAGTAAAGAACTAATAAAATGGCGGTGTATGGGAAAATCAAGTATAATTGACATCCTCATGCATCCCCACATGTAGGAGTGGATCAACATTTGCATAGTTTGTACATCCATGATTAATTGCGAACCTTAAAATTAAACAAGTTGTTGATAAAATGGAAAATTTGAACAATCTCATATTTGACATGGTTTGTTATATGTCACTCATTATCTATACAAAGAACTCCACACTAACCAACTTAAGGGATATTCATCAATGAGGGAGAGAGGGATGGACTCAAAGTTTCCCTAGGAACACAAGAGCATGCTTATCATTTAGGGGCATTGAACAATAAACTTGTTCAAGAGTTTTTTTTGAACCTCCTAGCGACAGTGCAAAATGGTCAAAATATGACTATATAAAAATTAGATCAGTTTTTCCAACAATTTAGGGAGGAAAAAAAATGATAGAAGCATACACATGGATTTAACAAAGACCAGTGAAGTAATGGTAGGTAAAGTAGAACCCCGAATATCTCATATAGAGAAACATTTAGATGAAGTGATCTTGACAACCCATATTGTTGAATCGCTGGAAGTCTATAGTACTCAAGTTCTTGATAATCCACCACATGTAAGTTTTAAATATTTTCTTTAATACATATTAGTGAAAACATACTAAAATATACATACTAAAATTAAAATAACTAGATATATATGCAAACTTCAAATTGAGTTGGGCCCATATCAGATACTATTGGTTGAGGTTTTAGTGTAGCAGATTTCGAGTATTATAACTCATTGGATTCTTATGGGCCCTAATGTATAAGTGATTTCAATGAATTACATCTAATAAGTATTCGATTATACCCACCAAACCATTTTTATGTTCTAAAATGACAAATATTGAGGAGGAAGATGAAATATTTATTACAGAGACAAAATTGTTGGTTATATAAAATGAGGTGTATTGTAAAATTATTTATCCAATTTGATTATTCTTCTAATTTTAAATTAAATGTTAATTTTCTAAATTTAGAATTTAGTGAGACCCTCAACAAACATATCTCTTAAGCTGCCTTCTTAGAATTATAAATAGATTTAAGGTATCTATGATTTATATATGATTAAGAGAGCTATTATCTTCCCCTCTCCCATATCAATAATAGAGGTTGAATATTCAGGATGGTGGTAAACCAAGGTGACAATTGGGATTCAAACCTAGCTCCCTTTGTTAAGAGACACCGTGATTGGCCACTTGGGCCACTCCTTGTTAGTGTATATGTAATTTCTAGATTCTTGAAAAACACATACAAAGTGTGTGTTGTTAAATAAAATGCTTAAAATACATACTAAAACATTGTATTAACCACATATGATCATTGTATGTAAGAAAGTTAATATGAATATGGTGATTATTGACATTTTACTATTTTCCAAGTACAATTGGTCAAACACATAATTAATTAATGTATGGATCTAGTATGTTACAAATATCTTAATAGTGGTTAACTATATAAATTGTAACATGTACTTGGATAGTCATATGCACCAACATGCCATCATATTTGGGATAAAATGTGGGATATTTATGCCCTTAATTAATAACAATCATCATTGGTCTAGATAATGTAAGTAAGGTGTAAGATTGTATATTAGGGATTTCCAACCATTAAAAATAATAAGAACATGTATTTTTCATTGATTATCATGTTTTTGAAGTATATCTTCTTAAAATAAGAGTATGGAGGGGTGAGTCGATAGAAGATTTTGAAAAGCTCAATAAATAATATGTTAGTTGGCACTATTTTACAACAAAATTTGTAAAGGAGATGAAAGAAGGAAGAGACCATTACATGACTAGTTAATGTGGGTTGGCAACTACAAAGGCTTTGTAATATGAGCCTTGTTGGTTTTTAAACCACTAGGTTTGGGAAACAATCTTTATTTAGTGGAGAAGGAAAATAATATAATAAGAAAGATCAAACCATGTCGTTTCCCTTTTAGATCCTATCTGTTAGAGAATATCACCGTTTCCTTTTCTAGATCACTGAGAAACCTACTCATTGTCTTCTTTGGAATGTGGATGAAGGAAGGATTTTGAATTCTTTCCTTCCTTCCTAGACAAAGGAGGACCATTGAGTTTCTTCTAAATTTATTGATGCTTCACTCACTTTGAAGAACCTATAAAAGAAATATTCAACAAAGAAAGATTCTGGGAAAAGAAAATACAATTGCAAGTAAGAACGAATTTTTGGATGAGATGTGAAAGAGATTATTAATATGTTTTAGCTATAAGAGAATATCTACTAGACAAAAGAGGAATCACTAAGTCACAATCTATTAGTTTTTTCCCAAAAGGTACTCAAGTGTGTGTGGAAGTGATCAAATATGGTCTCTATATATAAGAGATGGACTAGAATTTGTGTTGATACCCCATTTGTTCTAACTTGGTGGAAGTTCATGACAATGTAAATTTTACAATTACTAAGGAGTTCATTGCCTTTTCCCCACATTTCCCACAATAATCTAGGTATCCATGTTCTTCCACTTTTTATCCATTAGTTTTTGCACAGTTTGGGGTTCTTGTACAAAACATGCCTTTCTTTGAACTCAAGTACAATTTTATATCCACCTCTGCTTTTTATAAGCATTTTTTTTAACAAAATTGACCAACAAATTCCCTTGAATATAATTTTCAGATTATAAATCCATAAGAAACTTAATTTCCATTTTCTATTATTCTAATAGAAAAAGGATAATCTTCTTAATTCATATTTTTTTGAGTAAGAAAGAGAAAAAGGGAATCGTTATACATCTAGTTTCCACCTCTCATCTTCCCTTGTTTTTTAAATATGACCCCATCTCAATTTTTTCCAAAATATCACAAAGAAAATAACAAAACATCCACATTTTGCATATAAAACAGTTTTTTTGTCTACCCAAGAACACCTAGAGGAACCACACAAACCACTAGATGTGCCATGTGATAGAACATGGTGTGCCACCAAACCTAATCCCAACAGTTAAAGGCATCCGCCACCACTCCAAAATCTTCCATTAGGAAACCTGAACCCTAAATCCCCATGTAAAAGACCCCATATACACCATATTCTAGTGGTGTTTTTGATATTCTCCTAAAGCTAGAGGATCAACTACCACTCTCTTTATTTTCCATCTCGCTCATGCTCAAAGGATCCTTCCTTTAATAAAATGATTTTTTGAGCATTTCTAGGATGAGTAGTGGCAAACTTGAACATCAAATCCAATCATCTCAAATCTTATCATAACTATTTTGATCTGCTCAAACTATTGATTTGTCTATCTATCTGAACTAACATGTTGCCTTGTGATCTATCTATGTATATTTTATTGGATTATAGGGGGAAAGAGAACCCCCAAGTGAAGTCCCAGATGACAAGGATGGTAAACTCGGGAGATCCATGCACCCACACCCTAGTATCTCAATAAGTCATATCAGAGCCGACTGATGCTGTGAGATCTATCCATGTATATTGATTGATTTGAATATTTGACTTGAATCAAATCTTTCTCTTAACTAAATATTTTCGATATCATCTCTTCTCTCTTTTCATATGCATTGATTGTAACCACCAATGAGGGATCTTATTCATAGGAGATCCTGAGGATATTAAGACCCACATCTAAAACAATAGGATCTTTAGGGTAATGATATGAAATCCACAACCTCCCCAAGCCCTAAAGATCCAAAAACATGATAAATGTTTTTAATCAATTTTCACCTTTTTTGAATCCTTTAACACAATCCAATACTAACCTAACATGAGAACACTAATTAACATTCTCAGTACAAATTTACCACGTGAGATGGGGTTCTAAACCTTCCCCAATTGTAAAAATGTATTTGAGTCTAATTTTTGATAACACGTTCCATTTATTTTTTCCCTTAGCAGCCTTTAGCAGAGTCCAAAAAATTGATTTACCACAAATTACTAATTATTTTAATGTTCATATTGTTTTTCCTCATTTTACAAATCAAATTGGTCATGATTCCAAGCTTATAATATTTTATAATTTTAGTGATCGCTGGATTAGTTACCTTGTAATAGGTTAGTATTTTTCAGGTTGATTACAATAGACTTGTGACTCTTCTAGGATAGTCAGACAATCCAGGTTGATCTCCATGTATATTTTTATTTCCTCATTACTTTCATCCAGTTCCAGTCCATTTTCCTTTTGTTTCTTTCTTTTCCTTTTAAGTACTGGACTGTCACCTTAATCTAATGCAACTTCACTTTCAAGTCCTCTTACATCATGGACTATGACCTAAAATTGGAATGGTTTTGCTTCAATTTCCATTCCTTTTTGGGTCCTGGACTATGAGCTAAGACTAGAAAAATTCTATCTTTCATCCTCCAATATAGTTTTAGACCAATCCTATGCTTCATCTATCAGCCTGCCTTAAACCAATTCAACTTCAACTTTCAAATGGGAAATGGATCATGACCTTAAACTATATCATCACACATATCAGATCCCTCCATGATTTCTTGAGAAGGAAATCAACAAACTTTGGTGGGCCTTGTCTAGGTCACCTTAAAATGGGAAACTTAATTATTAACCAAGTACATCATGCCCCAATAAGTAGATAATTAACCACTACATTTGTTGGCCATAGATCAAACATCTATAATTGAGGAAGTTGTTTCATAACCGACCTCATCCACTTGAAGTTATCAAAAATCCAGGATTGGATAGGAAGACCACTTTTTCACCTTTTTTAGGGTTGTGATCCTGACCCTAAATTGGTCCACTCCTCTAGGTCTCACAATTGACCTAACTCACTTGGATATTTAATCCCAAAAAAAATAAAGAGAAAGGAGAGAGAGACAAACGATGAACTTTCATGATCTTTTCACAACTAAGTAGTTTCCACTATTCTCCATTATCATGGACTTGTGCTTCTAATGGCTTTTGACAAACCACTATCATATCCTCTTTTTACATCCACCTTTTCTCACCAAGGTATGGGTTAGTGAAGAAATTAGATATACAAACATAAGAACTATAGATATGATGGTATTTAATTTCACCACCAATAGAATTTAGATGGTTCATCACCACTCCATGGGAATGTAAGATTGGTCATAATAAGTTAAGGCCTTAGATGAAGGGATAACCTTATTTCAAATAGATTGTTCATGCCTGATATTGTTTCATTAATGAATAATCATTTCATTACTCCATCCTTAGAAGGAAAAGACATCGCCTATGGTTTCCATCCTATTCAAGGTATATCAGGTCATTTTTTATGAGTCTCACATTTTTCATCTTTCATGAAAAAATGGGTCAAACTTTGCTCAAGCTCGCAATTCTCATTCTTATCTTACACATTGTCTTGAGAGGGAAAAACTGTTGATGCCCCAATTTTTCTCCCTCAATAGAATTTCATGATAATGTTAATTCTTTTTCTAAGGATAGAGTTCATTACCTTTTCCACACATTTTCCCACATTTATGCATTTATCCATATTCTTACACTTTTTAATCCACCCATTTCAACACAATTTGGGGTTCCTATGCAAAATTTACCTTCCTTTTAATTTAAGTGAAATTTACTCTCCAACTATGCTTTTGATAGATTTTTTTAAATAAAATTTCTCAAATGATATCCCTTAGATATAATATTCAAAATTCAAATCCATGGTAAATTCAATTTTCTTTTGTCATTATTCTAGCCAAAAAAGTATGATCTTTTTCATTCGTATATATTTGAGCAAGAAAGGAAAAAGGAGGAGACTCATCCATCAAGTTTTCATCTCGTCTTCCCTTGATTTTTAAATATGACTCAATCTCTATTTTATCCAAAATATCACCCAGACATTCCAAATAATTTGATTTTGGATACTAAACACTTTTTTTCTCTTCCTAGGTACACATGGAGGAAGTACACAATCCACGAGATGGCAATATGTGGCAAGATTTGGTGTACTTCCAACCCTAATCATGATGGTTCAGTGTGTCCTGCCACCATTTTTGAGTCTTTTATCAAGAACCTTGAACCTTAAACTAGACCCTATAATTAACCCGGTTATCAACCATATTCTAGGTCCCTTTTTATTATCACAAAGTCTAAGGATAAACTATTCCTTTCTTTATTTTCTATCTTTTTTGTATTTAGATGATCCTTACTCTAACACAATAGTTATATGGGCATCATCGGGCTGAATAATGGTAAACTTGTGCATCAAAATCCAACATTCTCAAAACTTCTCAGCTATTTCAACCCACTCACAACTGTTGATCTATCTATCTATATATCTATGTGAACTACCTTTTTTAAGGGGGAATCCAGGAGGCTATCTATTCATCTTTCCCTCCTCTTGCAAGCCAATAGGGAAAGTAATTACATGGATTGAGGTCTTTGTGAGAAATAAACTTGGTAGTACTACTACCATTACAGTGGTCTTCTTTAATAATATCTTTGAGCCATTATAGAGGTCTAGGGAGGTCAAAGCTCCCTGTGGTGTACTTTTGGTGGCTTTTAGCCATCATATCTGCTACCCAATTGCAATATTGGGGTATGGACTTCATCTTCCAATCAATGTTTTGTGATAATCTATGCTACACTCTATCAATTAGCCTCATATAAATAGCAAAGTTGTTCATATTTGATTGTAACATATACACAAACACCATGCAGTCAGATTCAAAGATCAGATTCATGATGTTGTTCCTACTAGAAATCTCCATGGCTATCTCCACAGCTAGAATCTCCACTTGGGTAGTAGTATTTGCTTTGACATTTAGAGTATTCCGTGCAATCCATTTTCCTTCTTGGTCCCGCACAATGATGGCAATTGTAGCTTTCTTACTTGTCCACGCAGTGTTAGTGTTAATTTTTAGATACCCCTCAGGAGGTCTTCTCCAGTGGTCATTTGTAATAGATCTAGTCTGTATATTATCCTTCTTCCATGTCGACTCTACTACTTTGATGTCCCTTTATATCTGTAAGGCTTGCTGGGTCGCTGTTATCTAATTGCCTTCCATGACATGCTTATTTCATGCCTTCCAAATATTCCAGAAGGTGACTAAGAAGCCTTATTACTGTGGCTCATCAGACTTCAGACTGGTGCGCAACCAACATGTCATTTTTGCTGAAAGAAATCACTGGGTATATCATCACTGAGTACCTTCATCCAATTTTATTTGGCATAAGGACAATTCCTTAATGCGTGTAGGCTAATATCTTCTTGAGATTTACATCTCTCTCATATATTGTTGTTCATAATGTGTCTTATCATTCTTCTACTGTTAGTCAATAACACATCATGCATGAGAAGTCATGCTTAGAATTTGAGCTTTGTTGAGACTTTAGCCTTCTGCATTGTATCACATTCTACTTCTATGGCGATCTCTCACTCCTTCTGAAGCTGTTGATATGCTAATTTCATGGTGAACATCCGATGTAGATATAAGGTCCATGTGTGGACATCCTGTCGATTTACGTCTTCTACGGGATCCATTTGGAGGATAAGTTGAACCAATTCATTGGGAATCCATTCGTCTAGAAACTCCTTATCCCAATGTCCATTATCTAACAAAGTGCTCATAATAGTAAGGTCTCTTAGCCTATCAGGTATGTTCTATAGCGCCACCTGGGTGATTTTAAACCCCGGTTAGACCCATGCATCCTCCTAGAATAAGGAGTTCTTCCCATTTGTAATTAACATGACTGAGTTCTCCTCAATCAACTTTTTACACTGAAGTGTAACTGATGCGAGTCTAGACATGTTTATTGTCTTGCCTGGAGTGAAACCTATGTACTTGTTTCTCATGTAATTGCACCACAAAGAGTTCCAATTACTTACCATATCCCATGCGCTCCTTGCAATCATGCAAGTGTTCCATTCCTACATAGATTTTAGAACAATGCCTCCCTTGTACTTCTAACATGTAACCTTATTTTGAGTGACCAGTGATGGCGGGTGTGCCTTGTATCCTCCCCCCATAGAAACCTATGAATACAACTATCAATACGATCACATACCTCTCGAGGAAGCGCCGTAGTCTACATCGTGTAGGTGGGAATTGCTTCCATGGTAGATTTTGCAAGGAAACAGTGACCCTCTATGATAAGCATCATGTAGCCCAATCATTTATCCTTGAATCTAATCTTTGTAGAATGTCAGAATAAGTGTTTTGGATACTCTAGTTTGTATAATGGGAACACCCAAATAATTCCCCAAGTCAGTTGTCTCCTGGATCCCTCCAACGCCACATTTACTCCTCCTCATGCCTTGTGGTACTTTTTCAACAAAGAACACTTGTGTTTTGGAAAAGGATATAGCCTACCCAGATGTAGATTCAAACTATTTGAAACATTTCTTGATGACCTTCATAAGTCTGCTTGACACCTCACCAAAGAGAATGATATCATCCATGAAGAAGAGATGAGAGATAGTTATTCTGAACCTTTCCATTCTAAACGATTTCCATCTAGCAATGCCTATATCATCTAACTCAACCTTTCGATGCAAAGCTCAAATAAGTATGATGATAACACATCACCTTGTCTCAACCCCCAACTTGGCTTAAAAGGTGAAATGGTGGATCCATTCCATATGATAGAACACTCCCCTATAGCTATGGAGTTCATGATATAAGCAATGATGTTTTCTGGGATCTTTATCTTCTTGAGTGTGTCTGTAATGAAGGCCCAAGATAGCCTATCATAGGCTTTGGAAAAATCTACTTTTATGGACATAACACTAGCATAAGACTTCCTTACCATTGGATGGATGACCTCCTGTGCTATGACAATATTATCAGTAATGCGATGGGCACGAACACACTCTGAGCAATAGAAACCTGTTACGACCCCATCTTCCAATAACCCCCAATTAAGGGAGATCACAAGGTTGAAGCCGCACCCATGAAATTCCGGATCAAAGGTTCGACATATAACCAATAACAATGATTAAATTCTAGCAGACTATACTGAAAATGGTAATAAAATTTTTCTTTATCATACCTTTGAAAAGTTGGAAGTACTAGACTTCTAACCACAAAAGAACTACTCTAACTAACTCCTCCTTGTTCTTTAGTTCTTGAATTCACAATGTGTCACTTTACTGTTTTGTGCTTTGAAATATGTACCTAAAACGCCGACAAACAAAACAACGGTCAGTTGGTATGTGGAGGATCCAATAATCAAGAAATTATGCTAACAATGTAATCAAGCAATTAATCTTTTTAACAATCAAGATTATGTTTTAAGTCATACATCTCAATCCATACATATTCCCAACTCTGTGAGTTCCTGCAGTGAACTTTCATTATACCTCTGTAAAGGTAGAGTCGCATGGCACTACTCCAGGTAGCCCAATATCTAACTCAATGTGACTTGATGGTCCTACCACAAGGGTAGCCATGTACTAAGTCAAACACAGACCTGATGACCTCTCCAATAGGCAGCCATGTACTAGGTCTTCTCATGACCTGATGGTCCTACCCATTAGATAGCCATGTACTAGGTCAGACCTGATGACCTCTCCAATAGGCAGCCATGTACTAGATCTCTTCAGACCTGATGGTCCTACCCATTAGATAGCCATGTACTAGGTCATACACAGAGGGAACCAGGATCTGAGCATGTAGGCATATACATTTTGTGATAATCATAGTCACTTTATAGTTGCATGAAATAAATAGACATTCAACAGTTATTTCAAGCAACCGATAAATCCTTCGGAAATCATCGGGAAACTAAAGCGATTATTCATAAGCGTAACCACATACCTTTCAATTGCACTTTTCAAGATAGAAAGAGAAACCCAATCAACAAGCAAAACCTGAAATAAAAGGACAGTTTCCTTTTATTAATATGTATCCACTTCCATTAATCCAATTAGGATTCCAATTCCATAATTAGGGTTTCTTTTAGAAATTAGGGTTTTTCTTCTTCTTTCATCATTAACATTCTTAATTTGTCAATTCTCATAAAACTCCTACTTTCTCATTAAATTTCCTTTATTAAACAACTGATTTCCTTATTTCATAAAAATATGGTTTTCATCTCTCTTTATCTCAAATTAGGATTTCCATACAAAATAACCTTCTTTTGAACATTATAATTCCAATTTAAGCATTTTTGCAATTAAATAGCAAAATAAACTGCCATTAACATTATCAGGGTCAACCTTAACGATTTGACTTGCTAGATTACCAAAATACCCTTTCTACATCCAATTAGGGTTTCTTATCCAATTTTAATAAACTTTATTAGCCAAATAAAGTACTTTTGTAAAACCAGGCAGAATTAGGTTCTAGAAATATTTTTATCATGTTCCTTACATTTTTCTATACAACTTTCATATTTTAAGTTTTCTCATCTGATGTTCATAGCAATTACTGTGAATTTTGCAAGAAAAAGGTATTTTTCTGATTATTTGTCACAGAGAGGGAATTACCAGAAATTCTCTAGCCGTTCGATTGCTAGTCCCGTGGTCCGCGCCTCGATCTGACAATCCTCGTGCGCGCCTCCTCTTCACTTACGCGCCTCACACTGGAGCCGTTGGATCTCGCTGGTCCACGGTGGTCCGCGATCTATCCGTCTCCGCCTATCTTTGATCCCAGCGTTCGATCACGATCGAACGGTCGTGACCGACGTCACTTGACAAAGCCGCGCCTCTCCGAGCAGACCGTTAGATCCCCCTGGATCACGGTGGATCACGATCTAAAGGCTGCCGCCTTATCCCGACCGAGCCGTTCGATCAGGATCCGACGAAACCTGCTATTCGTCAACCTGTCTTCAAGGTGCGGTGGCGCCACGTCGAAGCTCGCCGGAGCTGAAGCAATTGAAGGATGCAATGGGCTTCGAGCTCTCAAAAGAGGCCGTTCGTGGTCGTGAAGGCTCTCTCAACTGGAAGGCCCCATATATATAGGGTGCGAAGACCTCTCGTGAGGTTTCCCGATCCAACTCTAACTGAGCATTTAGCCCAAATTGGGCGTTTCCGAGATTCACCATGAAACCCTAACAAACCAGGGTCCATCCTCTACGGTTTGGATTCCCGAACTCAAGGACACTCTAATCCAGAGCGCTCGTCCACTGAGTTGATCAGGAAATCGAAGGGAAGGTCGCTCTGTGGTGCGCTACAGTCTGAGTCCTTTTGGGACTCTGGACGATGACCGCTCATCGTCGGATTCAGATCCAATGATCCGGGTTAACCGCGTTCAAAACCAATTAGGAAAATATTTCCTAAATTATCCAATTAAGCTTATTTCCAATGGAAACTTAGAAATTCAATAACTCCCAATTGGATTAACATTTCTTTCCCAAATTTTGAGGGAAACTCGGATATTGTATTATCCTCCACTCCTCCAAATTTGGTTTCATAATGATATTAATTCGATTCCTTTTCTTGTAATGCAAGTCATCATTATATTATTCACATTTTTCCCATCTTTTAATAATTCTTTCATTATTATTCCCTGATTTTGAGTTCCTTGCTCTCCAAGGTATCAATCAACTCGAATTCTTATTTTTTGGGAAATATGCCATATCCTTTTCCTTATTTTAGGGGATTCTTTATGTATTTCTTTATTAATGTCAATTTGGGCTTCCAATAAAGCAAGGCCCAATAAGATCCATGCAACCAATCATATATGAAATACATTTCAATCAATCATGGAATCCATTCCAAACCACATCACATCAATCAAGCAAATTCATTTATCCTTAAATGATATTTATAAAAGTCATTACATAGCTTGGAAAATTGAGGTTATAACATCCTCCCCTCCTTATAGGAATTTTGTCCTCAAAATTCACAATCAAACAAACAAGTCAGGATATGCTTTTTTCCATGTCCGTCTTCAGCTCCTATGTGGCATCATCCTCTCCATGGTGTTTCCAAAGAACCTTTACCATCTCTATGTTCTTATTTCTGAGCTCTTTTACCTTAGTATCTATAATACGCATAGGTAACTCAGGATAAGATAGCTTTCCTTGAAGCTCAATAGGTTCAATGCTCAACACATGGCTTGGATCTTGCACATATCGCTTCAGATTGGACACGTGAAAAACATCACACATAACTCTATCCTGAGGGGTAGGGTCAAAACCTAACCATCTCCACCCATCCATCTCTAATGGACCCATGTATCGGGGACTCAGCTCTCTTAATTATAACTTAGAGGGGTCGGATTTTCATGTCACATTTTCTCCCACAGTAACTTGTATGCCAGTCTACTTTGCATCTGCTTACGACTCTTATCGTCTCTAGGCTCCTTTCAGCCCTTGCACAATCAAAGTGACTTCATCTACACGCACTGTGGTCCTTTTCTAACCATCATATGGTACTTTCACCAACATCACCTTACTGAAGTGGTGACCGACACAACCTCCCTTACAGAGCTTAATATAAAACCCGATACTGGTCTATGGTGGTCATTGTCACATCTTTCATAGGACAAGAACTGTCTTTAGATATCACCCTGAACGAGCACACATGCCCTCATCAGACCCTTTAGTCTGGATCATACTAACCATGGTTAGGGGTGATAAACTATACTACATAGAGTTCTCAATGTACCTACTTCCACTTAATGGAAGTGAACCTTTAGGTCAAACTCAAGAACCTTCAAACTCACTTCATGGTGTAGTTGAACCATCTCTCTCATGGGTAGTTCAACAAAACTGATATATATACCCTACTAAAGGGGTCCCTCTCCCAGGATGGGAGGAAAACTATCTCTTGACCACAAGGTCACAAAAGCTCTTAGGGTTTACATCCACATGGGCCTACTTAACTCTAGCAAGCTATTCAGGAACAAGCAGATCACTTACTGAACCATGCCAGGTCATACTTTTCCTTTTTCCTCAATGCTGGATCAAGATCATACCTTCCTTTATCATCAACCTAGCTGTGAGGGGTTCACCAAACCTACCTTTAACTTAAAAGGTTTTCCCTTTCCTTTATGCATGTGGAGCACCATACTTGAAACTATAGCAACTTAATCCTCATCATGAGTATTAGGTATACCACATTCCCTCTTAGGCATAAGAACCTTAGGTTCACCAACTGCATATTTCTTAACCATGCACCAAGCTTGCAAAAAGCATGACATGTACTCCTTTCATCCTTCCCTTGAACAACCCTTTAGGGTTGAGTCCTCTTCAAGGACCATCAACAAGGTACAAGGCCTCAAAACTTCTTACTATACTTCTCTAGGGTTTATGGGACTCTTCTTGTCATCTATACGAAGGTATAAACAGACTCATCTTCTATCTAAGATTTGGGTGGCCAAAGGTACTCGGTCATCCAACCTCTCATGGCTCATATGGCATCCCAGACACATCCATCCAAACACCTGGTCTAACTTATCATGCCATATCTCTATATATCCTTCACTTAGGGTTAGGGTTAACGTCATCCTCGTAGCCATGTTTCTACTTATCATGGAGATCTCTATCTCTAAAACTAACTTATCCTCCAGACAAGAAGGTCTAGCCTCAGGTCTCTTCTGAGGTCACGATAACTTATGTCATACGACCTAAGCATGTATCTATCATTTAGTTGCGCTTAATCTATTAAGCTTATGTCCATGACATGTTATTTACATACTTTTCATTAATTTGATGGAGGATTCCTTAAACCTTATTAACCTTACCCATACCTCAAGAGGGTGAGGAAAAGAGAGAAAACCCTAATCCTTAGGGTCCTTAACAGAATTTTTGTGATGAGAAGGGATGAATAAGATGAGAAGTCCTAAAGGTATCTTATTTCGATTCATACCCTAAGACTTTGGCCAGGCGGTCACACGGGTCTGGGAGTCCTCGTATTCCGACTAGCGGTGCGGAGGAAAATCTTGCCAGCCCCCGGTCGTGATCCCTTTCTAGACACCTTCATCTTTCGGATAATCCTCTAATAACTCCCTTGGGTTCTATGGAGTTTGTAAAATTTAATAATTATTAATGGTTACATGAGGAACCCAGGCTCTGATACCAAATGTTACGACCCCATCTTCTGATAACCCCCAATTAAGGGAGATCGCAAGGTTGAAGCCGCACCCATGAAATTCTGGATCAAAGGTTCGACATATAACCAATAACAATTATTAAATTCTAGCAGACTATACTGAAAATGGTAATAAAATTTTTCTTTATCATACCTTTGAAAAGTTGGAAGTACTAGACTTCTAACCACAAAAGAACTACTCTAACTAACTCCTCCTTGTTCTTTAGTTCTTGAATTCACAATGTGTCACTTTACTATTTTGTGCTTTGAAATATGTACCTAAAACGCCGACAAACAAAACAACGGTCAGTTGGTATGTGGAGGATCCAATAATCAAGAAATTATGCTAACAATGTAATCAAGCAATTAATCTTTTTAACAATCAAGATTATGTTTTAAGTCATACATCTCAATCCATACATATTCCCAACTCTGTGAGTTCCTGCAGTGAACTTTCATTATACCTCTGTAAAGGTAGAGTCGCATGGCACTACTCCAGGTAGCCCAATATCTAACTCAATGTGACTTGATGGTCCTACCACAAGGGTAGCCATGTACTAAGTCAAACACAGACCTGATGACCTCTCCAATAGGCAGCCATGTACTAGGTCTTCTCATGACCTGATGGTCCTACCCATTAGATAGCCATGTACTAGGTCAGACCTGATGACCTCTCCAATAGGCAGCCATGTACTAGATCTCTTCAGACCTGATGGTCCTACCCATTAGATAGCCATGTACTAGGTCATACACAGAGGGAACCAGGATCTGAGCATGTAGGCATATACATTTTGTGATAATCATAGTCACTTTATAGTTGCATGAAATAAATAGACATTCAACAGTTATTTCAAGCAACCGATAAATCCTTCGGAAATCGCCGGGAAACTAAAGCGATTATTCATAAGCGTAACCACATACCTTTCAATTGCACTTTTCAAGATAGAAAGAGAAACCCAATCAACAAGCAAAACCTGAAATAAAAGGACAGTTTCCTTTTATTAATATGTATCCACTTCCATTAATCCAATTAGGATTCCAATTCCATAATTAGGGTTTCTTTTAGAAATTAGGGTTTTTCTTCTTCTTTCATCATTAACATTCTTAATTTGTCAATTCTCATAAAACTCCTACTTTCTCATTAAATTTCCTTTATTAAACAACTGATTTCCTTATTTCATAAAAATATGGTTTTCATCTCTATCTCAAATTAGGTTTTCCATACAAAATAACCTTCTTTTGAACATTATAATTCCAAGTTAAGCATTTTTGCAATTAAATAGCAAAATAAACTGCCATTAACATTATCAGGGTCAACCTTAACGATTTGACTTGCTAGATTACCAAAATACCCTTTCTACATCCAATTAGGGTTTCTTATCCAATTTTAATAAACTTTATTAGCCAAATAAAGTACTTTTGTATAACCAGGCGGAATTAGGTTCTGGAAATATTTTTATCATGTTCCTTACATTTTTCTATACAACTTTCATATTTTAAGTTTTCTCATCTGATGTTCATAGCAATTACTGTGAATTTTGCAAGAAAAAGGTATTTTTCTGATTATTTGTCACAGAGAGGGAATTACCGGAAATTCTCTAGCCGTTCGATTGCTAGTCCCGTGGTCCGCGCCTCGATCTGACGATCCTTGCGCGCGCCTCCTCTTCACTTACGCGCCTCACACTGAAGCCGTTGGATCTCGCTGGTCCACAGTGGTCCGCGATCTATAAGTCTCCGCCTATCTTTGATCCCAGCGTTCGATCACGATCGAACGGTCGTGACCGACATCACTTGACAAATCCGCGCCTCTCCGAGCAGACCGTTAGATCCCCCTGGATCACGGTGGATCACGATCTAAAGGCTGCCGCCTTATCCCGACCGAGCCGTTCGATCAGGATCCGACGAAACCTGCTATTTGTCAACCTGTCTTCAAGGTGCGGTGGCACCACATCGAAGCTCGCCGGAGCTGAAGCAATTGAAGGATGCAACGGGCTTCGAGCTCTCAAAAGATGCCGTTCGTGGTCGTGAAGGCTCTCTCAACTGGAAGGCCCCATATATATAGGGTGCGAAGACCTCTCGTGAGGTTTCCCGATCCAACTCTAACTGAGCATTTAGCCCAAATTGGGTGTTTTCGAGATTCACCATGAAACCCTAACAAACCAGGGTCCATCCTCTACGGTTTGGATTCCCGAACTCAAGGACACTCTAATCCAGAGCGCTCGTCCACTGAGTTGATCAGGAAATCGAAGGGAAGGTCGCTCTGTGGTGCGCTACAGTCTGAGTCCTTTTGGGACTCTGGACGATGACCGCTCATCGTCGGATTCAGATCCAACGATCCGGGTTAACCGCGTTCAAAACCAATTAGGAAAATATTTCCTAAATTATCCAATTAAGCTTATTTCCAATGGAAACATAGAAATTCAATAACTCCCAATTGGATTAACATTTCTTTCCCAAATTTTGAGGGAAACTCGGATATTGTATTATCCTCCACTCCTCCAAATTTGGTTTCATAATGATATTAATTCGATTCCTTTTCTTGTAATGCAAGTCATCATTATATTATTCACATTTTTCCCATCTTTTAATAATTCTTTCATTATTATTCCCTGATTTTGAGTTCCTTGCTCTCCAAGGTATCAATCAACTCGAATTCTTATTTTTTGGGAAATATGCCATATCCTTTTCCTTATTTTAGGGGATTCTTTATGTATTTCTTTATTAATGTCAATTTGGGCTTCCAATAAAGCAAGGCCCAATAAGATCCATGCAACCAATCATCTATGAAATACATTTCAATCAATCATGGAATCCATTCCAAACCACATCACATCAATCAAGCAAATTCATTTATCCTTAAATGATATTTATAAAAGTCATTACATAGCTTGGAAAATTGAGGTTATAACATCCTCCCCTCCTTATAGGAATTTTGTCCTCAAAATTCACAATCAAACAAACAAGTCAGGATATGCTTTTTTCCATGTCCGTCTTCAGCTCCTATGTGGCCTCATCCTCTCCATGGTGTTTCCAAAGAACCTTTACCATCTCTATGTTCTTATTTCTGAGCTCTTTTACCTTAGTATCTATAATACGCATAGGTAACTCAGGATAAGATAGCTTTCCTTGAAGCTCAATAGGTTCAATGCTCAACACATGGCTTGGATCTTGCACATATCGCTTCAGATTGGACACGTGAAAAACATCACACATAACTCTATCCTGAGGGGTAGGGTCAAAACCTAACCATCTCCACCCATCCATCTCTAATGGACCCATGTATCGGGGACTCAGCTCTCTTAATTATAACTTAGAGGGGTCGGATTTTCATGTCACATTTTCTCCCACAGTAACTTGTATGCCAGTCTACTTTGCATCTGCTTACGACTCTTATCGTCTCTAGGCTCCTTTCAGCCCTTGCACAATCAAAGTGACTTCATCTACACGCACTGTGGTCCTTTTCTAACCATCATATGGTACTTTCACCAACATCACCTTACTGAAGTGGTGACCGACACAACCTCCCTTACAGAGCTTAATATAAAACCCGATACTGGTCTATGGTGGTCATTGTCACATCTTTCATAGGACAAGAACTGTCTTTAGATATCACCCTGAACGAGCACACATGCCCTCATCAGACCCTTTAGTCTGGATCATACTAACCATGGTTAGGGGTGATAAACTATACTACATAGAGTTATCAATGTACCTACTTCCACTTTATGGAAGTGAACCTTTAGGTCAAACTCAAGAACCTTCAAACTCACTTCATGGTGTAGTTGAACCATCTCTCTCATGGGTAGTTCAACAAAACTGATATATATACCCTACTAAAGGGGTCCCTCTCCCAGGATGGGAGGAAAACTATCTCTTGACCACAAGGTCACAAAAGCTCTTAGGGTTTACATCCACATGGGCCTACTTAACCCTAGCAAGCTATTCAGGAACAAGCAGATCACTTACTGAACCATGCCATGTCATACTTGTCCTTTTTCCTCAATGCTGGATCAAGATCATACCTTCCTTTATCATCAACCTAGCTGTGAGGGGTTCACCAAACCTACCTTTAACTTAAAAGGTTTTCCCTTTCCTTTATGCATGTGGAGCACCATACTTGAAACTATAGCAACTTAATCCTCATCATGAGTATTAGGTATACCACATTCCCTCTTAGGCCTAAGAACCTTAGGTTCACCAACTGCATATTTCTTAACCATGCACCAAGCTTGCAAAAAGCATGACATGTACTCCTGTCATCCTTCCCTTGAACAACACTTTAGGGTTGAGTCCTCTTCAAGGACCATCAACAAGGTACAAGGCCTCAAAACTTCTTACTATACTTCTCTAGGGTTTATGGGACTCTTCTTGTCATCTATACGAAGGTATAAACAGACTCATCTTCTATCTAAGATTTGGGTGGCCAAAGGTACTCGGTCATCCAACCTCTCATGGCTCATATGGCATCCCAGACACATCCATCCAAACACCTAGTCTAACTTATCATGCCATATATCTATATATCCTTCACTTAGGGTTAGGGTTAACGTCATCCTCGTAGCCATGTTTCTACTTATCATGGAGATCTCTATCTCTAAAACTAACTTATCCTCCAGACAAGAAGGTCTAGCCTCAGGTCTCTTCTGAGGTCACGATAACTTATGTCATACGACCTAAGCATGTATCTATCATTTAGTTGCGCTTAATCTATTAAGCTTATGTCCATGACATCTTATTTACATACTTTTCATTAATTTGATGGAGGATTCCTTAAACCTTATTAACCTTACCCATACCTCAAGAGGGTGAGGAAAAGAGAGAAAACCCTAATCCTTAGGGTCCTTAACAGAATTTTTGTGATGAGAAGGGATGAATAAGATGAGAAGTCCTAAAGGTATCTTATTTCGATTCATACCCTAAGACTTTGGCCAGGCGGTCACACGGGTCTGGGAGTCCTCGTATTCCGACTAGCGGTGCGGAGGAAAATCTTGCCAGCCCCCGGTCGTGATCCCTTTCTAGACACCTTCATCTTTCGGATAATCCTCTAATAACTCCCTTGGGTTCTATGGAGTTTGTAAAATTTAATAATTATTAATGGTTACATGAGGAACCCAGGATCTGATACCAAATGTTACGACCCCATCTTCCGATAACCCCCAATTAAGGGAGATCGCAAGGTTGAAGCCGCACCCATGAAATTCCGGATCATGCTGGCCGATGGTTGGGGGGAGGGTACGATAAGGGCCATATCACCGATGTCCTCAAGGCAGAACTCCGGGCCATTGCTGTTGGTATTCAGGAATGCAAAGGACGGGCCAGCAATATATAGGTAGAGTCGGATAGCAACAAAGCAATCAACATGGTGAAGGGTAGAGTGGAAATTCCTGCTAGCTGCAAACGTGAATGCAGTCACATTAGGAAGCTGGCGGCTGCGTTCCAGTCAGTTGAGTTTAGGTTCTGTCGAAGAACTTGTAACAAGGTAGCAGATTGCTTAGAGAAATGGGGAAGGAACAGAATTGAAAGTCGGGCTAGGTGGTCACAATGTCCGGAGTTTCTCCTTGAGGTAATCAAAGGGGAGGCTACATTGAATCACCATGTAATTCCAAACAAGGATGCGCCTGTTTGAGGGAACAGGATGAATAAAAGGCCTCCCTTTTTAATAATAATAACAATTATTAAATTCTAGCAGACTATACTGAAAATGGTAATAAAATTTTTCTTTATCATACCTTTGAAAAGTTGGAAGTACTAGACTTCTAACCACAAAAGAACTACTCTAACTAACTCCTCCTTGTTCTTTAGTTCTTGAATTCACAATGTGTCACTTTACTGTTTTGTGCTTTGAAATATGTACCTAAAACGCCGACAAACAAAACAACGGTCAGTTGGTATGTGGAGGATCCAATAATCAAGAAATTATGCTAACAATGTAATCAAGCAATTAATCTTTTTAACAATCAAGATTATGTTTTAAGTCATACATCTCAATCCATACATATTCCCAACTCTGTGAGTTCCTGCAGTGAACTTTCATTATACCTCTGTAAAGGTAGAGTCGCATGGCACTACTCCAGGTAGCCCAATATCTAACTCAATGTGACTTGATGGTCCTACCACAAGGGTAGCCATGTACTAAGTCAAACACAGACCTGATGACCTCTCCAATAGGCAGCCATGTACTAGGTCTTCTCATGACCTGATGGTCCTACCCATTAGATAGCCATGTACTAGGTCAGACCTGATGACCTCTCCAATAGGCAGCCATGTACTAGATCTCTTCAGACCTGATGGTCCTACCCATTAGATAGCCATGTACTAGGTCATACACAGAGGGAACCAGGATCTGAGCATGTAGGCATATACATTTTGTGATAATCATAGTCACTTTATAGTTGCATGAAATAAATATACATTCAACAGTTATTTCAAGCAACAGATAAATCCTTCGGAAATCGCCGGGAAACTAAAGCGATTATTCATAAGCGTAACCACATACCTTTCAATTGCACTTTTCAAGATAGAAAGAGAAACCCAATCAACAAGCAAAACCTGAAATAAAAGGACAGTTTCCTTTTATTAATATGTATCCACTTCCATTAATCCAATTAGGATTCCAATTCCATAATTAGGGTTTCTTTTAGAAATTAGGGTTTTTCTTCTTCTTTCATCATTAACATTCTTAATTTGTCAATTCTCATAAAACTCCTACTTTCTCATTAAATTTCCTTTATTAAACAACTGATTTCCTTATTTCATAAAAATATGGTTTTCATCTCTCTTTATCTCAAATTAGGATTTCCATACAAAATAACCTTCTTTTGAACATTATAATTCCAAGTTAAGCATTTTTGAACAAAATAACCTTCTCTGATGTTCATAGCAATTACTGTGAATTTTGCAAGAAAAAGGTATTTTTCTGATTATTTGTCACAGAGAGGGAATTACCGGAAATTCTCTAGCCGTTCGATTGCTAGTCCCGTGGTCCGCGCCTCGATCTGACGATCCTCGCACGCGCCTCCTCTTCACTTACGCGCCTCACACTGGAGCCGTTGGATCTCGCTGGTCCACGGTGGTCCGTGATCTATCCGTCTCCGCCTATCTTTGATCCCAACGTTCGATCACGATCGAACGGTCGTGACCGACGTCACTTGACAAAGCCGCGCCTCTCCGAGCAGACCGTTAGATCCCCCTGGATCACGGTGGATCACGATCTAAAGGCTGCCGCCTTATCCCGACCGAGCCGTTCGATCAGGATCCGACGAAACCTACTATTCGTCAACCTGTCTTCAAGGTGCGGTGGCGCCACGTCGAAGCTCGCCGGAGCTGAAGCAATTGAAGGATGCAACGGGCTTCGAGCTCTCAAAAGAGGCCGTTCATGGTCGTGAAGGCTCTCTCAACTGGAAGGCCCCATATATATAGGGTGCGAAGACCTCTCGTGAGGTTTCCCGATCCAACTCTAACTGAGCATTTAGCCCAAATTGGGCGTTTCCGAGATTCACCATGAAACCCTAACAAACCAGGGTCCATCCTCTACGGTTTGGATTCCCGAACTCAAGGACACTCTAATCCAGAGCGCTCGTCGACTGAGTTGATCAGGAAATCGAAGGGAAGGTCGCTCTGTGGTGCGCTACAGTCTGAGTCCTTTTGGGACTCTGGACGATGACCGCTCATCGTCGGATTCAGATCCAACGATCCGGGTTAACCGCGTTCAAAACCAATTAGGAAAATATTTCCTAAATTATCCAATTAAGCTTATTTCCAATGGAAACTTAGAAATTCAATAACTCCCAATTGGATTAACATTTCTTTCCTAAAATTTTGAGGGAAACTCGGATATTGTATTATCCTACACTCCTCCAAATTTGGTTTCATAATGATATTAATTCGATTCCTTTTCTTGTAATGCAAGTCATCATTATATTATTCACATTTTTCCCATCTTTTAATATTTCTTTCATTATTATTCCCTGATTTTGAGTTCCTTGCTCTCCAAGGTATCAATCAACTCGAATTCTTATTTTTTGGGAAATATGCCATATCCTTTTCCTTATTTTAGGGGATTCTTTATGTATTTCTTTATTAATGTCAATTTGGGCTTCCAATAAAGCAAGGCCCAATAAGATCCATGCAACCAATCATCTATGAAATACATTTCAATCAATCATGGAATCCATTCCAAACCACATCACATCAATCAAGCAAATTCATTTATCCTTAAATGATATTTACAAAAGTCATTACATAGCTTGGAAAATTGAGGTTATAACAAAACCCAATCTAGGAGGTAGGCCTTCACTCTCTCTACTACAATCTTCGATATCAGTTTTAGGCAGTAATTGTTCAAATATATGGGATGTAGTTGATCGCAAGTAACATATTTTTTCACTTTAGAAATGAGCACTATCATTGAGTCACACATAGTCTTCGTTAGTTTGGCACATGTGAGTGCCCTCCTAGATATTTCAATGATGGAAGTCTTTAGAGTCTCCCAATTCTTCAGAACAAACATTCCATTTACAACGTGAAGACTGACTACTTTATATGGGTTCATTTCTTTGACAACCTTCCAACATTCCTCCTCAGTTGTTGCTCAGGCAATGGTCTATGCTTGTTGGTAAGTCAGTTCTTTATAACAGTCTGGGATACCCTCTACTGCCACCACGTGATTATTCTCTGGTTCTATTAACATCGCATGAAAATGAGAGCTAACCATATCAACAAGGTTGGGTTCCTCCGTAACCCATTCTCCCTCCATGTTCTTTAGCATAGTAATGGTGTTAGATCTTCATTGTTTCTTGACATACACTTGATGTATCTATATTGATTTATTTTAGTATTTATATGGAATTCAATCTTTCTCTTAGCTAAATTTATTCAAAATTTCATATCCTCTTTTTTCCTATACATCAATCCTAACCACTAGGGAAGGATCTCTATCGTAGGAAATCCTGAGGCAACTAGGACCCCATATCTAAAAGTTTAGCCTTTTTAAGGCAATCATGGGAAAGCCCCCAACCATCCGAAGCCCTAAAGAACTATGCACATGAAAATATTTTTCTCACTTTTCACTGCCTTTATTTACATTATCCCAACATGAAATGAAAATAACTTGAGAACACTAAGAAATAGGTTTAATACCAATTTACTAGGTGAGATGTGGGTGATAAACATCCATTTCTTTTTTTCTTATCCACCCAAGGGTGTAGTTAAAAGTTTGATTTTCCATGTTTTGTCATTGATTTAGTTTTTCATCTTATTTGTTTGTCATTTTAGGAATAAATCTTGGTGGCGACTCCAAGCTTACCTTATTTTGATCTTTCAAGTGACTATTGGAGTAGTTCCCTAGTTAGACATTAATATTTTTTAGGCTCGATACAACACATTTGTGACTATACTAAAGATAGTCATAGGATCTAGGGTGATCTTCATGTCTCTTTCTATTTTCTCATTATTATTGGGTTCATGTTTAGTTTTCTTTTATTTCATTCTTTTCCTTTTTTAGTTTCTTTCTTTCTATCCTTTTAGGTTTAAAATAGGGTTATACAAGGGCTAGAGCAAGGTGGCAGATTGTTTCATTCTACAATCCCCCATGTCATGGATCATAGCGAGCCACTGAATCCCAAATCTACAATCATTTCTTGTCTCTATTTCACTTGTCCATCTCGTATCTGGTCATTTTTTTTCTCTTTTTCATCCCTTTTCCACCTGTGCTCTTTTTTGTTAGGCTTTTGGGTCTGTTCCCTTTTAATGGTTTCGAATCTACTTCCTTCGTTGTTTCATTTATATTTTCTCTATTTTTGTAGAACATATTTTTTTTTAAAAAAAGTAGGAAATGATGAGGAAGTCCTTACATTACAAGAAAGATTATTTCCTATTTGTCTACATGGTTGATATGTTTTTAGGAAAGGGATTGATTTTTTGCATGGGTTTATCACTTTCTTATATTTACTTTTCTTATCTTCTATGGGATTGATTTGCAAAAAATCCTTACACCCTATCAACACCCCATTTACGCTCAATACCCATAAATTTGATATTAAGGTTAATTTTCTAGCTAATGACTGAGTTCATTCCAATTCCACACATTTTCCACATTTATCCACTTTTCCACATTTTTGCCTATTTAATACACATGTTTTTAGTCATTTTTACTTAATCCAGGGTTTCCTGTGAAGAAATCTTCTTTTTAGACTTAAAATACAATTTTCTCATCTATTCTATTTATAAAAGCTTTTCTAATAAATTTCCTAGTTGAATTATCCTGAATAAATATTTTCTTTTTCCCATAGACATTCAGTTGCCTTTTCATGATAAATCTGATGGAAAATCTTGAATCATCACTCTCTCATGATTTTATTTAAAATCTATTATTACCACAATTTTCTCTAGAACATTCCTGAATTACTAGAAAATTGGGTAAATAGGAAGCATCATGCCTATACCACCCAATAGATCGAAGTAATCTAATAGTGATACATGGAAAATTTCCTCAATCTGATGCGCCGCATGTGTGGTGCATTGGGGTGATTGGCTGTGACTTCTAGAAGGTTTTGTCTAGAACCCCAAATCCCAATTCCACAATATTTCGGGCCCCTTCCAAACCTCTTGAATCCAGAGGAATGACTTACCTCCCTATTTACTTTCTACATTATATCAAAGGATCCTTCCTTTAACAACACATGCTCCTAAATCACTATTTGGAATCAGAAACACAAACTGACCATTCTCCCAACCGCTACTCTAACAATCTATTTTAGCTCCTCTAGTTTCCTTAACTACTCTATTAACATTAACTATTTCAAATAGCTCAAATTTTCTCAAGGTTTCATATATGATCTACCTACATATCCATTCTTATCCGATCTAGGGGAAAATGTCATACTTTGTTTACAACCTAAATATTTTCATCATCATCTAGAACACCGTACACATTGGTCCTAACTGCCCGTGAGGGATATCTGCCATGGGAGGTCTTGAGGCGATTAGGACCCCGACCTACCATATTCATAGGAATTTTAGGGAAATTATTGGAAGGTGATAGGTATTCTCTATACACTCAAAATGCAAGTATACAATATCACAGTAATACAAGCCTATGAGGCCAGGATGTCGAACACAGGGAAATGTTACTTCTGAAATAATTACTAACTGTAGTATGATCAACTTTCACCTAAAAAACTTGAATTATTGGTTTGGTTATCTTAATAGAAAAGAAGTCTAAATTATGGTTGTTGTTCTGAATCTTAGTGAATTCCTTAGGATCATGGTTTCATCGTAGTTAACATTGCATACTATTCTTAATACATTAATAGAAATCTCTCCTAACCCTAGATTAGAAGCCTATAGCAAGAATTACCCACTCTCACAGAGTAATGTACTACCTAACCTAATGCCAACCCCACTCTCGTATGAGTTGTGTTATTACATAGGTTCCTTATAGAATTCTCTGGGTACCTCCTCACATTGTTAAACCACCTTTCTCAAAGGGTTTTATGAAATGTGTATTTCTATGAAGTTCTGACTATTAATTTCCTTTTCCAAAGAAATTAACAGTCCAAATACTATCTATGGTGATGAAGAATAAATAGTTCATTCATTCACATAGAAATAAATCTATAAATTTAAGACAAATTGATGAATTCATGCATAAGAGTCAAATATAATGCATAATTAGGCTACTTCTGGGCCCTAAGGAACATGGGGATTAGCCCCTCATGGTTTCCAAAGATAAAAATATCAAATGAGAAATGAAAAAAGTGGAGAGAATGAGGAACCCCTGAAGTAGACGGTTCAAACACTCCCTTCTTGCTCATGCACTGATTTGCTACCTTCCGGCTACATTTTATCATCTAGAAGTGCCTGAATCATTAGGTTTGTCTCCTTCTTCCTCGCTATCTCCTCTCCTTGCTCTCCCTTATTGTATAATGGAAAAAGATGATATCCTTAGGTCTGGCCATAACTCCCCTAAGTCATAGGCATGACTTAGGGCAAGTTAGAACCTCAGCCGTTGGATTAAACACATCCCTCAGATATGTCTAATCCCAATCCGTTCGTACTACCGACGGGGTGTTGGTACCACCGACTCCTCTAAATTTGTGGCCACCTATCAAGTTATCGATACTACCGATTGTCTATTAATATTACCGATTTTCTACAAGTACTACCGAGTCCTCTCAATTCATTTCCTCTCCAATATTGAGCAAGTGTTGTACTACTGACTCCAAAGTCAGTAGTACTGAGCTGTGTAGATTCTTGAGCATTCTTGAAATGTACAAAATTCGAACATAAGCTCTGGAAAATTACTATATCACTTGAGAACATTAAAAGTATGCATATTTGATGCAAATAAGTATCACATACTAATAAAGTAAATCACACACAATTAAAACTAGATTTGACCACAAAGTGCATAAAAATCAATACAAAATAGCCTGTGAAAATGACAAATAAACAGTGTATCAAACTCCCCTAAGATTATATGTTGCTCATCCTCGAGCAACACACTCTTGGATCTATTTGAGACAAGTAAGCAAAATGACATAATAATATGAATATCAATTCTCAACTATCCCCATCCGGCAGTGCCAAATCGACTCTCATTAATCACGAACAATTAACTGCTCTTTAGCGACCAAAAAATCCATAAAATATATCCACCCTTAGATCAATGAACATTATCAAAAGAGTCATTAACATCATCTCAGTCAGTCAATTTCTTGGTGCATTATGCAATTCCCTATTATACATTGCTCTTCCTAACTACCAAGCTACTTGGAAGTAGTTCTCCATATGAACATTAGTGAGGAGAAAAATCATATAAGTGGCCTAGGAATAAGAGGAATTGATGGTATGAAATGGCTGGAAATTGAAGAATCACAAGTACATCCAACTTATTTATGCAAAAATATGACGAACCTATATGCGTAAATATAAATGCATGCATATATGAATCCTAATGCCTATTTTTCTTCTTCTTTTCCAATGATGAATGAATCAAGAAATCTCATCAACCAATGAGAATGAAAGAAGAAATAAAAAGGATGCATCATGTGTATTTATTCATCTCTTCAAGAAGAGTCAAGGACATACTTTCTCCCTCATAGCTTTGAAACTATGCAAAATCGTTTTTTGCAATAGCCCATGATTTTAGCATGATTGACATTATGATTGGGATTTTATTAAATATCACTCACGTTTTTCTTTCTATTCTCTTTTTTTTAATATGTGGAGGTATATCCCTATACTCAACTTTATAAAATGAGACTGATATCCACATGATTAAAAAAATGAATGCTATGAAATGTATGTAATGTACATAAAATTGTTTATGCAACTAAAATGGTATGCACAAAAAATGTTGAGGCATACATGTGTTTTTTTTTCAAATCAAATAAAAGTAAGTTCACTATCATGTCACCTATTATGACATGCAATGCAACAAGAGAAAATAAATTGGATTACTTGTTCCTCTTAAGGTGGTGATTCAAAAATGTGTGAAGAATGGGTGGAATCACATAATTATGAGACAAAGCCTTTCTTGAAATTATGATATGTCCCTCTCTAATGACCTGTGATAGGGTAATCTTAGAATTTCTTTCTTAGATTTCACTTTAAGGTCCCGTTAACTATTTGATCAAATTAAGCCGAAACCCCATATTCATCCACATTACATGAATAATTAAGACGTCCATTCATATTAAATGTCCTTAAGCTGACTAACCCAAATAGTTCTTCTAAGTGGCATACTCAATAAAATTTGCATCTAAGCCAAACTTTTCATTTAATTAATTCCCATTGCATACAACTGAGAGCATATGGCATGACTATGAATTAATCTTCATGATTACACTAGATAATGTGGATCCCACAACTTGAAAAGATAAAACTAAAAAACAAAAACTAATAAAAAATAACGAAAATTAAACTAAAGATAGAATTGTTCCATCTACCCCCAAGCATGAACTTGACTATGACCGCATAGTAAAAATTCTAAATTAAGGTGGAACAGTGGTACCAAATCACATGGGTGGTGGTAATGGATGAGGCATGGTGGGATCATATGGTGGAAAACTCCCCTAAAAACCTAGCTACTCTACTAGCATGGGTGGAGGTTATGCATAGTCACCAAAATATCCCTTGTTCCAGTAATAATTAAATAATGGATGTTGGTACCAATCCATCCTCTATAGGAACATATGCATGTCCTCTTGGTTGGCCAAGAGAAGTTGCTCGTTCTTGAAAATTGCCTATTGGTTTTCATACAGTCATCCCTGAATGTCATGGATGCCTGCCAATGTAGCCGACTATTGCTACCGTCCCTTTTGGATCTCCTATAGCATCCCATACATTCCCACCATCAAATACATGTCACCTTCCTGAGTGGATGGTGGAGTAGAAGAACTATAAGCTACAAAGTGTCGTGGATGCTTATGCAGAACCTGCCTCCTTGTCACAGGGATGGTAGGCTCCTCTTCCTTTTCCTTCGTAGCTTGCTGCTCCTGCTGGGCGTCATCATCTTCTTCCTCCTCCTCAGATGAGCTATCCACGAGTCACCATAGGAGGTTTACCCACATGTCGAAGATGGTGTTTGGCATCTTCCTTTCTTTTTAGTGGGTCCCCATTGTATAACACGCATATTCATCCTTCAGGCATGTATTGACGAGGCCAGATTCTTAAAATGCTTGAGATCTAATTTTTTTGTTGACTTCAGTGGCTTGGCTGTGAAGAGGTCAAGGTGTAGATGGAAAACAATGTCGTGATCAACCCTCCAAAGTGAATGGGTGGTTTCCTCTACACTTTCCACCTTACTCCCATCACCTACTGAAGGAAGAAGGCTCCAAAGTTCAGACTTCATGTTGTCATCTCCAACATCTTGTACATGAAATAAAGATCAACCCTATGAAACTTCCCTTGTCCTTGAGCTAACTTTGCTAGAAGAGTGTTTTTGATGAGGGAGTGAAGCACATGAGTAAGAGGATGCTCAATGTCCATCAAGGAGATGTTGTGTCAACTGATGTGATGACCTTCTAGCAAGCTAGTAAACAACTCCCAAGTTGTCTTGAAGTTGTTGGGGTATAAGTGATCAACTTCACATGGCCATAGATGGAGTTGAACTACTGGAGTGTCATTGTAAACTCAGAGTTGTAGATCTAGAAATGTATCTTCCCATCCCCCAACCATCCCCATTCTTGGGGATGATGAAAATATACAATGATGCCATGAACTCATAGATGAGGTCAGGATATGTAGGATAGTCACTGAAAAAGGGTTGTCGCTCACTAACCCTGATGCTCACAGACCTTCTCCAAATTGGTGGTGAAGCCAACAGAGGTGAGTAAGGCACTGTCTCTATACCATGTAGCCACAATCTCCCACTTGTGTAACACTTCATATGCCTTCTTGATGTCAGCATTGGGATGGACTATCTAGTTTGGTTTAGGAACTAAGTGAGGAATCCTCACTGATGAAGAAACCTCCCACCTTGTAGGCATCTTTCTTGAATGAAGGAGATTAGAGAGGTTAGAGATTTGTGTAGCATGTGGATGCTCAGAGATGCTTGTGGCTTCTTGATTGAGAGAGGGGAAGAAAAGGTGTGAAGAAATTAGATTCACATCCCCTCCCTTTTATAACTGTGGCTGCCAACCTGTGACCATGTCAGTAGTATCCATGTGGTGTCGATAGTGCTGATGATTGATTGAGAATCTGTGTGCTTGATGCTATCGATGATCACAGTGCTCTGATTGTAGTTGTCCAGATCACTGTGGGTTGGTAGTACTGATAATACATCGGTAGTACTGACATGTCCTATGGATCAATGGTATCGACCATCAGATGCAGTTGATCGCGATCACTCATTGATGCTCCAACAAATTGCTTACGTCAGGCGTCGGTAGTATTGAGGGGATTTCAGTAGTATCAAAATGTTCAAATGTTTCGGTGCTTCTGAGCGAGAGATCAGTGTATTGAACCAGGGGACTACCAACGTAGAGTTGGTAGTATTGATACCTTATCAGGTATTCAACCCTCTTATCTACAAAATGTTGATGCTACTGACATGTGTGGGTAGTACCGAGATGTGGCACTCCATTTTTGCAAATACCCTACAGACATGTTGGTGGTACCGAGACAGGATCCGTAGTACTGACTTTTTTAGTCGATTACATCTCTTTCCCTATAACATCGTCGGTAGCATCAAGATTGTGATTAATAGTACCAACTATTTTAGCCTGCACACCACCCAAAATGCATCAAGGTACCTTTTTTATATCAATCTAAGTAAAAATGAAAAATGCAACTATGAAACTATAAATTTGAAATGTAAAGAACATAAAAGATGGTTGGGTTGCCTCCCAACATGCACCCTTATTTTACATCATAGGCTTAACAAACTAAAACTCAATGGATTAGTGACGCTCAATGATCTTCAACTCATCCTCCTTCCTCATTACATCTCCTCCAAAGTAATGTTTGAGACACTGGCCATTGACAAACAATGGCTCAGCCACATTGCTAATCTCCATGGCCCCATGGGAATAGGCCTTAATCACCTCAAGGGGTCCACTCCATCTAGACCTCATCTTACTAGGATGTAGCTTCAACCTAGAATTTAACAAAAGGACTTTCTATCCTGGAGTGAACGTCCTATGAAAAATATGGAGATCTTGGAATTTCTTAGTCTTCTCCTTATAAATTCTTGAGCTTTCATAATCATCAAACCTAAGCTCATTCAATTCATTCAATTCTAACAATCTCTTTTTTCCTATATTATCTAAATTGTAATTAAGTTTCCTTAGAGCCCATTTAGTCTTGTGCTCTAACTCTACTGGTAGATGACAAGCCCTCCCATAAACCAACCAGAAAGGATTAGTACCCATATGTGTTTTATAGGCGGTCCTAAATGCCCATAGAGCATCATTGAGAAACATGCTCAAGTTGGTCATGTTGGTTGAAACTATCGTTTCAAAAATCTTCTTTATCTCCCTATTTGACACTTCAACTTGGCATTGAGTTTGGGGATTATATGGGGTACCTACTCTATGCTTCACCCCATACTTACTCAACAATGCCCCAAAATACTATGGAATTCACAATCCGACACACACTTCCTCAGAATATTGACCCTACACTGCCTAATCAGAATGCGGTCATCCCATATATAGTACCTCAAGGAGTGGAAGAATCTTTTCTTCTCCTGGTAACCTCAAATTCCTAATAGCTCTCCACATGCCTAGTAGTTCACTATGTTTGCGAACCATGGGTCTTTTCTTTTCATAGCAAAGAGATGCTCATCAGGAAACTCTTCCACAATGGGTATTCTAATACCCTTTTCATCCACCCTTTCAAGCCTAGAGAGATGATCCACCACCACATTATCAGTTCTGGATTTATCCTTGATCTTTATGTCAAATTCCTACAATAACAAGATCCACGTGATCAACCTAGGCTTGGCATATTTTTTCTACAATAAGTATTTGATAGCTGCGTAATCTGTCCATACCACAACCTTAGCCCCAATCAGATATTGATGGAATTTTTCAAAAGAAAACGACCTCCAATAATTCCTTTTCAGTTGTTACATAATTCAATTGGGCGTCATTTAATGTTTTAGATGCATAATAGATGATGATAGGGACTTTGTCTTGATGTTCACCCAGAACAGATCCTACTTTGTAATCTGATGTGTCACACATCAACTCAAAAGGTTGGCTCCAATCTGGAGCTTGGACAGTGGGTGCGGAGACCAACTTCTCCTTTAACACCTCAAAAGATTTCAAACATCACTCATCAAATTTAAAGTCAACATCCTTCTCTAATAATTCAGAGAGCAGTTTAGCAATCTTTGAAAAATCTTTGATAAAGCAGCGATAAAATCTGGCGTGTCCTAGAAAGGTCCTTACTCCCTTCACTGATGATGGTGGAGGTAGTTCAAGAATCACCTCTATTTTGATCGGGTCTACCTCCATGCCTTTATTCAACACTTTGTGTCCCAAGACAATTCCTTCACTGACCATCATGTGACACTTCTCCCAATTCAACACAAGGTAAGTGTCCTCGCATCTTTGCAAAACTTTATCTAAATTGTCAAGACAATTATCAAAGGACTCCTCATACACCAAAAAATCATCCACAGATACTTCCAGACATTGCTCTATCATATCAAAAAAAATGGCAAGCATGTATAGCTGGAAAGTGGTCGGTGCAATGCAAAGACCGAACAACATACGGTGATATGCAAATGTGTCATAGGAACAAGTGAAGGTTGACTTCTCTTGATCATGTGGATCGATAGAAATCTAATTGTATCCCAAGTAACTGTCAAGGAAACAAAGTGAGAGCAGCTGACGAGCCGCTCTAAAATCTGGTCAATAAAAGGGAGAGGAAAATGGTCTTTGAGTGTTGTGTCATTGAAACGTCTGTAATCAATGCAAACACGCCACCTAGTCACTAGCCTAGTAGAGATAAGCTCAATGTTAAAATTAGTGGTGAGCATCATTCCACCCTTTTTAGGAACCACATGGGTTGGACTGACCCAATTTGAATCAGAGATAGCATATATAATACCTATAGATAAAAGTTTTACTACCTATTTTTTCACTACCTCAGTCATGATGGGGTTGAGTCGCCATTGAGGTTGTACTACAACTTTTGCCCCTTCCTACAATCTGATCTTGTGTTGATAGAAACTAGGGGAGATCCCCTTTATGTCTATCACTGACCAACCAAATGCAACACGATGGCTCTTTAAAACTCCAAGCAGTTGCTCCTCTTCTCGTACACTTAGTGAAGCCAAAATTATGACTAGAAGTTTCTCCTCTGTCACCAATAAAATGTATTTCAAATGCGGTGGCAAAGGCTTCAGCTCCAATTCTGGGGCACTCGGCAATGAAGGAACCAATGGTGGTGGGGGTGGTCCCAAATCCTCAAAGTGCCTAGTATAGTAACATGGCAAGATCTTGAGAAGCAAGACACACTCTTACAAATAATAGTGCCTAGTATAATCATCTACTAGATTCATCAAAAATTCCTCTAAGGGTAATTGTGGGTATGCCTGGATAAGGGAAGTTGAGGTTGCCTCTTCAATTGTTGCTGGGCAAAATTCATCTTCTTCATCTTGGGATTTTGCATCACCTTTATCAGAAATATCTCCTTTTTGTTGTCAAAAATTTCCACCACTAGTGTTCCCTTGTGGACCTATGTCATCACATGTACCATCTCAAGAAATGGCTTCCCCAGAAATAGTGACACATTTTCTTGGTCCTACTGCAACATATGACATTGTGCCTTAGCTTTTGCAGTCTGTGTAGGCTCAGGCATTAAGATTTTGAATCGCTCCTCCCTGTTACCCAAAGTTAGCTTTCCTCTGCCGTCTCTAGAATCATATCTTCTATGGATTGGAATGGCCTTCCCAGTAGTAGCTCATTGCCTTGCCCATCTCGTATCTCCATAACAAGAAAGTTTGATGGAAACACAAACCACTCCACCTTGACAAGAACATCCTCATAAATACCATAAGGCCTCACCATAGAATTGTCCGCCAGCTAAATAGTCATGTTGCTCTTCCTGGACTCATGTAGACCTAACTTTCATAAAGTGGTTAAGGGTATAAGGTTGATGTTATCCCCTGAATCACATAAGGCCTCTCCAAACTTTGTCCTCCCAATAAAACAAGATATATTGAAACAACCCAAATCTTGTATTTTCAGTGGAAATGTACCCAAAATGAATGCAATGACTTGCTCTTTCAAAAATACCAGCTTAGAATCATCTATCCTCCTTTTCTTGTTGATCAGATCTTTTATAAAATTTTCATAAGAAGGGATCTTCTCAATTGCGTCAATTAAAGGGATATTAACATGCAATTTTTTCAAGCTGTCTAAAATTTCTAATATTGTTGATCACTTTCTTTTCCTCTACTATAACATCCGGTTCCACTACATCCATTGCCACTACCTCATTTCTAGAACCTATAGTATCACCTACATCTGAACAAGATGGTGCCAAGATGGTGCATCATTAAGCAATTTCCTGTCACTGTTGAGTATAATTGCCTTGACCTGTTGATTTCCAGAAGGCACATTAGTATTGACTTGGAACCATTGCTGACTTAGCTTCTTCAAAGAAGACACTTTCACTACTATTTGATAAATATGTGTTTTAATACTACATATCTTTGCCCCTTAGTTTTGAAGTTCTCTTTGAGTCTAGCCAATAAGCACTTCATTTTGGCTCACTAGCTTTCTAAGCATCTCTTCAATACATTCTATCTTACTGGGACCTTTGTCCTGTTGATATTGTGATTGGCCACCAACCTACTGTGGCTTAGACTATTGTGCTTGGGACAAGTCTTGTTGAAAATTGTTAGGATCCTTCCAGGAGAACTTAGGATCCTTCCCCCAAGAGTGGTTGTTATTATTGTACTATTTTTACTATTGTGTAAACTTGCACTGCTCATTTTCCCCTTCTAAAGAATTTCCATCTTTCACACACAAATTTTAGCAATCAAGTCAAAGTTATCATTTAGTCCTGAAATAGACTTGGACTCCTCAACACTTTAAGGGTTGGCGGGTACTCTTTCTCATCTCCCCATGTCTGGTTCTTGGACATGTTATTTAAGATTTCATGCCAGTAGGTAGGTTTGTTGTTGAGGAAGAAACCTACTCCTGGGCTATCAAGCATAGTCCTTTCTCCCTTATGCAGATTATAGTAGAAAATCTTCGCATGACCTAACAAATCAATGCCATGGTGGGGGACCTTCCACAACATGTTTTAGAATCTCTCCCATGCCTCAGAACATGACTCGTCAGCTTGATGTCTAAAGTTATGGATCTTCTTTAGTAGGTCATTTGTCTTTTGTGGTGGAAAGTACCACTCAAAGAAAGCACCAATCATTTGTTCCCTCATTTCAATGCACTCATCGTCAAGGTTATGAAACCAAGACTTCACACTATTTTCCAAATCTGATGGGAATAACTTCAGATATATGATAGTTTACGACACCCTATCTATCTTGATCATATCACAGTTTTAGACAAAATTACTGGTATGTGTCATAGGGTCCTCAGAACTGTGGCCATGAAAAGCATGTGATTGATTAATTACACCAACCCTGGATTGATCATATAGCTATCGAGATTGATGGCTTATCTCTTGATTGACACTTTTTGAGAAGTTGAAGATGATGCATTGATCCTTTCCCATATTGTCTATTTTTTCTCTTGGTCACCCATTTCTGTTGTCTCAGGTTCCTGACATGGCTTAAGTCCTTCAGGAAGAGGTGTAGGTGGCGGAGTTCGATTAAATCTATCCACTGATCTTCTATACTCCCATTCTCTGCATAAGAGTTGTGCTTGATCTAAGCCTACTGGGGATGATTCTCCATAGTTGTGGGTTCAGGTATGCACCGTGCAGTAGTACCTAAAAGTAGTACAAATGGTTGTGATAACACAATACTAATGGTTGAAACAATAAAGATATTAAAATTCAGCTTTGAATGAATAAAAAAAAATAAAGGTTTTGGTCTAGAATGGTTGACTACAATACTCGTAGTGTTGATGTTACTTTTTCCCCAACAACAGCTCCAAAAACTTCATAGGTATTTTATATACACTCAAAATGCAAGTATACACTATCGTAGTAATACATGCCTATGAGGCCCGAATGTCAAACACAAGGAAATTTTACTTTAAAAACCAGTACTAATTGTAGTATGATCATCTTTGTCCTATGAAAATTTGAATGTTTGGTTTGGTTTTCTTAATAGAACTGAAATATAAATTATGGTTGATGTTCTCAGTCTTAGTGAATTCCTTAGGATCATGGTTTCACCACAGTTAATATTGCATTCTAATCTTAATACATTAATAGAAATCTCTCCTAACCCTAGATCAGAAGCCTATAGAAAGAATTACCTGCTCTCATAGTGTATTTACTACCTAACCTAATACAAACCCCACTCTCGGATCGGTTGTGTTGTTATATTGGTGCCTTATCGAATTCTCTGGGTATCACCTCACATTGTGAAACCACCTTTCCCAAAGGGTTTTATGAAACAAGTATTTCTATGAAGTTTTGACTGTTTATTTCCTTTTCAAAGCAACTAACAGTCCAAATACTATCTATGGTGATTGATAACCTCCCATTTTGTGATGTTATCTCACTAGTTTTTCTCAATTTTCCATACTCTTTCTTAGATGAATTACATAGAATCCTTAACTTTCCACTTTATTGTAAATATACCAATAGATTGACATTTCTCCTTCTTCTTCTTACAGAAAAACCCAAAAAAATTGCAAAAATCCCCAAACTGTCCCATGACAAAATGAAGTCCAAACGGTCTTAGGACCGTATGGACCCAAATGGTCCCAAGACCGAATGAAGGCCAAACGGTCTCAAGACTGAATGGAAGCCAGACTGTCCCAAGACCGCATGAAGGCCAAACGATCTCGAGACCGAATGGAAGCCAAATAGTCCCAAGACCGCATGAAGTCAAACAGTCCCAATACTATATAAAAGCCAAACGGTCCCAAGACCGTATGAAGCCAAACAATCCCAAGACAATATGAAGGACAAATAGTCTCAAGACCGAATAAAAGCCAAACGGTCCCAAGACCGTATGAAGGCCAAATGGTCTCAAGACCGAATAAAAGCCAAATGGTCTCAAGTCCGCATGAAGCCAATTGGTCTCAAGACCGTATGAACCCAAACGGCCCCAAGACTGAATGAGTCCAAATGGTCCCAAGACCGTTTGGGATTCCTTGGATGCCTATAAATAGGACCAAAGGAGTCCTAATTTGGCATCGAATTCTTGGACGTCCAGAGGCTGCCCCATCACTCCAGAGTTGTTCATCCTTGCTCCTTCACCCCAAGGCTTCCGATTCAAGATCCACATTCCATCCTCAAGCTACTTCCTCTCTCATCGACATAGAAGGTGGGAAGTGAAGGGTTCTTCATCAAGGCAACCACGTGGTGTGAAGATAGTTGCTCTCTACTCCAAGGGGTCGACCTTCCTCCCTCCTACATGGAGATGATGCTTACTTTCTCTCTTCCTGCCTCCTTCTTTGTTCTTGCCATGAGCGAGTAGTCCCATACACTAGGGTGGGGGGACTAGCCCCACTACCCATGTTTTCATTTCATACATTGTAATTCATGAGTTTTCAATAGAAAAACACTATCTTTTCAGTTCAACATCAATCGTTTAATGAATTCTAGCTGCTTGATCACCAACTTGTGTTATCTATTATCTATTAGTGCGAATTGTCTATGTTTGTACTTCTAGATTTGAATATTGACTGCTTGTTGGTTCTAGATGTATGTAGTCACCATGCATTTGGGTTGGTATCTAGGAGCATTTCTCAAGGAGTGGAGTAAACTCACCTCCATCATTGTACTTTCATGCTATGAAATGGAATCAGTTGATGTATGAACATACAACCTTGATAGGTTGAGGAACACACTTTGTGAGGGGAGTGATGCAAAGTAAGTGACCATTCGTTTGGGGATGGCTGGCATTGCAACACTTCCACATTTCTCGTAGTTAGTTATCTGAAATGAAGCTAAGTCCACAAATATAGTAACTATTTAGACTCTCTCCTTTGCAATCCATGTTTTTATGATGTATGTTTTGATCCATGTGTAGTGGTGGTGAAACTCGATCACATCCTAATGGTTTCCAAAATATTGTTTTCAACCTTAAATTTACTTTTCTTCCATTTACATTGCACTTTAGTTTAATCATCAAATCAACTCTTAAATCTAAATATCAACTTTTAAGTAGATAAGTAAAATTATTACATTTTCCATCTTGTTAAACTCTTAACAAGACTGTTGTCTCGTGGATTCGACCCTTAACTGTACTACGATAAGACTTCCACGTATCTTAGCATACGTGGGTGGTGATCTTATGATAGCACACAAAAGGGTAAACTTAGAGACTTACTATCACTAGGATTTTTAGTGGTGCACGCAACTCCATGCCAGTGGAGGCTCTATCAAAAATTGACGCCATTGCCGGGGACAACGAAATGTTTTAATTCCATTTGTCAACTTGCTAGTTGATTAGGATTTTACACTTTACCTTGATAATTACTTCATATATCTTTTTGATCTCATCATTTTTCCATATCGTCTAAAGTGTGATTTTTCTTCTACTCATGTAGAAAACGTGTATGCAACCTTCGCATAACATCAAATTCTCCCTTGAACCAGAGTATGACTCTGAGGTAGAACGAAGCTTCCACCGACGCATCAAAATCAACTGCCAATGAGCCAGTCAGAGTGCTGAAGAACAATGTCAGGCCACCTTGGTGCTGGAAAGAGTCAACCCAGCCATAGCAGTTCAGAGAGCACAACTCATCACTGATACACATGCTTAAATTCAAGATGAAGTTTGTGCTAAAGAGCAGGCCCGTATCAGAGATGAAAATGAAGCAGCCACAGAAGGTGCTCAAATTTTGATAAGGAATAAGCAGCTTCGAGATTATGTTGTCCCTAAGAACTCTGAAGATAATCACCCAGTCCATCCACCTCTCATCAATGCTCCTAACTTTGAGATCTGAACACAATGGATCCAAATTATGCAAGGCATCTCATTCTTTGGGAATGCTGTAGAGGATTGCATGGATCACCTGAAGTGATTCAAGACACTCTTTCGATTGGTACCATAGACCGGAGATACTAATGATGCAATCATGCTTTGAATTTTCAACTTTAATCTATCAGGAAGGGAATTGAGTTGGTATAACTAATTAGATGGAGAGGCAATCACCACCTGGGCTCCCTTGGAACAAAAGTTTTTAGAAAAGTTATTTCCTCCCACACTGACCTACTAGATTAGGGGACAGATCAAACAATTCTCTCAACTTCCTGGAGAATCTTTAGCAGAATCCTGGGAAAGGTTTAAGGAATTACTGAGGAAATGTCCACATCATGGAATCTCACAACATTAGCTCATAGAAACATTCTATAGAGGAGTAAGGGATGACATCAAGAAGTTTTTGGATTCCTCATTTGGGGGTATTTCATGCGAAAGAATTATGAAGATGCCTGGAAGATTGTCAAACTCAGAGCCGAGAACCAATCTAATTGGGGAAGGCCATCTACCGGAGGAGTTCTAAAGGTTTGTAAAGCTGAGGAATCTATAGAGTTGAAAGCCATTGCTGAAGCTCTAAAAACCATAGCCCATAAGCAACAAGTTCTTGAAACATCATTTGGGGAATATGATAGAAAGAAGAACTCCCAGTTTCAACAAGTTAAAGCATCTATCGAAACTTGCGAAGCTTGTCATGCATCTGATCACCCCACATTATCATATGGTCTCTTATACAATGTAATGATGGACCTACAACCAGCACAACTACAATATGAACCAATTATTGAACATCCCGAGGATCAACTACCAGAGCAAGTGAATTCTATCCACTCCATACCAGGACAAGTATATTATAATCCAAATCAATTGAGAAACCATCCCAGTTTTCAATATGGGAATCATGCGGGAACTGCCAACCCATAGCATCATACGCAAGGTGGGTCTTCCAATAGATTACCACCTGGATTTTAAAGCAATTATAATCAAAATCAAGGAAATTATAGGGGTGGGCCTCAAAGGCTTGTCTACCTAAGAAATTCTTATACATACTACCCACAGTTGAATCCAAAATTGCAACAAACTCAACTACAACAACCACAACAACCTCAATTACCAGCACCTCAGCAGCAACAACCGCAAGGGCGACAACAAGTTACACAATATCAACAAAAGAATGCTCCACCTCTACCAACAGATGAGTTATCCATGATTAGGCAAATGCTGCAATCTCAGTAGACCATGCTTGCCAATCAGCAAGCCCAACAAAAGGCTGTGGAAACTCAATTGGCACAGAAAGCAGCCCAGCTGAAACCCCTGGTAGGTACTTTTGCTGGTCAACTAGAAATAAACGTGAGACACGATCAACACAGACCGAAACAACTGAATGCAGTAACCTCAAGGTCTGGTCGTGTCCTTGCTAAAGTCACCAATGTTATTCAAGAAGATGAAGATATAACTGAAGTCAACCCAATTGCAAGGACAAATCAAGAAACTAAAAAATCTGTAGAGGCTGGGAAGGAAAAGGAAAAAGAAAAAGTTACCAAGGAATCAAAAGTCCCACCGTATAAGCCTAGGATACCCTGCCCAGGTAGATTGACAGAAACTAAACTGGATACTAGATTCCAGAAATTCAAGGAAGCTATGAAGAAGCTATATGTCAATATTCCGTTCCTCGATGGTCTTTCTGAAATCCCATCTTGGTCCAAATACCTGAATACTTTACTATCAAAGACATATATGACTAAAGAACATGGGACTGTCAAATTAGCTCAAACTACTTCTGACATCATTCTTAATAAGATGCCAAAGAAGCAAAAGGACCCTGGCTCCTTTGGCATCCAATGTTCTATCGAAAATACCTCTTGCAAGAAAGGATTTTCCGATTTGGGGGCCAACATATCCATTATGCCATTTTCCTTGTTTAAAAGATTGGGTTTTACTAATTTGCTACCCACAACAATGACAATTCAATTGGCTGATTCCACCATTACTACAACTTTGGGAATTATTGAAGATATCCCAGTAAGAGTAGGGAAAGACTCGTATGTTCCCTGTGAATTTGTTATTATGGATATAAAAGAAGATCTAAGGTATCCAATAATATTTGGAAGACCCTTCCTTGCTACAACCAGAGCACTAATCGATGTTGAGTCTGGCATAATTACTTTAAGACTGGGAAAGGAAGTTGTTCAATTCAGAGTCTTTGATAGCTTAAAAGGTCCTAGCATGAACAAAGAAGTTTTTCTTCTTGAAGCAATTGATAAATGTCTCATTTAAAGAAAGAACCTTCTAAACCGTCTGATGATTTGGAAAACGTCTTACCAAATCCAGAAGCTAAATTCTCAAATGACGAACTAGTTCAACAATGTCTGCAATACCTTGAATAAGATGAAGAAACCCCCGAAGCTACCTTTGTGGAGTTGAAATGTGTCACCACTTTGGAAACCACAGAAGTACCCAAGACACCCGAGATGAAAGACCTACCAGTTGGGCTCAAGCATGTCTTCCTTGACAAAGAAAAAATATGTCCGGTCATTATCGCTTCCACTTTAATAGACGACCAAGAAGAAAGACTACTTATTGAATTAAGAAAGCAAAAGAAAGTCATTGGATACAATATGGCTGACCTAACGGGAATAAATCCAGCTCTGTGCATGCACATATTACCCATGGAAGAAGAGTTTAAACCTTCACAGGAACACCAAAGAAAACTAAACCCAAATATCAAAGAGGTGGTTCACCTCGAGGTTCTTAAACTCCTAAAAGTTGGTATCATTTATCCAATTTCTGATTCTCAGTGGGTTAGTCTGGTCCAAGTAGTCTTGAAAAAGGGGGGAACCATTGTTGTTTTGAATGATAAAAATGAACTAGTGCCCACAAGGACTATGACTAGATGGAGGATGTGTATCGATTACAGGAAATTGAACAAGGCAACAAGAAAGGATCACTTCGCTCTACCTTTCCTTGAGGAGGTCCTTGAATGTCTAGCCCACCAAAAATTCTTTTACTATCTTGATAGTTATTTAAGGTTTTATCAAATTCTAATACACCCTGAAGATCAAGAAAAGATGACTTTTACTTGCCCCTTTGGAACTTACGCCTTTAGAAGAATGCCTTTTGGACTATATAATGCACCCGCAACATTTTAGAGGTGTATGTCTTCCATATTCGCAGGATTAACTGAGTCCATCATGGAAGTTTTCATGGATGACTTTACAATTTATGGGGACTCTTTTAACAACTGTCTGCTTAACCTTGGTAGAGTGCTACAAAGATGCGAGGAAACAAATATGATTCTTAATTGGGAAAAGTGTCATTTTATGGTGATAGAAGGAGTTGTCCTCGGGCATCGAGTGAGAGAAAGTGGGATTGAAGTGGACAAAGCAAAGATAGATGTCATTTCAAAACTGACACCACCAAAAGACATCAGGGGAGTACGAGCCTTTTTAGGCCATGCCGTATTTTATCAAAGATTTATCAAAAATTTTTCAAAAATAGCAAAACCCATGTCTCACTTGTTGACTAAAGATGCAGATTTCAATTTTGATCAAGAATTCCTATGCAGCTTCATGACCCTAAAGAATGCCCTGATCTCATCACATATACTAAGATCCCCTGACTGGTCACCCTTCGAGATAATGTGTGATGCCAATGACTATGCTATAGGGGCAGTATTAGGGTAGAGAATAGATAAGAAACCCTATGTGATATACTATGCATAAAAAATGCTTGATGAAGCCCAAAAGAACTATACAACTACTGAAAAAGAGTTCTTGGCAGTCATCTATGCTTTTGAAAAATTCCTCTCTTATCTGATCAGATCAAAAGTCATAGTATACATAGACCACTCCGTAATAAAATATCTGATTCAAAAACAAGATGCAAAACCCAGACTTATTTGCTGGGTGTTGATGGTTCAAGAATTCAATTTGGACATAAAAGATAAAAGTGGGGTAGAAAATGTCGTCGCTGACCATTAAGTCATATTGAGCCTCAGGACAAAGACAATATACCTATCCGAGACTCTCTACTTGACGATCAACTCATGGAAGTCGCCACCGGATTTCCTTGGTATGCCAATATAGTAAACTATCTGGCTACAGGAATTGTCCACCATACTACTTCCTACCATGACAGAAAGAAATTTCTTCATGACGTCAATCAATACTTTTGGGATGAACCATATCTTTTCTGCTTATGCTCAGACAGATTATTCTGCCGTTGTCTCTCTAAATAATAAATTATTCCAGTCTTAGAACACTGTCATTCTGGCCCCACTAGAGGGCACATGAGCTCGCAGAAGACTACCCTTAAAGTCCTACAGTCAGGATTCTTTTGGCTAACAATAGCGAAGGATGCCCATGAATTTGTGCAATCTTGCAATAAATGTCAACTGTCTGGAGGGATATCGAAACGAAACAAAATGCCACTAACTCTGTGGTAGGAGATCAAACTTTTTGATGTATGGGGAGTGGACTATATGGGTCCATTTCCCCCATCTTATGGATTCTCTTTTATTTTGGCTATTGTGGACTATGTATCCAAATGGGTAGAAGCTATACCCACTATATCTTGTGACTCTAAGCCAGTTATTAAGCTATTCAAGGATATCATCTTTCCTAGATTTGAAGTCCCTAGAATGGTCATATCCGATGGAGGGTCACATTTCTTGGAAAGAAGCTTCGAAGCTCTTCTGCAAAGATATGGAGTAAAACATAAGGTTGCTACGCCTTATCATCCGCAGACTAGCGGCCAAGTTGAAGTCTCAAATAGACAATTGAAGGCTATCTTAGAGAAAATTGTCAACAGAAACCACACAGATTGGTCCATCAAACTTCCTGATGCTCTCTGGGCATATCGTACTTCTTACAAAACACCAATAGGAACAACGCCGTTTCATTTGGTGTATGGTAAGTCATGCCATCTCCCAGTTGAATTAGAACACAAAGCATGGTGGGCTATCAAACAATTGAATTTCGATTTCAAAAGTGTCAGTGAATATAGACAACTTCAATTATAAGAGCTAGAGGAAGTAAGAATGACTGCCTACCAGAATGCTAGGATCTACAAAGAGAAAACTAAAATGTGGCATCATGACCACCTTAAAAGGAAAGATATCATTGTCAGAGACCAGGTCCTTCTTTTCAACTCCAACATCAAAATGTTTCTTAGAAAACTCCACACAAAATGGCCTGGGCCCTTCACTATCAAGCATATCTATCTAACTAGAGCTATCATCATCTTTGATGACAATGGAGGAGAAAGGACTGTTATTGGCCATAGACTGAAAAAATATTATACTTCAGCTGATAAAACTCCAAGACAAACTATCAACATTTAGGACTCCACAACATTAAACTGATCAAGTCAGAATTTCATCGAGCCAGCGACGTAAAACCAAAGCACAACTTGGGAGGTAACCCAATAACTGAGTATCACCTATCTTTTTCATTTTGTTTAGCTTTTGTTTTTTTTTTCTAGCTCTCCTTGTTTAGAAAATATAAAATTCATATAAGCAACCAAAACAAATATAAAAATATAAAAATCATTGATCAAATTAGTTTTGTCCTAACTGTTTGGACCCTAACAATCTTGAAACCATTTGGACCTCACAGTCTTGAAATCATTCGACCCTCATGGTCTCGAAACTGTTTGGACCCAAACGGTCTCAAAACTGTTTCGCCCTCACGGTCTCAAAACCGTTTGAACCCAAATAGTCTTGAAACTATTTGGTCTCAACGGTCTCAAAACCGTTCGGACCCAAACGGTCCCAAGACCATTTCACCTAAGGAGAATTTGTATAGTCGCCTCTCCTTTTTCTATAAATACTCCTCAACCCCTCCCTTTTTCTTTCCTTCGATTCCTGAATCTTATCTCGCGCGAACCCTGTTCCATTCCTTCCAGTTTCACTACTCCCACGTGACCCATTCACGCTCTTTGTTCACACTCTTCGTTCATGCCGCTTCCTTGCTCCCTCAATTACAAGCTCACTTCTACCATCTCTGCGCATGCTCATGCAAGCTACTCTGTCCTCTTCTCTGTCGTTCTATCCGTCATGACCAACTCCTCAACACAACAAGGTAGAAGACACTCGCAACCATCACCACCGCTACAACACGTCTTCTCTTCTTTTTACAATCTCTTCTATCACCGTTACTACCGCCGCTATCGCCACCACAGACACCACCGCTGCCGGTGCCATCGTCGCTGGAACCATTTTTGTTGCCCCTACCGCTTCGCCTTCCTGATAGGTTTGGACCCAAACGGTCGTGAAACTATATGGAGTGTAACCGTTTGGAGCCAAACGGTCTTGAAACTATTTGGAGCCAAACAGTCTTGAAACTGTTTGGAGCCAAACGGTCTTGAAAATCACGATTTCACCCTTAACGGTTTCTCTCCTAAAAATTTTTCAATGTTGCAATTCTTTCAACATTTTCTAACATATATGATTTCTTGTTCAAAATTACAGAATTGCCTCACCTGCAAGGGATATCACAAGAGCAGCTGAAACCCCATTCTCGACCAGGGAGCAAATTTTGGAGTGCCGCTCGAAGCTTCAACGCATCCTCGACATATGCGAAAAAATGGAAAGACTCCACCACAAGTTGACTTTCCTAAGGTCATCCACGCCCTTGAGTGAGTCAAAAAATGTTTAGTAGAAGACTCAGATGAAGAAATCAAAGAGATCTCTTCCACTGATGAAGGAACAGAGTACACACCAAATTCTGAGGAGGAATCCCCAGTAACCACGTCCAAGGGCAAAAGGAAGACTCACAAAGATGCCAAGGGCCAACCAACTAAGAAATGAGCATGGAAGCATGTCCAACCCACAACAGCAAGAGAACAAATCCTAGCAGGATACATTTCACCCCCTGCTACCACCACCGTAGAACCAACATCATCTGACCTGTATGTCCAAAACCTATAGGCTGGTGACAAAGTGCTGCGCCCAACAAAGTATGTCTACTCGAACATACTAAAAAGAATGGGAATTTATGACAGAGTTCTCGCCTTTCTTGACAATGAAAATCTCTTAAAACTCTACTTTGTCGAAGAAACTTCCTATGTTGAGCCCACGATAGAGTTCTTCACCTACCTTAATAAATAAATCATGGACGTAAAAGATAAATTAATGGATGGAGGTGACCGCAAGCTGGTAACCTCACTTTTTGCAAAAAAGGTGGTCTTGACTGAGAATATGCTAAATGAAATCTTTATCAACAACCAAGAACAACTAAATAAAGCTAAAGAGGTAGGACTGGACCACTCCCAGTTCAACAGACACACCTTCTAGAAGTCCTTGATAGGAATTCCAAGCTATGAGGCAAAGACTTGCAAGGCCTCCAACATACATTCCAGCCTGGTGCGCACTCTACACAAAATCATAACTGGTGCTCTTTTCCCCAGGACGGAGAGTGGGAATGTCATTATTTCATACCTCTTTGTCCTATGGTCCATTCTCAAAGGGCATTCGGTCAACATAGGATGACAATCGATTGATAAACACACATCTTTTTCCCTTGGAAAGGAAATTTGTGTGGGTGGTCACATAACTTCAGTTCTGAAATATCTTAAGATGGACAGACCACTTCCCTAGTGTACAGTGATAAATGGTGACATCCTAACAAATGAGCAGAGTCTAAAGAACTCATATATCATAAAGAAGAAGGATTCCAAACTTCATTATATCTTCTACCCAACTGTCAAAGCATCCCAGACACTACTACTACTTCCAGAACTGGCTGACTATGACAAAGAAAATCTTCTCTTCACTGAATAGGATCTTTCCAACCTCCTAGCCTTGGTCAAATAAAAAGAGAAAAAAGCAAAGACAAGACAAAAAGAGCATAGCATCACTGCCCCAACAACAAGGCCAAAGAAAATACCAATGACATGGCTTTCAAAACTACGCATACAACAACAACAACAGTCGGGGATGCCCACATCAATGATCAACCCAGAGGCAGACCCACCACACAATGCAGAGAACATAGTATACTCAATACCAGAACCCTTCATCTTTGATCTGGATGTTGGGCTTACCTCTACAAACACCGTCACCACACAACCACCTTCTGCCATTTCGCCATCCACCACTTTTCCACCATTTTCCACAATAATGCCCACCATAATTTCTTTCTCCACAACCACAACTTCACCCACATCTTCCACCTCACTCATTTTCTCTTAGGGCATCCCATTCTCCTCCTCGACGCCCGATCTCACCTTCACTTTAACCACTTTCCCCTCAACATTCTGAGTTCTTCCTTTTTCACTCGGGATGTCGCCACCATTCTCATCCACCACCACCCCAATACTGCTGGTGACTCCATCTAGAGTCGCCACACCATTTGTGGGTCCATCAATAGTGTTTCTTTCTCAAGGCACTACCACCCTTCCACCTCGACCCCATCCATCTCACCCATCCATCTCTGGGGTCCCCTTTTCACAAGACTGTGAGGAATTCGAACGACAATTTGATTTTATTTGAAACCTCCTCACCGACCCCACTAACATATTACACTCCATTTTTTCTTGTATGTAGGGACCTGCTACATAGGTCTCCAAGATTGACGAATAGAACCACACCTTACCAGGCATCCTCTCAAGCATTCAACAATAGCAGGAAGTAGTGGCCCAGCAAGTCGATCGCATCAAAGACCGCTTAAAACACCTTCCAGAGTTAGTACTTGAGATGAAAGTCTAGCAAGAAGCGTTAGCCCAACAAGTCGACATGGTCTCTAAGCAAAATCAATCATTGCCTGAGACCCTTCACGAGCTTCAACAGAAACAAACTACCCTTAGCACACACTTGAATGACATCAATAACAACCTCGCACAACTTAACTACCGCCAAGAGGAGCACTCTAACAATGAACTCAATCATCTACGTGCACAAGTAACCAATCTATCAACACGAATCCTATCTAACGAAGCAAGATATATAGATCTTAAAGAAAACCATGACGCACTACTCGAAACCCATGAGCACGTGCAAGTGGCACTTGAAGAATTACAAGCCATCCATCGACAGTGCAAGAAAACATTGATCAAGAAAATAACAGATAAGGAAACATATGATGATGAAGATGAAAGTGAAGATGGCAAAGAGGATTTTGATTCCTCTACTGACTACAACAACAATAACTCCTCCTCAGACGATCAACCCGACGACCCAAGCAATGCTGGAGAGGGCACTAGCTGAGGGGCATAACCTACCGCAAAGGGAAATAATAGAGACCACCAAGAAGGTGGAAACAAAGATACCAAGTCCCCCGATAATAATGACAACGTAACAATGTCATATGGGGATAAATTCTTTAACTTCTCAGCTATGAGATCCCTAGGGGATTCTGTAAAAGAAGCCACTTTTACTGAGTTTCAACAATGCATAATGGAAACTAGCATTAGCCCACCCAGGACAACCATTCATCAACATTCTGCCCCAGAGAAATCTGCACTCCTCCCCCCAAAATAGGAGGATTATGACAGAGTGAGTCTCAACACAGATGATAGACTCGACTCTAGAGATGACTCTGACAAAGATGAAAATCTACTTTAATTTTTGGACGATAGCGAGCAGACTTCACTTCCTCCACCACAAGTGCTTCCCCCGCTGCCACCTCTACCTCACAAGATGAAAGACTTAGACATGGAAGACATCTCTACATTAGATATTCAGGACATCTTTATCTTGAACACTATTATAGATGATGCCAAGAACAGGGGGGGGGGACATGATCTATAACAATACAAAAACAAAGCGTAGGTTGACATATGAAGAATTCTGTATTATCCAATGACCACAATCGGAGGTGAAGATGGATATCTTTAGCATCCTCCTTCCTAACTCTATAGAGGAATTATGGAGCCCTAAGAAGTTGCAGCCTATTTTCAACACTTCACCTGCTCTATCCTTATCCTTATTACATAAGTACTTACAGGCAAAGTCCATAGAGCGACTGCGAACTGGTCTTGCACGAAAGGCACGTTACATCACAGTGCCCTTTAGAGTTTTCGGACACTGACAGCTAATGATCATCGACATTGAGCCCCACGACGCCAAGGTGTACAACTTCTACGCCAGTGAGATAAAAACTGGATAGATAAATTTTGCTACTTTAGAAGTCGAGGAAGTACGATGAATTCCTTTCCAGTTTCTCAAAGTAATATGGGCTGCCTGCCCATCTCTTCGACATGGTTGGAACCAACCCTGGTTCCAAATCATCAACCCTACAGTGAAAACACTAGAAGGTTCAGGGGATTGCACTTTCTGTACAATAAGATTCACAGAAGCACTCAATAGACAAATCCCCTTTACCGAGTTAGCCACAGAAGGTATGCACCCTCTACGAGGATGTTACACCATGGAGATTATCTGTGACAGAAGGTTTCTTCAAGGACCCGACAATGGCACAAGACGACGTCCCTCGATACCTTTTTTTTGCTATCCAATGTCCGCAAAAGAATCCATACAGAACAATTCTAAAGGAGTTGGAGAAAAAGTAACAGTAGACCGCCAATGTCCTAGAATAATGCCAATGGGACGCTTATACTTTTGATATGGCGGATGACAAGGGGGACATCGATTTGTTAATCGGGGCCACCATCAACAAATTATCCCAACCAATGGTGCCTCTATCTGCCATACAACCAACGTTTCCAAACTTTGACCTTGCCACATGCAAGAGTCTTTCTGATAATGAACTCAGACTCATCATGCCTAGGCTATTTGCAGAGAACAATGAGCTTGTTTTCTTGAACGAAAATATTCTAATAATGGTAGATTCACTCCGTGAAACCGTACAAGCTAAAGGTTCTTTATTCGCGAGCATGATGACTGCCTACAAGTTTCTTCTAGCACGAGACCTGCCTATGGTTTATATGGTGTCAGCATACATGAAGGATGATTTACTCGGATCCAAGAACTTCAGAACCACGGCGACCCTTATCTCGTATCTTTAGAATATGACTCTGAAGTTCATTATGTTTCCTTTTCTTGACTCTGAGCATTGGATGCTACTAGAAATAAACATACATGAGGGAACTACAATCATTTACAATAGTTCTGACAGCTTGTTCAATCCAAACCAAAAAGACTTTGATGTTACAACAAAGATTCCCACATAGGAAGTGGCAAAGGACTATGTCGAGCAACTACATGATCTTCTCGGCAAGCACACAAAGGCATACAACAATGATCATTTTCACTGCCCAGCCTTCAGCCACAGATGTCCCCAGCAGATCAGAGAATCTAAGGACTGTGGTTTCGACATCCTTTACTGGATGTATATCCTTGGTAAGCGTGTGGAGGACATCAAGAACGTGGATTATCACACATTACATGGAATGTTTGCAGCTAATCTCCTACGATCGTATGGAGCAAACAAGGGATTAATAGAACCATGATACCCTTGCCCATGTACTTCTCAACCTATCAACTTGACACTCTGAGGATAGAGTGGATGATAAGTTGGGGGGGGTACACTGGGAAAGGTCAAGGTATTACTTTCAAACCTTCTTCTCGCTACTCTTCCATTTTCATTGTTTCTTTTGCACAATTTTTAACACTTAGATTCTTTTGATAATTTCTTGTATAAAATAGCTTTTCTACATAAGATAGAATTCTTTTTGGAAAAGGCACACCCATAGATAAGTTAGAGACAAAGTAGTCCTCACTTACATAAGTAGCATTTAGGCATGTAATGGCGCATTAATAAATCACTCCATACTCAATTTTCATGCTTTTGCTTCAATTCTACATTAGACTCTCCACATGTTAACATCATGGCTGAAACAAGCCAAACACTCTCAAGGACGGGAGGGAACTAGGAAAAATCTAAATCAAGGAACCTCACAAGTGAACCACCAAGTACAAAATCGAAACAAGTGCATGTCTGAAAACTCTAGGGAACAATTTTCTTCTTTTTAAAAAGAGGCTTGGCAGCCCAAATAAAACCACTAAATACCCAATTCCTAAGCCGGTGAGCATATGAATAAAAGCCAGAGTGATGAATAAAAACATGAGAGTTGTTCCATGCATAAGGGCCTATATAAAGAGCCAATAAAGATCTTGCTCGGTCGGTACATTCAGCTGCTCTCACAAAGGCGGATGTGTCACGCCTGGTAGTGAGATCATAAGGTATCCACATATATGAAAAAGTTGACAAAGGTCTTGCCCGACCGGTACATTCAGCTGCCCTCACAAAGGTAGATGTATCACACCCAGTAGTGAGATCCTAAAAGTTTAGATAAACCCTCCCCCCTTAGAAGGGGGAGTTACACATCAACCTTCAAACAACCCTCATACATATCTTAGCTCCCGGTAGGATTTTCAAAGAAGTATAAAACTTCTTAGAGCCAAAGACATGCATAGAATGCGATTAACAAAAGGGTGGTCCCAACGCGAGTTATGCGATATGGAAGAAACCTGAGCTCCATGCAACTCTTGATACCCGAATGAGTCGATGCAAGTAGAAACCTCGATAAAACTCTAGGAGTTCGCTAGTTTAGAACTGAAGCAAGAATATGGAAATCTTCACTGAATAAAATCGCCTCACCACTACATGCCTTAGCTCTATTCATCTTGAGGACAAGCTAGACTCTAAGTTAAGGGGGGTGATAACCTCCCATTTTTTGATGTTATCTCACTAGTTTTTCTCAATTTTCCATACTCTTTCTTAGATAAATTAGATAGAATCCTTAACTTTCCACTTTATTGTAAATATACCAATAGATTGACATTTTTCCTACTTCTTCTTACATAAAAACAAAAAAAAAATTGCAAAAAGCACTAAAACGGTCCCAAGACCGAATGAAGTCCAAATGGTCTCAAGACCGTATGAACCCAAATGATCCCAAGACCGAATGAAGGCCAAATGGTCCCTAGACCGAATGAAGGCCAAACAATCTCAAGACCGAATGGAAGTGAAACGGTTCCAAGACCGCATGAAGGCAAAATGGTCTCGAGACCGAATGAAAGCCAAATGGTCCCAAGTCCGCATGAAGTCAAACGGTCCCAAGACCGTATAAAAGCCAAATGGTCCCAAGACCGTATGAAGCCAAATGGTCCCAAGACTGTATGAAGGCTAAATGGTCTCAAGACCAAATAGAAGCCAAACAGTCCCAAGATCATATGAAGGAAAACGGTCCCAAGATCGTATGAAGGCCAAACGGTCTCAAGACCGAATAAAAGCCAAACGGTCTCAAGACCACACATGAAGCCAAATGGTCTGAAGACTGTATGAACCCAAATGGTCCCAAGACTGAATGAATCCAAGCGGTCCCAAGACCATTTGGGATTCCTTGGATGCCTATAAATAGGACCAAAGGAGTCCTCATTTGGCATTGAATTATTAGACGTCCAGAGGTTGTCTGATGGAGCTTCCACTTGCATGGAATTGCGTGCATCACTAAAAATCCTAAAGATAATAAATCTTTAGGTTTAGCCTTGCTTATACTAGATTAAAAACTCCACCCACATATTCTAGGATATGTGGAAGTCTTATCGTAGTATAGTTAAGGGTCGAATCAACAGGACAACGGTCTTGTTGAGATCAACAAGATAGAAAACGTTAGAATTTCACTTAACTCCTTAACAGTTGGTATTTGGATCAAAGAGTTGGTTTGGTTGTTTAAACTAAGTGCAAGTAAAGTAAAATCAAGAAAGTAAGCAGGAAGGTAAATTTAAGGTTGTAAACAATATTAAGGAATCACTAGGGTGTTATCGGCTTTTGCCACCACTACACATGGATCAAAACATACAACATAGTAGCATAACCTACAATAAGAGTCTAAACAATTAGTATCTTTGTAGATTTAGTTTCCATTCAGAGAACTAACTATGAGAAGTGTGGAAATTTTGCAATGCCAGCCATCCCCCAAACAAATGGTCACTTACTTTACATCACTCGCTTCACAAAGTGTGTTCCTCGACTTATCAAGGTTGTACTTTCATACGTCAACTGATTCCATTTCATAGTATGAAAGTACGACGATGGAAGTGAGTTTACTCCACTTCTTGAAAAACACTCCTAGATACCGAAATAGATGTATGGTAGCTACATGCATCAAGAACGAACATTCAATCGAGATTCGAATCTAATAGTACAAACGTAGACAATTCATACTAAAAGATAATAGGTAACACAAGTTGGTGATCAAGCAACAAGCATTCATTAAACGATTGATGTCGAACTGAAAAGAGAGTATATCTCTTTTGCAAGCTTATGAATTACATTGCATGAAATGAAAACATGGGTAGCGGGGCTACTCCCCGCACCCTAGAGTATAAGACTACTCGCTCATGGAAAGGACAAGGAAGGGGGCGAGGAGAGAGAGAGAATGTCATCTCCACGAAGGAGGGAGGATGGTCGACCCTTGGGAGAGAGAGAGAGAAACAATCTTCACACTTAGTAGCTTGCTTGATGATGAATCCTCCTCTTCCCACCTTCTTTCTCGATGAGAGAGAAAGAAGCTTGGGGATGGAGTATGGATCTCAGACCGGAAGCCTTAGGGAAGTGGACGAAGGATGGAATAGATCTGGAACAATAGAGGCAGCCTTTGGACGTCTAAAAACTTGATGCTTTGTGAGGACCCCTCAGGTCTTATTTATAGGCTTTGAGTGAGACTCAAACAGTTTGGGAGGTTTGTGCCCAAATGGTCATGAAGACCATTTGGACCCTTTCTCGGTTTGGAGACCGTTTGGGCTCTCTCGGTTTGGAAACTATTTGGCTTTATTCAGTCTTGGGACTGTTTGACTTTACACAGTCTTGGGACCATTTGGCCTTCATTCAGTCTTGGGACCATTTGGTGTCCATTCGGTCTTGGGACCGTTTGGGCTCTTTCGGTTTGGAAATCGCTTTCCTTTATTCGGTCTTGGGACCATTTGACTTTACACAGTCTTGGGACCGTTTGGCCTTCATTCAGTCTTGGGACCGTTTAGTGTTAATTCGGTCTTGGGACTGTTTCATGTCCATTCGGTCTTGGGACCGTTTGATGTCCATTCGGTCTTGGGACCGTTCGATGTCCATTCGGTCTTGGGACCGTTCGATGTCCATTCGGTCTTAGGACCATTTGGTGTCCATTCGGTCTTGGGACTGTTTGGAGCTTTTGTAATTTTTTTTGCTTTTCTGTAAGAAATAAAAAGAGGAAAGTTAATCTAATGGTATATTTACAATAGAGGGGAAAGTTAAAGATTCTATCTAATTTATCTAAGAATGAGTATGGAAAATTGAGGAAAACTTAGTAAGATAACATTGCAAAATGAGAGGTTATCACCCCCCCTAACTTAGAGTCTAGCTTGTCCTCAAGCTAGATAGAGATGAGGCATGTAGTAGCGAGGTGATTTTATTTAGTGAAGATTTCCATACTCCTGCTTCAATTCTAAACCAGATATCTCCTAAAGTTTTATCAGGATTTTGCTTGCACTAACTCATTCAGGTATCGGGAGTGGCTTGGATCCCAAGTTTCTTCCATATCATGTAGCTCGCATTGGGACCACCTTTTCCTTAATCACATTCTGTGCATGTTTTCGACTCGAATCAGTTTTATACTTCTTTGGAAATCCTACTAGAAACTAAGATAGGCATGAGGGTCGGCTAAAGGCTGATGTGTAACTCCCCCTTTTAGTGTGGGAGGGTTTATCTTAGCTTTTAGGATCTCACTACCGGGCGCGGCACATCTGCCTTTGTGAGGGAAGCTAAATGTACCGGACAGGTGAGTCCTTTATCAACTTTTTCATATATATTCAGAGACCTTAGGATCTCATTACCATGCGCGACACATCTGCCTTTATGAGGGCAGCTGAATGTACCAGCCAGATGAAACCTTTATTGGTTATTCATATAGGTCCTTATGCGTGGCACAACTCTCATGTTTTTATTCAATGCTCTGGCTTTTATTCTTATACTCACATGCTTAGGAGTTGGATATTTAGGAATTTTGTTTGGGGTGCCAGGCCTCTTTTTGAAATGAAGAAAGTTGTTCTTGGAGTCTTCCGACATGCACTTATTTTGGTTTTCGTACTTGGTGGTCCACTTGAAAGGTTCCTTGATTTGGATTTCACCTAGTTCCCTCCCGTCCTTGAGAGAGGTGTCGTGACCGACTCGGAGAAAACGTTATCAACAAATGCAGAAGCGATTAATTAGCAGCGGAATTACTGAAAATCACTAAAAATTAAAACTTTTTGTAAAGAGAACCTCAAATGGTAGAACTGTTCATAAAGAAACACAATAAGTTATTTACAAGTTGATTCATCAGTACATCTCTGTATTATCACATCTTGAGAGTCATAACACCGACTACCCTATTGAACTGTACATGAGTAGTAAACAAAAATCTCGAGGCATTACACCAAAAATATCAGATCTATATTAAACCATCTACTGACTCCTAGGACCTGGGAGTATAGAGACGACACATAGAAAATTCTGTCTACAAAACTTAACAGACAGTGTCTCCACCTGAGGATCACTGCGGTCTCGGATGTTGTTGATGCTGTTGTTGTTACTCACCCACTGAAGGGTTCCTTCATCCTCAATGTCTACCTAAAAAATTGAATCCCACGGGGGTGAGACGATTGAATAATTGTCCCAGCGAGAGTTATAAGTCTTTTCCAGAAGCATTGTTATTGCAAATAATTGAATAACATAGAGAAGTAGAATTATAATTATTTAACAGAAGGCAATTCATTATATAATTATCTGGAACAGTATAACTTATGCAATCATTTCAATTATAACTTGATTGAATAGCAAGTCATACATTTAATAAGGAATATGAAGAACATGTATATTACTTGTGCAATAAGGACTCAATAAACAATGTATCATCAATCATTGTTTCTCACAGTTCAACCTAAGCAAATATGATACAAGGCTGATTACATTTTACAAACATAATTATGCCCTGAGGAGATGAGGTATACTGCTCATACTCCAACCGACCATTATGAAATTGCAATCGGTACCATACATAGGTCATCATAAGAGCCGGATTTCTATGACCTCATATTCCTCAGTCAGTGTGAGGTACAACATGCATGACATCTTGTGTCTCTACTATAATAGCTTTCCAGGGTATTCTAGAAACTTTGCTATTAGAGTTACAATGGCATACTGTACTCTCTTCGCCATCGAGGGATTTCTTGTTTATCTCTCATCGATGCATCATTAACAACATCATCGGGTGATTAGTGATACATCATCCCGACATAAACATATAATGAAGGATTGAGAGATTAAATGTACATCTCACATCAATTCCCTCATTACGACGTAAGGATATTCACATCCATAACCCCCTCATACTCAAAAGTATGCTCTCCAGGAGTTCCCTTAGGAAAACTTGTTTCACCATCATTTAACTTCTGACAATGATGGATCTATGGTCAGGGCTCTACATGATATCATTATACTTGATTATTTAAGTACATTATGGCATTCTTTTAGCACCTGGCATGTTTTCAAACATAAACCAATAAAACAATTGCTATAAAGAAAGAGTACTAATTGTATCAAGTTCATTTCACATCTAGTTATTATTGGGGTATCAATCCCTAACCATCTCATCATTATGATTCAAGAACATGGGTCTTCAAACCCTTAGTTCAGCAAAACACTTGTTATCAAGTAACAAATTGCCATTAAATCATTTAACAATATGAACATGATTGTACCGATACAGATATTTCTCATGGCTCATACATCCTATCATTCTCATTTGTTTCCTCTCACTAGGCAACATAGCATATCATTGCTTTCAAGTCTTATAAAGTGCTTTTAATGAATATTGCATCATAGCTCTTACCTGTATGTGCTCACTATTTCATAAAAACCTGCATGATTAATATAAATGATAGCAGGCACATTATTTCTATATCAGCACAATGTACAATAATGATAGCATCACTATTGGTTAAGGTTTACTTGCAATCAACTCCAAGTCAAGTATAGAGTACCACGACCATGCAACCAAGAATGGCCGTGCAAGGGGAAGCCACCACGACCGTGCTACCTTGCACGGTCGTGCTACAGAAAATCACCACGACCGTTTTACACTTATGAAATCAATACTTCAAACCGATTAGGGTTTACTATTCATATCACATCACTCAAGGTTAGAGTTCTTATTTAGCATACTCTGAATTAAGATTTACTATACTCATCACATTACCCTGGGTTAGGGTTTACTATTCATATTAAATCATCCTTGATTAGGGTTATCATTAATATCTCACCATTAGGGTTTACTATTCACCCTAAGTAGGAATGATAAAAAAGTACCTTTAATTTAAGGGTCACCATGTCATTATTATGAATTAGGATCATATCATCATCATATATTAGGGATACTCCTATTATTTCCCTCAATTATGGTTATGATTCATTGACCATCATAATTAGGGTTTCATGATCTCATTAATCATGGATCATGCCCTAATTAGGCATTCCTTCATATTGAGAGTCCATTACTTGATTATCATTCATATAAGAAGTCTTCTCTCTCATCTTTCTATAAGTTAATGTTTGCATCACCCTTGATTAGGCTAAGTCAATTCAATATTGACATCATGGGTTATGTCAGTACTATTGTGATCATTAAGGCTTACTCATTCAAAGAGTACTAATCACTCTATCCCATCAAGGGTACCTTTATTATAATCACCATTGATCACAGCATGTCTCAATCAACTACTTACTTGGTCCTCTAACCACTCTAAGTATCTATGAGGTTTAGGTTAATCAACCACTAAACCATCTTGACCACTAAGGCATCAAACGATCTTAACCTTTTTAGACCTCAAATGGTCTTGAACACTAAACCTCCAAACGGTCTTGGATTGCCCTTGAAACTATTTGGTCATGTTGACTTTTGAAACCATTTGGTAAAGTGCACACTCAAGACCGTTTGCCCAAGGTGGGGTGAAGACCGTTTGGTCAAGTTTGACTTTGAAACCGCATGGACATAACCGACCTTGAAACTGCATGAGACTAAATGGTTTGGGATCGTTTGGTCCCAAACGGTCTTGAGATTGTTTGGACTCAAACGGACTTGAGACCGTTTGGACCCAAACGGTCTTGAGACTGTTTGGTCCAAACCACCTCAAAACCGCAAGGACCAAAAAGTGTCTCAACCACTTCAATTGAGTTAGGGTTTCCAATGTTGAACCCCTCAATTAATCATGCACTTGTTAGCCACTCATCAATTGAGTCAATTAGGACAACCCTCAACTGATTTGACACTCAATTGAATCTCAATTGATCATCAATTAGGGCTTGGATCAATTGGATTAGGGTTTGAAATCGATGACCCTTCAAAATGCTTCAATGTGAGTCTAATTGATTTGAAACCATTGAACCATCATTCAATTTGATCATGACCTGACCCCAAACGGTCTTGGGATCATTTGGATGACCTCCAAATGGTCTTGAGACCGTTTTCTCAAGTCAACATCAAAAACTAACTGAACCAATTAAGGTTTGACTCATTGAATTGATCACTAGGTCAACAATCAATTACACTTCAACTTGTTACCTTTAAATTTTCAACCACTTGACCATAGTCAACCCTAGACCTCCAAACGGTCTTGGGTGACCCCCAAATGGTATTGGGATCGTTTGTATATCCTCCAAATGGTCTTGAGACCGTTTGCCCATTATTTTATCAAACACCAAGTCATTCAATTAGGGTTTGGATCCTAGGTTTAGTCACCAATTCAACAATCGATTACTCATCAACTTGATATCATTGGATCCTCAATTGCTCAACTATGCTTAACCCTAGACCTCCAAACGGTCTTGGCTGATCACCAAACTGTATTGAGACCGTTTGGGTGATCCCCAAATGGTTTGGAAACCATTTTGGTCACTCAACCCAAACTTCAACTTAATTCAATTATTGAAATCAGCAATTGACCTGATTAGGGTTTAGGTGGTTGATGGGCCTTAAATTGGTGAACCACTTGGAATTAATTGATGATTTTTGGTAGGTTATTAGTCTACATTATTATAAACAGTTCTATAAATGGTCAACACCTGGTTAACGCCTCCAAACGGTCTTGGACCATTTGCTTCAATGCGTTCTTGTGAAACTGTTTGCATTCAAACGGTTTGAAGCCGTTTGCTCCAAACGGTTTGGCAAACCATTTGAGCAAGGTTGGGAGGCCATTTGCTAAAGTAAATCTTGGATAAACATAGAGATTAACCTCATCATCTTCTACCTCAAGAACATGAGCTGTTCTTCATAGAAATGATGGCAAGAACACACAAAGGTGTCTAAAGAAGAAGTATAAGCAACGATTTTAGGAAAAGAGGATGCATTAACAAATCTTAAGGGTTAGAGTTATAAAACCTGCCTCTAGGACTGATCCAGAGATCCAAGATTCGTAGCTTTAATGGTGGATGAAGCTCCAGTACTTGTCCAAGGTCCATTCTTCAAGTTTTGGATGGAGAAGATGGCTAGAAAGGAGAATCGTATAAAGAAAATCAATAATCCAACCTTGTTTTATGGTTTCCACCATGAATTCGAGATAGATGATGATCCATACTTACCAAAACAGCTTGGTCATCCTTCCTCTGGTCCATATATTTCCCTTGGTCGGCCAAAGCAAGAAAATAAGGAAAAGAACTAAGGGAAACGATCCCTTGTGTTGTTGGAAAAAGGTTCCTTATATATTTATGGGTTTTTCCAAGGCAAGGAAAAAGATTGCTATCACTTTTAATTCCATCTTGTTTCTACTAAAACTTCCTACATTCTTTGGATGCATGTCCACCTTCTAATCGTATGCAAAACTCCTCCAATATCCAAGGTTTAAAGGAAAAGAAACCAAACATCTTAATAAGTTGTATATATTAAAGGGCCATTTGCTTAAATCTTGATTATTTTAATATCAAGATTATCTCTCCTCCTTGATCATTCAAATGAGGTTCCCTTCTCATTTTATTTTCTCTACTTGATGCCAAGAAACATGAGATATACTTTAGAGGTATATTTTACATGTTAAATCCTAGGTTTTGGATAATTTGCACATTACACCAAAACTAGGTTTTAATGCACAAGGATTGCTCTACAAGCTATATCTTGGTGCTCATGTTTGTGGAATCCATACCACTTCATCATATTCATTCTTATGATGTCTCAAAATTAAAGGAACATCTTAACATGTGCAAATTGCAAATAAACCCCTCAACTTGGGCAATTTGCACTTTAGTCCATTATTAACAAAACAATGTGTCAACATTATGCAAAAAGGACTGAAATTGAAATATAAGTTCCTCAAAAGCCTTAATTACATTTCATAGGATAAACACAAGCATCTAATCACTTATTTAAGCAAAACACCTAGGGTTAGTACATAACCTAGGTCAGGGATGTTACAAATTATCAACCCCTTACAAGGATTTCGTCCCCGAAATCATTACAAAAACATATTAAGAGAAAAGAGTAGGGTATTTGCTCCTCATCTCTTCCTCTAGTTCCCACGTGGCTTCTTCAACACCACGGTGAATCCAGAGGACTTTCACAAGACTTATGTCTTTCTTTTTCAGCTTTTTAATTCTCTTGTCAAGGATCAACACAGGTCCTTCTATAGAAGATATATCATCATTCCATTCTACTTCCATAGGTTGCAGAACTGACTCTGTATCAGGATGACATTTCCTTAACATGGAAATGTGGAACACTGGGTGTAACTTTTGCAACTCTGATGGTAACCCTAGCTTATAAGCTACCTTTCCAATTCGTTCAATGATTGGATAAGGCCCCATAAACCTAGGAGCTAACTTTCCTTTCCTCCCAAATCTAAGAACTCCTTTCCAAGGTGAGACCTTGAGGTACACTCTGTCTCCAACCTAGAATTGTAAAGGTCTACGATGCTTATCAGCATAAGATGTCTGCCTATCCTGTGCAATCTTTAACTGTTGTTGTATTTTCTTAATCTTCTCAGTGGTCTACTGCACAAGATCAGGACCTAAAAGTTGATACTCACCAGTTTCATACCAACATAAGGGAGATCTACAACGTCTACCATACAAAGCTTCATAAGGTGCCATGTCAATGTTGTGTTGATAGCTATTGTTATAGGCAAACTATATCAAACTTAGGTACAGATCCCAACTTCCTATAAACTGAAGGACACGTGCTCTGAGCAAGTCCTCCAAAGTATGTATAGTCCTTTCTGATTGTCCATCAGTCTGTCGATGAAAGGATGTACTAAACCTTAACTATGTGCCTAAAGCTTTATGAAGTCGCTCCCAAAAATGACTTCTAAACTGGGGACCTCTGTAAAAAACAATGGTAACTGGGACTCCATGCAGTCATACTATCTCATCTACATACAACTGTGCCAGCTTCTCAGCAGAATAGGTTGTCTTGACATGTAAGAAATGTGTTGTCTTTGTCAACGTATCAACTATTACCCAGATGGAATCATGACCTTTGGCTGTTCTAGGTAAACCAACCACACAATCCATGGTCACATGATCCCACTTCCATTGTGGTATGGGTAAAGGTTGCATTGTTCCTGTAGGATTCTGGTGTTCAACTTTAACTTACTGACACACGGGACACCGCATAACAAACTCAGCAATGTCCTTCTTCAAACTAGGCCACCAATACATATCTTTCAAGTTTCGATACATCTTGGTTCTTCTTGGATGCATATCATACATTGAAGAATGAGCTTCCTCCAGGACTAACTTCCTCAAGTTATCCACATCCGGTACTATCATTCTACCATGATAACAAGCTACTTGATCATCTGAGTCATGGAAACCTTCTCATTTCTCACTACAATAATCTAATCTAATCTGTTGAACTGTTGCATCAACTTGATGTGCTTCCTTAATCTATTATCTCAGAGTAGGTTTTATGTGCATCTCAGCTAACAACCCTAATAACAATGATACTCTTAACTGTACATTGTCTTGTCTTAAGGAGATAAGCATATCCCTTCTAGAGCATACCAAAGAATTCAACTGTGTTTTATCTAGGGCTGGTGTTGCTGATTTCCTACTTAAACCATCAAAAACCACATTGGCCTTCCCTGGATGGTAATTAATTGTACAATCGTAGTCCTTGATTAACTCCATCCAGCGGCGTTGCCTCATGTTAAGTTCATGCTGAGAAAAGATATACTTACGGTTCTTATGGTCTGTGAAAATTTGGAATGTCTCTCCATAAAGATAGTGTCTCCAGATTTTTAAGGCATGTACTACAACAGCTAGTTCTAGATCGTGTGTCGGATAATTCTCCTCATGTTTCTTAAGCTGTCAAGAAGAAAAAGAAATCACTTGTTTATCCTACATCAACACACATCCTAGTCCATTCTTAGAGGCATCACAGAAAACTATATATCCTTTTCCTTGTTCAGGTAACACCAACATATGTGCACTTGTCAACCTTTCCTTCAACAGCTAAAAAGATTGTTGAAACTTGTCACTCCAAGCAAAAGGAACATCCTTCATGGTCAACTTAGTCAAGGGTAAAGCTATAGAACTGAAGTTCTTAATGAACCTCCAGTAATAACCTGCCAACCCTAAGAAACTACAGATCTCTGTCGGTGTCTTCGGCTTCTCCCATTGCAGGATAGATTCTACCTTTTTAGGGTCAACACGTATACCTAAAGTGGATATTACGTGTCCAAGAAAAGAAACTTCTGGTAATTAGAACTCACACTTACTAAACTTAGTATATAACTTATGCTCTCTTAGCAAAGTTAGAGCCTGACGAAGATGTTGTTCATGCTGCTGAGCATCTCTACTATTGACCAGGATGTCATCTATAAAGACAACAACACACTGATCGATAAAACGTCGAAAGATTCTATTCATGAGTTTCATAAATGCAGTTGGTGCATTTGTTAGCCAAAACGACATAACCGTGAAGTTATAATGACTATACCTTGTCCTAAAGGCGGACTTAGGTATGTCACCATCCTTAATACGCAACTGGTGATATCCCGACCTCAAATCTATCTTTAAGAAGACGGTTGTACCACACAACTGGTCAAAGAGATCATCAATCCTCGGCAGAGGATACTTATTCTTTATTGTTACTTTATTTAATTGTCTATAATCAATGCACAACCGCATTGACCCATCTTTCTTTTTAACAAAGAGGACCGGAACACCCCAAGGCGAAGTACTCGGTCGGATGAAACCCTTCTTAAGGAACTCTTGTAGTTGTTTCTTGAGTTCTGCCATCTCAGCAGGCGCCATCCAATATGGTGTTTGTGCTATAAGTTGCGTGTCCTGGATTAAATTAATCTCAAAATCCATCTATCGGGGCAGAGGTACACCTGGAAGTTCTTCAGGAAATAGATCTTCAAATTCCCTGACTACCGGAACTTCAGTAGGATTAGGACTCTCCATGGTAGTATCTACCACATGGGCCAAGAATGCATAACACCCTTGCCTCATTAACTTCTCAACAACCATAGATGACACCAAATAGGTTGGAAGAATCTTTCTATCTCCTTGAAAGATCCATGTGTCACTTTCATCTGTGAACATAGCTTGCTTGGATTCACAATCCAAGACAACCTTATACCTTTATAAGGTATCCGTCCCAAGGATTACATCAAATCCATGCATCTCAAGTGGTATAAGATCCATTTGAATGTGATGTTAAGAAAAGAAGAGAATGTAGGGAGAACATATCTCCTGCAACACAGCAGATCCCATCAACAGAGTTTCTAGCAACAAACTATCTGTTCTATGACTTGTAGTCAGGTTGCAGTTAAGAATCACTCTTTGAGTGATAAAGGAGTGTGTAGCACCCGGATCAATCAAAACAGATACAACGCAAGATGTAGACATATCATAATTAAACAACTCCATCTAACCTACCACAACCCGAGGGTTGATCACTACCTCAGGTGGATTCATCGCATAAAACCTCGCTGTTGCCTGTGGTTCATTCGGTGCTCGATGACTAGGTGCCGATGATCCAGCTTGGGATGCTTGTCCACGTACTCTAGCTCCTCCTAGAAACTGTCTCCTTTGATAACCTTGCTAACTCTACCTTTGAGGTTGAGTCACACTCACTTCTCTAGCTCTACAATCTTTCATCAGATGTCCCATCTTTCCACAGATATAACAACTTCTGTTCAGTTGTTGTGGTCTGGGTGGTCCTGTGACTGACATAGATGTTGAGCTATGAGCTCCTTATAAAGGTAAGCTTCGTCCTCTACCCCTATTTGACATCCACTGTGTCTAGGTACTGAATCTAGGTGGTGGTGTAGGAACAAAAACCTTGGTTTCTTGAAACGTTTGGATGAGGATCCTTGAAACTGGGGATACATCCTCTTGTTCTTGGTCTATCTCTTCTCCGAAACGGACCTCTCTATCCTCCTGACTGACTCCACAAAGGTAGCAAATCTTTCCCTCTTCTCCAGAGCAGACACAGGGGTGGTCAACTCAGCGTTTAACCCCTTCTGAAAACACCTAATCCTTTCTTCATCTATAGCTAACATATGCAGACAAAACCACAAAAACTCCATGAACTGAGCCTCATATTCAATAATATTCATCGGTCCTTGTCTTAAACTCTCAAACTGAGAGATTTTCTCATCCAAGAACGTCTTAGGGAAGTATCTGTTGATGAATTCCCGTTGAAAAACTTCCCATTCAATCTCCACACCTGGCCTTTTCTATTCCTCCATGGTCCACCAGTGACCAGCACTCCCCTTGAGAAGGTATACAACATGTCTAACCTTCTCAGCTTCTGGGATGTTCACGATTATAAAGGCCTTCTCTAGTTAAGTTAACCCCAAATCAACATCTGCTGGGTCAGCTGTTCCCGCATACTCTGTGGCTCCAACCCGGTGTAGTCATTCAAACATCTTGCCGGATCCTTGTCCTTCTGGATGGGTAGGTTCCCTAGGTATAGGTATAGGCATCCTATCAGTCATATGTGTCATGGCAGTCATGAACTGCATGAACATCACTTGGAAGGTTGGGTTCCCCATGTCAGCTGGGTTGAACTGGGGTGGATCAGGTACAAGTTCCTCCCTTTCTTGCTCTCTTGCACCTTCTCTAGGTGCATCAACACTACTCTCAGTAACATGTTCCTCGTGTGATCCAGACATCTTTAGTTTTCTCTTCTTCTCCTAAATGAGCAGAAGACACTATCAGATATACTGGAAGACACTAGAACAAACTCTATAACCTAAGTCCTATGTCTCTGTAGACTCAGTGAACCTAGAGCTCTGATACCACTAAATTGTGGTGACCGACTCGGAGAAAACGTTATAAACAAATGCGGAAGCGATTAATTAGCAGCGGAATTACTAAAAATCACTAAAAATTAAAACTTTTTGTAAAGAGAACCTCAAATGGTAGAAATTTTCATAAAGAAACAAAGTAAGTTATTTACAAGCTGATTCATCAGTACATCTCTATATTATCACATCTCAAGAGTCATAACATTGACTGCCCTGTTGAACTATACATGAGCAGTAAACAAAAATCTCAAGGCATTACACTAAAAATCTCAGATCTATATTAAACCATCTACTAACTCCTAGGACATGAGAGTACAGAGATGACACATAGGACATTCTATCTACAAAACTTGATAGACAGTGTCTCCACCTGAGGATCATTGCTGTCCCGGATGTTGCTGCTCACCCACTGAAGGGTTCTTTCGTCCTCAGCATCTACCTAAAACGTTGAATCCCACGGGGGTGAGACGATTGAATAATTGTCCCAGCGAGAGTTATAACTCTTCACCAGAAGCATTGTTATTACAAATAATTGAATAACATAGAGCAGTAGAATTATAATTATTTAACAGCAGACAATTCGTTATATAACTGTTTGGAATAGTATAACTTATGCAATCGTTTCAATTATAACTTGATTGAATAGCAAGTCATACATTTAATAAGGAATATGAAGAACATGTATATTACTTGTCCCACAAGGACTCAATAAACAATGTATCATCAATCATTGTTTCTCGCAGTTCAACCTAAGAAAATATGCTACACAGCTGATTACATTTTACAAACATAATTATGCCCTGAGGAGATGAGGTAAATCGCTCATACTCCAACCGACCATTATGAAATCACAATCAGTACCATACATAGGTCATTAGAAGAGCCAGATTTCTATGACCTCATCTTCCTCAGTCAGTGTGAGGTACAACATTGACACGCGTATAACGTGCGTGTAATACGCAAGTGTACGTGTCGAAGTAATATGGGATTATGAGTCCCGAGTTATCGAATACATGGAGTTGTGAGGTTAAAGACTATTACTAATTAGGATTGATCAGCTAAGCCGAAAATAAGAGTTGATTGAAAAATAAAATAAAAATAAAAGAAAACAAAACAATCGATTAAATGGTTGGTTTAATTAATTAAAAATGGAATCCTTAGGATTGTGGTTTCACCGCAGGTTCTCGTTGTACTAATTCCTACACAATTATCCTAATTCGTCTCCTATTCCGGGTAGTGACCTGTAGTCAGAATTGCTCACTGTCGTGATACAATTCACTACCTAAGTCTAGGTCGGTTCCACCGTCGTAGTAACCTATACCCTAAACTAGGTGCATTAGAAACAACCTCTGGGTTTCCACCATTAACCATACATCACCTTGTTCAAAGGATTTATTAATTAATGTGAATCTCGTCTCTTTTCAACTGTTAATTCTTCTTTCAAAGCAATTAAAGGCATTAGATTATCATTAGGGTGATCAATCATAATGATATAATGGAGAAAACGAAATCATACCACGGATTTGAGAGACAAATTATGATAAACTATGTAAAAAGTATCATACAACGATTACTCGGGCTACTCCCGGGTCCTAAGGAATTACAGTTTTTAGCCGAAAATAGATGACATGGTATCACAGTAAGTCAAAAAGATGTAAAACATGAATTTTGAGATACAGTAAATTAGAGAAAGGGTTAAAGAGTGGATCTGGAGAAGATGGAGAGAATTTGTCGTCATTTCCGCCGTCAAAATGCCTCCGAGGTCTTCTGTGTAGGGTTCGTCTACTTTTCTCTCTCCGTTCGGCTGCCGTATTGTCGCCCCGTGATCGATCTCCCAATTGCGGTTCTAATGGTGCCTTTTATAGCCGTCGTACATGTTTAGGTTAAGAGGAAACCTAAAAATATAATTTTTAATACAATATGTGTTAGATTTAACACATTAAAATTTGGTCCGCAACGTCTGAGTCGATGGTATTGAGTTGGAAGTCGATTGTATCGACTTTGTCACAGTAAAACGTCCTTTTCCTTTTCAATCTCGAGCAAAAAATATTGTACTCTGATGCCATGTCGCTACCATCGAGTTGCAAGTCGATGGTATCGACTTTGCTCCTGTAAATAATAATTATTTGCAATAAAATAATCAATCAATAAAATCAAATAATTATTATAATATTTAAAACATGTAAAATGCATGTAAAATACATGTAAAAATATAACAAATGATGCACAAGTGATTTTTACTAATTTGGTAAAATATGTATTAAAAAGATATTCAATTAAGCACAGATGACACCGAAAATAACCAAATTAGATATCAAAATAATAAAAATTTATGCATACATCACACCCCTAAGCTTGAATATTGCTCGTCCTCGAGCAACACTACTCTTGGATTTGTTTTAAAAAGTCAGCAAGAAGACAAGTACCTATGAATTATTTTTCTAACCACCCTCCACCAGTCGGTCCCAAACCGGTCCTTGCCAACCACTGAACAAGTAACTACTCTAAAGTGATCAATAATGTTCATAATAGATGTCCACAATAAGATTAATGAAAAACACTATCAATATGAAGCAGTTAATATCATGGCTAGTAGGACACATGCTTGATGCACCATGTGATGTCCCTATCTATATTGCTCTGATCTACCTAAGTAAACTACTTGGAAGCAGATCCCCAAATAAACATGGATGAGGGGATTAATTATGATGGTGGCCTACCATGCAGAGAAATGGGAGGAAAAGTTGGGTGGCTATGAAAATAGAATTCACAAGAATCATCCAAATTATTTATGCAAAATGTAAAAATATGATGCACCTGTATGATGGATAAAATGTGAATGTATGATTTCTAATGACTATTTTTTATTTTGGTGGAATGATGCATGCAATTGATGTCTCATCCTAATGATGAGTATAAGTGGAAAGGTGTTTATAAAAGGAATCACAATCCCCTCATTTATTGCTTAGAGAGAATATGACATTGAAATAAAAAATAATTTTCCTCCTTTTCTCCTCTTTTTTTTCTTTTTCAATAACTCTTTTTTCTCTGCCCTTTTATTTTAGCAAGATAAATACTTCATGCTTGGGCTTTTTTTAAATTTATTTTTTTATTTTATTTTTTTGGAGGAGTAAGGATAAACACATTTTTTCACTTTTACATGAGAGAAGATCATAGAAGATAACAAATATGTAATGCCTTATGAAATATGCAATGCAAATGAAACTATATGTGATTTTGTTATGCAAACTACAAATGCTCAAAAGATGATATGATTATTTTTCCTTTTCTAATGCATAATAAAATGAACTAACTATATGCTTCCTATCATGCCATGTAATGCATACAAGAGGAAAATAACTTGGATTAAACTTGATCATCCTATGGTGGTGAATGAATATGAATGGAAGGTGGATGAGATCACGTGAATAAGAGACAATGTCTTTCCCTACCATGATATGTCACTCTTCTATCAACTTGTGTAACAGGGTAACCTTAGAGTTTATTTCTAAAATTCACATTAAATATCACGTTACTGTTTGGTTGGTTTCAAGCCATAGGGTTAAGTTAGGTTTTTCATTCAATCAGTATGTCTTCAAGCTGACTAATCCAAACAATTCCGCTAGTTATGTACTCTAAAACATAGCAAATTTAGCTTAAAGTGCAAATCATAAGAGCACATTCAAATTTTTATTTAGAATTTTCAGAATTGATACCACATCATCAACAAATGGCTAATCCTAACCAAAATTTTATATTTTGTCCACAAGTACACTAGATAGAAGTGGACTCTAAAAACAAAATGAAAAATCTAATTTTTTTAAAACAAAAACATGTAGATGTATGATATAAAGAAAATATGCAAGAGGTAAAGACAGAAGCATTGTTCCATTCCTCCCCCTAAGCTTAAATATGACATTGTCCCCAATGTCAAAAGAAAAGGAAGATAAATGGAACAATTGTATCGATATGTGAGGTGAGATTTGGGGCAAAAGATGGGTGGGAGGGATCCACATGAAGACATGCTCTCCAATAAGCACTTGAACTCAGTGAAGTGTGGATGCTTGCTCAGCTTATGATATGTCACTGATGAGAACTCGGTACTACCGACAGTGAAGTTGGTGGTACCGACTCAATGCGTCCCTGCACACTGAATGCACATATCAAGGCACCTTTTTTACTTGCATCAAAACTAGATATCACAATCTAAAAATAGGAATGTAAAAGTAGAATTGAAAGTTTAACAAAATAAACATAATTGGTGGGTTGCCTCCCACAAGCTTCCTTGTTTAACGTCCTAGGATGGACACATGTCAATTAACAATAATCAGGTGGTCGTGGAGGAGGGTAAATTTCTCTCCGTATCTTCCTTCTTAACTTTTGCTTCCTTGCAACAATGAGAAAAAATAAATAATAGTCAGAAGACCAACATGTATGGTTGACGTTCCATTTCAATAGTAAATTATCATTGCAATGAACATGAACATGAACACGACTCACAATCAAATCTTGATGTGGGAGCACATGTAGAAATAGATAGCCATGAGGTGAAAGGTATAATGATGATTGCTCCTGAATTTCTATGACCATCCCCAATGGATCACTCCAATCTACACATAATGGAGGGGTTATATCAAAGGTGAATTTATGTGCCTCCTCCTCTTCTAATAATTCAATTCCCCCACATTCATTAATATCCTCACAAAAACTTTCAAAATTATCATCTGGATATATATCCCATATAGGATCCCCCACAAGGAAATGAAGAGATGGGTCTTGTGGTGAAGGAATTATGTGATGGGTAATGGTAAATTCCTCCACCTTTTCACTCTCAATATCCTCTTCCTCACTCTCTTCCTCCTCTCTAAGATCACTATCAAATAAAGCACCTTCTGTATCCTCCTCTCCTTCACTCATATCCCAAACACATGTATCAAAATTATCTTCAACCTTATTTGCATCATTTTCCTCATCTTCCTCATCAGATCCCCAATCATATTCAAGATCAATCCTAGGAGTCCAGGGTGTGGGTGTGGGCTCAATGGAAGGACATGCTAGAGGTGATTCTAAAAATTCCTCCAGTACGTTATCCTCACTCTCTAATTCCTTATCCTCAATCTTAACTTCTTCCATTTTCTCTATTATACCCCATCCTCCATTAGAAATAGGACCTTTACAATTTAAAACATATTGAACCAAAATCCTAATATGCTCACGATGAATTTCCTTTGAGATTTTATCATAATGTAATGAAGGTGGACTCTGACATCTATAACCTACATGTGCATTTCCACACTCAAAACAAATAGGGGCCATGCACTTTTTTTATTTTATATTTAATGAAAGAAGACTAACTACAAAGAAATATTTAGATGAATATGTACAATGCCAAAACTAACAGTAAAGTTTTATGTAATGAAAAATTGGAAGAATAAAAAAATTATAAAAAAAAGAAAATAAATACAATGGCCTAGAGTGGACAATCCTAACTTTTCATAGTGTTAACCATGCCAACTCCCCGGCAACAGCGCCAAAAACTTGACACGCGTATAACGTGCGTGTAATACGCAAGTGTACGTGTCAAAGTAATATGGGATCATGAGTCCTGAGTTATCGAATACATGGAGTTGTGAGGTTAAAGACTATTACTAATTAGGATTGATCAGCTAAGCCGAAAATAAGAGTTGATTGAAAAAGAAAATAAAAATAAAAGAAAACAAAACAATTGATTAAATGGTTGGTTTAATAAATTAAAAATGGAATCCTTAGGATTGTGGTTTCACTGCAGGTTCTCGTTATACTAATTCCTACACAATTATCCTAATTCGTCTCCTATTCCGGGTAGTGGCCTGTAGTCAGAATTGCTCACTGTCATGATATATTTCACTACCTAAGTCTAGGTCGGTTCCACCGTCGTAGTAACCTATACCCTAAACTAGGTGCATTAGAAACAACCTCTGGGTTTCCACCATTAACCGTACATCACCTTGTTCAAGGGATTTATTAATTAATGTGAATCTCATCTCTTTTCAACCATTAATTCTTCTTTCAAAGCAATTAAAGGCATTAGATTATCATTAGGGTGATCAATCATAATGATATAATGGAGAAAACGAAATCATACCACGGATTTGAGAGACAAATTATGATAAACTATGTAAAAAGTATCATACAACGATTACCCGGGCTACTCCCGGGTTCTAAGGAATTACGATTTTTAGTCAAAAATAGATGACATGGTATCACAGTAAGTCGAAAAGATGTAAAACATGAATTTTGAGTTACAGTAAATTAGAGAAAGGGTTAAAGAGTGGATCTGGAGAAGATGGAGAGAATTTGTCATCATTTCCGCCGCCAAAACGCCTATGAGGTCTTCCGTGTAGGGTTCCTCTTCTTTTCTCTATCCGTTCGGCTGCCGTATCGTCCCCCCGTGATCGATCTCCCAATTGCAGTTCTAATGGTGCCTTTTATAGCCGTCGTACATGTTTAGGTCAAGAGGAAACCTAAAAATATAATTTTTAATACAATATGTGTTAGATTTAACACATTAAAATTTGGTCCACAACGTCTGAGTCGATGGTACAAGTTGGAAGTCAATTGTATCGACTTTGTCACAGTAAAACATCCTTTTCCTTTTCAATCTCGAGCAAAAAATATTTGTACTCTGATGCCATGTCGCTACCAACGAGTTGCAAGTCGATGGTATTGACTTTGCTCCAGTAAATAATAATTATCTGCAATAAAATAATCAATAAATAAAATCAAATAATTATTATAATAATTAAAACATGTAAAATGCATGTAAAATACATGTAAAAATATAAGAAATGATGCACAAGTGATTTTTACTAATTTGGTAAAATATGTATTAAAAAGATATTCAATTACGCACAAATGACACAGAAAATAACCAAATTAGATGTCAAAATAATAACAATTTATGCATACATCAAACATGCAAGACATCTTGTGTCTCTGCTATAATAGCTTTCCAGGGTATTCTGGCAACTTCGCTATTAGAGTTACTGTGGCATACTGTACTCTCTTCGCCATCGAGGGATTTCTTGTTTATCTCTCAGCGATGCGACATTAACAACATCATCGTGAGATTAGTGATACATCATCCCGGCATAAACATATAATGAAGGATTGAGAGATTAAATGTACATCTCACATCAATTCTCTCATTAGGACGTAAGAATATTCGCGTCCCTAACCCCCACATACTCAAAAGTATGCTCTCCAGGAGTTCCCTTAGGAAAACCTATTTCACCATCATTTAACTTCTGACAATGATGGATCTATGGTCAGGGCTCTACATGATATCATTATACTTGATTATTTAAGTACATTATGGCATTCTTTTAGCACCATGCATGTTTTCAAACATAAACCAATAAAACAATTGCTATAAAGAAAGAGTACTAATTGTATCAAGTTCATTTCACATCTAGTTATTATTGGGGTATCAATCCCTAACCATCTCATCATTATGATTCAAGAACATGGGTGTTCAAACACTTAGTTCAGCAAAACACTTGTTACCAAGCAACAAATTGCCATTAAATCATTTAACAATATGAACATGATTGTAGCAATATAGATATTTCTCATGGCACATACAACCTATCATTCTCATTTGTTTCCTCTCACTAGGCAACATAGGATATCATTGCTTTCAAGTCTTATAAAGTGCTTTTAATGAATATTGCATCATAGCTCTTACCTGGATGTGCTCACTATTTCATAAAAACCTGCATGATTAATATAAATGATAACAGGCACATTATTTCTATATCAGCACAATGTACAATAATGATAGCATCACTATTGGTTAAGGTTTACTTGCAATCAACTCCAAGTCAAGTATAGAGTACCACGGCCATGCAGCCAAGAACGGCCGTGCAAGGGGAACCACCATGGCCGTGCTACCTTGCACGGTCGTGCTACAGAATATCACCACGACCATTTTACACTTATGAAATCAATACTTCAAACCAATTAGGGTTTACTATTCATATCACATCACTCAAGGTTAGAGTTCTTATTTAGCATACTATGAATTAAGATTTACTATACTCATCACATTACCCTGGGTTAGGGTTTACTATTAATATTAAATCATACTTGATTATGGTTATCATTAATATCTCACCATTAGGGTTTACTATTCACCCTAAGTAGGAATGATCAACAAAGTACCTTTAATTTAAGGGTTACCATGTCATTATTATGAATTAGGATCATATCATCATCATATATTAGGGATACTCCTATTATTTCTCTCAATTATGGTTATGAATCATTGACCATCATAATTAGGGTTTCATGAACTAACTAATCATGGATCATACCCTAATTAGGCATTCCTTCATATTGAGAGTCCATTACTTGATTATCATTCATATAAGAAGTCTTCTCTCTCATCTTTCTATAAGTTAATGTTTGCATCACCCTTGATTAGGATAAGTCAATTCAATATTGACATCATGGGTTATGTCATTACTATTGTGATCATTAAGGCTTACTCATTCAAAGAGTACTAATCACTCTATCCCATCAAGGGTACCTTTATTATAATCACGATTGATCACATCATGTCTCAATCAACTACTTACTTGGTCCTTTAACCACTTTAAGTATCTATGAAGTTTAGGTTAATCAACCACTAAACCATCTTGACCAATAAGGCATAAAATGATCTTAAACTTTTTAGACCTCAATCGGTCTTGTACACTAAACCTCCAAATGGTCTTGGACTTCCCTTGAAATTGTTTGGTGGTGAAGACCATTTGGTCATGTTGACTTTTGAAACCGTTTGGTAAAGTGCACACTCAAGACCGTTTGCCCAAGGTGGGGTGAAGACCGTTTGGTCAAGTTTGAATTTGAAACCGCATGGACATAACCGACCTTTAAACTGCATGATACTAAATGGTTTGGGATTGTTTGGTCCCAAACGTTCTTGAGACCATTTGGTCCAAACCACCTCAAAACCGCAAGGACCAAAAAGTGTCTCAACCACTTCAATTGAGTTAGGGTTTCCAATGTTGAACCCCTCAATTAATCATGCACTTGTTAGACACTCATCAATTGAGTCAATTAGGTCAACCCTCAACTAATTTGACACTCAATTGACCCTCAATTGATCATCAATTAGGGCTTGGATCAATTGGATTAGGGTTTGAAATCGATGACCCTTCAACATGCTTCAATGTGAGTCTAATTGATTTGAAACCATTGAACCATCATTCAATTTGATCATGACCTGACCCCAAATGGTTTTGTGATCGTTTGTATGACCTCCAAATGGTCTTAAGACCGTTTTCTCAAGTCAACATCAAAAACTAACTCAACCAATTAAGGTTTGACTCATTGAATTGATCACTAGGTCAACAATCAATTACACTTCAACTTGTTACCTTTTGATTTTCAACCACTTGACCATAGTCAACCCTAGACCTCCAAACAGTCTTGGGTGACCACCAAATGGTCTTGTGATCATTTGGATATCCTCCAAATGGTCTTGAGACCGTTTGCCCATTATTTTATCAAAAACCAAGTCATTCAATTAGGGTTTGGATCCTAGGTTTAGTCACCAATGCAACAATCGATTACTCATCAACTTGATATCATTGGATCCTCAATTGGTCAACTATGCTTAACCCTAGACCTCCAAACAGTCTTGGGTGATCAACAAACAGTCTTGAGACAGTTTGGGTGATCCCCAAATGGTTTTGAAACTGTTTGGGTCACTCAACCCAAACTTCAACTTAATTCAATTATTGAAATCAGCAATTGACCCAATTAGGGTTTAGGTGGTTGATGGGCCTTCAATTGGTGAACCACTTGGAATTAATTGATGATTTTTGGTAGGTAATTAGGGTACATTATTCTCAACAGTCCTCCAAATGGTCAATGCTTGGTCAATGCCTCCAAAATAGTCTTGGACCATTTGCTTCCATGCATTCTTGTGAAACCATTTGCATTCAAACGGTTTGAAACCGTTTGCTCCAAACGGTTTGGCAAACCGTTTGAGAAAGGTTGGGAGACCGTTTGCTAAAGTAAATCTTGGATAAACATAGAGATTAAAGTCATCATCTTCTACCTCAAGAACATGAGTTGTTCTTCACGGAAATGATAGCAAGAACACACAAATGTGTCTAAAGAAGAAGTATAAGCAACGATTTTAGGAAAAGAGGATGCATTAACAAATCTTAAGGGTTAGAGTTACAAAACCCACCTCTATGACTTACCCAAAGCTCAAAGCTTCGTAGATTTAATGGTGTATGAAGCTCTAGTACTTGTCCAAGGTCCGTTCTTCAAGTTTTGGATGGAGAAGATGTCTAGAAAGGAGAATCATATGAAGAAAACCAATAATCCAACCTTGTTTTATGGTTTCCACCATGAATTCGAGATAGATGATGATCCATACTTACCAAACCAGATTGATCGTCCTTAATATGGTCCAGAGCTTTCCCTTGGTCGGCCAAATCAAGAAGATAAGAAAAAGAACTAAGGGAAACGATCGCTTGTGTTGTTGGAAAAAGGTTCCTTATATATTTATGGGTTTTTCCAAGGCAAGGAAAAAGATTGCTATCTCTTTTAATTCCATCTTGTTTCTACTAAAACATCCTCCACTCTTTGTATACGTGGCCACCTTCTAATATTATGCAAAACTCCTCCACTATCCAAGGTTTAAAGGAAAACAAACCAAACATCTTAATAAGTTGTATATATTAAAGGGTCATTTGCTTAAATCTTGATTATTTTAATATCAAGATTATCTCTCCTCCTTGATCATTCAAATGAGGTGACCTTCTCATTTTCTTTGCTCTACGTAATTCCAAGAAACATGAGAGATCCTCCAGAGGTATATTTTACATGTTAAATCCTAGGTTTTGGGTAATTTGCAATATACACCAAAACTAGGTCTTAATGCACAAGGATTTCTCTACAAGCTATATCTTGGTGCTCTAGTTTGTGGAATTCATACCACTTCATAATATTCATTCTTATGATGTCTCAAAATTAAAGGAACATCTTAACATGTGCAAATTGCAAATAAACCCCTCAACTTGGGTAATTTGCACTTTAGTCCATTATTAACAAAACAATGTTTCAACATTATGCAAAAAGAACTGAAATTGAAATATAAGTTCCTCAAAAGCCTTAATTACATTTCATTGGATAAAAACAAGCTTCTAATCACTTATTTAAGAAAAACACCTAGGGTTAGTACATAACCTAGGTCAGGGATGCTACAAGAGGTTTGGCTGGCTTTGGCTATAATGTTAACTTGTGGAAGGTCTCAAACAGAATTGAAGCAGAAGCATGAAAATCAAAAGTGAAAGTAAATTATTAGTTCGCCATTACATGCCTAAATTCTATGTCTGTTATTATTGTTTGAGGACTGCTTTGATTCTAAAATTAGCATGGGGTGACTTTTTCTTATGTACTAGAATTATGTTATCAAAGAAATTACTGAAAAAGTCTAAATCTGAAAAGAAGGATAAAAAATTATGCATAGAGAAACAAGGGTGAGTAAAAAGAGTAGAGGGATAAGGGTTGAAAAATTTTACCTCACCCTTTTCCAGTGTACCTCCTCCCTAACTTATCACTCACTCTGTCCGCAGAGTGTCAAAGTGATAGGTTGAGAAGTACATGGACAAGGGCATTAGGCTTTTGTTAGTCCTTTGTTAGATCCATGCGTTTGGAGAAGATTAGATACGAACTTTCTACGTAGAGTGTGGTAATCCACGTCCGTCATATCCTCTACTGGTCTTTCAAGAATAGCAAGGGTGTACATCCAGTAGAGGACGTGGAAGCCGCAATCATTTGATTCTCAGAGCTGTTGGGGGCATCTGTGGCTAAAGGCGGGGCGGTGAAAGTGTGCTTTATGGTACATGTCACGGAACCAGAATCCAAGTCCCATGAACCAAACGTATATCACAGGCGATATGCAGAAGCATAAAGCATATCACACATGAATAGATAACAAGATACAAGCACCAACATAAACTCAACAATCAACACGATATATTAAGCAACATCATTATATTACACGATTTGAATTACATATTCAAGAGTCACTTTGTAAACATCTGCTCATGTATACTATATTTGGATCTTACAACAAGTACACCTAGCATAGCTCACCAAGCCCATCAACCTTCTAGCCATCTCTAAACCTAAAAACAACATACAAGAAAATGGGTCAACACACGAGGTGTTGAGTATGGGGCCGAAAGATACACATATATATATAATCTTTGCATAATTTTGAAAGGATTTCAAGATTAAACGAACAATAATAAACATGTTAATTGTTTAACAAATGCGAAACCATATTTTATGTCATTTCACTCCATTATACCAACAATATCAAACATGTTTAAGGCCTTTGACCATCTTCCCGTCGGAAGGGTCCGTAAGGGTGCTCAAGCTTAGCTAACCCTTTCATACGAGAGGGACCTCAAGGTCGTAACCAAGAGCCCTTTATCAACAATATTATAATGGAGTTCCATATATATATGTGTTCAAGTTATAAAATTGACGAGGCAAACATCGAGTAACACATAGCAGTACTACATGGCAATATTTGAGAAAATAGACAAACAAGCATACAATATATGTCTTTTCAAGCAAGAAAGCGGTAGTCATATAACTAGATAAGGCCCATACCTGATTCAGAGATTTCACAACCTAACATATCCTTTGTCATATAGCCACATATCAAACCTGATTAACAACAAGATTACATATATGCATTAGATTCTCATCATTAACCCTAATTATCTTCATTTTAGGGGTTTGGCCAAGTTAGGTTACAAGTTTCTTATTAGTTCATTAGGTGATCTTATACTGATTTAGGGGGGCATCATGATGGTGTGGTTAGAGTTGCATGCCATTATGACGTTCCATGCACTTTCTATGATCATATCAAGGTTTAAAGCATTTACATGCATTAAAGGGTCAAACGACTCACAATAGAGTACCCTAGATCATGATTTATCGAGTCAAGAGGTATATATCTACAAGATGATCTAGATCAGTGATATTAAGTCATAAGAAACATATAAAAATATTAGGGGGTTGTCCATTAGCAAAAAGATTAGCAATTTGGGGTAACGTTCATCATTGATGTCCAAACTAAGCACAATGTGCAATGGAGGTCATTCCTGAACAATGGGTCGATTAGGGCCCTCATTAGGGTCACAAGAGAAAAAGAACTACTGATTTGATGCTTAGGAGGATATAAGTATATCAAAGATTCAAACTTCATCATAATCATGCATTAAAGTCCATGAACAAGCTACAACATGCATTAGGGACAACCATGGAACAAAAGGGGATCTTAAGAGCTCAATTTGGTTCAAGGTGAATAAATATTACTGATTTCATGATTATGAGAGTGAAAAGTCATTAAAGATGCAATATTTGATCATAATAGTGAATAAAAGTGCTCAAACATGACTAATGTTATCATTTTCCAGAAATCAAGGGAGTAAACATTAGATTTAGGACCTGGAGCCATGCCCAATTGGTAGGTCTCGTCGGGCTGATCAATTTGATATATTGGTTCAACATTTTTGGCCAAGGAATTAGCAAGATATCATTTTTACAAAGTTTACCTTGAAAACTATAGTGGATAACATAGAGGGCGTTACCAGTGATTATCACAATGACCATGGCCCTTGATCATCAATCCAACAGATCACACCAGGCACCTTCGCTAGCGTTTCCTGGCTGCTCGAGCCCTCAGCAAACTGTAGCCGTGCTGTCACTAGACTCCTGCCATCGCACACAACCTCTACCGAGCTGCTGAGGGACGCTCGCGGTCGCCAGGAGCCGCTTCCCACCATGAACGTGCGATCGCCCTCCCTCAACCACCACCCGCCCACCTTTTGCTATGCCCGAAACACGATTCCTATGTTCTGCATTCAGAACAGAGTACCTACGGCTCCCCTCCTTGAGCATCGTCGAGTCAACAACAAGCCCTGAATGTGCTGCGTCCGAGCGGCGGAGGGTCTAAGGTACCCCGACCACCCATCCCAACTTTGACGCTCGACGCGATGGGCAAGGTTGCTGCTGGTTGTCCTAGCCATTTTCTGGAAAACTAGTAGGTTTGGAAGAACCAAAGTCGGGGCAAACCGGGGAAGAAAAGAGGACGGAGAAGGCAGCGAAGGAGACGGACTAGGGTTAGATGGGGGCGGGTTATATATATATTGAGAAAAAGCTAGTGTTAGACCCAAAGATCATGCGCCTCCCTCGCAGTTTGATTTGGCAATAGGGGGAAACAGAGCTTCCAACCCTACATTTCTATCCCAAAGGGGAAAGGCAAACGGAAGCCAATAGATGGGCCGGGATTTAAGACTTTGGGCCCAAAAAGCAAGGGAAAGGAATATTTAAGGCTAGAACAAGGGTACATCATAGGAAATTCATATAAAAACATAGGAATGCCCAAATGATCTCAAATTTGGACCATATCTTCATAACATGGTTTAGAACAAGTGTGCAAAATTAAAAATAAAAAAGATCATGTATGATCAAGATTTTAATCGAAGGATTCAAGGGTACAACAACACTAGGATTTCATGCATATATGTGTATTATATTGACTCAAAATGTGGAATCTTTGACTTAGGTGGACATTATAGAGTTATGAAGTCAAAGGAGACATAAATAGTGAGGGCATAAAATAACCAGAGTAATTATGCACAAATAGGAGAAAAACCACTTTATCACATCCTTCCCTCCTTAAAAGAAATTTCGTCCCCAAAATTCGTCCAAGATCATAGTTTAAGAGTTACGCCAATATACATCGGATTTAGGTATTCAACCATAGTTTTCTAGGAATTCCCCACAATGGGATGCCCACAGCTGTCTTCATCAAGGGTGTACTCATATTGATCATATATGTGTTACTTCGTGTTTTATCACATAATGACATCATCATGGAATTGGAGTCTTCCCATCTCCTAGTATCCATACATTAGGGTTTTTGTTCATATTCTTATATAAGACCAAAGATATCATCAAAATACGTGTTATCAATTCCCAAAAGATTCTATTCATGGTCATGGATTCAAACGAGACTATCATTGAGTGTGTATCTCATCTTCACTCTAGATTTCATACATGGTTTTGTATATATATGGGATTAAGAGAGAAATATTCCCCAAAATTTCTACCAACTCTAATCAATTATGTTCATTATTTTTCCATTTAAATCTAAAATTAAACAATTTATTCATCGTTTTCATCTGAGTTATGACTCCAAGAGTATCATTATATCGATTTTTTTTTCATTTGGGTATGAGGTTAGACATGTTACCCTCATTATTCAAGGTAAGATCTGTAGACATCATTATATCCAGTTCATGATTTCAAGGCTACATCTTTTATGTATAGTATGATTTCGTATTAGGTCTAGCTTATGATAGTTGCTTATTGGACATATATCGAGTTTTTAAACATAAGTGAGATACTTCATGTATCAAACATCATTCCAGGAACAACATTATCATGAATGTCAAGATTTTTGAATTCTCTCCCTTATCTAGAAACAGCTCCACAAGCTCAAGCCACTCAAGCTACGACATATGTGGGTCCAACAAAACATGTTAATCACAAACTTCTACCTGAAATACAATTACTACCCATAACAAGGGTAACCACTAGATTCCTTTACATAAAATTACTAACCCGAGTATGAGGCTCATCATGGATATCACACATCATATACATCATCTTGGTTCTTGGGACATCTCCCTCACCTATATACCAAACATAAAATATTCAATTGCCTCTTTCTCTAGGGTTAGATCTATAATAGGAAAACTAGGGTTCAACATTTTCAAGGAAACAACACGCTAGGTCACCCAACTCATATACTTAGAAGTATTCTAGCTAGAGACTCATCATCAAGTATTTCATCATTCATATTATTCATCATTTCAAATATTTTGGAGTTTAGGTACTCTAACCTTTTCCCGATACGGGTCAACTCATATCAAAATGTCACCCTATTCATATGTCCCATGCTAGAGGTCTTCCTTTGTAAAGAGATTGAGGCCCGTGTTGGTCTCGAATCATATATCGTATATCATATCTCAACACGTACAAAACTAGGTACAAGCAAGCATGCCAACCCACTAACTGTGTTTAGCACATCAACCAAGCCGTATGTATCATACAAGGTGCTAGGTTTAGATAGGGTTGCATGGTCCAACTCATTCCATATCATCAACCTATGTGAATTCCTCAAGGACAAACTTGGGTCTTATCAACATCGACATCATCATCAATATCAACATCAACATCAAAACCATAATCATCATCTTAGGTTTCTAGGTTACTCACATGTCTAACCTATATCATGGGTCTAGACAAATCTAGAGACTATCACTATCATCTAAACTCTCTCATCTAGACTTGATGTTACATCTCTTTCTCCTAGGTTGTATGGAAACTCACTACCTTTCTATGTGTGGTAACATTTTTCATATGTACATATAATAATACTTGAAATATGTTTTCTCCAACATTTAAACAGGCGATGAAAGCCACCACACTCCATTCAAATAAAACCAAAATCAAAACGAGTTACCACACTCATTAGGCAGCCTAGTATCATGACACCTAGAGAACTAGTAAGAACATGGTGCACACTTGTGTAGACATCCTAAGCACATGTCACGAATCATGTCTAGGGAGGTAACTTACACAAGTCTACACTTAGTTCTATAACATCTAGGTTCTAACCTAGATGCTAAGTCAACCTAATCCACAATGATATTTCACTAAGTTTCTAGGGTTGAGATGTAATGTGAGTTTAGTTTGTGTTTCATGTGAGCAATGTTTGGTGTAGTTATTGTTCATGCTCTGATACCATCTGTCACGAAACTGGAATCCAAGTCCCATGAACCAAACGTATATCAAAGGCGATATGCAAAAGCGTAAAGCATAGCACACATGAACAGATAACAAGATACAAGCACCAACATAAACTCAACAATCAACAAGATATATTAAGCAACATCATTATATTACACGATTTGAATTACATATTCAAGAGTCACTTTGTACATGTCTGCTCATGTATACTATATCTGGATCTTACAACAAGTACACCTAGCATAGCTAACCAAGCCCATCAACCTTCTAGCCATCTCTGAACCTAAAAAAAACATACGAGAAAATGGGTCAACACACGAGGTGTTGAGTATGGGGCCGAAAGATACACATATATATAAGCTTTGCATAATTTTGAAAGGATTTCAAGATTAAACGAACAAGAATAAACATGTTAATTGTTTAAAAAATGTGAAACCATATTTTATTTCATTTCACTCCATTATACCAACAATATCAAACATGTTTAAGGCCTTTGACCATCTTCCCATCGGAAGGGTCTGTAAGGGTGCTCAAGCTTAGCTAACCCTTTTATACGAGAGGGACCTCAAGGTCATAACCAAGAGCCCTTTATCAACAATATTATAATGGAGTTCATATATATGTGTTCAAGTTATAAAACTGACGATGCAAACATTGAGTAACACATAGCAGTACTACATGGCAATATTTGAGAAAATAGACAAACAAGCATACAATATATGTCTTTTCAAGCAAGAAAGAGGTAGTCATATAACTAGATAAGGCCCATAACTGATTCCGAGATTTCACAACCTAACATATGCCTCGTCATCTAGCCACATATCAAACCTGATTAACAACAAGATTACATATATGCATTAGATTCTCATCATTAACCCTAATTATCTTCATTTTAGGGTTTTGGCCAAGTTAGGTTACAAGTTTCTTATTAGTTCATTAGGTGATCTTATACTGATTTAGGGGGGCATCATGATGGTGTGGTTAGAGTTTCATGCCAATATGACGTTCCATGCACTTTCTATGATCATATCAAGGTTTAAAGCATTTACATGCATTAAAGGGTCAAAAGACTCACAATATAGCACCCTAGATCATGATTTATTGAGTCAAGAGGTATATATCTAAAAGATGATCTAGATCAGTGATATTAAGTCATAAGAAACATATAACAATATTAGGGGGTTGTCCATTAGCAAAAAGATTAGCAATTTGGGGTAACATTCATCATTAAAGTCCAAACTAAGCACAATGTGCAATGGAGGTCATTCCTGAACAATGGGTCGATTAGGGCCCTCATTAGGGTCACAAAAGCAAAAGAACTACTGATTTGATGCTTAGGAGGATATAAGTATATCAAAGATTCAAACTTCATCATAATCATGCATTAAAGTCCATGAACAAGCTACAACATGCATTAGGGACAACCATGGATCAAAAGGGGATCTTAAGAGCTCAACTTGGTTCAAGGTGAATAAATATTACTAATTTCATGATTATGAGAGTGAAAAGTCATTAAAGATGCAAGATTTGATCATAATAGTGAATAAAAGTGCTCAAACATGACTAATGTTATCATTTTCTAGAAATCAAGGGAGTAAACATTAGATTTAGGACCTGGAACAATGCCCAATTGGTACGTCTCATCGAGATGATCAATTTGATATATTGGTTCAACATTGTTGGCCAAGGAATTAGCAAGATATCATTTTTACAAAGTTTACATTGAAAACTATAGTGGATATCATAGAGGGCGTTACCAGTGATTATCACAATGACCATGGCCCTTGATCATCAATCCAACGGGTCGCACCAGGCACCTCCGCTAGCATTTCCTGGCTGCTCGAGCCTTCAGCAAACCGCAGCTGTGCTGTCACTGGACTCCTACCATCGCACGCCACCGCTACCGAGCTGCTGAGGGACGCTCGCGGTCGCCAGGAGCCACCGCCCACCATGAACGTGCGATCGCCCTCCCTCAACCACTGCCCGTCCACCTTTCGCTGTGCCCAAAACACGATTCCTCTATTTTGCATTCAGAACAGAGTACATGTGGATCCCCTCCTTGAGCATCGTCGAGTCAACAACAAGCCCTGAATGGGCTGCGTCCGAGCGGCGGCGGGTCTAAGGTACCCCGACCACCCATCCAGACTTCGACGCTCGGCGCGATGGGCAAGGTTGCTGCTGGTTGTCCTAGCCATTTGCTGGAAAACTAGCAAGTTTGGAAGAACCAAAGTCGGGGCAAATTGGGGAAGAAAAGAGGACAGAGAAGGCAGTGAAGGAGACAGACTAGGGTTAGATGGGGGTTGCTTATATATATATTGAGAAAAAGCTAGGGTTAGACCCAAAGATCATGCGCCTCCCTCGCAGTTTGATTTGGTGGCAGGGGGAAATAGAGCTTCCAACCCTACATTTCTTTCCCAAAGGGGAAAGGCATATGGAAGCCAATAGATGGGCCGGGATTGAAGACTTTGGGCCCAAAAAGCAAGGGAAAGGAATATTTAAGGCTAGAACAAGGGTACATCATAGGAAATTCATATAAAAACATAGGAATGCCCAAATGATCTCAAATTTGGACCATATCTTCATAACAGGGTTTAGAACAAGTGTGAAAAATTACAAATCAAAAAGATCATGTGTCACCAAGATTTTAATCAAAGGATTCAAGGGTACAACAATACTAGGATTTCACGCATATATGTGTATCATATTGACTCAAAATGTGGAATCTTTGACTTTGGTGGACATTATAGAGTTATGAAGTCAAAGGAGACATAAATAGTGAGGGCATAAAGTAACTAGAGTAATTATGCACAAATAGGAGAAAAACCACTTTATCACAGTACGCCCTTGTGTGATTTCTTAAAAGATCATGTAGTTTGTTGGCACACTCCTTTACCACCTCCTCCATGGGCATCTTCGCCGTCATATCATACTAATTTGATCTGGATCAAATTGGTTGTCGGAATTTTTATAGATGATAGTTGTTCCATCGTGAAGGTTTGTTGCCAGAAGCATCCAATGTTTTGAGTGAAGGAAAGGAAGCATAATGAACTTCAAAGTCATATGTTGGAGGAAAGAGATGAGTGCCTCCATTGTTCTGAAGTTCTTTAGCTTTAGGAGATCATCCTTCATATAAGATGATGCCATATAGATGGTAGGGTGATTCCATCCAAGGAGATATTTATAGGTGGTCATCAAACTCATGGATAGAGACCCTTTGAATTGTACAGTTTCACAGAGCGTATCTACCATAACCAGAATATCTCTGGCTAGAAAAATGAGATCATCTTTCTCGGCATATAGCCTAGACATGATGAGTTGAAGTTCATTGTCAGAAAGACTTGAGCAAGATGCAAGGTCGAAATTGGGGAACATTGGTTCAATGGAAGATAGAGGAACCATTTGGGGATATGATCGTTTGATAGGGTCCCCTGTTAATAACTCGATGTCCACTTTATCTATCACCATATCAAAGGTGTAAGGGTCCCATAGACTTTTTTCTGGGACCGTGGCGGGTTGTTGTTTCTCCAAGTCCTGTAATATTTATCAGAATGGTTGTTTCTGTGGACGTTAGATAGCCGAGTAGAGGTAGCAAGGGACATCATCTGATGCCATAGTTGGGTCCCGAAAGAACCTTCTGTCACAGATGAGCTCCATGGCATAACACCCTCATAGAGAGTGAAAATCTTCTACGGCCAGCTCAGTGAAGAGGATTTGTTGATGAAGCACTTATATGTGGCGTATAGTATAGAAAATGCAATCCCCAGATCCTTCTTGCGTTTGGACTTGTGGGTTTATGATTCGAAACCATGGTTGGTTCCAACCATGTCGGAGAGATGGCTTTGCATCCCAAATTAATTTTAGGAGCCGGAAAGGGATGCATCTTGCCTCCCCGGCTCCTAGACCAGAAAAATTGATGATTTTGGCTTTAAGCTCACTAGCGCAGAAATTGTATACTTTGGCGTCGCGAGCCTCGGTGTCAATGATCATGAGCAGCCAGTGGCAGGAAGCTTTGAAGGGTATTGTGATATATCGTACCTTATGTTAAATCCCCCTACGCAGTCATTCGATAGTCTTGTTGTGTAAGTCCTTGTACAGTAGACTTAGAGCCAAAGTAGGTGAAGCATTGAGAACTGGCTGCATCCTTTTTGAGCTTCTATATGTTTTGATAGAATTGGCAAGAAGGACACAAAAGATTGCCATATTCGCCTTTGATTGAGGTTGAAGGATGATGCAGAAATCTTCACGTGTAATCTTACACTTCGTCTTTATATTTGTGTATATGATATCCCCCCCTCTTTTGCATCATCTACGATAGCGTTCAGGATGAAGATATCCTGGACATCTAGGGTAGAGATGGCCATCATGTCGAGGTCGTGCATCTTCTTAGGGAGAGGTGGCGGTGGGGGGAGTTCTTATATATGTGGAAAAGAAGTCTTCTCTAGGTCGTCCATATAGTGTTGCAGAAATTCATATTTGTCTGATTCAGAATCAATGTTGAGTTCATCATCTGTGTCTAGACTCACTCTGTCTGACTCTACTTGCTCTGGGGGGAAGGCACCGATTGTTCTGGTGCGGAGTAATGATGGGCTGCTAATGTTGGTCAACTAATGCTGGTTCCTAGGATACAATGCTGGAACTCAACAAAAGCTACTTCTTTGGCAGCTTCCCCCATAGATCCCATGATAGAATAGTTAAGGAATTAGTCCCCATATGATATGTTAATGTTGTCAGTGTGATTGGGGGATTTGGGATCTTGTCCATCTTCTTGGTGGTCTTAGTCTGCTCCCTTTGTTGAAGGTTCTCTTCCTCAGCTGGTTCCCTCCCCAGTATGTCCTGGGTCATCAAGTGTTTCATCTGAAGAGGAGGTGTCATTGTTGGAGTTAGCGGAGGAGTCAGAATCTTCTTCTTCATCTTCATCTTCTTCTTCTTCTTCATCATCGTTTGTTGCCTTATCTTTTGTTTGTTTTGGCGTTGTTTTCTTGCACTGTCGGTGAAGTGCTTGGAGTTCATCAAGAGCCACTTGCACATGCTCATGTGTCTCAAGCAGTGCGTCATGGGTTTCCTTGAGATCAGAATAGCGTGCCTCGACAGAGAGGAGTCGTGCAGAAAGATCTGTAACTTGGGCTCATAGGTGATTGATTTCATTGTTTGACGACTCCTCTTGGAAGCTATTGATTTGTGCAAGGGTGTTAGTGATGTCATCCAAACGCTTGCTAAAAGCAGTTTGCTGCTGCTTAAGCTCAGGAAGGCTGGCAGAGGTTGATTCTACGTAGAGATCCTTTCGACTTGTTGAGCCAATGTTGCTTGCTGGCTTTTCACCTCAAGCACCAACTGTGGAAGTTGTAGTAGGCGGTTGTCGATGCGTTCGACTTGCGTGGCCGCTACTTCCTTCTGTTGGTTGATACTTGAGAGGATGCCAGGTAGGGCATGGTTTTGCTCGTCGATCTTGGCGACCTATTTGGTAAGACCCTACACACAAGAAAAAATTGATTGCATTATGTTAGAAGGGTTAGTGAGGAGGTTTCAGATGGTGTCAAATTGACGTCCGAATTCCTCACCGATGTTTGTAAAAGGGACCCCAGAAAAGGATGGGTGGGATGGCTGGGGTTGGGGTGGAAGGGTGGTAGTGTCTTGCGAAAGAGACACTGAAGATGGTCCCGCGAATTGTGTGGTGACTGTAGATGGAGTCACCAGCGGTGTTGGGGTGGTGGCGGATGTGAAGGGTGGCGACATTGATGGGAAAGTGGTTGAGGTGGAGGCGAATGTGGTGAAAGTGAGATCAGGCGTTGATGTGAATGGAATTCCCGATGAGAAGGGGATTGAGGCAGAGGATGCGGGTGGAGGTGCAGATGTGGTGAGGGGATTTGTTGGTGGAATTATTGTGGAGAATGATGGAAGGGTGGTGGATTGTGGAATGGTGGATGATGGTAGCGTGGTGGGGGTGGTGGTGGAGGTAAGCTCAACATTTAGACTCATGATGAAGGATTCTAGTGATGAGGTGGTGATGTGTTCTTCAGGGAGAGGAGGTTCAACTTCTAAGTGTAGTCTTGATGTCGGCGTCCCCGACAGCTACTGTGCTTGCAAATGCCCTTTGGATGGTCGTTTCACAGGTATTTTTGTTATTCTTGTAGCTGGGGTGGTGATGATGTGATTGGTTTGCCCCGCTTTGGATTTCTTCTTTTGTTCTTTGACCGAAGCTAGAAGATTTACAAGATCCTCTTCATAAAAGAGTAGCTTTTCCTTGTCATAATCCGCAAGCTCTGGAAGTGGCAACAAAATCCTTGATGATTTAACTGCAGGGCAGAAGATGTAGTGCAGATTTGCATCCTTCTCCTTAATGATGTATGAGTTCTTTAAGGTTTTCTCATTGGTAAGGAGGTCACCTTTTATTACGGAACACCGAGGCAGTAGTCTGTCCATCTTTAGATATTTTAGGATGGATGTTATGTGTCCACCCATACATATTTCTTTGCTTAGGGCATAAGTAGAAAGCTTTTGTGGCATATGTTGTCCAATGATGATTGGCATCCCGTGTAAGATGGACTAGAGGATAAAAAGATCAGAAATGATAACATTCCCGACCTCTGTCCTTGGGAAAAGTGCACATGTGAGAATTTTGTGAAGCGTGTGCACCATCCCAGACTGAATATTTGAGGCCTTGCAGGTCTTCGCCTCAAAGTTTGGGATCCCTGTCAGGGATTTCCAGAAGTTGTGTCTATTAAATTGGGAGTTGTCTGTACCAACTTGTTTAGCTTTCTGTAGTTGCTCTGGGTTGTCAATAAAGATATCATTTAGTAGGTTTTCCATAATGACAACCTTGTTGCCAAAGAGATTGCTGACCAGCCTGCGGTCACCTCCGTCCCTTGCTCTATCCATAATGTCCACATATTCTTTGGTGAGATGCGTGAAGAATTCTGTAGTGGGCTCAACATAAGAGATTTCAGGGACGTAGCATAGCCTAGAGAGATTGGCGTTGTCGAGTAGGGTGAGGATTCTGTCATATATCCCCATCTTCATTAGTATGCTTGAGAAAACATACTTTGTTGGTTTCAATGTTTTGTCGATGGATTGGAGGGTGTGGATGAATAGGTTTGCTGGTGGTGGTGTTGTAGTGGTAATGTTGGAGAAAACAGGAACGGTGATGGTGGCAGGAGTGGTGATGGCGGTGGTGGTAGTGGTTGTTGGAATGTATCCTGCTAGTGTTTGTTCCCTTGAAGTGGCGGGGTGGACCTGCTTCGTTGCCCGTTTCTTCGTAGGTTGTTCTTTGGCAGGTTCCTGGGCCTTCCTTTTCCCTTTGGCCTTTGTAGTTGGGGATTCCTACTCAGTTTTTGGCTTGTATTCTGAGCCTTCATCATTGGAAGAAATTTCTTCTACTTCTTGATCAGGCTCCTTGGATAAATACCTATTGAGGCAGTCAATTTCATTCATGACCGCGAGCAAGTTGACTTTCGGTGGGACCATTCCAGTCTTGTCATAGATGTCGATGACTTTTTGGAGCTTGGCACGGTCCTCCATCAGTTGCTGAAAAACACTAGAGGGGGGCTGAATAGAGTTTTTAAAATAATTTTTACAATTTGTTGAACTCAAACAACCACAAGTGAAATTGGAAGAAGGAGACAGGTGTTTAGAGTGGTTCCAACTTTAGCAAATACTAAAGTTGTCAGTCCACTACCCGGTTGCTTACCCAACCGGGATTTTGAAAGTATTTATTTTATTACCTTCTCAAGGATTTATACAAAATACAATACTTTCCTTCACACCCTTTGAACAGCCTTCACTTGAAGTAGGTGCACCAACTTTGAGGTAGCCTTCTTGAAGTAACTTCAAGCTCCCCCTTGAAGTAGCCTTCCTCTCTAGAAGTAACCTCCCGTTGCACCAGCCTTCTGAAGTAGCTCAAAGTCACCTTCTTCACCAAGAAGATCTCCACCCTCTCCAATCAGCAGCCTCCAACCTAGGAGTAGCAAGGAGAGTACAAATGGTAATAGAGAATAAGAAAGGAAAAAGGAAATTACAACTTATCCTTTGTAGCCCAAGGCTTGATTTGCCTAGATCAAGCGTATAGATCTCCTAACCAAGTGTATGAACTTATGATTGCAGTGGGTAGGAGATACTAGCCTATAGGACATGAATTTTGAGCTAAGGAAGGAAGTAGCCAATTGTCACAATGCTCAAATTGCTCACAAACAGATTGCTCAAAGTATGCTCAAGGATTTCTCAAGTGTAACAAGTGAGTTTGAGTGTCCTATGGCTTGTCCTATTTATAGGAATGGCCTAATGATGCTTAAGGATGTTCTAGACAACTTCTAGGGGTTTCTAAGTGCTTAACTAGCCGTTAGGTACAAGTTTGTTGCTTTAACAATGGCTAATTAATTAATTCTGCAGTTGTTGTCAGAGACCATCTCGGTCGAGGAATGGTCGACCGAGACACCTACTTGGTCGAACTTTTGTCGACCGACAGGCTCTCTGGAACAAGTGATTTGCAACGTCTATCTCCAACTACCAACTACCTTGTCAGTTGTGTCTAACGGCTACTTTGGATCTTTCTCGGTCGAGAAGATTGTCGACCGAGAGTGTCTCAGTCGAGGAGTTTGTCGACTGAGATTGATCATGTTTCAATGTTTCAATTTAGGCACTAATTATATGTATGAGTGTGCATATGTGATCCTATTTGAAGGGGATGACCTATCTAAATATGGTGTTTAGCTAGGGAGAATCTAACGCTTGATTTACATGAAATCTAAGTACTTGTACATTATATATTTGTACAAGTTTTTACAAGGCGATTACATTTCATGAAAATACAAACAAATAAGCATATGGATTTCCCTAATTGCTTTTGTCATCCACCTTGTTCCTGCACACTCAAGTAGCTCGTTAGATCAATAAGAATGAAATGTTTGTCATAATCAAAACAAAGGGATTTATAGATGTCCATTTAGCCAACAATCTCCCCCTTTTTTAAGATGACAAACATTTCCAAAAATATAAATAAAGGAAATATAAACCATATGAGTTTCATACCTTTAGATTACCTTTTGTAGCTTTTCCTCTTGTTTATAAAATGTGTGCTTATTATTCCCCTTGAATTATGGAACATGAAATCCAATTCACTAGGGAATTTAGCAATCTTTTCAATGTAAAGCCAAGAGTTTATTTATGAAACTCATTGATTGAGTGTTTCCTAATTAATAAGTTTTAGTTTTATATTTATTTCTCCCCCTTTGTCATTTCAAAAAGATATCCGTTAGAAATAAAAACTCCCCCTTAATTAGATGTCCCATCAAATCTGATGAAAAAGATGTCCATTTAAAAGTTTGTGTTAAGAAGCACAAATATCAAAGAAAACATCTTCCAAAGGAGTGATAAGTAGTTGCTTCCTAATTTTGTTAAATTGTTCTAATGAAAGCGGTTTTGTAAAAATATCAGCCAATTGATCTTCCGTATCAACATGATGAAGGGAAACATGATTTTTGGAGATATGATCCCTTAAAAAGTGATGACGGATTTCAATATGTTTAGCTCGGCTGTGTAAAATAGGATTGTGTGCTAAGTTTATAGCGCTTATGTTGTCACAAAAAATAGGCGTAGATGAAAGAGTAAAACCATAATCATTTAACACTTGTTGCATATAAAGCACTTGAGCACAACAAGACCCGTCTGCCATATATTCAGCTTCAGTTGTAGATAGGGCAACCGTATTTTGTTTCTTGCTAAACCAAGATACTAAAGCTCTCCCTAACAAGAAACAACCACCACTAGTACTCTTGCGATCAAGTCGACAACCAGCATAATCCGCATCAGTATAAGCTTTAAAATCCAAGGATTGTCCTTTTGGATACCATAAACCAAAACAAGTAGTGCCGGCTAGGTAACGAAGAATTCGTTTAACTGCTAGAAAATGAGAGTGCATAGGTTGTGATTGAAATCGAGCACAAAGACCAACGGAAAACATAATGTCCGGTCTAGAAGAAGTTAAGTAAAGCAAACTACCAATCATGGCTCTATATAAGGAATCATCAATAGGTTCCCCATTTTCATCATTATCAATTTTAATAGAAGTAGCCATAGGAGTAGTAGCATGTTTGCACTGATCCACCTCGAAACGTTTTAAGAGTTCCTTAGTATATTTTTCTTGGCTTATGAATATTCCGGCAGGTGTTTGCTTAATTTGAAAACCAAGAAAGAAAGTTAGTTCACCCATGAGGCTCATTTCAAATTCTTTTTGCATAATGTCACTGAATTGCGTGCACAATAAATCATTAGAAGCTCCAAAAATAATGTCATCAACATATATTTGCACAACTAGGAAATCAGATGTATATGTTTTGAAAAATAAAGTAGAATCTGAATTTCCAATAGAAAAATTATTATCAAAGAGATATGTCTTGAGCCTTTCATACCAATTCCTAGGTGCTTGTTTTAAACCATAAAGTGCTTTCTTAAGTTTATAAACATAGTCACCTTTTTCTGGTATTTCAAAACCAGGTGGTTGGGCAACATATACTTCTTCTTGAATAATGCCATTTAGAAATGCACTTTTTACATCCATTTGGTAGAGTTTGATGTTTTTATGTGCAGCAATAGCTAGTAACATTCTAATAGCTTCAAGTATAGCTACCGGTGCATATGTTTCATCAAAATCTATTCCTTCTTGTTGATTATATCCTTGTGCTACTAACCGAGCTTTATTCCTTATTACTTCTCCTGCCTCATTTAGCTTATTCCTAAAAACCCATTTAGTTCCTATGATGGTTTTATCTTGTGGTTTAGGAACTAAATCCCATACATCATTTTTAGTGAATTGATTCAATTCTTCTTGCATGGCTATTATCCAATAGTCATCTTTAAGAGCTTCAGATATCTTTTTAGGTTCAATGATAGAAACAAAAGCCATGTTTGCAACATCTTTGAAGGAAGACCGAGTTTTGACTTTATCATTAGGATTTCCAATAATAAGTTCTTGAGGATGATCCTTAATAAGCCTAGGTGTAGGTTGTGGTTCAACTTGGTGATTATTTGTAGTAACTTTCTCACTATCATTTGGTATGTTTAAATTTTCGAATTGATTAGTGAGATCTATGATTTCTAGATTTTCAAATTTGGTCTCTTCATGAAAAGAAACATGAATAGATTCCTCAACTTTTCTAGAGATAGTGTTATATACTCTAAAAGCTTTGCTAGAAGTGGAATATCCCAAAAGAATGCTTTGTGTGATTTAGAGTCAAACTTATCTCTATCATCTTTGGTATTTAAAATATAGCATGTGGAGCTAAAAGTATGAAAATAGTCAACTCTAGGTTTCTTAGAATATATTATTTCATATGGAGTTTTCTTCAAGTGAGAGTGAATAGATACTCTATTTAACACATAGCATGCAGTGTTTACAGCTTCAGCCCAAAAGGTTTTGGGTGTGTTGTGTTCAAGCATCATAGTTCTAGCCATTTCTTGTAGTGATCGATTTTTCCTTTCGACTATACCATTTTGTTGTGGGGTGCGTGGAGCAGAAAAATTATGAGTGTACCCTTGAGATGTACAAAATTCCTCAAATGTATGATTTTCAAATTCTCCACCTTGATCACTTCTAATGGTACATATTTTGCTTTGTAATAGATTTTCAATCTTGGAACAAAATTGTATAAAAACATGAATAGTATCATCTTTAGTTGCAATAAAGTGTACCCATGTGTATCTACTATAATCATCAACAATAACAAAACAGTATCTTTTACCACCAATAGATTGTGTCCTCATGGGTCCAAATAAATCCATATGAATTAATTCTAAGGAACTACTGGTGCTAAGTACATGTTTTGGTTTAAAAGAGGTTTTGGTTTGCTTTCCCATTATGCATGGTTCCCAGTTTTCAACTTGATCAAAAGATAAAGTAGGCAATCCATGAACAAGATCATATTTCACTAACTTTTTAATAACATGTGAACTAGCATGTCCTAGATTTTTATGCCATAGTTGTAAGGTATTTTCATTTGCAAGCAAGCATTTTCCCACTACTGATTTCATAGAGTTAGGTTTAAGGATATAAAGATTTCCAACTCTATTTCCTTCATAAACAACATTTGTAGTGTTTTCTATCAATAACTTGCAGCAAGTTTTGTTAAATAACACATCATAACCACTATCACATAATTGACTAACACTTATCAAATTATGGTGCAAACCATCAACGAGTAGAACATTCTTTATTTCGAGGTTTGTACCAACATTACCTATTCCAACGATTTTGCCCTTACCATTGTCTCCAAAGGTGACCGTTCCACTTTTCTTTTCTTCAAAGGTTTGAAATGCATCCTTGTTCCCAGTCATATGTTTGGAACATCCAATGTCAACCACCCATTCTTGCATTAAAATGTAGATTTTGGTACCCATGTGATGGTCTGATATGGTTAGAATCATTTAAGTACAGACCTGTATAAGAGTTCTGAATCAGAAATCCAGTCGGTCGACAATTGTTCGACCGATATCTGTCTTGGTCGACTAATTGTCGATCGAGAAGATTACTGTATTACAAACAAAAAAAACACAGAAATTTTTCTCGGTTGACCAATTTTCGACCGAAATAATTGCTGTAAATTTTGATATGTTACAGACATCCGGTTGGTCGACAATACTTCGACCGATTAATGGTTCGGTCGACAATACTTCGACCGACTAAGTTTCTGTTTCAGTACAACAATGCAGAAAGTTAACAATATGCATGAAATCTTTTGTTTAGTTGAGATAAGACAATATAAATAGCAAGATGGAGCGTTTGGTCATATCTCAACTAAATTCCATTTGACTCTACTAAGTTTGAGGTTTTGGGACCCAAACTAATTCGGAATCCTTAGTTTTATAAGGGCATGAAAAGGAATAGTGTCCAAGACGTAAACAAAAATGGCAAGTAATAGAATCAACTTCATTTCTCTTTCTAGCCATTGTGTTCTTGGGTACAAACATAGTTTGAGTTCTTTTGGGTTGATTTTTCTTTGGAGCATATCCCAAACCTTTTCTTCCGTTAAAAACAGTGCCAATGCTTAGAATGTTATCAAGTATATCTTTTCTTCTTAACTCATACAGTTCTCTTTGCAGCTGAGCAATATCATTCATCTTCTTGTGTAGATCATTTCTTGCTTGATCTAAATCAGATAACAATGAATCTCTTTCTTTTATAACATTATCATGGTCTAGATGGTTACACAAAATAGGTTGAGTCTGAAAATCTTTTAGTTTAGCTAACAAATCAGTCTTTTCTTTAGAAAGAAGATCAACATTTGTTTCTTAAGTGAGTAGCTTTCTAGTGAAATCATCTAAAGATGTTTTTAAAGACAAATTCTCAAGATCAATGTTATTCTTTTCAGAAGAAAGATTATCTAATTTAGCAATTAGCTCATCATTTGATTTGATAACCTTCTTTAGTTTCTTCTTGACATCAACATACTTATCATGAATTTCTTGTAGACTAGTAACTAACTCTTCTTTAGGAAGATCAAGTAGGCTTACCTCTTGAGAGTCTTCATCGTCTTCTCTTGCCATTAGACAATCCACCGTTTCTTCTCCGCTTTCACTGTCACTTGACTCGTCCCATGCAGCTTTATAGGCTTTTTCTCCCTTCTTCTTGTGTGAGCTTTTCTTTCCTTTCTTTGGTTTAGGACATTCATTTTTGAAATGCCCTTTCTTCCCACATTCTAAGCACCTAGGAGGGGTAGAAGAAGAGCTGGAAATTTTGTTAGATTTAAATCTTTTGTATTTCTTACCGTTGGCGATCAAGGCTTCTTCTCCTTCTTCTTCACTTGACTCCTCACTTTCTTGTGTGACGACTTTTGAAGATTTTAGAGCTACATCCTTCTTCTTTCCTTGTTGAAGTTCACGTGCTCTTCTTTCCTCCTCTTCTAGGGTTGCTTCATGAGCTTCTAGGTTGCCAATGAGTTGTTCCATTTTTAGCCTAGTGAGGTCATTAGCTTCTTCAATGGCTGTCACCTTTGGCTTGTATTTAGGAGGAAGTGATCGAAGGATTTTTGATACCTGATCTTCTTCAAGAACAGTTTTTCCTAGGGCATTTAAACCATTAACAATAGAAGAGAATTCTGCAAACATTTCACTAATAGATTCATCAGGATCCATACGAAAGTGTTCAAACTTTTGTTTAAACATGCTAATTTTGGAATTTTTGACTTGGACTGTTCCTTCATAGGTTATGGATAGTCTATGCCAAATATCATAGGCTGTGTGACAATTAGATATTCTATTAAATTCTCCTACCGATATAGAACAATATAAAATGCATACAGCTTTTGCATTCATTTGAGCTAGCTTTACCGTATTTGCATCCCATTCTGCAAATTGAGTTTGAGGGAGCTCATATGGAGTTGACACCATTCTCCATAAGTCCCAATTGATGCCTTGGAAGTAGAACTGCATCCTTCTCTTCCAATATCGGTAGTTTGTTCCATCGAACGCTGGAGGCCTAGCAACAAGTGTCCCTTCGAGGTTAAGGTTGTTGAGCACTCCATCACCCATTTCTTCAAGACCTTGTTAGGGTTCCTTGAAGCCTGCTCTGATACCAATTGAAAAACACTAGAGGGGGGGTGAATAGAGTTTTTAAAATAATTTTTACAATTTGTTGAACTCAAACAACCACAATTGAAATTGGAAGAAGGAGACAGGTGTTTAGAGTGGTTCCAACTTTAGCAAATACTAAAGTTGTCAGTCCACTACCCGGTTGCTTACCCAACTGGGATTTTGAAAGTATTTATTTTATTACCTTCTCAAGGATTTATACAAAATACAATACTTTCCTTTACACCCTTTGAACAGCCTTCACTTGAAGTAGGTGCACCAACTTTGAGGTAGCCTTCTTGAAGTAACTTCAAGCTCCCCCTTGAAGTAGCCTTCCTCTCTAGAAGTAACCTTCTGTTGCACCAGCCTTCTGAAGTAGCTCAAAGTCACCTTCTTCACCAAGAAGATCTCCACCCTCTCCAATCAGCAGCCTCCAACCTAGGAGTAGCAAGGAGAGTACAAACGGTAATAGAGAACAAGAAAGGAAAAAGGAAATTACAACTTATCCTTTGTATCCCAAGGCTTGATTTGCCTAGATCAAGCGTATAGATCTCCTAACCAAGTGTATGGACTTATGATTGCAGTGGGTAGGAGATACTAGCCTATAGGACACGAATTTTGAGCTAAGGAAGGAAGTAGCCAATTGTCACAATGCTCAAATTGCTCACAAACAGATTGCTCAAAGTATGCTCAAGGATCTCTCAAGTGTAACAAGTGAGTTTGAGTGTCCTATGGCTTGTCCTATTTATAGGAATGGCCTAAGGATGCTTAAGGACGTTCTAGACAACTTCTAGGGGTTTCTAAGTGCTTAACTAGCCGTTAGGTACAAGTTTGTTGCTTTAACAACGACTAATTAATTAATTGTGCAGTTGCTGTCAGAGACCATATTGGTCGAGGAATGGTCGACCGAGACACCTACTCGGTCGAACTTTTGTCGACCGACAGGCTCTCTGGAACAAGTGATTTGCAACGTCTATCTCCAACTGCCAACTACCTTGTCAGTTGTGTCTAACTGCTACTTTGGATCTTTCTCAGTCGAGAAGATTGTCGACCGAGAGTGTCTCGGTCGAGGAGTTTGTCGACCGAGATTGATCTTGTTTCAATGTTTCAATTTAGGCACTAATTATATGTATGAGTGTGCATATGTGATCCTATTTGAAGGGGATGACCTATCTAAATATGGTGTTTAGCTAGGGATAATCTAACGCTTGATTTACATGAAATCTAAGTACTTGTACATTATATATTTGTACAAGTTTTTACAAGGTGATTACATTTCATGAAAATACAAACATATAAGCATATGGATTTCCCTAATTGCTTTTGTCATCCACCTTGTTCCTGCACACTCAAGTAGCTCGTTAGATCAATAAGAATGAAATGTTTGTCATAATCAAAACAAAGGGATTTATAGATGTCCATTTAGCCAACAGTTGCTCCATTGTCCAGAAGGGAGCGTCAGTGGTTCTGGTGGCTTCTTTTGCGGGTGATGCCATATCTGAAAAAGTAGCAGAAAATCGTGTGTTAAAGGATTTGAATTTGCAAAGATAACAATTTTATTAAAAGAAAAAGTTACATTATGTATGTGTTAATGTTTTTTAGGTTTTAGTGGATCCAAACGGTTTGGAGACCAAACGGTTTTTGGACCGTTTGGCTCCAAGCGGTCGAAACCGCGAGGAAGGTGGAAAATCGGGGGCACAGCGGACGGTGGTGGAATCGGTGAAAAAGGTTCAAGTGGTTCACGCATTAGCGACGACGATAGCGATAGCGGCGTTGGGAATAGTGAAAATGAGGTGGACGTGAAACACCTTGGCGTGTAAGAGATGCTGGTGACTGTCATGGACTACCTTGCTGTGTGATGGTGTTGCTGACGACGAAGCATGCAATGATGGTAATGAGGCGAGGAACGGTGATGACGACGTGTGGCGACGGTGTAGAAGTCATAAAGGAATAGGTATCGAGGAAGCGATGTCAGTGAAGATGGCAGAACGAACTGGGGTTGTGCGAGTGAGGGTGTGTGGGAGTAGGGAAGTTGTAGGGATGGAACATTGCTCGTGCTCACGTTTAGAAAACTAGAGATTCTAGAAGAAGAAAAAGGAGGGGGGTTGGGTTATATTTATAGGATTTTGGGGGTGACGATACAAATTCCCAGGGTCAAATGGTTTCGAGGCCGTTTGGGCTCCAAACGGTTTTGAGGCCATTTAGGGTCCAAACAATTTCTAGACTATTTGGGCTCCAAATGGTTTCAAGGCCGTTTGTGGTCAAATAGTTTCTAGACCATTTGGGCTCTAAACGGTTCCAAGACCGAAAGGTCCAAACAGTTTTAAGACCGTGAGGCCCAAACGGTTTCAAGACCGTTTAGGATAAGATGGTTTAGGTTTTTTATTTTTATATATTTATGTTTGTTTTGGTCATTTATTTGAATTTTTATATTTTCAGAGTAAAGATGATAAAACGAAATCAAATGAAGAGAAGGCAAAATAAAAATTGTGATACTCAGGTCTTGGGTTGCCTCCCAAGTAGTGCTTGGGTTTTACGTCGCTGGCCCGACGAAAATCCGGTTTGGTTATGTTGATGCTGAGGGATCGTGGATCTCGATAGTCTGTCTTGGTATTTTGTCTGCTGGTGTGTAGTATCTCTTCAATCTGTCGCCATTAACGATCTGTTCTCCCCCATTATTGTCAAGGATCATGACTGCTCCAGTGGGGTAGATGTGTTTAATTGTGAATGGTCCAGACCACTTCGTGCGGAGCTTTCCAAGAAACATTTTATGTCTAGAATTGAAGAGGAGTACCTTATCTCTGATAGCAATGTCTTTTCTCTCGAGGTGGCCATCGTGCCACGTCTTGGTTTTTTCTTTATAGATTCTGGCACTATGGTAGGCTGTCATTCTAAGCTCCTCAAGTTCTTGTAACTGGAGTTGTCTGTATTCGCCAATGCTTTTAAAATCAAAATTCAGTTGTTTAATGGCCCACCAAGCCTTATGTTCCAGCTCAACTAGAAGATGGCATGATTACCCATATACCAATCAGAACGGGGTTGTTCCAATTGGTGTTTTATAAGCTGTGCGGTAAGCCCAAAGGGCATCGGGAAGCTTGGTGGACCAATTGGTATGAGGTCTATTGACTATTTTCTCTAAAATTGCTTTCAGTTGTCTATTCAAAACTTTGACTTGGCCACTAGTTTGTGGATGGTAAGGTGTGGCGACCTTATGGTTGACTCCATATTTTTTTAGGAGTGCTTCGAAGCTTCTTTCCAAAAAGTGGGTCCCACCGTCTGATATGATAGTTCGGGGGACTCCGAATATGGGGAAAATGATATCATTGAATAGTTTGATGACTGGTTTTGAATCGCTGGAAACTGTGGGTGTAGCTTCTACCCATTTTGAGACATAATCCACAGTGACCAGTATGTAAGAAAATCCATAGGAAGAGGGGAAGAGACCCATGTAGTCTATTCCCCAAACATCAAAAAGCTCAATTTCTTACCACATAGTGAGAGGAATTTCATTTCTTTTAGTTATACCGCCAGAAAGTTGACATTTATTGCATGATATTTCAAAAGAAACCCGACTGTAGAACTTTCAGAGCGGTCTTTTTCAAACTTATGAGTCCCCCAGTGGGGCCATAATGACAATGCTCTAAGACAGGAGTAATTTCCTCTTTTGGTATGCAGGGAAGGAAAAGTCCGTCTGCACATAGACGAAAAAGATAGGGTTCATCCCAGTAGTATTTCTTAACATCATGGAGGAATTTCTTTTTATCGTGGTGAGAGGCAGAGGGATGGATGATTCATGTAGCCAGATAGTTCACTATGTCGGCATACCAGGGGAATTCGGTGGTAATTTTCATAAGCTGGTCATCAGGGAGGGAGTCTCAGATAGGTACATTGTCGTTGTCTTGATATCCGATGCGACTTAGGTGGTCAACGGCGACATTTTCCACTCCACTCTTGTCTTTTATTTCAAGATCAAATTCTTGCAGCATTAATACCCAGTGGATGAGTCTGTGTTTCGCATCCTATTTTTGAATAAGATATTTGATGGAGGAGTGGTATGTATATACTACGACCTTTGATCCAATAAGATACAAATGAAAGTTTTCGAAAGTGTAGATGGCGGCTAAGAATTCCTTTTCAGTAGTAGTATAATTCTTTTGCACCTCATCTAACATCTTGGATGCGTAGTATATTACATATGTCTTTTTTTCTACTCTCTGCCCCAGCACAACCCCTATGTCATAGTCACTAGCATCACACATTATTTCAAATGGTTGTGACCAGTCAGGTGCTCTTAGAATGGGTGCTGAGATTAGAGCATTCTTCAAAGTTGTAAAGCTATGCAAGCATTCCTGGTCAAAGTTGAAATCAACATCCTTGGTCAATAGGTATGTCATAGGTTTTGCTATTTTTGAGAAGTCTTTGATATATCTTCGATAGAACCCGACATGACCTAAGAAGGCTCACACTCCCCTTATGTCTTTGGGTGGTGACAACTTTGAGATGACATCAATTTTTTCCTTGTCTACTTCTATTCCTCTTTTGCTTACTCGATGTCTGAGGACAACACTTTCAGTCACCATAAAGTGACATTTTTCGCAGTTTAGGATAAGGTTTGTTTACTCACATCTCTGTAGGACTTTACTTAGGTTGAGCAGACATTTGTCAAAAAACTCTCCATATACTAAAAAATCATCCATAAACACCTCCATAATTGTTTCAGTGAGACCCACGAAGATAGCAGTCATGCACCTTTGGAAGGTTGTGGGTGCATTGCATAGCCCGAAGGGCATCCTTCTGAAGGCATATGTTCTGAAAGGACAAGTAAATGTCATTTTTTCTTGGTCTTCAGGGTGAATTGGGATTTGGTAAAACCCAGAATATCTGTCGAGGTTGCAGAAATGTTTTTGGTGGGCTAGCCGCTCATGGACTTCGTCAAGGAAGGGTAAGGGAAAATGGTCTTTCCTTGTTGATTTGTTTAGTTTTATGTAATCTATGCACATTCTCTAACCCGTAACTGTCCTTGTAGGTACTAGTTCATTCGTATCATTTAAGACAATAGTGGTCGCCCCCTTTTTACGGACCACTTGGACATGACTAACCCACTGAGAGTCAGAAATTGAATAGATAATACATGCTTTTAAGAGTTTAAGAACTTCGAGGCAAACTACCTCTTTCATATTTGGTTTCAGTTTTCTCTGGTGCTCCCTTGAGGGTTTGAATTCTTCTATCATAGGTAATTTATGCATGCATAGAGCTGGGTTAATGCACGTTAGGTCAGTCATCTTATACCCAATTTCTTTCTTGTGCTTCCTTAATTCAGTGAGAAGCATCTCTTCCTGATCATCATTCAAAGAGGAACTAATGATAATTGGACATAATTTTCCTTCATCTAGGAAGACATGTTTGTGCCCAGTAGGTAGAGTTTTTATTTCCGGGGCTTTGGGTACTTTTGTTGTCTCTAATATGGAAACTGATTTTAGTTCTTCAAATGTGGCTTCTGGGGCTTTTTCAGCCTGCTCCAAGTATTGCAGGCATTGCTGAACTAACTCGTTGGTCGAAAATTCAGCTTCTGGATTTATTAAAGCATCCTCTAGGGCATTTCCTGGTTCTGGCTTTGCTTCCTTGAGTTGAGACATTTTATTAATAGCTTCAAGTAGAAAAACTTCTTCATGGATACTAGGGCTCTTCAGACTGTTGAAAACCCTGAACTCAACAGTTTCTTTACCCAGCCATATTGTAATTGTGCCGGCCTCGACATCAATTAATACCCTAGCTATGGTGAGGAAAGGTCTTCCGAAAATTATCCGGTACCTTAGGTCTTCTTTTATATCCATAATGATGAAATCACAAGGGACATAAGAGTTCCTCCCCACTCTTACTGGAACATCTTCAATGATTCCCAGGGGTGCAATAATGGTGGAATCGGCTAGTTGGATGGTCATTGTTGTAGGCAATAAGTCTATAAACCCCAATCTTTTGCACATGGAAAATGGCATAATTGAAATGCTGGCTCCCAAGTCGGCCAATTCCTTTTTAAAAGTAGTATTCCCAATAGAGCATTTGTATGCCAAAGGAGTCAGGGTCCTTCTGTTTTTTCGGCATTTTATTTAAAATGATATCAGAAGTGGTTTGGGCTAGCTTGACAGTTTCATGCTTGTTACAACCCCAATTTTGGGTTCACTTGCTGAGAAATATAATTTCTCATATTAAAGATTTTTGAACGAATAAATGATATAATCTATTTTGAATAAATGGATTTCATTTACAATAGCCTTGTTTAATTTGTGGGCTTTATTGGCTATTGGGCCCAATAACAAGGATATTCAATTAATTAATGAATAATTGAGAATTTGAGATAAGAAAGGTGTGGAAACCTCTAGAAGGCAAATCCAAAGAGGATTTCGTACCTCTTAGATTCCTTGGGTTCCAAGGAGTCCAAAGTTGCCAAGAAAAGGCAATAAGAAAAGAAAATATCAATTATGTATTTCCTTGTTAATAAAGAAAATGAAAACATTGATGAAATGTGGGAAATAAAGGGAAAGAGGAATAATTGGGTAATCCTTAGTGGAATTTCGTGTCCCAAGGATTCCTAATAATAAAAGGAACACTAATGAGGAAAATAAGAGAGAAATAAAGAGAAATCCACAAAAGGAAATATTTTAATAAGAAATAAAATAAGATAATGAGAATAATGCATATTGATGCATTTAAGGATAAGGAGTATTCCTTTAAAAGGAATTTCGAATTCTTAAGGTTTCTTGGGTGCCAAGGAAACCCCAATAAAGGAGAAGAAAGAGAAAATACCATAATTATAAAATAAAAAGATAATGGGAATACATGATCCACCAATTAGGTAATTTTGATAAAAAGGAGCATTTCCTTTTTGAGGAGAATATAATTTCGTGATCCATGGATTAAAAGAAAAGACTAAAGAGTATAAGGGAAGGAATTTTTGTATACCTATATAACTAAGCAATAGGAAATATACAAAGGATAGAGAGGAGAGAGAGAATTTACTTCTCATTAAGGAATTATTTTCCTAGTTGGAAAGGGACTTCTTGATTCGTGTATATCCGACCTAAGGCTTCTTTCCTCACCTCTATATAAAGAGTAGCCCCTCTGGTTCAAGTTCCAGAGAGATGACACGGCTCCAACCCTCTTCCTCACCTTCTCTTGTTTCCTTACGTTCAAACACTAACTAAGGAAAAGCTATGGATCAAGAAGCCACGAAGCTGCAAGCAGGAGCTTCGAGGGAAGAATGATGTCTTATAGCATCGGTAGGTGGACTTAGAACCTTAACCTTGCCCAAGAAGAGAAGCCATAGCAGCCGCAATGCTGCAACCGCAGCCGCAGGCCGCAGAAGTGTCCAGCCCGACCTAGCTGAGCTGGACGCCCTCTGGGAGGAGCTCTAGGCTCGGGAGGAGGTGGCGGAGTCAATGAAACCTGCTTTGAGGTCTTCTGAGGACCAGAGATGTGGAGAACGGGCTGCACAAGTCGGATTAGGGTTGCTGCCGCGGAAGCAGCCAGCAATCGCGAGGAGGAAGACGCAAGAAGGCGGTTGGACAAGTTTTCCCTTCGCGGGCTAAGGAGATGGTTCACTTACACGAGGGCATTAGCGTAATTTGGTTATAAACGAGCCACATTGTATGGCAAGGAGTGACGTGGCGTCTCCTGATTGGCCCAAATAAAGTTTTATTGCAAAATTCATAACTAATTATCCGTAACTCGGATAGATGCACATTATACATGAAACTTGCTCAGAAAATCGAGAGGAATCTAAGTAAAATATAATTGGAGCCTGATTACTTATGCAATTCGAAAAGTATATAGAGATACTATCTTTAATAGTTTAATCAATGAAAAACCCTAACCTTTGATGATTAATGAGTTAGAAAGGGGTAAATGAGTATATAAAGTTGATATTAGCCTGTTAATGATAAAAAGGATCATTAAGATTGGAAAAGGATGAATTTGCATGTAATTAGTTTAATTTCGAGTTTAATGAGCATGGATAATACTTTAATGAGCCATGAAACCCTAATGTTGGTAAATTCAATTCTTAATGGCTTTAATTGACTAATTTCATGATTAAGGTTGGAATATGCTATTTTGAGCATTAGGGTCACTAATTTGTGGGAAGATAACCATTATATAGAAATTAGGGTTTCCGGTTGAATCAAGGTAGAATTAATAATAAATAAAGTTCATAGGGGAATCAGACCATGATGAATTAAGAGTTGTTAATCCGGAAGAAACTAAAGGTGATAATGAACATAATGACCTTGAAATAACTTAAAAGGATAAAGAAGGTAGTTTTGGCATAAAAGAGAAATAATCAACTTTAATTGGGCTTATGGTGTTGAAATTAGGGTTTATGAACTAAGAGAGCGTTTAATATGATAAAAGCGTTATGGAGGCGAAAACCCTAATAAAACCCTAATGTGGACTAGAAAGCCTAAGGTGGAATCCAAGTCTAGCTTTAGAATGTTCTAGATAAACTATAACACTTGGAACATATGCATTAATTTCAGGATATTGTTGATTTCTTGTTGATTGATTCTTTATCCTTATTGCATGGACAATCAAGTTTCTCTGGATCAGGTATGTGGTTAATTATGAATAACCGCCTTAGTTTCCCGATGATTTTCCGGATGGTTAATCGCATTGAATGCAAATTATCTGTTGGATGTTCATACTTGCAAATTATAAAGTCACTATGATTATCACATTAACAATAGAAGTATAGATTCTTGCACCTACATGCCACCCTGATGGATGATGCCAAAGGTCAGGCCCAGATGGGTAGACCAATGGACACCTTGAGTGGTGACCCCAGGCACTAAGAAGGTGGCCTATGATATTGCATGACTAGTGGGCACCATGAGTGGTGACTCCCAGGCACCAAGCTCGGGATTGAGAAGGTGGCCATAAGTCATTGGCAAAGGGCACCCTAAGGTGGATAGGCCAGGGTTAGGGCAAAAGCGGTGGAGAATGTCATACTGAAAAGTGTGAATTGGTTGTTAATTAACTTGATTGTGATTATTAAATTGTTATCCATATGTGCAAACTTTTGATTGTCACCACATACCAGTATATTTCGATATACTGACCGATGTTTTGTTTGTCGGCGTTTTAGGTACAAATGAAATGAACAAACAGTAAAGTGGCATATGTGGAATTAAATGAGAATTAACATGCACATGAGGATTAGTTAGAGTAGCGTCTCCATGGATAGAAGTTTAGAAATCCCATCTTTTAAAAGGTAAACAAAGTTTTATTTTATACGAGTTTGCAGTTTAGTTGGTAAAGTTTATTAATTATTATTGATTATTTGTCGAACCTTTGATCTTGTTAATTGAATAATGGCTCTGACCTTCGGGTCTCCCTTAATTGGGGGTTACCAGGAGACGGGGTCGTTACAATTGGTATCAGAGCATAGGTTCCTCAAGTAATCTTTAATAATTATCAAATTTTACAAATTCTGTAGAACCCAAGGGAGTTATTAGAGGATTATCCGAAAGACAGAGGTGTCTAGAAAAGGATCACGACCAGGGGCTGGCAATATTTTCCTCCGCACCGCTAGTCGGAATACGAGGACTCCCGGATCCGTGTGACTGCCTGGCCAAAGTGTTAGGGTATGATTCGAAATAAGATACCTTTAGGACTCTCTCATCTTGTTCATCCCTTCTCAACTCAAATTCTGTTAAGGACCTTAAGGATTAGGGTTTCCTCTCTTTTCCTCACCCTCTTGAGGTATGGGTAAGATTGATAAGGGGTAAGGAATCCTCCACCAAGTTAATAAAAAGCATGTAAATAAGATGTCATGGACATAAGCTTAATAGAGTAAGCGTAAAGGAATAGATACATGCTTAGGTCGTATGACACGAGTTGTCATTGCCCTCAGGAGAGACTTGAGGATAGACCTCCTTGGCAGGAGGATGAGTAGAGAGAGTTAGTCTTGGAGGTAGAGACCTCCATCAAAAGTAGATACCTGGAACATCCTTTGAATATGATGTTAACCCTAACCCTAAGTATAGGTTAGAAAGAAAGATGACATGATGAGTTAGATATCATGGTTGGACGAGTGTTGGTTGGGCACGCCTTTGGGATGCCATAAGAGGCTGAATGATCAAGTACCTATGGCAACCCAACCCTGGAAAGGGTCATGCATGTTAGAGTGAAGGATAGCTCCTTCATCGATGAGGTTAGAGGAGAACCTATAGTTACCCTATAGGCATAGGCAGGTAGGGTATAGCTTGACGAAACCCTAGTCAAGGGATCATGATGAGATAAGCATAAGGGGTTATGGATGACCTTGAGTAAACATAAGTTCGAGTATAGGCTTCACTCAGGAAGGGGGCATGCTTAGGAGCTTGATCCTTCATAAAGACAGGGCCTCTGATAGAGAGGTTGGTGGTAGGATTAGCTCTAGAGAGAGGGAGCAGACCTCATCCAAGAAAGTTGGAAGCCTAAAACCCCGAAACTTGAGAAACAGTGGGAGTCGAGAATGATGCGACCTAAGAGGATGATAATGGTTGCCTCATGCATGATCCCTGGGGGAGGATGATGTCTTGGTTAGCTCGAGAGTAACCAAACCCTAAAGAGAGGATGATGCTTCTGGTACCTATGTGTCTGTGGTATAGGAGTTTACCTTATGAGATAGGAAGAAGAGTTCCTTAGACCTGGAGAGGTTTGGTAGTAGGTTGTGAGGCCTTGTACCTAGTTAGTTGTCCTTGAGAGGACTCAACCCTGAGATGTTGCTCATGTAAAAGGGTCGTGGAAGTACATGGCATGCCTTGGACATTCTTGATTCGTGGTTAAGAGATTGAACATGTAGGTGGATACCCAACAGTGGACCTAGGGTTCCTAGGCCTAAGAGGGGAAGCAGTGTATCTGATGCTCATGGTGAGATTTGAGTCTCTATAGTTTCGAGCATGGTACTCTTCATATGTAGAGGTAAAGGAAACCCCTTAAGGTAAGGGTATGTTTGATGAACCCCTCACGAATAAGTTGATCTGATGCTGAGGAAAGAGAATGAGTGTGACCTAGCATGGGTTAGTAAGTAGTCCATCTGTGCCTTAGTAGCTGCTGGGTTAGGCATGCTCATGTAAATGTGTACCCTAAGGATGGTCGTGACCTTACTGTCACGGGTTTTAGTTTCCTCCCATCCTGGGAAAGGGACCCTTTGGTAGGGTGTGTACCGGTTCTGTCAGTTTTGAGGTAACCTAATGAGGTCTCATAGGACCTTGAGAAGCTAAGTGAAGAGTACATGGTATGAGAATGAACCTATAGACCCATAGTTAACCATCTCTAAGGGCATATGGATGTGTTACCATGAAGGTAACCAGTATGGGGCCTGACCAAGGTAGGCAGGTCGCCATGATCCCTGAGAAAGGATGAAAGTCAGTCATGAATGCAGAGAGAGATGATGAAGGATTGGGTAAGGTTCTAAGTTGAACATGTACTATGTTAGAATCCTAAGTCTATCCAAGGGTCAGGTAGGGATAAGACCGATGGAAGAAGGAGTTGCCTAATTCCCAAGTTGCACATGACCATAGGGTCGGGAGGTAACAACTATCATTGTCTGAGGGCCATGGGTTAGGAGAGTGATCACCTTCATGAACTCATGGGACCCAAAGGGCAGATGAGTAGGGCACTCTTTGGATGCATAAGGGAAGAGGGATGACCCCAAAAGTGCCGGCACCCTATAGACCTAGAGGAGATGACCTAGGATTATGCTTGGACCAAGTAAGTCCGAGATCAGTTTCCCTGGAAGTAGTGTGGATATCATGATGTTTGTGATATAGAGACATAAGATGCATGTTTCAACTTGGATTTGAAAGTGTACGGGCAAGGTGGGCTGTACCATCTCTACTCTTGGAATAGGAAGAACTCTATATTTGGACTGCAGCCAAATGCTTATTTCTTCTTGTTATGAGAGTGAGAGATAGGACCGTACGCATGCCTTACACCAAGGATAAAGATGATGTAAGTTGGAACGTTGCTATAAGGTATGAGGATAGAGATGATAACATACCTTTGTGGAGAGAATAATACATGGATGATTTACAAACACTAAGAGGAATAGTGTAGTCATCTTATGAGGATGTTTTACCAAGAGCTAGGTGGAATTTGCAAGTTATACCAGGTTGAGTGTGATCACCATGAGGATGAGCTTAGAGTTCCTTGATGAAGATAAACTTAGAGTTTGAGATGAGACGATAAGTAGAATACAGGGAAAAGTATGTCTTCAACGTTACCAAATACCGAAGGATGTGAAGTGGTAATGAATACCCTGGTTGAGATATAGCTGTTTAGTTTAGCTGGAAACTAGAAGAAGTGGAGGGTGCTTGGCTAACCCTAAGTTTGGAAAGAGGATGTGTTTTGGCTAACACTCGGGTGTAATAAGATATGTTGAACAAGTTAATGGTTGTTTGTTTAGCCAGTTTAGTCCTTGATGTAGAAGAAGGTTGGTGATAGAACCTCAGATACACTTCCTTGAATAGGGAGGTAATAAAACCCGGATGAAAAGTAGTTTAGGGTTTCTGAGGTAGCGATCTCAAGGAATCATGACATACATGAGATCAGGGTTTTAAGATGATGATATACCTTAATACTACAAAGATAGTAAGTGATGTTAGCATTCCGGATGCTTCAAAAAAAGTTTCATGTAGCATGTGGCCATGCAAGCCAGGAGGTGAAGGACGAACACCGTTAACCTAGTGCATGGATATAAAGTATAAAGAGTTCCCGAGAAGGAATGGGAGTGCATCATTATGAATGTTGTGAGTCTCTCCTAGACCAAGAAGGTCAAGATACAATATGGGTTATGGTAGATCGCCTTACCTAGAGATGATAAGAAAGAAAGCATACTGTCACAGGACAGATTCAGTTGAACTACATAAGAAAGAAAGATGGTTCAACTACACCATGATATGAATTCAAAAGTTTTTGGTGTGACCCAAAGGTTCAGTTCCATGAGGTGGAAGTAGATACATGAAGAGCTCAGTGTTTGTATAGTTTATCACCCCATACTAATGGACAGTATGATCCAGACTAGAGGGTCTGAAGAGAGCATGCGTGCTCATTTAGGGTGATACATAGAGACAGTTCTTAAGATGTAATGTTAACCACCATAGCCTTTATCGGGATGCAAGAAGTTCTATAGGGAGGGTGTGTCGGTCACCACTTCATTATGATGATGTTGGTGAAGGATGCCTCGCGAAGGTCAGAAAAGAACCCCAGGTGTGTGCAGATGAAGTTGCTTTGATTGTGCAATGGCTGAGAGAGAGCTCAGTGGTGACATGAGTCACGAACTGATGCAAAGCAGACTGACATGCAGTTCACTGTGGAGGAATATAATGTGAAAATCCGACCCCTCTAAGCTACAACTGAGAGAGCTGAATCCCCGATAAATGGGTCCATTTGAGATGGATTGGTGGAGATGGTTGTGTTTAGCCTTTCCCCACAGGATAACATGATGTGTAATGTGTTACATGAGTCCGATCTAGAGCACTATGTGAGAGACCCAAGCCATGTGTTGAGCCCTGAACCTATTCAGCTTTTGAGAGGCTGAAATGTCCTGAGTCACCTATGAGGGTACGATATACCAAGGTAAGAAAGAACTCAGATGGAAGAATATGAGATAATGAAGGTTCTTGGGGAAACACCATGGAAAGGGTGAAGCCACATGGGAGCCATGATGGACATATGGAAGGTTTATCATGTTTGATTGCTTGCTTGATGGAATTTTGAGGACAAAATTCTTATAAGAGGGGAAGGATGTTACAACCCCAATTTTGGGTTCACTTGTTGAGAAATATAATTTCTCATATTAAAGATTTTTGAACGAATAAATGATATAATCTATTTTGAATAAATGGATTTCATTTACAATAGCCTTGTTTGATTTGTGGGCTTTATTGGCTATTGGGCCCAATAACAATGATATTCAATTAATTAATGAATAATTGAGAATTTGAGATAAGAAAGGTGTGGAAACCTCTAGAAGGCAAATACAAAGAGGATTTCGTACCTCTTAGATTCCTTGGGTTCCAAGGAGTCCAAAGTTGCCAAGAAAAGGCAATAAGAAAAGAAAATATCAATTATGTATTTCCTTGTTAATAAAGAAATTGAAAACATTGATGAAATGTGGGAAATAAAGGGAAAGAGGAATAATTGGGTAATCCTTAGTGGAATTTCGTGTCCCAAGGATTCCTAATAATAAAAGGAACACTAATGAAGAAAATAAGAGAGAAATAAAGAGAAATCCACAAAAGGAAATATTTTAATAAGAAATAAAATAAGATAATGAGAATAATGCATATTGATGCATTTAAGGATAAGGAGTATTCCTTTAAAAGGAATTTCGAATTCTTAAGGTTTCTTGGGTGCCAAGGAAACCCCAATAAAGGAGAAGAAAGAGAAAATACCATAATTATAAAATAAAAAGATAATGGAAATACATGATCCACCAATTAGGTAATTTTGATAAAAAGGAGCATTTTCTTTTTGAGGAGAATATAATTTCGTGATCCATGGATTAAAAGAAAAGACTAAAGAGAATAAGGGAAGGAATTTTCGTATTCCTATATAACCAAGCAATAGGAAATATCCAGGATAGAGAGGAGAGAGAGAATTTACTTCTCATTAAGGAATTATTTTCCTAGTTGGAAAGGGACTTCTTGATTCGTGTATATCCGACCTAAGGCTTCTTTCCTCACCTCTATATAAAGAGTAGCCCCTCTGGTTCAAGTTCCAGAGAGATGGCACGGCTCCAACCCTCTTCCTCACCTTCTCTTGTTTCCTTACGTTCAAACACTAACTAAGGAAAAGCTATGGATCAAGAAGCCACGAAGCTGCAAGCAGGAGCTTCGAGGGAAGAATGATGTCTTATAGCATCGGTAGGCGGACTTAGAACCTTAACCCTGCCCAAGAAGAGAAGCCATAGCAGCCGCAATGCTGCAACCGCAGCCGCAGGCCGCAGAAGTGTCCAGCCCGACCTAGCCAAGCTGGCCGCCCTCTGGGAGGAGCTCTAGGCTTGGGAGGAGGTGGCGGAGTCAATGAAACCTGCTTTGAGGTCTTCCGAGGACCAGAGATGTGGAGAACGGGCTGCACAAGTCAGATTAGGGTTGTTGCCGCGGAAGCAGCCAGCAATCGCGAGGAGGAAGACGCAAGAAGGCAGTTGGACAAGTTTGCCCTTCGCGAGCTAAGGAGATGGTTCACTTACGCGAGGGTATTAGCGTAATTTGGTTATAAACGAGCCGCATTGTATGGCAAGGAGTGACATGGCGTCTCCTGATTAGCCCAGGTAAAGTTTTATTGCAAAATTCATAACTAATTATCCGTAACTTGGATAGACGCGCATTATACATGAAACTTGCTCAGAAAATCGAGACGAATCTAAGTAAAATATAATTGGAGCCTGATTACTTATGCAATTCGAAAAGTATATAGAGATACTATCTTTAATAGTTTAATCAATGAAAAACCCTAACCTTTGATGATTAATGAGTTAGAAAGGGGTAAATGAGTATATAAAGTTGATATTAGCCTGTTAATGATAAAAAGGATCATTAAGATTGGAAAAGGATGAATTTGCATGTAATTAGTTTAATTTCGAGTTTAATGAGCATGAATAATACTTTAATGAGCCATGAAACCCTAATGTTGGTAAATTCGATTCTTAATGGCTTTAATTGACTAATTTCATGATTAAGGTTGGAATATGCTATTTTGATAATTAGGGTCACTAATTTGTTGGAAGATAACCATTATATAGAAATTATGGTTTCCAGTTGAATCAAGGTAGAATTAATAATAAATAAAGTTCATATGGGAATCAGACCATGATGAATTAAGAGTTGTTAATCCAGAAGAAACTAAAGGTGATAATGAGCATAATGACCTTGAAATAACTTAAAAGGATAAAGAAGGTAGTTTTGGCATAAAAGAGGAATAATCAACTTTAATTGGGCTTATGGTGTTGAAATTAGGGTTTATGAACTAAGAGAGTGTTTAATATGATAAAAGCGTTATGGAGGCAAAAACCCTAATAAAACCCTAATGTGGACTAGAAAGCCTAAGGTGGAATCCAATTCTAGCTTTAGAATGTTCTGGATAAACTATAACACTTGGAACATATGCATTAATTTTAGGATATTGTTGATTTCTTGTTGATTGATTCTTTATCCTTATTGCATGGACAATCAAGTTGCTCTGGATCACGTATGTGGTTAATTATGAATAAACACCTTAGTTTCCCGATGATTTTCCGGATGGTTAATCGCATTGAATGCAAATTATCTGTTGGATGTTCATACTTGCAAATTATAAAGTCACTATGATTATCACATTAACAATAGAAGTATAGATTCTCGCACCTACATGCCACCCTGATGGATGATGCCAAAGGTCAGGCCCAGATGGGTAGACCAATGGACACCTTGAGTGGTGACCCCAGGCACTAAGAAGGTGGCCTATGATATTGCATGACTAGTGGGCACCATGAGTGGTGACCCCCAGGCACCAAGCTCGGGATTGAGAAGGTGGCCATAAGTCATTGGCAAAGGGCACCCTAAGGTGGATAGGCCAGGGTTAGGGCAAAAGCGGTGGAGAATGTCATACTGAAAAGTGTGAATTGGTTGTTAATTAACTTGATTGTGATTATTAAATTGTTATCCATATGTGCAAACTTTTAATTGTCCCCACATACCAGTATATTTCGATATATTGACCGATGTTTTGTTTGTCGACGTTTTAGGTACAAATGAAATGAACAAACAGTAAAGTGGCATATGTGGAATTAAATGAGAATTAACGTGCATAGGAGGATTAGTTAGAGTAGCGTCTCCATGGATAGAAGTTTAGAAATCCCATCTTTTGAAAGGTAAACAAAGTTTTATTTTATACCAGTTTGCAGTTTAGTTGGTAAAGTTTATTAATTGTTATTGATTATTTGTCGAACCTTTGATCCTGTTAATTGAATAACGGCTCTGACCTTCGGGTCTCCCTTAATTGGGGGTTACCAGGAGACGGGGTCGTTACAATGCTCCTCTGTCATATATTTCTTTGACAACAAGGTCTTTAGATATTTGGACAAGGCTGGGATTTTAGATAAGGCGTCGAGAAAAGGAATATCAACATAAAGTTTCTTCATTGCCTCTTTAAATTTCTAGAATCTAGAGTCTAGTCTGGTTTCATTTAGCCTTCCAGGATAGGGTATCCTTGGCTTATATTGTGGAACTTCTGGTTCTTTGGAACCTTGTTCCTTTTCTTTCTTCTCTTCAAAATCTTGACCTGATTCTTCTGTTGGGATGATTTCAGTTATACCCCCATCTTCTTGATTAACCGAGATGGCTTCAATGAGAGCACGACTAGACCTTGTTGTAACAATGTTTAATTGTTCTGGTCTATGTTGGTCATATCTTGGATTTGCTTCTGGTTGGCCAGCAAAAGTGCCTACTAGAGGTTTTAGCTGAGCTTCTATCTGTGCTAACTGAGTTTCCACAGCTTTTTGCTGGGCCTACTGGTTAGCCAACATAGTTTGCTGTGATTGCAGCATTTTCTATATCAAGGACAGTTCATCAGTCTACTGTGGCGGGGCATTCTTTTGTTGAAATTGAGTGAGTTGCTACTTCCCTTGAAGTTGTTGTTGTTGAGGTGCCAACAACTGGGGTTGGTGTGGCTGTTGCAGCTGAGTTTGTTGTAATTGTGGGTGTAAAGGAGGGTGAGTATACTGGTAGTATGCAAAGGGATTTCTTGGGTAGTTGGATCTTTGGAAATTGTTTCTAAGATTCCCTTGATTTTGGTTGTAGTTGCTTTGAAATCCAGGTGGTAGTTTGTTGGAGGATCCACCTTGTGTTTGATGTTGTGGGTTATAAGTTCCCATAGGTTTTCCATATTGAAAATTAAGATGATTTCTCAGTTGATTCGGATTGTAGTAAGCTTATCCTGGTATGGATTGAATGGAATTTACTTGTTCTGGTATTTGGTCCTCAGGATGTTCAATGATTGGCTCATACTGCGGTTGAAGTGGTTGTAAATCCATCATTACATTGTATAGAAGACCACATGACAATGTGGGATGATCTGATGCATGACATGCCTCATAGGTTCCTGTGGCTGCTTTAACTTGTTGGGGGTTATTCTTTCTGTCATACTCCACAAATGATGCTTCAAGGGCTTGTTGTTTGTTGGCTATAGTTTTCAAGGATTTGGCTATGGCTTTCATTTCCGTAGATTCTTCAGCTTTACAAACCTTTAGAACTCCTCCTGTGGTCCCCTCCCCCAATTGGATTGATTTTCTACTCCAAGAGTGATGATTCTCCAGGCATCTTCATAGTTTTGTCTCATAAAGTTTCCTCCAAATGAGGAATTTAAGAACTTTTTAATTTCATCACTTACTCCCCTGTAAAAAGTTTCTTTGAGTTGGTTTTGTGAGATTCCATGGTGAGGGCATTTCCGTAAGAGTTCTTTGAACCTTTCCCATGAGTCAGCCAGTGACTCTCCCGACAGTTGAAGGAATTGGTTGATTTGCCCTATGATTTGGTAGGTTAGTGAAGGTGGGAAGAATTTCTCCAAGAACTTCTCTTCTAAGGGAGCCCAGATGGTGATTGGCTCCCCGTACAAAGAATTGTACCAGCTTAGTGCTCTTCCAGGCAAGGTGAAATTGAAGAGTCTAAGCATGACTGCGTCCATGGTTGTTCCAGCTTGTGGTAACAACCTGCAAAGAGCCTTAAACCTCTTCAAATGGTCCATACAATCATCTCTGGTGCTTCCAGAGAATGAGATGCCCAACATTATTTGGATCCATTGTGTCCTAATCTCAAAATTAGGTGTGTTGATGAGTGGTGGTTGGACTGGATGGTTATCTTCATAGTTTTTGGGAATAGCGTAGTCCCTTAGTTGCTTGCTCCTTATCAACAATTGCGCAGTAGCCTTGGCTGCTTCATTCTCAGCACAAATGCGGGCTTGATCTTGAGCCCGAACTTCACCCTGAACTTGGGTGCGTGTGTCGGCGATGAGTTGCGCTCGCTGGGCTACTATGGCAGCGTTGACCCTTTTGCATCACTAGTGCAGTTTGACGTTGATCTTCAGCCATTTGTCTGGCGCTTTGATGATTAAGTCTAATGCGGTGGTGGAAACTTCTCTCTACCTCAGAGTCGTACTCTGGAGCAAGGGAGAATCCGAGATTATGCGTTGGTTGCATACACGTCTTCTACCTGAGTAGAGGAAGAAACACACTTTTCAGATGATGCGGGGGATATGATGAAATCAAGAGAATATGGAGTAATATTAAAGTAAAAGTGTAAAACCCTAACCAACTAGCAAGATGATAAATGAAATTAAAATGTTCCATTGTCCCCAACAACACCACCAATTTTTGATGGCGCTTCCACTTGTGTGGAATTGCGTGCACCACTAAAATCCTAAAGATAATAAATCTTTAGGTTTAGCCTTGCTTATAATAGATTAAAAACTCCACCCACATATGCTAGGATACGTGGAAGTCTTATCATAGTATAGTTAAGGGTCGAATCCACATGACAACGGTCTAGTTGAGATCAACAAGATAGAAAATGTTAGAATTTAACTTAACACCTTAATAGTTGGTATTTGGGTCAAAGAGTTGGTTTGGTTGTTTAAACTAAGTGCAAGTAAAGTAAAAGCAAGAAAGTAAGAAGGAAGGTAAATTTAAGGTTGTAAACAATATTAAGGAACCACTAGGGTGTTATCAGCTTTCGCCACCACTATACATGGATCAAAACATACAACATAGTAGCATAACCTGCAATAAGAGTCTAAACAGTTATTATCTTTGTAGATTTAGTTTCCTTTTGGAGAACTAACTATGAGAAGTGTGGAAATGTTGCAATGCTAGCCATCCCCCAAATGAATGGTCACTTACTTTGCATCACTCCCTTCGTAAAGTGTGTTCCTCAGCTTATCAAGGTTGTACTTTCATACATCAACTGATTCCATTTCATAATATGAAAGTACAACAATGGAAGTGAGTTTACTCCACTTCTTGAAAAACACTCCTAGATACTGAAACAGATGCATGGTGGCTACATGCATCAAGAACCAACATTCAATCGAGATTCGAATCTAATAGTACAAATGTAGACAATTCATACTAAAAGATAATAGGTAACACAAGTTGGTGATCAAGCAACAAGCATTCATTAAACGATTGATGTCGAACTGAAAAGAAAGTATATCTCTATTGTAATCTTATGAATTACATTTCATGAAATGAAAACATGGGTAGTGGGGCTACTCCCCGCACCCTAGTGTATAAGACTACTTGCTCATGGCAAGGACAAGGAAGGGGGAAAGAAGAGAGAGTGAGAACGTCATCTCCATGAAGGAGGGCAGAAGGTCGACCCCTGGGAGAGAGAGAGCAACAATCTTCACACTTTGTAGCTTGCTTGATGATGAATCCTCCTCTTCCCACCTTCTTTGTCGATGAGAGAGAAAGCAGCTTGGGGATGGAATATGGATCTCAAACCGGCAGGTTCAGGGTAGTGGACAAAGGATGGAATAGCTTTGGAACAATAGAGGCAGCCTTTGGGATGCTTGAAAACTTGATGCTTTGTGAGGACCCCTTGGGTCTTATTTATAGGCTTTGAGTGAGGCTCAAATGGTTTGGGAGGTTTGGGCCCAAACGGTGGTGAAGACCGTTAGGACTCTTTCTCAGTTTGGATACCGTTTGGGCTCTCTCAGTTTGGAAACCGTTTGCCTTTATTCGGTCTTGGGACCATTTGACTTTACACGGTCTTGGGACCGTTTGGCCTTCATTTGGTCTTGGGACCGTTTGGTGTCCATTCGGTCTTGGGACCATTTGGGCTCTTTTGGTTTAGAAACCGTTTGCCTTTATTTGGTCTTGGGACCATTTGACTTTACACGGTCTTGGGACCGTTTGGCCTTCATTCGGTCTCAGGATCATTTGGTGTTCATTCGTTCTTTAGACCATTTGGTATCCATTCGGTCTTGGGACCGTTTGGTGTCCATTCGGTCTTGGGACCATTTGGTGTCCATTCGGTCTTGGGACCGTTCAGTGTCCATTCAATCTTGGGACCGTTTGGTGTCCATTCGGTCTTGGGACTGTTTGGAGCTTTTGTAATTTTTTTGTGCTTTTCTGTAAGAAATAAAAAGAGGAAAGTTATTCTAATGGTGTATTTACAATAGAGGGGAAAGTCAAAGATTCTATCTAATTTATCTAAGAAAGAGTATGGAAAATTGAGGAAAGCTTAGTAAGATAACATCACAGAATGGGAGGTTATCACTGTCCCAATCACTCTAGAGTTGTTCATCCTTCATCCTTCACCCCAAGGTTGTCGGTTCAAGATCCACATTCCATCCTCAATCTACTTCCTCTCTCATTGACATAGAAGCTGGGAAGTGAAGGGTTCTTCATCAAGGCAACCATGTGGTGTGAAGATAGTTGTTCTCTACTCCAAGCGGTCGACCTTCCTCCCTCCTATGTGGACATGATGCTTTCTTTCTCTCTTCCCACCTCCTTCTTTGTTCTTGCCATGAGCACGTAGTCCCATACACTAGGGTGCGGGGAGTAGCCCCACTACCCATGTTTTCATTTCATACATTGTAATTCATGAGTTTGCAATAGAAAAACACTATCTTTTCAGTTCAACATCAATCGTTTAATGAATGCTAGTTGCTTGATCACCAACTTGTATTATTTATTATCTATTAGTGTGAATTTTCTATGTTTTTACTTCTAGATTCAAATATCGACTACTTGTTGGTTCAATGTATGTAGTCACCATAAGTTTGGTTTGGTATCTAGGAGCATTTATCAAGGAATGGAGTAAACTCACCTCCATCGTTGTACTTTCATGCTAGGAAATGGAATCAGTTGACATATGAAAGTACAACCTTGACATGTCGAGGAACACACTTTGTGAGGGGAGTGATGCAAAGTAAGTGACCATTCGTTTGGGGATGGCTGGTATTGCAACGCTTCCATGTTTCTCATAGATAGTTACATAAAAGGAAGCTAAGTCTACAAAGATACTAAGTGTTTAAACTCTCTTCTTTGCAAGCCATGTTTTTATGATGTATGTTTTGATCCATGTGTAGTGGTGGTAAAACTCGAATACATCCTAGTGGTTTCCAAAATATTGTTTTCAACCTTAAATTTACTTTTCTGCCATTTACATTACTTTGCACTTTAGTTTAATAATCAAATCAACTCTTCGATCTAAATATCAACTTTTAAGTAGATAAGTAGAATTATTACATTTTCCATCTTGTTAAACTCTTAACAAGACCGTTGTCTCATGGATTCGACCCTTAACTGTACTACGATAAGACTTCAATGTATCTTAGCATACATGGGTGGAGATCTTATTATAGCACACGAATGGCTAAACTTAGAGACTTACTATCTCTAGGATTTTTAGTGGTGCACGCAACCCCATGTGAGTAGAGGCTCCATCAGTGATCAAGCATAAATAGTTCATTCATTCACATAGAAATAAATCTAGAAATTTAAGAGAAATGGATGAATTAATGCATAAGAGGCAAATACATTGCATAACCGGGCTAGTCCTGTGTCCTAAGGAACATGGGGATTAGCCCCTCATGGTTTCCAAAGTCAAAAACATTAAATGAGAAAGTAAAAAATCAGAGCAAATGAAGAACCCCTGAAGTAGATGGTTCAAAGGCTCCCTTCTTGTGCGCGCACCGATTTTATAGCTTCCGGCTGCATTCTGTCTGCTAGAAGTGCCCAAATCATTTGATTTGTCTCCTTCATCCTTGCTATCTCCTCTCCTTGCTCTCCCTTGTTGTACAATGAAAAAGGATGATATCCTTAGGAAGGCCGTAACTCCCCTAAGTCATTGGCATGACTTAGGTCGAGTTAGAATCTCATCCGTTGGATTAAACACAACCCTCAGATCTTCCTGATCATGATCCTTTGGTACTACTGATAGGGTGTTGGTACTACCAACTCCTCTAAATTCATGGCCACCTGTCAAGTTTTCGGAACTACTGACTTTTTGTCAATAGTACCAAGTTGCTTCAAATTTTCTTTGACAAAAATGTTGTAACCTCATCGGTACTACTAACAGTCCATTCATTTCATCTCCAATATTGAGCAAGTGTCAGTACCACTGACACCAAAGTCTATAGTACCGATCTATGAAGATTCTTGGACATTCCCAAAATGCACAAAAATTGAACATCAGATCTGGAAAATTACTACATCACTTGTTAACATCAAAATTATGCATATTTGATGCAAATAAGTATCATAGAATAATAAAGAAAATCATGCACAATTAATATGAGATGTGACCACAAGGTGCACAAAAATCAGTACAAAATAGCCTGTGAAAATGACAAATAAACAGTGCATTAGAAATACATGGACATCACCAGCCTGAAAGCCCCACTCACAAATAAAAATGTTTCCCCCATGTGTTGTTGCTTTTCTTTCATTTTTTCTTTAATCAGTAGTAAATCACCTTTTTCTCAACATTGCTTAAAAATGGCTCGATACTAGCTTATTAAGAGAGGTGAGGGTGCTAAATCTTCCCCACTTGTAAGAAGAGTGATGGACTTGAATTTTTAGTTTGCATTTTATTTTCATTATATGACTTGGATTCCAGATCAATTTTCCATCGTGGACTAATGATAAATGCAGTGTTGACTCCAAAAACCCTCTTTTCTTTATTTTCATGATACCACCCGACTAAGTTTCATGAACAAGGAAAATATATGTCGAAAGCAGTTGTTTTGGGGACAATGCGATAGATTGGCAACCCCATTATAGACTGATAGACAATCTGAGTTGTGTTTTCCTTTCATTCGTCTCACATTTTTATGATTGATCAAGGTTTCCATTTTTTGTCTATTTATATTTCATTATTTCAGTTTCCACTAATATCTAGAGGGGTTTTTAAAAAATCGACTACAAAAAAGGAGGAATTCACCACAAAAAGACTTAATTTTTTTACATACCTGCATAACACTTTTTTCTTCCCGCAAAAAGAAGATTTTTTTTCTTAACTGTCGCCTTTTGTTTTCCTGGAACTTATTAAAGCCAGAAGAATCCTCTATTGTGCTAGCCAAAAAAGAGTTTTTTTAAGTTTTTCTTTTTTGACCGCTCTAGTTTTTGGTAGTACGACAACAACCACAATTTCTAAAAATTGTCTCTTATATGGTTAGCTTGTGCTTCCCTTCTAGGTTTGCTTCAACTTCTTTTTAGATTTAGCCTAGATTGCTTCTTATTTTCTTCCTCTTCATTTTTAATAAAAAATAAAGGCAAACATAAAAGAACAAGAGAGGTCTTCATGATGGGAAGGATCTTCTCTTTCTTACTAATTGAATGATTGTTTCCTTATATGTTTATCATTTATATTTCACATTTTATATTGTGGGCTTGCTTCAGAAAATAGTAAAAGCTTACACCCTCACTTGCAAACCTCCCAACCCATGCAACATGGAATGGGTGTCAACCTCAAGTTAGATCCCTGGATGTCATGTTGGAGTGTTAGTAAAGGTACCAATGCAATGTTAAACTGGACGTCTAAATGCCTTGAGGATACCTCCTCTACTAGAACTCCTGAATAATTGTGAAGCAATACCCATATTTGAAAAACTTAGGTTATCCCCACGATGAGTGCCATCCTACCATAGAGAAGATAAGGAAGAAATCCTATTATACAAGTCATTCTTGAGTGGGGATGTCAAATCACATCTAAACTCAAGGACTAGAAGGGGTCTTTATCTTCTGCATATGCATCTTGTGGTTTCCTATTTTATAGTTTAAGAGATTGTTTCAAGCTTTACTAATTCAATTTTTTTGAAAGATTTATGCTTTAAGATTATAATCATCACACACAGATCATTCTCTATTTGCTAACATCCTCACGTTGAAATAATCTTATAAAAACAAGAATGTCAAATAAACATCCATATCATGCCAATGATCTCACACAATCTCATACAATATCAAACAAACTATATCCAATGTCCTCAGATGATACAAAAAGATACCAAATGATTTTGATCCAATCATCAATAAACTTTGATCCATAATCTTTTCAAAATAAAAACTTCTATAGTCTCCAACAACTCAGATGATATCTCTAATAAACAATATTCATTCAATAATCTCAAGTGAACAATCTTTTCATACTTTTACAAACTCTGCAAAGTTAAGTAAAGTTTTTATAGTCAAACAATCTTTTAGAAACCATAAAAAAGTTGAAAAAATGTTTTCAAAACTCATTCAAAAGAAAATATTTCAAAAAATGTTTTCAAAACAAGAAGGATCAATCTTCTAAAAGACAAAACTCATATAGGTATTACAAATATTCTCTCTATAGGGCTGCTCCGTTCCATCTCTAGATTGGGGCAACTCGTCGGCCGCCGCCATGGTGGCTGGGAGAGTGCCACCTTCACCCTCCACTTCAATCCCACCCCAGCATATCACTGCCACCACCGTTCCTGCTTCCTCCTATGCCACACCTTCCTCTCCCTCTGCTCCTTGGTCTGATCCCCACACGAATTTCACTGTTGGGTGGATATGGGCGGCCACCCTAGAAAAAGAGCCACTCATCCCTGGCACCCAGCGACCAATAGAGGTGGCCTTGGACCCGAAAGCCCCCTTCTTCAAGCACGACGACTGAAGGCCTTGGATGTGCTTCCCCGAACCTGTGCGAGATGACATGGATAACTTTCACAAGTTTTCACACATCGTTCAAGTTTTGGGGAAGAAATGCTTCTTTGAGTAACTTTACTGTTGGATGCTGAGATCCTGGCAGATGAAAGGAGAGTTGCAGCTTTCCTTGGTGAGGGATGGCCTCTTATTGGCGAGGTTTGCTAATGAGATGAACATGAACAAAGCACTATTGTGTGGTCCCTGGTTCTTTGATAGCCAACTCATGCTCATTCACATATGGATGTCAGACAGGCTGCCTTGAAGATGGCCCCAATCTAGGTCACGCTGTCGGATATGGGGAAGCATTGGACACACAAAGCGCTATCCATTGGCACCCCGAAAGAGATTGACAACAAGGTGGTTGGTAATTAGCTCGAGATGGCTAGGATGTGTGTTAAGATTAGTGCTGACAAGCCACCGCCTCTGTTGGTCATGATATATCTTTTGAATGGCAGTGAGCTGGAGGTCCGTGTGGTATACGACACATTTTTGGATCAGTGCGAGAAGTGTTATGTGTTTGGGCATAAGGATGGTGGTTTCCCTGGTAGCAGACCACCTCTGCAAGCGGACCCTCTGACCAAGTCGAGAAGTAGACGACCAAGGAGGAGGTGTGGAAGGACCACCCTAAAAGATAGTGTGCTCACAGCCAGGGAGGACCCCAAAGAGAATGATGCTTCTTCACAACTAGACTTGCACATTGAGACTGTGCTTGATGGCAGACACAAGGAAACTGAGGAGACTGTACCACCACTTGACGGAGGGCTGACCCCAGTGACTGATGAGTAGCAGATGGATGAATACGGTGAGACAGACCCCACTGTGATCCCTGTCGATAAACCCTTCAGGGCCCTTGATGGGTAGGAAGATGATGAGTCTGACCTTTCCCGAGTAGCTAGAGGCTCCATTGTGAGGAGGGGCAGAGGGGGAACCACTCGTGGTCGGAGGGGATGGGGTGGACACACTACCTGTTAGATATGTACATCCTTTCTTGGAACGTGTATGGTGCGTCTCTAGCGTGGAAGCAAGAACGTTTAAGGAAAGTGATAGAGGAATGTAGAGAATCTCTAGTCATCTATCTGGAGACGCGCATCCGCAAGGAGGTAGAAGAAAGATTGAAAGGTATGTTCCCACGGGGCTGGGAATGTTCTTCCAATATTGATCAGGTTGATGGAGGAAGGATCATTGTGGGTTGGAACCCTGGAGTCTAGGATGTATAGGTGATTGATTCTATGGATCAAATGATCATGATGAGTTGCATCAATCGTGATAGCTTCCACTGTGTGTTGTCTACTATCTACGACCACAGAGTCAAGCATGATACAAAGCAGTTGTGGGAGGTCCTTGCCTTGGCAAACCAGGAGGCCCTACCCTAACTGGTCATAGGCGATTTCAACCACATACGAAGAGCTAGGGAGAAGCTTGGGGGCAATCCTATTCATGATTCTGTCCTGGCCAGATTCAATGAGGCCATTGATGCGGCTAACCTTCTCAAGCTACGTATGTCGGGCAAGGATGTTACTTGGAACAATCGACATGCTCATCACATTACTAGCAATATGGACATGGGCCTGGTTAATGATGCTTAAATCAATGTGTTCTAAGAGGTAAATATTGAACTGGGCAATCATCCTAACATCGACCATTCTTGGCTAAGGATTTATCTTACTCAGAACAGAAGGAAGGCTCGAACCTTCCGCTTCATCAATCACTGACTGTAGTGGCCGACTTGTGAGAAGACCATCAAGGAGGCATGGAGCTACTCTATAGACGGTAAATCCCTGTATGTGGTTACACAGAAGATGAAGAGAACAAAGGATGTGCGGAAGGCTTGGGCCAAGGAGCATGTCAACCTCAATAACCTGTTGGGCAAGGCAAAGGAAGAGCACTAGAAAGCGGCATACAAACTCAAATCCAACCCGCTGAATGAGGAGGCGATGACTGAAGAAGAAGCCAGGAAACACTTAGTTAATCTTGAGAAGGCTGAGGAAAGTTTGTTTTGACAAAGAAGTCACTTAACTTGGATCAAGGACGATGATCGCAATACCAAAACATACCACACGATAGTTCACAAAAATGACATGAGAGATGATGTACACTCCTTGATTAAGGAGGACGGTATCATTGCCAGGGGACTTGAGGAGGTTGTTGATGAGGCGGTGAGCTTCTTTTCCAATCTCTACAATCATGAGCGCAGATGCAGAGAGGACTTGCCTCTGCCTGGGCTGAGAGTGACCACCACCATGAATGAAGGGTTGTGTAAACACGTGACTGATGAGGAGATCAAAAGTGTTGCCTTCAACATTGGGGCCTCTAAAGCGCCCGGGCCAGACAGGCTGAATGCTATGTTTTTCCAATCTATGTGGCACATTGTCGGACATGATGTTAGTAGAGTTGTTCATTGGTTCCTACAGGGGGGTGCCATGCTGAGAAGTCTCAACCATGCCTTCATCAAGCTGATACCCAAGAAGAATGTCATAAAAAATCTCAATGACATGAGACTGATAGCTTGCTGCTCAGTTATGTACAAGATCATCTCTAAGATGCTCACTAGAAGGTTGAGTCTTGTTCTTCCTGATATTATGTCTCCTAACCAAACTTCCTTTGTGAAAGGAAGGCATATCTCTGATGGAGCCCTCCTCACTGTTGAGTTCTTGATTGGGTTCAATGTGAAGAATCAGTCCAAGAAGGTTTGCACAAAATTGGACCTATCAAAGGCCTACGATAATGTGATTTGGGAAGCTCTTTGGAGGATCATGGAGGCTATGGTGTTTTCTCCCTTATGGATCGACACTCTTCATAGATGCTTCGAGACAACCTCCTTCTCTATCTTAGTCAATGGTCTGCCTTATGGCTTGTTCAATGCCTCCAATGGGCTCAGACAGTGGGATCCTCTCTCCCCCACGCTGTTCACCATTGTCATGGAAGGCCTATCCGAGATGGTTAAGAAGGAGGAAGCTGAAGGTGATTTGCAAACATTTAAGGTTGTAGGTATGAAGGTGCTCAATCATCTTATTTTCATAGATGATGTGTTGTTCTTCCTCTCCGGCAAGGAGAAGGTGATGAGATTGTTTAGGAAGATGATGATGAGGTTCAGGCATTTAACCGACCTCTTTATGAGTGACATCATATCCTGGGTTTACTTCTCGAGATCGTGTGACAACAGGAAAGGGAGGTTGAATAGAATAATTTGGCTACAGGAGGGAAGCTTCCCAACCCGGTACCTGGGTATCCTACTCACTAGGGGAAAAGGGAAGGGGACTGACTACGCTGCCTGCATCAACAATGCTAGGGAAGAAGTCTCAAGATGTATAGGGATTAACCTCTCCTTGACTGGGAGAGCTGTGCTAATCCGATCAGTGCTCTCTGCCACAGTGCGGTTTTGGTGTCGGCAAGCAGAGCTACCTGCCTTCATCATTTTGAAGATCAGGACGGTGATGGGTGGGTTCCTGTGGGCCGGCAAGCATCATGATGTATCCTAGAGCACCCTGGATAGACCTTACAAGGAGGGGGGGTTTGAACATCACCGATTCCAGCATCACAGCTACTGCTGCATCCAGGAAGAGGATCGATCGTTTCCTCCGTGAGCCCCATTCTCCGTGGGTGGACTGGATGAGAAGGAGGTATGGGGATCAGATGCACTTCCACGTACCTAAAGAGAAATGCTCACACACCTGGAGACACATGGTGGAGGTGTGGCGGGAGGTTTGTGGGGACTATGTTGAGGTTGGTGCCAATTGGAACCTGGTTAATGAGAAGAAACCTCCATTGATCATCTCTTTCTACGCCCCGCAGGTGCCCTGTCACTCCACTCTTTGGTGCAAAGCTCATATGCCCAAATGGAGCTTCTGTGTGTATAAAACACTGATGCGAAGACTTCCAACTCTTGATAGAATGTGAACATGGGGTATGAATGCCAACCCAAGATGTCCGTTGTGTGCCGAGGAAGATGAGTCGCATGAGCACATCTTCTTCAAATGCATGTATAACTATTACATTTGGTGTAGAATCAGTCTTAAGCTGGGATGGGGGGGACTCCCCCTAATGATCTACACATTGCATTTGTGTGGATGAAAAAGAAGTGCACAAAGGACAGGACTGCTATGCTTGTAAGCTCATGCTTCACCTTGATGTGTTTACTGGTTTGGAATGAAAGGAACAATAGGTTGCATGGCAAGGGACAAAGTAACTACACATCCCTTTTTGATAGGCTTATGGAGATAATACGGAGGGCAGCTAAGGTCAAACCAAATTTGATAGACAAAGTTGACCCATCTATTCTTCATAGATGGGAGATAGATAGATAGATAGTGTATTTTGTATTTAGTCACTTGTACAAATTGGGATTTTGTATTACCCATACTATTGCTTAGATACATGGATTGTGTTTCCCTTCCAGCTGATTGATCCTGTACTCTGGTAGGTCTTCCTACCTTTTGGTAGTTTCCACTACCCCTTTTGGAATACATTTACCTTCTCCAAAAAAAATCTTCTAAAAGAGAAAAAAAACTTTTTTTAAAGAGCAATTTTTGAAAAATAAAAAATGTCAAAAATAATTAAAATATATTTTGGAAATAAAAATAATAAAATATGTTTTCAAAAATAAAAGTCTTTTGAAAGGAAGAACAATATTTCAAAAAACAATCAATCAAAAATCTTTACAAAAAAGAATTGTTTTTGATAAAAAGGAAAATCTTTTCAAAAAAAATAAAAAGGTTGAGTTGTCTTTCAAACCACAATAAGGTTGAAAAATGCTTCTAAAACCCAAAAAAGCTGACCTTCTCTCAAAAATAAAAAATTCTTGGAAAATGTTTTCAAAAGTAAAAAAGAAAGCAACATCTTTTCAAACGTGGAAAAACTTTTTAATGATCTTCTAACTTGATCCCTATCGAAAGGCTGCCCAAGTTTGGTCTCTTCTTGTGAGACACCACTCATACCTGAAATCTTTGATATCTACCAAAAGGCTGTTCAAATCCTTGGTATTCTCTTAAATCTTCATCTACAATCACACATGAGCCAAAGAGCCACACTTTCTAGGAAACTTGTGCATAATACCTTTATCTTATGGGGACTAAATTTCCAAACCTTCAACCTTATACCGGAAGGCTGAAAAATTTTACCTACAAGATGTGTTCTCTCATGATCAAATCCCACTCTAGCTTAGCACCATTTACTCCGAACAGGTGCTACACATGATCATGTATACCCAACATTTACATCCTTGAAGATCTTTTACTCAGCTTTATCCTTGCAATACAACTTCAACATTGTGCAATAACACTTCTCAATCCACAATCTTGGATAACCATGAAATCATAACTAAAATATTGTCTCAAGCCCCAAGCATACAATCTCTATTCAATGTGAATAATTTTTTATCTTGACTAAGATGTCATCCAATACCACATGGTCTTCCCATAATTGTGTACCCTACACCACAGTCTCTGACCATGAACCAAACTGGGCCATTACCCTTCTTTGACTTCCATATCTATATGGTCCTAGACCAAGACCTAAAATTGGACCATCACCCTGCTTATACCCATCTTCATCCGGTCTGAGACCATGACAAAAAATTATACCAACACACCATTATTTTATGAGAGCTTATTTCATAAGATCTTCATTCAGGAGAGAGGGATCTCACACATCCATATCCAGCCATAATCTCTGGCTTGAGAGGGTTGCCTTGTCCCCAATGTCCTTTTCCTTGTGAGAGTTTCTTTCATAAAATCTTCCCTAAGGAGAGAGGAATCTCACACACCCATATCCATACATAGTCTCGACCCTAAGAGGGTAACCATGTCCCTAGATATCTTTTTCCTTGTGAGAGTTTTTCTCATACAATCTGCCCTGAGGAGAGAGGAATCTCACACACACCCATATCCATCCACAAACTTCGGCCCCAAGGTGGTCACCTTGCCCAAACTATCCTTTTCCTTGTGAACATTTCTCTCATAAATATTCCATGAGGAGATATCAATCTTAGACACCCATATCCAGCTAAAGTCTCTGGCCCTAGAGGATCACCTTGTCCCTGTATATTCTTTTCTTAGTGAGTATTTCTTTCTTAAAATCTTTCCTGCAAAGAGAGGAATCTCATGCATTGATCTACATCCACAATATTTGGCTTTAAGTGGGGCACCTTGATTCTAGACACAATTCGAACATCATCCTTCTAAAACAAACAACCTCAATTCATATGCTTTAACACAATGCTACTGGACATATCTCATGACAAAATTGAAAAAATCTGTCCACATCATTCAATCTCGGGGCACATCCCTCTCTTAATGTCATTACATCTAACAACATGCATTGATACATGACATAATAATATTTTAGGGCTTCATCTTGTCCTTTTTGTCCTCTAATCACATATAAAATTGTTAGAATGCATGCTACTTCCCCTAATATGTCTATTACTATCAAATGCACTTATGCATGATCTTTGCATGTTTTTTAGGTACTTGGACCATGCTTTGGATGAATGAGAGAGAATGAGGATGATCCTAGCATTACTTCACCTTTGGAGGAGTCTAAGGAGGGTCCAAAATCTCCCCAAAACTACCCCTAGTGGACAAGGGTAGAATTAGAGAAAAGAAGTCATGTTTTGTGAAGTTGAAGATCAAAGTGTAAGCAAAAGCCCCCACCACAACCATGGTGCCAGAGAATGGTCGTGCTTACCAAGCCAATGTTAGAGTTAAATCATAGTGGATAAGTGATACATGACAAGTCCAACAACACTTCCATGTTGGCTAGCACGACCATGCCAAGAAGACCCCAACATGATCGTGCCATCCAAAATGGTCGTGCTGCCCAAAGATCAAGAGGACCATTTGTTAAGAACGGTCATCACCCAAGTACCCCAACACAACCTTGTTATCCAGTTATATCATACTACCTAGACATCCCCACAACTTTGCTTCTCAACATGATCGTGCTACAAATCATCCAAACCCCAATATTTTTAATATAAATTTTCCTCCACCAACATGCCCGCTCTCCCTTAGGATGACCATGCTACCCTCCACCACCACAACCATTATGCCCAAAATAAGTGTGTTGCCAATAACCGTAACACATTTTCTACATTTGTTTTCCTATATTCCCCCAATTAACCCTAATATTACCTATCCCATATATATACAAGGGTGTCATTTAGGATATAAAGGTTATCCTCCCTAGCATCTACTACCACATTAATTAGTTTCTCACCTACTCCCACTCCATTTCCACTATCCCCTACCTCAAAACCCTAATTTTCTATGGTTTTGGATGCTTCTACTCACCTTTACATGCCATCCAATGATGAAGGAGGGAGGAGGATGAGATGTTTCTACTGGAGGTGAATACGAGGAGGACTTCAACGAACTCCTATGGATATTATCTCTTCTACTTCTTCTTCGATTTCCATTTTTGTTCCATGAGTAGCTAATCCCCTCTAGGTGGGCTGTTTATGGTTGAAATGTGACTTTGATACCATGCTTAGGGAAAGTAGCTTGTATACCTTATAATTTCATGTTATATTGACTGTCTTCTACTTTTATCTCTTTTCTAAAAATTATCTTGTGATTTGGGATTGAAAATATGGATTATCTTGTGATTTGTGCTTTGAACCGCCTAGACTCCAGGGGAAATGACTTGTATGTGGCTATTTTGGGGCTACTCTTAGATCTAACTAGTGCATCCATATATAGAATGCTATATTCCCTCATATATATACCCCCTATCCTACTTCTATGTGTGAGTTCTAAGTAGCTCCTCAAGAGGCACTTCATGCAATTGGCTTGGAACTACGTCAAGGCTAGATGGTAAGGTGATGTGAGATGAAATTCCCTCATTTTCATTACTACCCTTTGCCCTAGTTGTCCTAAGAGCCTCTATCCTAGAAAATTAGACTTGATTAGATCCTAGTAAAATTTCACATAAACCCTATTTTAAATCAGCCTTTCAAGGTTGGATAGGATGTGCTTGGTTGTAGTTCCCCTTCACACACCCTATTCCATCCATGTCCAATTTGAAGTTTAGGGTAATTTTGTAGCATATATTTTTTTGTTTGGTTAAAAAATCTAAATGAATGAGTATGATTTTCATGTTATGACCCCCCAACCTAGGTTCTAGTCACATTACCCCAAATGGCCCACACTTCCATACCTTGCTTAAAACATTGATTGCTTCCTTGCTAGTTAATGTTTGCTTAGTTGGTTGTTTTACTTGACTTCTTAGTTAATTGTCTTATTCATGGTATCTACAATTTTATAGGTTAGTTAGTGTTATTTTGTTCTTGTTTATGCTTACTTTAGCTAGCTAGTTTCTAACTTAGTATTTTTCTTGCCCTAGTTGCTAATTTCTAGTTTAGTGCTCTCTATTGCCTAGTTTATCTAATTTCCACTCTAGGTTGTTGAGAATACTTGTTTTTCTAGTTTAGTGTTAGTTTGCTCTTATATAATTTCCTTACTTTAAATTTCTCATTTCTATCTTAGCTTGCTTTCTTTGATAATTAGAACTAAATTGTTTAGGGTTAAATTAGGTTTTTCATCTCGCTCTCCCTTAATTACTTTTTTGAACCTCTAGTGTAATCAAGCCAAACCATGTTAAATTTTTCAACCATAGATTTCTCATTTGGAACCTATCCTAAACTGACATAGCTCTAGTGCCACTTATCTCCCTTGCATTTGACCCTGACTTATCACTCCTACAATACTCCTGAGTCAGTGTGCTTGTAGAACCCTATAAGAGTGTGTCCATCAGGTCGTATAAATTTGAAAGACCATGTATTGTGTTGTAAGGTACATCCAATTAGAATTCAACTGGTTGGGTGTTCTTTGGCAAACACAATTAAGATATGTGGCACAATTTCTAGGGAGATAGATGCTTGACTTGTCTAGTTGGTTTAGATTTGACCTTTATTACTACCCTCAACATGGCTATTCATTACTATTTGTGTTACTTATGTAAACTTGTTTACTAACTTGGATTCTTTTGTTTGGTCATGCCTTCTGAAGGTGAACATTTTTTCTTATTTGGGTGTCACTCCCTTTATATTGATTCTTTCCTAGAGAACTCAAGATAGGAAGAAGAAGGTATAGAAATTGACAAAACTAGCACCAAGAATTTGATATGGAAAATAAGGATGCTCATGTTCACGATGTAGATGAGGGGGAACCTCAAGAGTAGAATTTCACTCATCACTCACTCCTCCATATTTCTGAAACTTCAAGATCAAGTTGCGTTGAATAAATGGAGCAATAAGTTTCTATGTTAGACTTCAATTGCGTCAATTAAGATGGGCTCATTTCTCAAATACATTATGACTCACTGCCCTATTCATCCACAAAATTGCATAATCTACATTAGGATGGAACTCATGGAACATTGCAATTTTCCAAGCTATATCTATACCTGTTCCAAATCAAACTCTACAAACCACACTCCAAACCAAAAACAGATAAATTTGCAATGCATTTTTGCTCTCAGACTCATATTTCAATTCATAAAAAGTCATACAAATGCTAAATGGTAGTAATACATAATTTTCTTACCGAAAGGAAAGTACAACATACAAAGATTAATGAGCACACATTGAAAAAAAAAGTTTATATCTTCAGTTTCTTATTCAACCATCATGTCAATCACTTGGCCAAAGGTCAATCATCATAAGAAGAAGATCTTGAAGACTAGTACTCTCTATTCAATTAGGATGATAGACACTGGTACACCATCTTTGGTATCAAAAAGAGCTTCTATACTACACCTCCACACATAAAGTAGCATCCTAAAGACAACCTAAACTTGCCCCAACATCCGCTAAGGACCCACCCTTACGGCTCAACAAAAAACAATTGATGGATTCACTCATACCTTTTGTGAGACCCCGTTACATTAAATGAGATTACTCAAAATATAAAACACAATCAATCACTAATTAATGACATACCCAAAAATATGGGTAAATTAAGTCTGATTTCAACGTCAGCACCTGCTCAGAAATATTTTCATAAGAGCCCAAAATATTTCTTGTATCCATACTATGCCAAGAATTTGATATAAATTGATCTATAGACTTAGACACAACATATACACATAGGAGAACAATATTCTTATATGTCACACAAACAAGCATTAACATGCTAACAAAATTCTGATTCATTTGAAACACCATATAAAATTTTTTCCTATCCAGACCTCATAGTAGAGGGACGACTCTAGGACACACTAGACGTCTAATCAACTTTCTCAAAGATTCATTATTGTAGATCCTCTTCTTGCTGCCACAGATTTGTTTTTGTCACTTCTGATTACCTAAAAGAAATGTGGCAAAGCACAAGGGTGAGACCTATGTCCCAGCAAGAGATATAACCTTCAACAACATTTATTGATTAAAACATTTTAAAGTAATTAAATAGTTAAGTAGTTTAATCATATATAACACAAGCAACAACACTGATGATTAACAAAATACATAAAGGAGCAGATAATAACTATCATCATTAGCCAGATTATCATCATTTATCTTGTTGAAAATATTAGCAATTTAGTAGCATATGCATATCTATCATCATGAGCAAGTCTAGTAACATAGAATCTCAATCATTATGAATAAGTCTAGCTACATAAGCAAGCTAAAAACATTAGTATGTCTAATAGGTTGAACATATCAACATCTAAAAAGAGCTAACAACATAAGCACAACTATCTGGATAAGCATGATTAGCAGTATATGCATCTCTAGTTACAAAGCATGGCCAACAATATTAAACATAGCTAGCTACAACATATTAACCAATAAGTATATGTGACAACATAAGCATGTTTACAACATGAGAATAACTACAACATAAACATATCTATTATCTCTTATTGTACTATACATGATCTCAGTGAAAAGAAAGCAAACAAGGGTTTGTATCCAATATGAAAAATTGTGTATAACCCTAAATAGATATACTATACGACTGTAGTACATCTTTTATAATGCCCTGAGGAAATTGAGGATACCACTCAAAATCCAACTAACCACTGCTAAGTCGAAATCAGTGCCATACAAGATCTAGGAAGAGTCTTACTCCTAAGATCTTCTCTGCCCCAGTCAGTACGGGTCCGCCACAACGCCACATAAGGTCAAGCTGCTAATATCCTAGTCCATCCTTGGTACAAGTCACGACACTAGTGAAAGGAGGTGGGTGCGCATACCCTACCATCTGAGGTACAACTGAAGTTTTCCTCCAATCTTATCACACATATAATCACCAAGACATGACCACATCCATTCTCAATCTCATCAGGTGTACGAGGCATGACCATATCCAACCTCCACAATCTACATTGTGGATGACAAGGATATCTCCTCAACTTGCTACCCCGACAAACTCAATAGTATGCGCTATGAGTTTCCCTTAGGAATACTCATTTAACCATCTGGCAAGTTCTGACACTCAGATGGATCTATGGCACAGGGCACTACATGATTAGAATTGTACTTGATTAGTTATGCCAATTGAGTGAATTAAGGATGCATCAAACAAGTGGATATACAAGCCCTATTTCACTTCTAGCAAGCATATAAATATCATTACTTTTAAAAGATATAAAACATGTGAAACATAATTTCACATCTCATCATCACATGGTATTATTCACTTGCCATTCATGAGACCACACTAGTCATCATACTATCACAGGATAATAATCTTTTTCACAATATCACAGGGTATCAACCCTTATCAACATAAGAGGATTACACCTCATTTAGGGCTCAACCATGCCCAAAGGTCATTCAGACCATAATACTATTACATGATATAAATCCTTTTCACAATATCATAGGGTATTAACACTTATCAACACAAGAGGATTACACCTCATTCAGGGCTCAACCATTCCCAAAGGTCATTAAGACCATCATACTATTCCCTATAAGATCATCATTATCTTTTCATGCCTTATAACAAGGGTGAACAACATCACTGACATATAATACACCAAATCAGCACAATATTGCATTTATGAGCTAGGAGATATCCATAAGCAATCATAGTAGGGTTATATCAACATTAAGAACATTCCTTTATTTCACCAACATGCAAGGAATCTAGATATGATTACCCTAATCATATTCATAATGCACATGTTTAGCATAAGAAAGTATCAAGCATGTGGCTATGATAACCACCAATTAATATATTAAGTTTATGATCATATTAAGGAGGTTATTTGTAACATCCTAGGATTTGAGGCCTCAGATAAGTTGATCTTAAAAGGATTGATTGGACTACCCATATCACCAAGGTGCACCTCCTTTTCCGGGAGCCCATCACTAAAGAACTCCATAGTTAAGCGTGCTCAACTTGGAGTAGTACTAGGATGGGTGACCAATCGGGAAGTTGACCCCGTCTTGTGTGTGAGTGAGGACAAAGTGCACAATTAAGGCTAGTGGTGGTCTGTGGGGCCAGTCGTCATTCTTGAAACCTTGCTGGAGCCTTGGGCACTGGGCCCGGTTGTTACAAATGGTATCAGAGACAGTTCTCCTCCAGTAGGCGGGCCCACATGGGCATGTGACATGCCAGTCTTGAGTCGTGCGGTCCAGGCATGTAGGAAAGGGCTATCCATGGTTGACATAGCCACCCTTACGCTGGTATTCCGTGATCGGGAGTTGGGTTTCCATGGGCCATTGTGGGTTTGTACTGAAATGGGGTCAGATTATGAGGCCGTATAGTTGAGACTTGACGAGGATGTCAAGAGTCTAAGTGGGGGAGATTGTAACATCCCAAGATTTGAGGCCTCAGATAAGTTGATCTTAAAAGGAATGATTGGACTGCCCATATCACTGATGTGGACTTTTTGAATGCACTAACAAATTCACTCGGGGTTTATATCCCCGAGCTTTTACCAAAACCAAGTGCAACAATACCACCCGCAAGCGGACGGATCTTATCGCAGTATAGTTTAGGATCGAACCCAAAGGACAACGTTTTTAAGAATCCTTGTCAGTTAGATCTAGCTCAAGTAAAACTAATATTTAGAACAATAGGTTGATTTTGGTTTGATTAAACTAATTGCAAGAAAGTAAACGTGGAATAAAAGATGGGTTTAGATTAATGATACGAAATCGCTGGGATGGTACCGGGTTTGACCACCGCTACACACACAATCATGCTCTCTTGCGAACAATCCAGGCACGAAATAACACTCCAAGTAGAGCTGCTGCAGAACCCCCCTTACGGGCGTCAGGTCCGCGTAAGCGTCACCATAGGCAGCCGATTTCTCATCGCCATCCGGATCATACGTCTTACGGCTCTGAAGATACAGAAATCCACGGAAGCTGTGAACCCCCCTTTCGGGCGTTAGGCGCACAGAAGTGTCACCGAAGGTTAGGCGGACCGTCCCCTCGCGGATCATACACTTACGACCTCGATGAAATCCCATCCTATTTCTAATCAGGGAGTCAACCGCGCAAACCGCAAAGCAAACAAGCGACTATTGTACGTGTAAACATCGACGAAAAGCACGAAGATACAAAATCCAACTAAGGCTGTGAACCCCCCTTTCGGGCGTCAGGCGCACACAAGTGTCACCGAAGGTTAGGCGGACCGTCCCCTCGCGGATCCTACACCTACTACCTCAAGGAATCCTATCGGAAGTTCTCGTCAAGGAGTCTAACATGCTAAACGACATTCATACCTATGCATTGAAGTTCTCGCAACATAGGGAGCACAAAGATGGAAACACACACATAACCAACTCACAAGCTTAACGATAAACGACAAAATGAAGAGTTATATACATTGCCATGGAAAGTTTAACAAGAGAACATGGTTTGCATGGGCAGCGGGGCTAGTCCCCGCACCCCAGCGAAAGAGGACTACTCGCTCATGATGCGAGGTACAAGAAAGATAGAAGAAGAAGATAGATCTGCCATGAGCTCGGTGCAGAAGGTGGACGCAGCCCGGTGAAGAAGATGCGCTCTTTGCTCCGTCTTCTTCTCCTTCTTAGCCTCCTTGGACGCAACACCAGCTGTAGGTGGAGTGGAACTTGATCGGGATGGTGCTCTGGCAGCCTTTCGGCGTCCGGAACCGATGCCTCAAATGGGGACCCTGGGGGTCTATTTATAGTTTCAGATCTGACGCCAAACGGTCTGGAGACCGTTTGGGCGCCAAACGGTCTTGAGACCGTTTGGGCGCCAAACGGTCTTGAGACCGCTTGGGCACCAAACGGTCTTGAGACCGTTTGGGCGCCAAACGGTTTGGAGGTCGTTTGAGCGCCAAACGGTCTTGCTTTGATCGGTCTGGCTTTGGCATGGTCGCGCGGCTTTAGTTCTTCAATCGTTCCTTGCGCTCGCATCGAACGGTCTTAGGACCGCGCGGGACCAAACGGTCTTGGGACCGCACGACCAAACGGTCTTGGGACCGCGTGGGACCAAACGGTCTTGGGACCGCGTGGGACCAAACGGTCTTGGGACCGCATGGGACCAAACGGTCTTGAGACCGCATGGGACCAAACGGTCTTGGGACCGCACGACCAAACGGTCTTGGGACCGCGTGGGACCAAACGGTCTTGGGACCGCGTGGGGCCAAACGGTCTTGGGACCGCATGGGACCAAACGGTCTTGGGACCGCACGACCAAACGGTCTTGGGACCGCATGGGACCAAACGGTCTTGGGATCGCATGGGACCAAACGGTCTTGGGACCGCATGGGACCAAACGGTCTTGGGACCGCATGGGACCAAACGGTCTTGGGACCGCATGGGACCAAACGGTCTTGAGACCGCATGGGACCAAACGGTCTTGGGACCGCATGGGACCAAACGGTCTTGGGACCGCATGGGACAAAACGGTCTTGGGACCGCATGGGACCAAACGGTCTTGGGACCGCATGGACTTCTTAGGCAACTGGTTTCGTCTTGTTCTTTGTGTATTCCAGCAAACGATCTTGAGACCGCATGGATCCAAACGGTCTTGAGACTGTTTGCCTGGAGTTGCCTGCTATACCTACATAAAATGAAAGATATTTAGTTAAAACCTTGATTATTGAATCACTTAGTAGTTTTTTGCGTTATGATTCATATTAGGGTGAAAAGATATGGAAAAGATATTAAATTGTTCCAAAAAGGTAATTGAAAATAATGATGAGTATGCACTCATCAAAACACCCCGAACTTAAACCGTTGCTCGTCCTCGAGTAACATAAAATTTGAAACTGTTGCCTGATGGAATACTTTCGATCCGTGTGATTTCTTCATCTTCACATCATAAATGTTTTCTTTCTGCTCAGTATAAATGAGTACCATAACTTCCTGGGACCACTAAACACGTCTTTCCATAGCTTCGCTCCTGAGTTCGTTTCCCAACAACGCTTCCTCCCCGCCTTTTCCAACACCAAGCATGTCAAAGAGTGTCGTAGGAGTTCTGAGATACCCGCAGAATCAACAAGTATGCATTTGATCTGACACTGGTGTTGTTCAGGATGGTAGGGCATGTATTGTGCCCTTAGGTAGAAAAAGGAGTGAAAGGTGGTATGAAAGGAAGAAGAAAATCTCTCCTCTATTCGACTCGAGATTTTTATTTGTTTTGCAATATTTATTGCATATATATATTTTTTTTGTGTGCGCTATGGCATCTTTTGTTGCAGATCTCTCCTCTATTCGACTCGAGATTGCATTTATTTTGTGTGCACTTTGGCATCTTTTTACTTGCAAATCTCTCCTCTATTCGACTCGAGATTGCATTTTTGGTGGTACGCCCCTATTTGTTGGAAGGGGTATGGAAGAAGAGGATATGAGGGAAGTGGTGTGCCACCCCGAACTTAGGGTTTGGCACAAGTTTGGCTATTTTGGTGGTATTTGTGGATGGAGGGATACGAAGATGATAGAAGAAGTGTAGAAGAGAGTTCAGATCAGGATGCAATTTGATTTACAATTCAAAACCGGGTTATTCTCTTTGTCATACTCTGCTCAAATAATGACTTGATGCGGATCCGGTGGGGTTTCTGAGCCATTGTTCCACTAGTCAGTTAGGAAGCGCGACGTGTTTGATCCCTATCAGTTTGACAGATACTTATCATTATGTAAAAGGAATTATGATGTTAGGAATCATAAGTTTCACAGGATGATTTCAGGCAAGTTTCAAAAGTCAGCCTTCTGGAGGATTTGCTTCGACTAAGGAGGATGTTATGATAGAAGATGCATAGCAAAAAGTTAGTTACATTTTTATCAACAAAAGTCAAAATTTCATCAGGTATCTGTTCAAAATTTGAAAATTTTTATGATAGAGACATATTGAGTATAAAAGAGGGTGTGTATGTGGAAGTGGAATACGTACCACCCACCCTCCACCCCGAACTTAGAGATTTGCTCGTCCTCGAGCAAACCCTAAATTCAAGATGGAGGGGAAAGGAAACACCAGGTATGACTGCCGAGAATGAATTCGTTGTGATCAGCACCAATCCGATCTTGTATCCTGAAAGAAAACTATCCATAAGGCAAATTTTATTTAAGGAAAATTAACTATAAAACAAAATTGGGAAAAGAAAGGTAAAACAAATTTATTGGTCGGGTTGCCTCCCGACAAGCGCCTTTGTTTTATGTCGATGGCTCGACAGAGTCCTTCGTCATCATGTGGGATCCTTAGGATCGGTGAGTTCCAGCGTTGATTTGGTGCCTATGTCTGTTGTGGTGAAATATCTCTTCAGGCGGTGGCCATTGGTTATGAATTCACCCGACTCTGCACTCCATAAAGAGAAAGCGCCCTGAGGAGAGATGCTTTTGACAATGTATGGTCCAGACCAGCGTGAGCGAAGTTTGCCTGGGAATATCCTTAATCTTGAGTTAAAAACCAGAACTTGGTCTCCCACTTGAATGTCTTTTCTTTTCAGATGTCCATCGTGCCAAAGTTTTGTATGTTCCTTGTAGATTCGAGCATTTTCATAGGCCGTCATTCTAAGTTCATCCAGCTCGTTGAGTTGCAGAATCCTGGCTTGTCCTGCTTCCTTTATATCGAAATTTAATTGTTTAATTGCCCACCATGCCGTATGTTCTAATTCGACCGGAAGGTGACAAGCTTTTCCATATATCAAACGAAAAGGAGTAGTACCAAGGGGAGTTTTATAAGCAGTGCGATAAGCCCATAGGGCATCGTTGATTTTTGTCGCCCAATCTTTTCGATTACGCCCGACGGTTTTCTCGAGGATAGCCTTTAGTTGTCGATTAGAGACTTCTACCTGTCCACTGGTCTGTGGATGGTAAGGAGAAGCTACCTTGTGTGAGACGCCATATTTTTTTAATAGAGCTTCGAAGCTTCTTTCGATGAAATGGGAGCCTCCATCAGAAATCACGGTTCTCGGCACTCCGAACCGTGGGAAGATAATATCTTTGAATAGTTTGATGACTGGTTTCGAATCACAAGTGACGGTTGGTATAGCTTCAACCCATTTGGAGACGTAGTCCACCGCCACAAGGATGTAAGAGAATCCATTAGAAGATGGGAATGGCCCCATATAGTCTACTCCCCAGACGTCAAATATCTCTACTTCTTGCCATAGATTCAGTGGCATTTCATCTCTCTTGGTTATATTGCCAGCTCTTTGACACTTATCACATGATATGACAAAATCATAACAGTCCTTGGATAAAGTTGGCCAGAAAAATCCACATTGCAAAACTTTTAAGGCAGTCTTTTTAGAGCTCATATGCCCACCCACGGGTCCTGAGTGGCATTGTTCCAAAATGGAATGGGCTTCTTCTTTGGCGACGCAACGTCTATACAATCCATCCGCGCAGAGTTTGAAGAGATATGGTTCATCCCAATAGTAATGCTTCACATCATGCATAAATTTCTTCAGACCGTTCCCTGTGTATTGAGGATGGATGACTCCGGCGGCAAGGTAGTTTACTAAGTCTGAATACCATGGTTCAGATTCTGAGACTCTCATAAGGTGATCGTCTGGTAGAGAGTCGTTTATCGGAATTCCTTCAGCATCCAGAGTGTGGATGCGACTCAGGTGATCTGCTACGACATTCTCCGTTCCTTTCTTATCTCGTATTTCTAGGTCAAATTCTTGTAGAAGGAGTATCCATCTGATCAGCCTTGGCTTAGCATCCTTCTTTGCCATAAGGTAACGGATGGCAGCATGGTCTGTGTAAACGATTACCTTTGAACCAGTAAGGTAGGATCTGAATTTATCGAAGGCATAGATGACTGCCAAAAGTTCCTTTTCAGTAGTGGCATAGTTCCTTTGAGCTTCGTCGAGGGTTTTCGATGCATAATAGATAACATAATGTTTCTTCTCAATGCATTGTCCTAAGACTGCACCCACTGCGTAGTCACTGGCATCACACATAATTTCAAAGGGGTGCTCCCAATTTGGAGCTCTAATAATGGGGGTAGTCGTAAGGGCTTTCTTCAGCGTATCGAAACTTTTGATGCATTCCTTATTGAAATTGAAATTAGCATCTTTGAGAAGTAAATTGGTCATCGGCTTTGTTATCTTAGAAAAATCATGTATAAACCTTCTATAGAATCCAGCGTGACCGAGAAAAGCACGAACTTCTTTCACATTTGTGGGTACTGCCAATTTAGATATGACTTCTATCTTGGCTTTATCAACTTCAATTCCTTTGTTGCTAACCTTGTGGCCCAAAACTATGCCTTCCTTTACCATAAAGTGGCATTTCTCCCAATTTAGCACCAGATGTGCTTCTTCACAGCGTTTGAGTACCATGGAGAGGTGCTTAAGACAAGAATCAAAGGAGTCACCATATACAGAAAAGTCGTCCATGAAAACCTCCATAACTGTTTCAGTAAGCCCTGCAAAAATGGCAGTCATGCAACGTTGAAAAGTTGCAGGGGCATTACACAAGCCAAATGGCATCCTTTTAAAAGCATATGTCCCAAAGGGACAGGTGAAAGTTGTTTTCTCTTGATCATCTGGATGTATGGGGATCTGATAGAATCCAGAGTAACCGTCCAGGTAACAGAAGTATTCTTGGTGAGCCAATCTTTCCAAAACCTGATCGAGGAAGGGCATAGGAAAATGATCCTTCCGAGTGGCCTTGTTTAATTTTCTATAATCAATACACATCCTCCACCCAGTCACTGTTCGGGTGGGGATGAGCTCATTGTTTTCATTTCTTGTGACAGTGGTACCTCCTTTCTTGGGTACAACATGAACTGGGCTCACCCATGGTGAGTCCGATATCGGGTATATTATTCCAGCTGTAAGGAGTTTGATGATCTCACGACGGACCACTTCCTTCATATTCGGGTTTAATTTTCGTTGATGCTCGATTGTTGGCTTATGGTCTTCCATCATGGGAATTCTGTGCATGCACAAAGCTTGACTGACCCCTGTGAGGTCACTCATTCTGTAGCCTATGGCTTTCTTGCTATCCTTTAATATTTCCAGAAGTTGCTCTTCTTGTTTGGTTGTTAAACCAGAGTTTATAATGACAGGACAAACTTTGAGATTGTCTAAAAACATATACTTCAGCCCTTCAGGTAGGGGCTTCATTTCAAGAGGTTCTGGTTTTTTACTGATTTCTTCTGGGGTTTCGGTAACCTTTAATTCCTCATAGGTAGCTTCATGATTCTCCTCAGCAGAGTCGGGAGGTTTGGCGCAATCCTTATCTTGTTGGTCAGTAGGTTCATCATTAAAAAGGTCATATAGAGAAGTTTCCAAAGGATCACATGACTCGTGATATTCTTGAGTAAGTTGTGACATCTGCTCAACACAATCTATCAGATAGACTTCCTCCTGTATACTTGGTCTTCTCATGCTTTCAAAGACCTTGAATTCCAGAGTTTCTTTTCCTAACCTGAGCAGTAAGGTTCCGGCTTCAACATCGATAAGAGCTCTAGCAGTAGCGAGAAATGGACGACCGAAGATAATAGGGTATTTGGTGTCTTCTTTTATGTCCATGATAACAAAATCACATGGGACATATGCGTCCTTGCCTACCTTGACCGGGATGTCTTCGAGAATTCCTAGCGGTCTTTTTACTGAATTGTCCGCAAGTTGGATTGTCATAGCAGTTGGAAGCAATTCTTCGAATCCTAATCTCTTGCATAGACTCAGCGGCATAATAGAAATACTTGCGCCAAGATCTGCCAATCCTTTCTTACATGATGAATCACCAATGTGGCATGAGATTCCGAAGGATCCTGGATCTTTTTGTTTCTTCGGCATCTTGCTTAATATGATATCTGATGTAGTTGCAGCCAATTTCACAGTTTCACACTCTTCCGTGATGTACTTCTTGGTGAGAAGCGACTTTAGATATTTGGTCCAGGCTGGTATCTCATTAAGAGCATCCAAGAATGGTATATCAACATGGAGCTTCTTCATAGCTTCTTTGAATTTGATGAATCTAGTATCAAACTTGGTTTCCCTCAGACGGGATGGGAAAGGGACACGAGGCTTATATACAGGAATTTCTGGTTCAGGAGTCTCTACTTCTTCATTGGTAGGTTTCTCAGAAATCCCCTTATCATTATTTCTCTCATTCGGTTGCGGTTCTGATGTTGTTGAGTTTTGATCAGTCAAGGGTTCATTCTTCTCAGGGATATCCATAGTTGTTTTCGCTGGTGGATCCGAATAACTTTTCCCTAATCTTGTGGCGATAACCTTCAGCTGCTCCGGATGTTTCGGATTGTTCTCAGGTTGTCCAGCGAAGATCCCAGCTTGTGGCTTAATACTAGCAGCAAGTTGAGCTAGTTGAGTTTCAATAGCCTTCTGCTGGGCTTGTTGATTGGCTATCATCGTTTGTTGTGTTTGCAATAACTTCTCGATGGTAGATAGCTTGTCATCAGAAGGGATAGATCCTGTTTGGCCCTGTTGTTGGTTCAAGTTTTGATACTGAGAGTTGTTCTGATAATTGTTATAGTTTCTGTTCTGAAAGTTACCCTTGAAGTTTCCTTGATTCCCAAAGTTCTGTTGCTGATTAAACTGATACCCAGATGGGCCTCTTGGTTGATTATTTGGAATAAATTGATGTGAGTTCATAGCTCCTGAAGGATTTCCGTACTGGAAGCCTGGGTGATTCCTATTTTGATTTGGATTGTAAAAGTTCTGCCCAGGGTTGGTGTTAATAACATTAAGATTTTCCATCTGGCAACTATCTCCTTGTCCACAGGCATTGCTTAAAACGACATCATAGAGAACATTGCATGATAGTGTTGAATGGTCAGTGCCTTTGCACGCTTCACAAAACAAAGAAGTGGACTTGACTTGTTCTGGTTGCCTAGTTGGAGAATGTCCTCTTCCAATTGCAGCAAGGGATGATTCTATGTAATCTTGCTTTGCGACCAAGACTTTCAAAGTTTCAGCTATAGATTTGTATTCTGGGATAGCATCAGCCATTGCTACCTTTAGGACTCCTTTACCAACAGATCTACCCCAGTTGGCTTGGTTTTCTGCTCCCAGGGTGACAACTCTCCATGCGCTGTCGTAACTTTGCCGCATGAAGTTCCCTCCGGATGAGGAATCAAGGAACATCTTAACATCATCTTCCACACCCCTATAGAATATCTCGATCAGCTGGTTCTTAGGAATTCCATGGTGTGGGCATTTTCGTAGGAGCTCCTTGTACCTATTCCAAGCTTCGGAAAGAGTTTCACCTGAGACTTGAGTGAAATTTGTGATTCGTCCCCTGATTTCATATGTAAGAGATGGGGGGTAGAATTTTTCCAGAAAGGCGTTTTGAAGCTGCTCCCAGGTGGTGATGGGTACATCACTCTGCAGTGAGTTGTACCAACTAATGGCTTTGTCAGCCAAAGAGTACTTGAAGAGACGGAGTCGAATAGCATCATCAGAGACTCCATTTTGCTTCGTCATAGCACACAGGTCAATGAATCTGAGAAGATGACCTTGGCTGTCTTCAGCTTGTTTACCGTAGAAAGGGTTGTTTTGAAGCAAGGTGATCCAATGTGCTCTAATCTCAAAGTTGGCAGCTTCGATGGGAGGAGGCTGTACCGGATGATAGACATTCGCGGCCTTTGGGATAGAGAACTCTCTAAGATCCTTCTGAAGTTCTGCTGCCTGTGCTGCTGCTTGTGCTGCTAAGATCTCCTGTTGAACTGCAGCTCTAGCTTCTTGCATGAACCTTTCTCTCTGCGCATTGATGGCTTGAGCCACCCTACGGGCTACTTCTTCTTCTTGCGCCATTCTGGCTTGATTCTCTCGGATCTGACGATGGAAGGTTCTATCGATCTCGGGATCAAAGCTCGCAGTCAGTCCGAGACTATCCGAACGGTGCATACACTAATCGTCAAGAGCACCTGAAACTTAAAAAGGTTTGAAAGTGAGATCCTTGGAGTAGAATAAAGATCAAGTAGATAAGCGATAGTTTCAAAAAGAAAAAAAAAAAAAAGCTCCCTATGTGTATGCACTAACAAATTCACTCGGGGTTTATATCCCCGAGCTTTTACCAAAACCAAGTGCAACAATACCACCCGCAAGCGGACGGATCTTATCGCAGTATAGTTTAGGATCGAACCCAAAGGACAACGTTTTTAAGAATCCTTGTCAGTTAGATCTAGCTCAAGTAAAACTAATATTTAGAACAATAGGTTGATTTTGGTTTGATTAAACTAATTGCAAGAAAGTAAACGTGGAATAAAAGATGGGTTTAGATTAATGATACGAAATCGCTGGGATGGTACCGGGTTTGACCACCGCTACACACACAATCATGCTCTCTTGCAAACAATCCAGGCACGAAATAACACTCCAAGTAGAGATGCTGCAGAACCCCCCTTACGGGCGTCAGGTCCGCGTAAGCGTCACCATAGGCAGCCGATTTCTCATCGCCATCCGGATCATACGTCTTACGGCTCTGAAGATACAGAAATCCACGGAAGCTGTGAACCCCCCTTTCGGGCGTTAGGCGCACAGAAGTGTCACCGAAGGTTAGGCAGACCGTCCCCTCGCGGATCATACACTTACGACCTCGATGAAATCCCATCCTATTTCTAATCAGGGAGTCAACCGCGCAAACCGCAAAGCAAACAAGCGACTATTGTACGTGTAAACATCGACGAAAAGCACGAAGATACAAAATCCAACTAAGGCTGTGAACCCCCCTTTCGGGCGTCAGGCGCACACAAGTGTCACCGAAGGTTAGGCGGACCGTCCCCTCGCGGGTCCTACACCTACTACCTCAAGGAATCCTATCGGAAGTTCTCGTCAAGGAGTCTAACATGCTAAACGACATTCATACCTATGCATTGAAGTTCTCGCAACATAGGGAGCACAAAGATGGAAACACGCACATAACCAACTCACAAGCTTAACGATAAACGACAAAATGAAGAGTTATATACATTGCCATGGAAAGTTTAACAAGAGAACATGGTTTGCATGGGCAGCGGGGCTAGTCCCCGCACCCCAGTGAAAGAGGACTACTCGCTCATGATGCGAGGTACAAGAAAGATAGAAGAAGAAGATAGATCTGCCATGAGCTCGGTGCAGAAGGTGGACGCAGCCCGGTGAAGAAGATGCGCTCTTTGCTCCGTCTTCTTCTCCTTCTTAGCCTCCTTGGACGCAACACCAGCTGTAGGTGGAGTGGAACTTGATCGGGATGGTGCTCTGGCAGCCTTTCGGCGTCAAGACCGTTTGGTCCCACGCGGTCCCAAGACCGTTTGGTCGTGCGGTCCCAAGACCGTTTGGTCCCATGCGGTCTCAAGACCGTTTGGTCCCATGCGGTCCCAAGACCGTTTGGTCCCACGCGGTCCCAAGACCGTTTGGTCCCACGCGGTCCCAAGACCGTTTGGTCGTGCGGTCCCAAGACCGTTTGGTCCCGTGCGGTCCTAAGACCGTTCGATGCGAGCACAAGGAACGATTGAAGAACTAAAGCCGCGCGAACATGCCAAAGCCAGACCGATCAAAGCAAGACCGTTTGGCGCTCAAACGACCTCCAAACCGTTTGGCGCCCAAACGGTCTCAAGACCGTTTGGTGCCCAAGCGGTCTCAAGACCGTTTGGCGCCCAAACGGTCTCAAGACCGTTTGGCGCCCAAACGGTCTCCAGACCGTTTGGTGTCAGATCTGAAACTATAAATAGACCCCCAGGGTCCCCATTTGAGGCATCGGTTCCGGACGCCGAAAGGCTGCCAGAGCACCATCCCGATCAAGTTCCACTCCACCTACAGCTGGTGTTGCGTCCAAGGAGGCTAAGAAGGAGAAGAAGACGGAGCAAAGAGCGCATCTTCTTCACCGGGCTGCGTCCACCTTCTGCACCGAGCTCATGGCAGATCTATCTTCTTCTTCTATCTTTCTTGTACCTCGCATCATGAGCGAGTAGTCCTCTTTCGCTGGGGTGCGGGGACTAGCCCCGCTGCCCATGCAAACCATGTTCTCTTGTTAAACTTTCCATGGCAATGTATATAACTCTTCATTTTGTCGTTTATCGTTAAGCTTGTGAGTTGGTTATGTGCGTATTTCCATCTTTGTGCTCCCTATGTTGCGAGAACTTCAATGCATAGGTATGAATGTCGTTTAGCATGTTAGACTCCTTGACGAGAACTTCCGATAGGATTCCTTGAGGTAGTAGGTGTAGGATCCGCGAGGGGACGGTCCGCCTAACCTTCGGTGACACTTGTGTGCGCCTGACGCCCGAAAGGGGGGTTCACAGCCTTAGTTGGATTTTGTATCTTTGTGCTTTTCGTCGATGTTTACACGTACAATAGTCGCTTGTTTGCTTTGCGGTTTGCGCGGTTGACTCCCTGATTAGAAATAGGATGGGATTTCATCGAGGTCGTAAGTGTATGATCCGCGAGGGGACGGTCCGCCTAACCTTCGGTGACACTTCTGTGCGCCTAACGCCCGAAAGGGGGGTTCACAGCTTCCGTGGATTTCTGTATCTTCAGAGCCGTAAGACGTATGATCCGGATGGCGATGAGAAATCGGCTGCCTATGGTGACGCTTACGCGGACCTGACGCCCGTAAGGGGGGTTCTGCAGCAGCTCTACTTGGAGTGTTATTTCGTGCCTGGATTGTTCGCAAGAGAGCATGATTAGGATTCGAAGAATTGCTTCCAACTGCTATGACAATCCAACTTGCGGACAATTCAGTAAAAAGACCGCTAGGAATTCTCGAAGACATCCCGGTCAAGGTAGGCAAGGACGCATATGTCCCATGTGATTTTGTTATCATGGACATAAAAGAAGACACCAAATACCCTATTATCTTCGGTCGTCCATTTCTCGCTACTGCTAGAGCTCTTATCGATGTTGAAGCCGGAACCTTACTGCTCAGGTTAGGAAAAGAAACTCTGGAATTCAAGGTCTTTGAAAGCATGAGAAGACCAAGTATACAGGAGGAAGTCTATCTGATAGATTGTGTTGAGCAGATGTCACAACTTACTCAAGAATATCACGAGTCATGCGATCCTTTGGAAACTTCTCTATATGACCTTTTTAATGATGAACCTACTGACTAACAAGATAAGGATTGCGCCAAACCTCCCGACTCTACTGAGGAGAATCATGAAGCTACCTATGAGGAATTAAAGGTTACCGAAACCCCAGAAGAAATCAGTAAAAAACCAGAACCTCCTGAAATGAAGCCCCTACCTGAAGGGCTGAAGTATATGTTTTTAGACAATCTCAAAGTTTGTCCTGTCATTATAAACTCTGGTTTAACAACCAAACAAGAAGAGCAACTTCTGGAAATATTAAAGGATAGCAAGAAAGCCATAGGCTACAGAATGAGTGACCTCACAGGGGTCAGTCAAGCTTTGTGCATGCACAGAATTCCCATGATGGAAGACCATAAGCCAACAATCGAGCATCAACGAAAATTAAACCCGAATATGAAGGAGGTGGTCCGTCGTGAGATCATCAAACTCCTTACAGCTGGAATAATATACCCGATATCGGACTCACCATGGGTGAGCCCAGTTCATGTTGTACCCAAGAAAGGAGGTACCACTATCACAAGAAATGAAAACAATGAGCTCATCCCCACCCGAACAGTGACTGGGTGGAGGATGTGTATTGATTATAGAAAATTAAACAAGGCCACTCGGAAGGATCATTTTCCTATGCCCTTCCTCGATCAGGTTTTGGAAAGATTGGCTCACCAAGAATACTTCTGTTACCTGGACGGTTACTCTGGATTCTATCAGATCCCCATACATCCAGATGATCAAGAGAAAACAACTTTCACCTGTCCCTTTGGGACATATGCTTTTAAAAGGATGCCATTTGGCTTGTGTAATGCCCCTGCAACTTTTCAACGTTGCATGACTGCCATTTTTGCAGGGCTTACTGAAACAGTTATGGAGGTTTTCATGGACGCCTTTTCTGTATATGGTGACTCCTTTGATTCTTGTCTTAAGCACCTCTCCATGGTACTCAAACGCTGTGAAGAAGCACATCTGGTGCTAAATTGGGAGAAATGCCACTTTATGGTAAAGGAAGGCATAGTTTTGGGCCACAAGGTTAGCAACAAAGGAATTGAAGTTGATAAAGCCAAGATAGAAGTCATATCTAAATTGGCAGTACCCACAAATGTGAAAGAAGTTCGTGCTTTTCTCGGTCACGCTGGATTCTATAGAAGGTTTATACATGATTTTTCTAAGATAACAAAGCCGATGACCAATTTACTTCTCAAAGATGCTAATTTCAATTTCAATAAGGAATGCATCAAAAGTTTCGATACGCTGAAGAAAGCCCTTACGACTACCCCCATTATTAGAGCTCCAAATTGGGAGCACCCCTTTGAAATTATGTGTGATGCCAGTGACTACGCAGTGGGTGCAGTCTTAGGACAATGCATTGAGAAGAAACATTATGTTATCTATTATGCATCGAAAACCCTCGACGAAGCTCAAAGGAACTATGCCACTACTGAAAAGGAACTTTTGGCAGTCATCTATGCCTTCGATAAATTCAGATCCTACCTTACTGGTTCAAAGGTAATCGTTTACACAGACCATGCTGCCATCCGTTACCTTATGGCAAAGAAGGATGCTAAGCCAAGGCTGATCAGATGGATACTCCTTCTACAAGAATTTGACCTAGAAATACGAGATAAGAAAGGAACGGAGAATGTCGTAGCAGATCACCTGAGTCGCATCCACACTCTGGATGCTGAAGGAATTCCGATAAACGACTCTCTACCAGACGATCACCTTATGAGAGTCTCAGAATCTGAACCATGGTATTCAGACTTAGTAAACTACCTTGCCGCCGGAGTCATCCATCCTCAATACACAGGGAACGGTCTGAAGAAATTTATGCATGATGTGAAGCATTACTATTGGGATGAACCATATCTCTTCAAACTCTGCGCGGATGGATTGTATAGACGTTGCGTCGCCAAAGAAGAAGCCCATTCCATTTTGGAACAATGCCACTCAGGACCCGTGGGTGGGCATATGAGCTCTAAAAAGACTGCCTTAAAAGTTTTGCAATGTGGATTTTTCTGGCCAACTTTATCCAAGGACTGTTATGATTTTGTCATATCATGTGATAAGTGTCAAAGAGCTGGCAATATAACCAAGAGAGATGAAATGCCACTGAATCTATGGCAAGAAGTAGAGATATTTGACGTCTGGGGAGTAGACTATATGGGGCCATTCCCATCTTCTAATGGATTCTCTTACATCCTTGTGGCGGTGGACTACGTCTCCAAATGGGTTGAAGCTATACCAACCGTCACTTGTGATTCGAAACCAGTCATCAAACTATTCAAAGATATTATCTTCCCACGGTTCGGAGTGCCGAGAACCGTGATTTCTGATGGAGGCTCCCATTTCATCGAAAGAAGCTTCGAAGCTCTATTAAAAAAATATGGCGTCTCACACAAGGTAGCTTCTCCTTACCATCCACAGACCAGTGGACAGGTAGAAGTCTCTAATCGACAACTAAAGGCTATCCTCGAGAAAACCGTCGGGCGTAATCGAAAAGATTGGGCGACAAAAATCAACGATGCCCTATGGGCTTATCGCACTGCTTATAAAACTCCCCTTGGTACTACTCCTTTTCGTTTGATATATGGAAAAGCTTGTCACCTTCCGGTCGAATTAGAACATACGGCATGGTGGGCAATTAAACAATTAAATTTCGATATAAAGGAAGCAGGACAAGCCAGGATTCTGCAACTCAACGAGCTGGATGAACTTAGAATGACGGCCTATGAAAATGCTCGAATCTACAAGGAACATACAAAACTTTGGCACGATGGACATCTGAAAAGAAAAGACATTCAAGTGGGAGACCAAGTTCTGGTTTTTAACTCAAGATTAAGGATATTCCCAGGCAAACTTCGCTCACGCTGGTCTGGACCATACATTGTCAAAAGCATCTCTCCTCAGGGCACTTTCTCTTTATGGAGTGCAGAGTCGGGTGAATTCATAACCAATGGCCACCGCCTGAAGAGATATTTCACCACAACAGACATAGGCACCAAATCAACGCTGGAACTCACCGATCCTAAGGATCCCACATGACGACGAAGGACTCTGTCGAGCCATCGACATAAAACAAAGGCGCTTGTCGGGAGGCAACCCGACCAATAAATTTGTTTTACCTTTCTTTTCCCAATTTTGTTTTATAGTTAATTTTCCTTAAATAAAATTTGCCTTATGGATAGTTTTCTTTCAGGATACAAGATCGGATTGGTGCTGATCACAACGAATTCATTCTCGGCAGTCATACCTGGTGTTTCCTTTCCCCTCCATCTTGAATTTAGGGTTTGCTCGAGGACGAGCAAATCTCTAAGTTCGGGGTGGAGGGTGGGTGGTACGTATTCCACTTCCACATACACACCCTCTTTTATACTCAATATGTCTCTATCATAAAAATTTTCAAATTTTGAACAGATACCTGATGAAATTTTGACTTTTGTTGATAAAAATGTAACTAACTTTTTGCTATGCATCTTCTATCATAACATCCTCCTTAGTCGAAGCAAATCCTCCAGAAGGCTGACTTTTGAAACTTGCCTGAAATCATCCTGTGAAACTTATGATTCCTAACATCATAATTCCTTTTACATAATGATAAGTATCTGTCAAACTGATAGGGATCAAACACGTCGCGCTTCCTAACTGACTAGTGGAACAATGGCTCAGAAACCCCACCGGATCCGCATCAAGTCATTATTTGAGCAGAGTATGACAAAGAGAATAACCCGGTTTTGAATTGTAAATCAAATTGCATCCTGATCTGAACTCTCTTCTACACTTCTTCTATCATCTTCGTATCCCTCCATCCACAAATACCACCAAAATAGCCAAACTTGTGCCAAACCCTAAGTTCGGGGTGGCACACCACTTCCCTCATATCCGCTTCTTCCATACCCCTTCCAACAAATAGGGGCGTACCACCAAAAATGCAATCTTGAGTCGAATAGAGGAGAGATTTGCAAGTAAAAAGATGCCAAAGTGCACACAAAATAAATGCAATCTCGAGTCGAATAGAGGAGAGATCTGCAACAAAAGATGCCATAGCGCACACAAAAAATATATATATATGCAATAAATATTGCAAAACAAATAAAAATCTCGAGTCGAATAGAGGAGAGATTTTCTTCTTCCTTTCATACCACCTTTCACTCCTTTTTCTACCTAAGGGCACAATACATGCCCTACCATCCTGAACAACACCAGTGTCAGATCAAATGCATACTTGTTGATTCTGCGGGTATCTCAGAACTCCTACGACACTCTTTGACATGCTTGGTGTTGGAAAAGGCGGGGAGGAAGCGTTGTTGGGAAACGAACTCAGGAGCGAAGCTATGGAAAGATGTGTTTAGTGGTCCCAGGAAGTTATGGTACTCATTTATACTGAGCAGAAAGAAAACATTTATGATGTGAAGATGAAGAAATCACACGGATCAAAAGTATTCCATCAGGCAACAGTTTCAAATTTTATGTTACTCGAGGACGAGCAACGGTTTAAGTTCGGGGTGTTTTGATGAGTGCATACTCATCATTATTTTCAATTACCTTTTTGGAACAATTTAATATCTTTTCCATATCTTTTCACCCTAATATGAATCATAACGCACAAAACTACTAAGTGATTCAATAATCAAGGTTTTAACTAAATATCTTTCATTTTATGTAGGTATAGCAGGCAACTCCAGGCAAACGGTCTCAAGACCGTTTGGATCCATGCGGTCTCAAGATCGTTTGCTGGAATACACAAAGAACAAGACGAAACCAGTTGCCTAAGAAGTCCATGCGGTCCCAAGACCGTTTGGTCCCATGCGGTCCCAAGACCGTTTGGTCCCATGCGGTCTCAAGACCGTTTGGTCCCATGCGGTCCCAAGACCGTTTGGTCCCATGCGGTCCCAAGACCGTTTGGTCCCATGCGGTCTCAAGACCGTTTGGTCCCATGCGGTCCCAAGACCGTTTGGTCCCATGCGGTCCCAAGACCGTTTGGTCCCATGCGGTCTCAAGACCATTTGGTCCCATGCGGTCCCAAGACCGTTTGGTCCCATGCGGTCCCAAGACCGTTTGGTCCCATGCGGTCCCAAGACCGTTTGGTCGTGCGGTCCCAAGACCGTTTGGTCCCATGCGGTCCCAAGACCGTTTGGCCCCACGCGGTCCCAAGACCGTTTGGTCCCACGCGGTCCCAAGACCGTTTGGTCGTGCGGTCCCAAGACCGTTTGGTCCCATGCGGTCTCAAGACCGTTTGGTCCCATGCGGTCCCAAGACAGTTTGGTCCCACGCGGTCCCAAGACCGTTTGGTCCCACGCGGTCCCAAGACCGTTTGGTCGTGCGGTCCCAAGACCGTTTGGTCCCGCGCGGTCCTAAGATCGTTCGATGCGAGCGCAAGGAATGATTGAAGAACTAAAGCCGCGCGACCATGCCAAAGCCAGACCGATCAAAGCAAGACCGTTTGGCGCTCAAACGACCTCCAAACCGTTTGGCGCCCAAACGGTCTCAAGACCGTTTGGTGCCCAAGCGGTCTCAAGACCGTTTGGCGCCCAAACGGTCTCAAGACCGTTTGGCGCCCAAACGGTCTCCAGACCGTTTGGCGTCAGATCTGAAACTATAAATAGACCCCCAGGGTCCCCATTTGAGGCATCGGTTCCGGACGCCGAAAGGCTGCCAGAGCACCATCCCGATCAAGTTCCACTCCACCTACAGCTGGTGTTGCGTCCAAGGAGGCTAAGAAGGAGAAGAAGACGGAGCAAAGAGCGCATCTTCTTCACCGGGCTGCGTCCACCTTCTGCACCGAGCTCATGGCAGATCTATCTTCTTCTTCTATCTTTCTTGTACCTCGCATCATGAGCGAGTAGTCCTCTTTCGCTGGGGTGCGGGGACTAGCCCCGCTGCCCATGCAAACCATGTTCTCTTGTTAAACTTTCCATGGCAATGTATATAACTCTTCATTTTGTCGTTTATCGTTAAGCTTGTGAGTTGGTTATGTGCGTATTTCCATCTTTGTGCTCCCTATGTTGCGAGAACTTCAATGCATAGGTATGAATGTCGTTTAGCATGTTAGACTCCTTGACGAGAACTTCCGATAGGATTCCTTGAGGTAGTAGGTGTAGGATCCGCGAGGGGACGGTCCGCCTAACCTTCGGTGACACTTGTGTGCGCCTGACGCCCGAAAGGGGGGTTCACAGCCTTAGTTGGATTTTGTATCTTCGTGCTTTTCGTCGATGTTTACACGTACAATAGTCGCTTGTTTGCTTTGCGGTTTGCGCGGTTGACTCCCTGATTAGAAATAGGATGGGATTTCATCGAGGTCGTAAGTGTATGCACTCATCAATCACCAAGGTGCACCTCCTTTTTTAGGAGCCCATCACTAAAGAACTCCATAGTTAAGCATGCTCAACTTGGAGTAGTAATAGGACGGATGACCAGTTGAGAAGTTGACCCCGACTTGCGCGTGAGTGAGGACAAAGCACGTAGTTAAGGCTAGTGGTGGTCTGTGGGGCTAGTCGTCATTCCTGAAACCTTGCTAGAGCCTTGGGCACTGGGCCCAGTCATTACATTATTTCACCATCATGCCATCATATAAGAAGGTTAAACACGAATACTCATTCTATTTGCATTAGAGTTAGGATCACAAGATAAATTATATTAATGTTACTAATCAATACTCATACCCATTGGATCATGGATGCATAAGGTGAAGCATCACCATCACATTACATACTATTCTCAAGTATGAACCCACACATAAATCAAGGTGTAACCATCAGGTTATAGCATACTAGGTTTTCAATAACAATAAGAGAGTACTCCACGATTATATTAGTCATTCAAGGACTATTCATACGCACTTACCATCATTTAGTTATATTAAAGCTAGGTATAAGAAGCTATACCACATTAGGGTTACATATCAACACAATATGGTTAACATACCTTCTATTCATATGAGTGAATAGGTAAAACTACCTTATTAAGGGTAACCCTCCATTTGTTCCATCATCATTCAACCCATATCACCATACCACAATGTCACCCAAAATCATTGGATGTTTAAAGGGTAACACCATTGGTTTTTTACATAAGTAAACACCTTGGATAAACCATCTATGAAGTCCTTGATGTGTTCTCTAGAAAGAGCCACCATATAACCCTATACATCCCCTGATTAACAACACAAAAAGTTCCATTGAGAGTAGGGTAAAAACCACAATCAACTGTTCAGTTAAAACAAACCATCCATTGTCAACAAGTAAGCTCCGTAAGTTGATCATATAAAGGAAATAATATAAATACAATTATTAGGACCAACATATTAAATTATCCATCATTCTACTTTATTGGAGGAATAAACATTAGAACTTGATCATTGGGTCAAGTTCATATGTTAAAACCATCAATTACAGTATAGGTTTGACCATTGCATCAAGTGACCCAAGAAACCATTGGTCTAAGGTTTAATTGATGCTAAAACTACAATACTTAACTCACCATAGGTTGTAGAGACCTGATCCACCATCCTTAGTGATCATTAAATCACCATAGGTTGTTAGATCAACACTATATTTATTGATTAGCATCAAATATTAAGCTGATGTCATCATTGATTGATAACATCAGTAGGGTACTTAATGGTTGATCATTATACTTCTAATTGATCCAAAACCCGACCTAAGGGGGTGACCATAGGTTGTCACCATAATATGACACCTTTGATCACGACCATCAGTTGTTCGCCCATCCGAACCGTCCAATGAAGAAATAAGAGGAGATCAAAGTGCCAATGGCACGCTTCGGGCACATGAAGAATGGGCACGGAAAAAAATCAAGTATGGAGGAGAAGAAGATGAGCTCATTCCCTTCTCTTCCTGGGCCCAAAGAAGTGCATCCCGGACAAATCCTGAAGACAAAACCATAGGGTTGTTGTAATGGTACCATCATCAGGTCATGGGTTTATAGAAGAAATCAGCTTAAAACCCTAAAATTGACCTTTGGTTGATAGGTGCTTAGCACCATAGGTTATCAAACTAACCTGATCCAAGTCATATTATTCCTTAGGAGTAATGTACCTATGATCACAGGTTCATATAAAACTGAAATCAGAATAGGGAACATTATAAAAATTGAAATCCAAGTCAAGCATAGCTTTTTAGTGCATGGATCATCATTTTCAAGCAACAACATGATCTAGAAAGCTTATGGTAAGCAATAAACGTGGATCAAGTTATAAAACTTGCCTCTAATGAGAATATGAAACCCCACATAAATGAAATATCAAGCATGTAGGGTAGAAAATCCAAGAATAAGCTATGAACTCGTCCATCTAGCACCTTTGTTTATCAAATGAGAAAACTCTTAGCATAAGGAGCAAGAAAGGTAGGGTTTTAGAGCTTTAGAGCAACTTCTACCATATAACAGCAAGGTTACGACCTGGAGAAAGCTAGGAGGAAGGATAACAAAGAAATAAAAGGAGAAAAAAAGGGAATTCTTACTCTTTTAGGTTAAGATCACTAGAAGGAAGCTTTTTCAACCCTAAAATGAAGTCAGTTACAACCCTAGATCCTTTTTCCATGAAGATCCCCACTTTATTCTTCCTTGGACAGCAAAATTTATAGAATAATAGTGGGATAACGAGCTTGGGAGAAGGAGGGAATTGGTGGAGATAAAATGGCTTGTTTTGGTGCTTAGAGATAAGTATATGAAACTTTAAGATAAAGAAAAAGAAAAAGTTGAAGTTCTAGTATCTATCCAAGAGTCCATGGTCTTAATTTATAAAGAATATACAAGCAGACCCATGAAGCTCCCCCACCATGTTTATAGACCTTCTTAGCTTTCCTTTGTCAAATTTCCTAGCCAATCAATTAATTCATTGGTTGATAGCTACTAAAGGTAGCTCATCCATGAAGGGGTAAACCCTAAAATACCCTTGGAGAAAATACCTTCAAACCAAGGTTTAAATAGGAACAAAATGGCTCAACAAGCTCAAGAATATTGAGAGAATATCCCATTTACATAATTCAAGTGATAAATTGCAAAGAAAACCTCTCAATTGGGTAAATTGTAGTGAAGTCCAAAATGTGCATAATATTGCATAACTTGCTCAAACAGTGTCCAAATTGGACCAAATTTGAAACTTAAGCTTGTATTATGATTTCATAGCATACCACAAGGTTATATTAGGGTTGTAAGAATTCAATTATGATAATTAAGCTTTTTCAACTCATTAAAAAAGTTTAGGGGACTTACAACTATAAACTCCTAATAGGGATTTCACCCCCAAATCTAAGGTAAACAAAGGTGGGTACTTCCTTTGCACCATATCCTATTACCTGTTGGTATGTATGCCCTAAGAGCCAATCATGGGATGATTGGTGGGATACATTAAGATTGATTTGATAATCATCAAAGGCAAACTTCCAATTCTTTCTGGTTTAGTCATATGAGATAATGATAGAATAGATTGAATGTCTAGAGAATGATAGTACTCAATGACGTATGCTTTCAGGTTGAGGACCTGAAAGATAAGGTCATACGGATGGTAAGAGTTTCTACATTCTTATTATGTCCCTAGTTGGATGTCATTGTGGAAGGTAGATAGACAAAAATGACACACAAGACTAGATTGTGGAGTTGGTTGATGACAGAATCTCGTTAGTCGTGATATGGAGATATGAAACCAAACACATAGATACTTGTTGGAGACCAAGTGTATCGGACAGACCCACTGTGAGTTTGACACATGGAACCATGACCATGGTAGTCACAGTCAGTTCTCACAGTAATGTTGGTGAGTGTGATTCTTTGACCTGAAATCACTACACTCAACACATGTCGTTGGGTACACTTTGACATCATCAAATGCAGTCCTGAAACATGGGTTGTTATAAAGTTGATGATTGGGTGGCTTTGACACATGGGGATTTTGAGGGGTGAGTGATGCGATGATTTTGAGTCGCATTTATAGACTTGTTTGATATGCGTTTTATGCATTTATTAGTCATTTTCATGGTTAATGTTTCATAATTCATTCATTTTGGTCTATGCTACTTCTTTATGTCAAATTCCCTTTAATTAAGCATTTTTAGTATTAATTATCGAAAAAATATATTTTGTGTGGATTTATGTGGTTCCGTGTGTTAATTTCAGGAAAAACAAGTATCTTCTACCGTCGATACCATCGACGGTGGTCGATACCATCGACCGGACCACAGGTTGCCAGCCGCAAGGACCAGAACAAGATCGATACTATCGATGAGGATGTCAATGGTATCGAGATACCATCAGGCTGCTGGCAAGGAAGGAGTTGATACTATCGACGATTGTCGATACTATCGACACAAGGAGCTGTAGCGACACAAAACGACACAACCATCGCTACAGGGTTGTCGATACCATCGACCCGCGTCGATGGTATCGAGATGACATCAGGCGCTCAGACGAAAGAAAAGAAGGATTGCCGCTACCACGCTAGGTCGATACCATCGACCCGCGTCGATGGTATCGACACCGTCAGATATGAGTTTGATTCAGAATGATCTCAATCAGACGGACGTGGTTAATTGGCGACCTAATTTGGGAGATATACCTAATGATGGTTCCCTTGACTGGGGGGTCACGTCATTAGCCACTGCACACATTCCGGAGAGCAAGGAGAGAAGAACGGAGCACGAGAGCACGCCCCATCTGATTCGGACACTGAAGTAGATGAATTCCACCACCGAAAGGTGGCAGAACGTGGATTCCACACCAAGGATCAATTGGACCTTCTTCGTTCAGGGGTTTCACCACTCAATTTCGTTTTTCTCATGTTTTCCCTTTTCTTTACTACATTGTACTCTGAGATGAACATGTGGGGCTAATCCCCTTTATCTTTAGGATGGAGAGTAGCCCGGGGATTCATTGTATGATGATTTTATAATAGTAATTCATATCTTATCTCTTAAATCCGTGGTATAGTTTCGTGTTCTCCAATATATTGTTATTCTTGATCACCATAATAATAACCTAATGCCCTCAATTGCTTTGAAAGAAGAATTAACGGTTGAAAAGAGACGGAATTTACATTAATTGACAAATCCCTTGAACAAGGCGGTGTAAGATTAATGGTGGATACCGAGAGGTCATTTATAATGCACCTAGTTTAGGGTATAGATTACTACGACGGTGGAACCGACCTAAACATAGGTAGTGAATTGTACCACGACAGTGGGCAATTCTGATTTCAGGCCACTACCCAGATAGAGAGATAAAATTGAGTAGCTATATAGAATTTAATACAATGAAAACCCACGGTGAAACTGCAATCCTAAAGATCTCCTTTTGAATTGATTAAATCGACATTTAATCGATTGTTTGTTTCGTTTTGTTTTTATTTTTCTTTTAATTTCAATAAGAACTCTCAACTTTTTAATCGGCTTAGTTGATCGCGAATAGTTAGTAGGAGTCCCCAACGATTACACGTATCCCTGAGTCCGACTCGGGCCTCACAAAGGCCTGTACTACTCGACGTGTTCACTTGCGTTTCTACGCATGGTAAATTTGCATCAAGTTTTTGGCACCGTTGCCGAGGATATGATAATTTGTTGGCACTTCGAGTGCTGTGAGAGGCCACTCTAGGCCACCTTTTTATTTTTTTTACCATTCCAAAAATTCATAATCTCTTTTCTAAATATTTGCAATCGTCAAGCACTGTTCTAAATTTAATCTTTCTATTTTCAGGTACTGTGCATGGTGCAGACGCATAGTACTGACTACACAGGTAGAGCACCAGAGGTTCCACTGTCGGGACCAGAAGACGAGGGCGATAATAATCAAGATGAGTTGGAGGATATACTTTTTGAACACGAACAAGAAGAGATGGACGAGCCACAGACAATATGGGAGAAGATCAAGGCTTCTTCCTCGTCTGCTTCCAAGGGGCCTATAAAGAAGCAAGCGCTAAATATTCCGACCTACAAGATTGATCCCGCTTTGATCAACTTGGTGAAGTCTAATGCCTTCCACGGGCTAAACAATGAAGACCCCGTCGCGCACATATAAGTCAGTTTGTGGAGAATTGTGACATGGTAAAAATTGACAGATTTCCACAAGACGTGCTCTACTTGAAGCTCTTCCCGAGTTCACTAGCGGGAATTGCGTGCGAATGGCTACATAACATAGACGATGAATATGTGGAGTCTTGGGACCACATGGTGGAGGTCTTCTTTGAGAGGTTCTTTCCGCCCGAAATGACCAATGACATGATAAGAAAGATCCACAACTTCACTCAACAAGCAGGCTAGACTTATTCTGAGACCTGGGAGAGATTTCAGATCATGCTCAGGCGATGCGCGCATCATGGGCTGGATAAGGAGACCCAAGTGAAGATCTTCTATTTTGCTCTCTCCGAGCATGATAGAAGCAACCTAGATTCGGCCAGTTCCGGATTCTTCTTGAATAACACGGACACTAGATGCTGGGAGATCTTAAAGAACATGGCGAAGAAACAATCATGGGGTGAAAGAGGCACTGTGGAACAGGTTCGAGTTGTGGGAGAATCTAAGGCAATAAAGGAACTAAATGAGAAGATGGATCTTCTCGCAAAGAATTTTCTTGCAAAGGAGGATACTGAGTCTGAGGACGAGGCTCAAGTGAAATTTATGAGGCAGCAGCCAGGTAACAGGAACAATGATTATTCATGGAGAAAAGACAAGAAGTTTTCCTGGAAGGATCCTAACAACTTCTTGCAGGATTCGGATGCTAAACCCCAGCCAACTGCAGAGGATAAGAGCACAGAGCTGCTCAATCAAGTTATAAAGAAAAATCAAGAACTCATGGCTACTTTCGGTCAGCAAATAAAGCAAAAAGGGGAGTTCATGAACCAATTCGGGAAGACACTGCAGAGCCATGGGGCTCAAATGAGGACAATAGAGACATCTATGGCACATATGGCTGCGCAGATAGCCAGTTTGAAGAAGCTGGCACATCTAGGTTTCCCGGGAAATACTAATGTTCCAGGAGGGAACCAACAAGCTAAGGCCATCTTGCTAAGAAGTGGCAAGAAATTGTTAAATTCCAGGGCCGATGAAGCAAGCAAACCCCAAGCTAAAATTGAAGTGCAAGCCACAAGGGAGCTGCCCACACCGGTCACAGAACCAGTCGATGACAAAGTTGTGGATGCTACGGAAGACCCTATTGCAGAGGAGGAGGGACCTCAGAAAAAGACACCCTATGTGCCCCCACATCAAAGGGCACAGGCTGTACTGATCCCTTATCTGAACAGTGCTAAGGCAAGGAAGGTAGATGATCAATTCAAAAAGTTCTTGGATAGTTTCAGGAAGATTTCAGTAAACATCCCTCTATTGGAAGCTATTGAGAAAATTCCGTGTTACGGAAAATTTCTAAAAGACATCATCACGAAGAAGAGAAAAATTCCAGACACGGAAGTAGTTGTGCTTAAAGAGCAGGTGAGTGCCTTCATCATGGGCACATTGCCACCAAAGAGGCAAGATCCAGTTGTTTTAACATTTCGTGCTATATCGGGAAAGTCAAATTTGGTGAAGCATTATGTGACTCGGGAGCAAGCATAAATTTAATGCCCCTTTCTACATTCAAAAAGTTGGGATTAAAGGAGTCAAGGCCAAGTAACATGACAATTCAATTGGCGGATAACTCTGTAGTGAAACCATATGGGATTTGTGAAGATGTGCTTGTGAAAGTGGATAGATTTGTATTTCCTGTAGATTTTGTCGTCATGGAAATTCAAGATGAGCAAGGCAATGAGATACTACTCGAAAGACCATTCCAAGCTACAACCGACATGATACTCGAGATGGGGAGAGGTCGGTTGACTTTGGGTATAGCCGATGACCGATTTGAGATGGTCATGCCGTCCAGCGTCACTTCACCGAAATCCAAGGAGCAATGCCACATGTTAAAACATTTTGATAATACTATCTCACTTTGTCTAGGGAAGCCATTTCTGGATATGGCTCATGTAATGACCAAGGTGGACAAAGGGACTTTGGCGGTAGACATCATGGAGCAAACCAAAGTAGTTTCTCTTTGCAAGGCAGTAGGATTCCTGAATGATGAGAATGAGGACATTCCTCCCTCTATGGAGGATGATGCTATAGAAAATTCAGTTTTTGATGCATATCCAGAATTACAATTGGAGGCTTGCTTAGTAAACATCACTTATGATTGGATGAGAAGCAAATCACTCAAGGAGTGTGCCAAGATGCTTCAGATGCTTCCATGTTTCTATGCGAGGTATTATGAAGATTTAGGTGAACTCCCCCCTCCCCTTCAATGATCATTAATCAGCCCGCCGGATTTAGAGCTAAAGCCACTACCACCGCACCTCAAGTACGCCTTTCTAGCGGAGGAAGAAAAGTTACCTGTGATCATTTCTGCATATCTGAGTGCAGAAGAGGAAGACCAATTGTTGAAAGTGATGAAGAACCACCGGGGAGCATTTGGGTGGTCTGTCGCAGAAATAAAGGGGATTTCCCCTACCTTGTGTCAGCATAAGATTCGGCTCGAGGAGGGAGCCAAGGCGGTGATCCAACAACAACGTCGACTGAATCCGAGCATGATGGAGGTGGTGAAGAAAGAGGTGATTAAGATTCTCTCTACATGTATCATATATGCGATTTCAGACTCGACATGTGTAAGTCCCACGCAGGTAGTCCCTAAAAAGGGGGGTATCACTGTCACTCAAAACATTTTAAATGAACGTGTCACCACCCGTTTGGTAACTGGGTGGTGAGTTTGTATAGATTACCGCCGTCTTAATGCCGCTACGCTTAAAGATCACTTTCCTTTACCATTCATTCATCAAATTCTAGAGCGCTTAGCCGGCCGATCTCATTTCTGTTTTCTAGACGGGTATTCAGGATACAATCAGATTTCAATCGATCCTAAGGACCAAGAAAAATCTACTTTCACTTGTCCCTATGGAACTTTTGCGTATCGCCGCATGCCCTTTGGGTTATGCAATGCACCAGCGACTTTTCAGCGTTGTATGCTTGCCATTTTTTCTGATATGGTAGAACGCTGTCTTGAAGTTTTTATGGATGATTTTTCTATTTATGGTGCTTCATTTGACGAATGCCTTTATAATTTGGATAAGTTATTACAGAGATGTTAGGACACACATTTGGTCCTCAACTGGGAGAAATGTCATATGATGGTTAGTGAAGGAATAGTGCTAGGACATAAGGTGTCTAGCAAATGTTTGGAGGTAGATCCGGTAAAAGTTGAAGTAATTTCTAAACTTCCCCCACCAAATTCGGTAAAAGGGGTAAGAAGTTTCTTAGGGAACGCCGGATTTTATCGTCGGATCATAAAAGATTTTTCCAAAATCGCCAAACCGCTATCCGAGCTTCTCGAGAAAGATGTTGTTTTTTATTTCAATGACAAATGCTTACACGTGTTCAACGTGCTGAAGGAGAAATTAATTTCTGCACCGGTTGTTCAAACACTGGATTGGACTAAGCCGTTCGAACTCATGTGTGATGCATCGGATTTTGTGGTAGGAGCTGTGTTGGGACAGCGTGTGGACAATAAACCCGCCGTAATTTTCTATGCATCCAAGACTTTGAATGATGCTCAATTAAATTACACAACTACTGAAAAAGAATTGCTTGCCGTGGTTTTCACTTTTGAAAAATTCCGGCAATATTTAGTTGGATCGAAATTAGTTGTTAGAACTGATCATGCCGCTATTAAATATTTGATGGAGAAAAAAGATGCCAAACCTAGATTGATTAGGTGGATCTTGGTCCTACAAGAATTTGATATCGAAATTAAAGATAAGGCGGGGATTGAAAATGTTGTGGCAGATCATTTGTCTAGGTTAGAGAGGGTGGATGAAAAAGATTTACACATACCCATAACCGAGACATTTCCAGATGAACAATTGTTGAAAGTGAATTCTAAAGATCCTTGGTTTTCATATATTGTGAATTATCTTGCTTGCAGGATCATCCCAGAAGATTGGATGTATCAATAGAAGAAGAAGTTTTTCCATTCTCTAAGATACTATTTTTGGGATGACCCCATTCTTTTAAAACAATGCAGGGATGGTGTTCTATGCAGGTGTGTACCTGAGAAGGAATACGAGAGTGTTCTTCGTCACTGCCACACTCTACCTACGGTCGGACACCACGTGAGCTCTCGTACGGATGCCAAAGTGTTGGAAAGTGGCCTATATTGGCCTACCTTGTTCCGAGATGCCTATGAGTTCGTGAGACAATGTGATTCCTGCCAAAGAGCAGGTAACATCTCAAAGAGACAAGAGATGCCCCTGAATGTCTTCCAAGAGGTGGAGGTATTTGATTTATGGGGTATAGATTTCATGGGACCCTTTGTGTCCTCAAATTCGAATTTATATATCCTCTTAGTTGTTGATTATGTGTCGACGTGGGTAGAAGCAATACCCACAAGGACTAATGATTCTTCTGTAGTGTGCAAATTCGTAAAAGAAAACATCTTCTGCAGGTTTGGAGTGCCCCGAATGATCATCAGTGATGGGGGAACGCACTTTAAGAATCACAAGTTCTCGGCATTGTTGAAGAAATATGGGGTAAAACATAACATAGGTACCCCATATCACCCGCAAACTCAAGGACAGGTGGAAGTCTCCAATCGAGAAATTAAGAAGATTTTGGAGCGTACGGTGGCTTCCACGAGGAAGAACTGGAGTGCCTTACTTCCGGATGCATTGTGGGCATACAGGACGGCATACAAGACACCTATAGGCACCACGCCTTTTAGGTTGGCGTATGGTCGGGCTTGTCACTTACCGGTAGAGTTAGAGCATAAAGCACACTGGGCGTTAAGGAAGCTCAATTTGAGCTATGATGAAGTGGGGACGATGAGAATGCTTGAATTAAATGAATTGGACGAGTTACGCATGACTGCATATAAGAACTCTCGGATATACAAGGAGCTCACTACTAAGTTGATCCACGATCGTCACATTCAGATGTGCACCTTCAAGAAGGGAGATCGTGTGTTGCTGTTTAATTCAAGGCTGAAGTTGAATCCCAAGAAGCTCAAATCCCGGTGGAGTAGACCATTTATGGTGGAAGAAGTCAAGCCACATGGCGCAATCTTGGTGTGCGATGGTGAAACGACATTTTTGGTGAATGGATAGAGGTTGAAGCTATATTTTGGAGAAGATTACACAAGGAAGGTGAATGAGGTCAAACTCATTTCACTTTTGGATGCATGATGTGACTCAAGTCGTCTAGCCTAAGACGTTAAATAAGGGCGCTTGTTGGGAGGCAACCCAACCATTGGTACCTTCGATTAGTTCATTTACATTCGTAGTTTAATTTGTTTTTACTTAGTTTTTAGTGTAAAAAAAGATACCGTGACTGTTTGCTACTTGTGTAGGGATGAGGCAGAGTCGATACCATCGACCCTTGTGTCGATGGTATCGACCATGGTATAGGTTGATGATTGCAGAAATCGGACTGCATCGATACTATCCACGGCCTCATCGATGGTATCGACATACCTACAGGAAGATCGCAAAGTCAAGGTCGATGGTATCGAGATGCCTATCGATACCATCGAGATCTCTGGAGATTTTCAGAAGAAATCGACTCAGTGAAGTCGATACCATCGACTGGCATGTCGATAGTATCGACACATTCAAGTGCAAAAGGCGGCGGCCGGGCCTCGCGAGGATTTGCCCTAATCAGAGAGTCGATACTATCGACTCGCTTCGATAGTATCGAAGCACCACGTCAACAATCCACGAGAAAGATCAATGGCATTGCAGCAAACAAAGAAGTCGGTCTGGGGGATGGGTCGATACTATCGACCCGCGTCGATAGTATCGATGCGTCAGCAATCCGGGTCCCGTAGATCCAGCCATCGACGACCGTCGATACTAGCGTAGGTATGGATCGTGCTACCTGAGTCGATACCATCGACTCGCGTCGATGGTATCGACAGGCAGACAGTAGCGCCGGCCACAACTATATATGGGGAGTAGTTGTATCAGATGATATCACACCTTCAGTGCAATCTTCCTCCACTTGTGCCGAGCGAGTTCCAGAGTTGTGCAAGCCCGTCGATGAGAAACACCGAGCTAGTTCTTCATCGAGCGGAGATTCGATTCTCCAATCTTCACCGAGCTCCTTTCTAATCCTCTTTATCTCACAAACATGGTGCATGGAGCTGGTGCGTCATCTTCACGTGCGAACCTGGCGAATATTCTGGAGTTCGTGCCACCTCCTCCCGCGTCTGTTTCACGCCCGCAGCTGATTCATCCATCTGCGGAGGTGAAGAAGATCTACGAGGAGATCTTAAGGAGGAAGATAGAGCCAACCCGTTATGTTGAACGGGACATGATCCGTGACTTAGGGTTCGAGGCCAACTTGGCCTACGTTCTGAAAGGACAGGCATGCCACACAAACCGAAGACCTGACGAGCTGGAATTTCATGTAGATGGCCAGCCGTTCTTCGGCGACTGGCCCACGTACAAGGAGTTGGTGGTAGAGTTCATGGTGTCGCTGGATGTCTGTGTCATGCCCAACGATGTTATTACCACCGACCGCGAGTGGATCAAAGTCCGGGTGTCGTTCCGGCTATTCAACATCGACTACACCCTTATGCTCCGGCAATTCAACAAGATCTTCAACTGGAACCACTTGCCAAACGACTACCGACGACTGGACAACCGCACCGACTATGACGTCATCTTCGCCGAGTTGGTTACGGTGCCGCCGGGGAAGTTCGTTAGCTACCATAATGCTGTGGTAGCTGACTTCAAGCACCCTTTCGTCCGGATACTGCACCGAATGCTCAGTTCAACGCTATTTGCTCGGGGTGACTTGGCCCTCAGCAAGTTTCAGGAGACAGACTTATTCTTTCGGTATAAGCTCCTGAAGCGTCAAGAGTGCAATTGGGGTTCCTTCTTTCTACAGAGAGTATTGGTAGTGAAGAGGAGTATGAGGAAAGCACTGATTCACTTCGGCGGGTTCATCACCAAGCTGGCTTCATACCTCAGCTTGAATTTCCAGACCCTCACTCCTCTATCTAATAGGAGCAAGGTGAACTTGCAACATTTGCACCGGTCCAATCTCCTACTTCTTCGAGATGGTTTGGCATTTGCACATTGCCACGTCAACCATGCCTATCAGGAGTGCTCGTTGCCTGATCCCGTCTTCAACATCGAAGGGGCGCAACACTTTCGGTGGCCAATCATAGCCATCTCCGACTCCGATGAAGAAGGCGGTAACGATTGTGGCAATGACGGTGGCAACGAAGGGAATGACGACGAGGCTGAGGAGGAAGAGGAGGCATTCACACCTCTTCGAGCACGAGTGGCACCACGGAAGCATCCTCGGATGCATCCGGGTGCATCTTCATCATCACAGCCTACGCCGCCACCACCACCGCCCTTGCAGCCAAGTGAGGATGACTATTCTATGCAGGGCATGTACACTATGTTGTAAGACATCCAGCAAACGCAGCAGCAACACATGACAATGTATACCGGTATTCAAGACACTACGAACCGGATACTGGACAACCAAAGGGCGATGTTCGAGAACGAGTGTCTTCTCCTCAACAACCAACAACAGATACATGATCGGTTGTATCAGATGGAGATGCAGCAGGAGCCCTTCTATGACCACTATTGGAGCCAAGATTACTTTGGAGGCTATCCACAACCTCCACCTAGGGCCCAATTTGATCCAAGCTTCCAAGGGGAGTATCCTTCTTGGGACCCTACGACTCCGCAGTACCCGCCTCCACCGCATGAGTAAATCGGTATCACTGTTCCAACCTTTGAGTTTGTTTTTGACTATGAGGCCATAGTTGAATTAAAGCTTAGGGGGGGTAGTTGGAATAGTTCTATCTTTATTTTCTCTATTTTTAGTTTTTGTGCTTTTGTTCTTGTCATTTGTTTCTTGCAATTTTAGTTTGTTGTAGGGTCCACATTCTATTTAGTGTAATCGTGGATGTCTTTAATCTTGTGTCATCTCTGTTGCATGTGTATGGGAATGGGAAACTAAAAATTTTTGAGTGTTCACAAGCTTGAGTGTTATTTAACCTTGATCACTTAATTTAGAAAATGATTGGTTTTGTCAACTATAAAACAGAAATTCACAACTGTGCATCCCTAATGATTCATGAAAGTGGACGGAAATTGGTTGTTGAGCCTTAACTGACCAAATGGTAATGAGACTCTAATTTGAAGTAAGAGAGAGAAACCTCTTAACAACTACACCGGTCAGTAAGGAGGGACACATAGTATTTTTCAAAGGTTCAGTCAACTAATCTTGTGATCTTTCCACCCCATTGCTTTTCACAATCCACCAAGAATTGGAAGTAAAGTACGGTTTTAACTCTTTTTGATTGCATGGCATGTAGATAGGACTTGCATTGTAATCACCTTCATATGTTTTGCATGAAAAATGAAGAAAAGATTAGAATAGTTGTACATGCACATTACCCTTAGGTGCATGTCATTGAGTTGCATTCATAACTTCTATGCGTAAAGTATGTCATGTACCTCATTTATTCTGTAATGGTGAATTAAAATGTTCCATACCTTCTAAATAATTCAAATGTTTGAGTTATAAAAAAAAACTATATAATAAGCCTTATAAATTATTCATTGCCAATTATGGATATAAGGGCTTGGAAAAAGAAGAGAAAAAAAACTGAAAAAAAAGAAAGTTATTTAAAAGAAAGTGGAATAAGAAGGAGAAAGGAACATAATCTCACCTACATTTTAAGATGAATGAGTACATGATGTAGCTTAATTAGATATCCATCTCGTTTTGAGACGGATGGTTAGTGCATTCATCATTCCACCTAATCTTAGGCATTAGGGCATTTTTCATGTGCATTTGCATCATTTAGGGCATTTTTGTTTTATGCATGTTGAAATTGTATAATACTTCCACTTCTTCCATGAGCCACCCATTTCACCCACTTGTTGCTCGGATTGGTAGGCCACCATGAATTTCTCCTCACTAATGAATATCAGGAGAACTGCTTCCATGTAGATGGTAGTTAGGGCAAGCAACGTAGTATAGAAGATCACAAGATGCCCCAAGCCTGGACCGACGGATTTTATTATGTTAACTGCATTATGTGATAGTGTTCATCAGTTTTGAGGTCAACATCTTTTATGGATGATTACTGCCGCCTTCAGGGTAATTATCATTCTGCGGTTAGCGAGGGCCGGTATGTGAATGTCTAGTGGGAGTCATATGGGATGTCTGTTGTGATGCTTTGTTCTTTAGTTGACTCTGGCAATTCTATTCTAAAGAATAGTGCTCGAGGGCGAGCAATGTTTAAGCTTAGGGGAGTTTGATGCGATGATTTTGAGTCGCATTTATAGACTTGTTTGATATGCGTTAGTCATTTTCATGGTTAATGTTTCATAATTCATTCATTTTGGTCTATGCTACTTCTTTATGTCAAATTCCCTTTAATTAAGCATTTTTAGTATTAATTATCGAAAAAATATATTTTGTGTGGATTTATGTGGTTATGTGTGTTAATTTTAGGAAAAATAAGTATATGTTGCCATCGATACCATCGACGGTGGTCGATACCAACGACCGGACCACAGGTTGCCAGCCGCAAGGACTAGAACAAGATCGATACTATCGATGAGGATGTCGATGGTATCGAGATACCATCAGGATGCTGGCGAGGAAGGAGTCGATATTATCGACGACTGTCGATACTATCGACAGAAGGAGCTACAGCGACACAAAACGACACAACCGTCGCTATAGAGTTGTCGATACCATCGACCTGCGTCGATGGTATCTAGATGACATCAGGCACTGAGACGAAAGAAAAGAAGGATTGCCTCTACAACGCTAGGTCGATACCATCGACCTGCGTCGATGGTATCGATACCGTCAGATATGAGTTTGATTCAGAATGATCTCAATCGGACGGTTGTGGTTAATTGGCGACCTAATTTGGGAGATATACCTAATGACGGTGCCCTTGACTGGGGGATCACGTCATTAGCCGCTGCACACATTCCGGAGAGCAAGGAGAGAAGAACGGAGCACGAGCGCACACCCCAGCCGATTCAGATGCTGAAGAAGATGAATTCCACCATCGAAAGGCGGCAGAACGCAGATTCCACGCCAAGGATCGATTGGACCTTCTCCGTTCAGGGGTTTAACCACTCAATTTCATTTTTCTCATGTTTTCCCTTTTCTTTACTACATTGTACTCTGAGATGAACATGTGGGGCTAATCCCCTTTATCTTTAGGATGGAGAGTAGCCTGGGGATTCATTGTATGATGATTTTATAATAGTAATTCATATCTTATCTCTTAAATCTGTGGTATAGTTTCGTGTTCTCCAATATATTGTTATTCTTGATCACCATAATAATAACCTAATGCCCTTATTTGCTTTGAAAGAAGAATTAATAGTTGAAAAGAGACGGAATTTACATTAATTGACAAATCCCTTGAACAAGGCGGTGTAAGATTAATGGTGGATACCGAGAGGTCGTTTATAATGCACCTAGTTTAGGGTATAGGTTACTACGATGGTGGAACCGACCTAGACATAGGTAGTGAATTGTACCACGACAGTGGGCAATTCTGATTTTAGGCCACTACCTGGACAGAGAGATAAAATTGAGTAGCTATATAGAATTTAATACAATGAAAACCCACGGTGAAACCGCAATCCTAAAGATCTCCTTTTGGAATTGATTTAACCGGCATTTAATCGATTGTTTGTTTCATTTTGTTTTTATTTTTCTTTTAATTTCAACAACAACTCTCAACTTTTTAATCAGCTTAGCTGATCGCGAATAGTTAGTAGGAGTCCCCGAAGATTACATGTATCCCTGAGTTTGACTCGGGCTCACAAAGGCCTGTACTACTCGACGTGTTCACTTGCATTTCTACGCACGGTAAATTTGCGTCAGTGAGTGATAGATTTGGGATTTGTCCCTCTTGAGGGAGGTAGATATCCATGGCCATTTGATGAGTAGGATTGAGATAGGCGTGCACACACATGTGTGAATCAATATGTGATATTGATGTCATACATATCTCGTTCAATCTAGTCTGAGATCAAGAAAGTGAATGAACGTTGACAGGATGACTGTTCCATACCTTGAGTTCATTCAGGATATCAGAGATAAAGGAATTATACATTTAGTATGACACCATTCATGGATTGTAGGATTGAAAGTTGTTCTCCAACTTTAATTTTCACTTGGGTAGCACTGATGTGCGACTAGGCACCTCTCTTTACTTGTGAATTCATAAGTGTTATGGACTTTCACTGCCAATGTGAAATGGGCATGTAGGGTCACACACATAGGATTTAACCTGGAAGAGGAGTTTATCCACAAACGATGTTTATATTGATTACTAAAGGAGTTTAGTAGTTCAATTAAACATTCAATCAATTGATAGCTCAATATCATAATGTTCAAGGTGTTGGACCGATTGATTAGAGTATCCGATTGATTGAAACTGCAATTGACTAATTTTTCACACTCTGCACTCCCAACTGATCGACTCATATGATGAATCGATCGGCTCAGTTTGGTGAACTGATCAGCTCATGTGATGAACCGATCAGCTAAGGACAGGTTGAGATGACCGATTCAAGGGTTGAACCGATCGGCTCAACTGGTCCAAACAAGCAAGTTGGGAAAGTTAGGTTGGTGAGAAATTTCTCTTCATTTCACTTGTCCAATTTGATTGGAACAAGGATTGGTATTTGGATCAATTCGAAACAAAAGAGGAAAAGTCAATCGGGAACTGATCAGGACCATGAACCGATCGACTCATGCTTGAACCGATCAGCTCAGGTGTCCCAACTGATCGGTTCAGGTGTGAACCGATCGGTTCAATTCCCCAACCAACCATTTCATGCTTGAAACGATCGGTTCAGCTGGCGCAGTTGGTTGTTTTTTTGTGGAAAATCTCGAACCCTTCTACTCCTACTTTAATCCTACAATGCCCGGGGTAGAGAACCCTATCCCATGACCCTCCTATATATAGGGGTATTGGGGGCTTCTCAAAGTACAACTCAGAACACCAGTTGCTCTGCAAAGTTGTCATTCTCTCTGGTTGTGGTAACCAAGAGAGCTTGAGAAAGTACTACCCGATAAGGGAGGCACAACAAGGGAAAGACAACTACAGAAAGGTGATTGGTGATAGGAGAGTGTGTTAGTGACTAGTACGCCAACAAGAGGGTACGACTCCTTCCGGTGCCTTGTGCGACAAGGAGATCGGAGTTCCTGGTGGTCCATGTGGACAACTACAGAGGCAGGAGTCTTCTGCCGCTCGGAGGACAGCTATCAATCCCGACAGTCCCGGTGAGGCCAGGAGCTGCACATACACCATCCAAGACTGGAGGTGAAGACCGTGAAAGTCACGAGATAACGTCGTCGAGCAAGCCTCTGGATAAGGTATGTCTCTACAAACCATCCTTCCTATTGTATAGACGTTGACGCGATTCCTTTATACTGGGTCCAGGAGAAGAAATTTTCTGTTTCTACTACCTTCTCTGTCTCCCCTAAAACCCAACAGTGGTATCAGAGCCACGCCAACTGCTCTATACTTTAGGATTATCGATATGATCGATTTTGGTTTATCACCTTTATTTATTGCATACGGTGCGAATAAAATTGACTTTATGCATGTCTAATCCTAAATCCACAAATCCCAATATACATATATGATATGTAGTATAAATCCACTCGATACGCATCACCCTTAAATGAGTTTTGTGGTGGATGTATAGAATGGTTATTGCCAATAAACCCTATGTATGTGTGCTTGGTTGGATGTGGTTACTTGCATCTCGGTCTGCACACTAATTCCCTATCTCTTATTCCTGATGTAACTCGAGATAACTCGAGATTTATTTCCTAGTTTTGCTCCCCCCGAATGTAATTAGGGGTTTCTCAATTTAAATGTAAATAGGATAGATCCTTTTATATTTCCAGTTATGTCAAAGAACAGAGGACAATCTGACGACAACTGAGATGATCGGTTCAAGGAGTGAACTGATCGGTTGGCGATCCACACAACCAGTTCAAGGAGCAAGACGATCAGGTGGCATCCATGAGGAGATGCATGACGACCAGGCAAACCGATCAGTTGGAGAAGCCAACCGATCGGCTGGTGGCACCCAAATGACTGGCCAGAGCGAGCAGGTTATTCGTGTGATGAGTTGATCAACTCGGACAGCTATAGCATTTCATCATGAATAGGTTGCATGTGATGTAGACCTTGATGACCGTGATTCCTTTTGGCTCGAGGAATCACATTAGGATGGCCATAATCATTGCTTTTATCATTTTGCATGAGATATAGCATGTATATGATATGTACTATATATTGTGGTGATTGAATATGTATATGTACCTATAAAATGAAATCCCTCATTAAATATTAGAGTTTTAGATGCCTTCCAAATGCGACACATGTGAAAATCTTGATCGACCAAGTGTGGGAACGCCCTAGCGTGGTGCACCGTCTATCTCATGGAAGTGTGAAGGATGAATATGTGGGTCTTCCCTAGCAGGGTGCATATTCATCATGTTGTCTTTGGGTCAGACTTAACAAGGTGACCTGGATAGGATCTAGAACCTTGAGGCATGGAGGTGATCATGGCAAGGAGTTGCATATGACATCTTTCGAGAGTTACATATGATGCAATTGGCAAAAGTTGTCTACCTGGAAGATCTAAGTTGTGGGTGACAACCCTAGCTGGTCGATGACTCAGAGGATTTTAAGATCTTGACCCACTAGAAGATTATACGTTGCAATCTTCCGAATTGATGGTGATGGCTATCAATTTGAACAGAATAGTGGGAGCAATAATTAATTAAAGTCCTAATTATATCATCAACCTTTCAAATCAATAAAATAAGTCAAAATTGAGTTTTGGACTAAATTGCATATATTTCTTTTTGTAGTACAAATGACAACAAACAACAATCACTTTTCATTGCGATCAGTCCTTGAAAAGGACAAGCTGAATGGGACTAACTGCCATGACTGGTTTAGGACATTGAGAATTGTTCTCACTCAATAGAAAAAGCTCCATGTCCTGGATACTCCAGTTCTAGAGGAACCTGCTCCTACCGCACCAAAGGCAGAAAGGGATGCTTATAAGAAGCATTCTGAAGATGACATTGATGCAAAGTGCTTGATGTTGTGCTCCATGAACCACGAGTTGCAGAGACAACATGAGAACATGGGTGTCATTGAGATGATTCAACATCTCAAGAACATGTATGAAGATCAAGCACGACAAGAGAGATATGATGTCTCTAGGGCAATGTTCAAGTGTGTCATGACAGAAGGATATCCAGTTGGTCCTCACACACTCAAAATGGTTGGGTATGTAGAGAACCTGACAAGACTGGGATTTCCCCTGAGCCAAGAGTTGGCTACGGACGTGATACTGCAATCATTGCCAGAATCCTACAGTCAGTTTGTGATGAACTACAACATGAACAACTTTGACAAGACGTTGACAGAGTTGTTTGGCATGTTGAGGATATCCGAGGCACAGATGAAGAAGGACAAGCCTAAGTTTGTGATGATGATCAGCAATAAGAAAGGCAAGTCCAAGCACAAGGGCAAGGGCAAGGCTAAGAGAGGTTCTGATGCTAGCCAGCAACTCAAGTCGTCTTCAGCTCTCAAGGCCAAGGGAGGCATGACCAAGAGAGGCAATTGCCACCATTGTCAAAAGCCAGGATATTGGAAAAGGAATTGTCCACTCTATCTGGAAAAACTAAAGAAGAAGGAGGGGACAAATGTCTCCACCTGAAGGTGTCATGAAATAAACTTGTAACATTTTTTAGGTATATGATACCAAGATATAAAATGTGAAGCACTCAATAAATGGGGAAAATGTTGTCGCCATAGATAGGAGTACTTTAGTTTATTTTCAGCCTTGAAGGCATGTAATAGAGTTATGAACTGCTATTTCATATTTGCCAATGAATAGAAACACCTTATTTTGCATATTGTATGATAATGATGGCAATTGATGTTTCAATCTTCGTGACAATGCCTTGTTTATCTTGTGATACTTGGTATGCATAAGATAAAATGATACCTAAAAGTTATTGATAACTCAAACAATCAAATTATCATAAATCATGAGAAATTCATTCCTAGTTTCCATATGATGGATAAATATAGACTCTTTTGGTTAGAGAACAAGTAAGAGACATGAATCTCTTAGACATGATTAATCAATCTTCACTAGTAGTAGTGGGAGAATGATTATCCTATTAGGTATAATACATGTGATGTATTTACATACCTATTAGAGTTAATGCTAGTACTTCAAACAATGTTTAGAGAAATACCAATATGAATATCTTGAAGTGTTCAAGAATATCATAGATGAAGTAAAAATTTGGTAAAGTGTTAATTCTTGATGAGATCAACACATCAAATACTTGGACCAAATGTTTTAGATCCTTATGAGTGATTATGATTGTGTATCATAGTGAGCTCATGATTAAGGCATGGTGATCATACTCTAAGGAGTTAGAGGATGATTATCAAATGACTAATTTCTTCTTAAATAAAGAATTCCCCCCACTAATAAAAGACATTAAGAATCATAAGGAGTTGTGAGTTCTTATATAACCTTGACATATACACTTCGATTATCTATGTGATGAGTTGGTCATATGATAAATCAACTATCTGGATGAATATGAGGAACTGGATTTTGAGTTATGTTTACGACCATTACATCCCAAATGACTTCCATGTGGCCTTGATGGTAGCACCCATTGGGAGGAAATCCATAAGTGTGAATGAGTCTTAAGTGTTAAGACACACAGATAACATTTTGATAAGGATGATGCTTGTTGATTGCAACTTAATGACTAAGAGATTTGGCATACAAATACTAAAACTGCATTCCTATAAGGAATAAAATGAGGATGTGTACGTGACACAACCAATAAGGTTAAGAATTCATTAATGCAAATGAAGTCTATAAGTTACAATGGACTAATCAATGTGATTGATTGAGTACAAGAAACTAAGAACTATGATCTTTACTTTGATAATATAGTCAAAGGGTTTGACTGATATGACAAAGATAAAGAAGGGATTTGTGATTTAGTGAGAGCATATTCACATTCCACGTATTGATGTGAAATGGAAATGTTCTAGAATGGAAATCCATAGTGGAAATTATCTTTAGGAAAGATAGAGACGTTTCCTATGTGATAGGAATAGAGATCTATAGAGATAGTTCTCGAAAACCTCTTGACCTAAAAAGAGAAAGCATACATTGGCAATCTATACTGAAGGGTTCAGTGTGCACACATTCAGTGGGAGAAAACTTGTCTGTGTTACATGGAGTTAGTATCCCAAGGCCAAGTGTCTAATTCTTATGCAGAATGGGAATGCTAAGAATAGATATGAATCTATCATGTATGTAATCATCCCATAATCTTTCATGTATAGGACATAGAAAGAATAAAAGGCATTCATCATCTTGTATGTGGGACAAGACAATATGATGTGCTCATCCTGATAACTCATATGTAGGACATGACGAGTGGATGTCTGTCTAGTTCCAGTAAGGGTTACTGGAATACCATAAGAACTTGATAAGTACTTGAGAAGTAATAGTTCTATGGAAATAAGGAAGGGTTCACTATAAAGAGTTACATTGATGCGAACTTCCGAAAAGGACAGAAGATTAATCACAAAATATATATGGGATATATAAAAGTGAATGTTTATTAATAAATGGAAATGTTCCATTAAAGTCGTTTTAAAAGGAAAAGCCGAGTATTTGTGTGTTAGAGAACATTAGTGGATACTATATGGATCTGGAAGTTCATGAAATGAACTTATAGATATTCCGATCTTTGATGACAAGTAAGGAATACTTGGTCATGCAATATGGCTAAATGTTAGCAAAGGAATACTAGATCACATATTATGACAACTCCATCTCATACGTGTGACGTATAGTGAAGAGATGAGAGACATGCAGTTAATACTGACTTTGGCAAGGTTTTGCCATAACTCACTATGTTAGCACTAGAGTATAGTAACATGTGGGACATGTTTGAAAATCACTATGAATATGATTCAAGGGTGATTGGCTCGCAGTGCAAGTGGGAGTCTATTTGTAACATCCCTGACCTGGGTTATGCTTTAACCCTAGCTTTTTTGCTTAATAAAGTTAATTATATGCTTGCTCTTATCTTTTGAAAAGTAATTAAGGCTCAAGAGGAACTTATGTTTCAATTTTAGTCCTTTTTTAATAATGTTGAAACAATGTTTTGCTTGTTTTGGACTAAAGTGAAAATTACCCAAGTTGAGGGGTTAACTTGTAAATGTCACATGATAAAATGTTCCTCAAGTGTTTAAGAATCATAAGAATGAGAATGATGCAGAGGTATGGCTGGTGGAAGCCTGAATACCAAGAAAGAGCTTATTAAGTAATGTTTGTGCATTAAACCCTAATTTTGGTGTAATGTGTAATTTACCCAAAACCTAGGGTTCAATATGCAAAATACCACTTCTAGAGAATCTCTAATTTTTCTTGGTATCAATTAGAGAAAATAAAATGAGAGGGGTGTCTCATTTGAACCACTTTGGAGGAGAGAGAATCTTGATATTAAAATAATCAAGATTTAAGCATAATTGAAACCCTAATTCAATGTAATGCAAAAATAAATATATTAATTGACTTGCCATTAAACCAAAAGTGTAATGGTTGAATTTGAATAAGCATGGAAGTCCTTGTGCCTTGCAAAGGCAACGAAATATCTCAAGTGAGTGGAGAACCCACTCACATTAGTTAAAGGGAAAGTAATATCCACTAACTTATGGATATTATTATTATAATGATTAAGGTGCTTAATTTCTTTTCCTTTAATTCATGGATAAAGAAGGGGATTGCAAAAGGGGAAGAGTATGGCTTCGTGTGCAAGGAGTTGAGGGGGAGACGTGACATCAATTTAAGAAAATAAAGGAACTAATTATTACTTTCTCTCTCATTGAATTTCTTTATAAAAACACCATTTACAACTCAAATGAAAGGATTTTTCGACCCTTATTTCACTCTTTGCTAAACTAACAACCAAGGGAGATTAGGAGAAGGAGGAGGAAGATCCCCAATATGTAGGTAAGCTCCATGGTCTTCTTTCACCTTGATTTCATGGTGGAAATCAAAAATCAATGCTTGATTTCTTCTTTTCTTCATTCAATCTTCAACTTTGGCCATTCTTTTCACTCACAGACTTGAGAAAGAACTTGGGATAGTTGAGAAAGTTTCTTCCACCATTAAATACGTGGAGTTTGGAGCTTTTAAGATTCTTTGTAGGTGGGTTATATAACTTGAACCCTCAAACATTTTTATTGATTTCACTCTTTTATCAATTGTTGATTCTTTCTTCATTCCCAAAATTTTATTTGGTTGATTGATGAAATCACCATGAAGATCACAGCAAGTTTCGAAGGTTTGTAGTTTGAAGATGATGATTTCATATTAAGCACACACCTCAGTTAATATCTTGGGCAAACGGTTTCAATGACTTGAGACCAAACTGTCTCAAGATCGTTTGACACTAAACAGTTTCAAAACCGTTTGGGATCAAACAGTCTCAAGACCGTTTGAGGTCAAATGACCTCAAAACCATTAGAGGTTAAGTGTTGTTATAAATTTATGATGATCCAATGGTTTTCAATTGAATTAATTTCAAAATGGGTCAATACTTTAGGGCTTCTTGATTGCAAACCCTAAATCAATTTGTTGAAGAATCCCTAATTGAATTCAATCAATTTAAGAGGTTGGATGGGTCAAACGGTCTCAAGACCATTTGACACCAAACGGTCAAGATCGTTTGAGGTCAAACAACGTCAAGACCATTTGCGGTCAGTTAAGGTCAGGATTGAATGGTGATTCAATTGTTTCAGTTGAAGTAATTCCAATGATTATAATAATTGATGGGTTGAATAATTCGAACCCTATTTTATTGATTGAAAGTAACCCAAAATGATTCATTCAGTTTCAAGATGTTTTGGACCAAATGGTCTTGAAATTGTTTGGAATCAAACAGTTTCAAAACCGTTTGAATGACCAAGTGGTTTTAATTTTCAAACGGTTTCAACTATTGGTTTGTCCAAACGATTTTAGTGATGAATTGTTCAAACGGTTTCTAATGTTGAGTGCCCAAACAGTTTCGAAACCATTTGGAGGGCATATGGTCTTAACCCTAGATGCCCAAATAGTTTCAAAACCGTTTGGAGGGCAATTGACTTCAAACCATTTGGAGATTCAAATGTAAGAACCGAATGGAGGTTCAACATACAAAATTGATTGAAGACTTAAAGTGATGAAAGATCAGTTGATCCCATGATTGATAATGATGATAATCAAATATAAGTACAATGGCTGAATCCCTAATGTACTTAGATGATTGGTATCCTTAGAGGGGTTAACCTTTGATGATTATGGAAGTAATGACTTAATACACTATGTCAACCTTTCATTCATGTTGAGTTGACCTAATCTAATCAAGTTTGAAGAAAGTATTATCCTAAAGAGGATGAAAGAGAGAGAGCGTCCATACATGTATAATAATCATGTAATGGTTAAATCTCAATTCTCATAACATGAATAAAATATGTAATTAGGGTATGATACTTGATAAAGAGATCATAAAACCCTAATTGAGAAGGTTGATGAACCGCAACCCTGATTTAGGGCAATGCTTGGTGTAACCCTAATCTAGGGTGATGATGTGAGAAACCCTAATTAAGGGTGATGTCATGTGAAACCTTAATTAAGGGTGATGCTATATAATGTTATATGAAACTCTAATTAAGGGTGATGTCATGTGAAACCCTAATTAAGGGTGTTGTCATGTGAAATCCTAATTAAGGGTGATGTCATGTGAAACCCTAATAAATGGTGATGTCAAGTGAAACCCTAATACAAAGATATGATGTGAACTCTAATCCCAGGGTGATGCTATATAATGTTATATGAAACCCTAATTAAGGGTGATGTCATGTGAAACCCTAATTAAGGGTGATGTCATGTGAAATCCTAATTAAGGGTGATGTCATGTGAAACCCTAATTAAGGGTGATGTCAAGTGAAACCTTAATACATAGATATGATGTGAACTCTGATCCCAGGGTGATGCTATATAATGTTATATGAAACCCTAATATGAAATCCTAACCCTGATATAGCGTAAAGGTATATGAAGCCCTAATTTTGGGTTGTAGAGCATGAAACCCTAATCTTGGGAAATATGATGGTAAACCATAACCCCCATTTTGGGCCATGGGTTGTGAAACCCTAATTTCAGGTAATGCTATGTGGAACTCCAATATAAGGATGATGTTATGTGAAATCCTAATGTAGGGTGACATTCTGTGAAACCCTAATATAGGGTGATGTTATGTAAACCTTAGTTGATAAAGATGGGAAACCCTATTCCTAATAATGGAATAGTGACTAATTTATTGATAAGTGAAACACCTAAAGGAATTGGTAATGGATGGCCTTATATCAATAATGCCTTAAAATCAAAGATGAGTCCATATCATTAGCAATGGTTACATATTCTAAATAAGTGACTTATGACCAATACATTATATGATAAATGTGATGAACTAATGCATAAAGTATCAGGATGGGAAATACCCTAATACAAGCTAAGTTGATGAACTCAAGTAAGATAAAGGTGATGAGGGAAGTGATACATCAAGATATGATAGATATCACATCCAACCCTTCAAGATTGATACACCTTGATGTATTTTAAATCCAATATGCTTGGATGAGTAACACATGAAGTGTGTCATGTCAATTGCATTGAGATGTAATGCACTTTGATAAGTGTAGTCTAACATGACTTATGAAAAGGTTAATCCAAATCAATAAAGTATGATGTAATCATATTCTGGTAAAGTTGAGAGAGGAACATATACCTTGTGTTGATAATTCTATCAATGATAAGTGATGAGAATAAATAAGCATGATTAAATGCTTATGTTATCAACGTTGGCTCCTAGTTGTGTGAACCAATGAAATAGGGCTTGATCATTAATAATATCATCTTAAGAACCTAAATGGTTATTTATGGACAACCCTAATGGAGGGTGATGATATGTAAGAGAAATCCTAACCCTAAATAAGGGAATGGTGATGCTACTCTTACATTGCATAAGTTTAAGTGCTGATTTGTAATTGATATAACTGTTATTATGTAATGATCTCACATGTGATTATGAGATGATGAGCATAGCCAGGTATGAGCTATGATGTGTTAATTATTTAAATGCTTTATGGGCATTGTGAGCCATTATATGTATTGTTGCCTAGTAAGAGGGAACAAGAGACTAATGGGCTTTGACATCCATGTGAAATACTTGTGTAGCAAGTATCATGTTACCTTGGTCAGATGACCTGAAGGTATTAGTTACCAGATAAGTGGTAACAAGTGTTCTTTGATTAACTAAGGGTTTGAATGCCCATATTCGATAATCATGATGATGAGATGTTAAGGGAGGAGAATGCCCATGATGTGACAAGGGATTAAGATCCCAATGTTCTATAAAGTTTTAAAAAGTACTTGACAGATGAATTATACTTTTCTTTGTAGCATTTGTCATAATAATGTTTGAGAACTTGACTGATGCTAAAATAATATCGAAATGCACATAATTAATCAAGTGGAATCTTATCATGTAGTGCCTTGGCCATATAACCATCAGTGTCAGAATTTGTTGGATGGTAAAAGGGTTTCTCCGTGGCATAATTTGGAATGCATATTTTTTAATATGCGGGGGTGATGGGAGAAAATATCCTTACACCCTAATGGAGGAATTGATGTGAGATAAACATTAAATATCTCCATCCTTCATTATTTATGTCGGGGTGGATGTATCACTAATCCACTGATAACGGGATGGATGTATCACGAATCTCCTGATAATATTAATGTCGGATCGATGTGAGATACAATCTCTCGATTGCGAAGAGAGTACATCATGCCACTGTAACTCTATAGTGATGTTACCAGTATACCCTGGAAAGTTATTTAGTAGAGATAGAAGATGTCTTGCATTTAATCGCGTACTGACCGAGATAAGGGAGGTCATGGTAGCCAGCTCTACCATTGACCTTGTATGGCACTGATTTTGACTTCACAATGGTCGGTTGGAGTATGAGCGGTATACCTCATCTCCTCAGGGCATAAGTGTGATTGTAAAATGTAATTATCCGTATAGCATGTTTGTTTTAGGATTGAATATGGAAATCATTGGCTGATGTTATATTTCCTTATGCATCTCTAGTTGATAGATGATATATTTATGATTCCTTGCATTCCTTGCAAAGTAGATAGATGATGTATAATTATATCATGGGTAGAAACAATGTTATATTTAAGAAAGGAGATTATCCTATTCTATTCATACAATGATTAATATTGTTGTTAATATAAAATAACACTGCTTAGTTAATATTGTTTACCTGCAATAATAATGTTTCTGGAGGAGAGTTATATCTCTCGCTGGGACAATTTTCAATTGTCTCACCCCCGTGGGATCCAAAATTTTAGGTAAACGTAGAAGAAGAAACAGGATCCCCATAGCAGGGAAAGAGCAACAACAACAGCATCAAGGACAACAATGATATCTCAGGTGGAGGCACTGGCTGTCATGTTTTGTATAGAAAAAGTCCTATGTGTCATCTCTATACTCTTAGGTCCTCAGAGTTAGTAGTTAGTACTTGTAAAGCATCAATTTGAGATTTGGGCTTGAATGCCTTGAGGTTTTATGTTGCTTATGTATAGTTGGCAAAGTAATTGTTGTATGTAATCCTTGAGAAGTGATGATACATGGTATGTACTTGTGAACCAGAAGGTATATGTAATACTTTGATTCTTATTATAAGAGTTTCCTGGAATTGGATCTCTTTGTAAATGGTTTTAATTTTTAGTGATTTTTAGTAATCCGCTATTAATGATTGCTTCCGCTTAGTTAATAATGTTTTGTTCGAATGATGATCACAATTTAGTGGTATCAGAGCTCTAGGTTCGCTGAGTCTATAGAGACATAGGACTAAGGTTGTTTAGTCTGTTCTAGTGTCTTCCAGTTTATCTGATAGTGTCTTCTACTCATATAGGAGAAGAAGAACTTAAAGATGTCTGGATCACATGAGGAACATGCTGCTGAAAGCAGCAATGTTGCACCAACAGAAGGTGCAAGGGACCATGCAAGAGAAGAACGACTACCTGAGAATCCCCAAGATGAACCAACTATGATAAGGAATCTTCCTTTTGATATCACTGTTGGGCAGGTTAGGACTGAAATAATGCGTATGGTGGACCATGTATTAGCAATACAACCTAGATTACCAGCCCCTAATGATGAAGTTTAGGACACCAATAGAATTCTTGCTCAACATCAGCATGTTGGAGCAATGAATAATGATGAAAGGAATAGGTTACAACCTAAAGTCAGGATTTGCCACAAGTGTAGGCAGCCTGGACATATAAAAAAAGACTGTCTAGGAAATTACAATGAGGAAAGAATTAAGAAAAGGCCTATCCAAACTCGGGATCATAGACCCAGTAGTTCCAAAAAGGGGAAGTTTTTGGTACCCCCGATACATCCAAGGTCTAGTCCACTAGGGAAAGGGCTACCCAGAAAGGGTAAAGTACCTTTTAGACCATATCAAGAGAATAGAACATGTCACCAGTGTAGACATGTAGGACATCTAGCAAGGAACTGTCCGGTTGGAAATATAATGGTAACCCAACCACCAAGGCAAAGACATCAAGGTCATCAGAGCAAATAGTTTTCTGGTAGCGCTCGAGAACATGGACAGACGTCCCTGGCAATATTCTATGAAAAGAATCAGCCTGAGGCAATAAACAAACCGCGAGATGAGACATGTTAGAATGAAACAATATCATTCTGATATGTTATTTCATAATTCTATGTGTTAAATATAAGAAGGTAGTTGTTTTTGAGCTTCCTTTGACTAGTCATATGAGGACACAAGGAAGATGAGGACTCATATTTTACTCAGTATTCCTTTAAATGCTTTATAATTTCTCTTATCTGTGTGATAAAGTATGAGATATAGAAGTGATGCCGGAAGGAAATCTAGGAATATTAAATCATGTGTTTATGGTGATATGAAAAGTGAGGAACAAGATAGTAAATAAAGTGCATACTACCTAATCTCAGTACTTGTATACCCTGGCTAGGTATATAATTATTGGAGATAAGGCAAGTATGGAACTCCTATATTGTATTCTTTTTTATTACTCTGATCAAGTAGTCATTCTAAAACAATGTCGAGAGCATAAAGAAACTAGAAATATGGCATGGATATCTTTATCACGTCCTAAGTACAATAAAGTGGAATCCGAAATGATCTCAGATCCATCTATGTGTATGAGGAAATAAAAGTATAATCCTCATGATAAAGAAAATGAGACAAGGGAGATGATCCCTATTACAACCCCAATTTTGGTTTCATTTGGTGAGAAATTTAATTTCTCATAATAAAGATAAATGAACAAATAATGATGTCTTTTGATTGAATGCATGAATTTCTTTACAATAGCCTTGATGATTGTTTTGTGGGCTTTATTGGCTATTGGGCCCAATAACAAGGAAATTCAATTAGTAAATGAATAATTAAGTTTTTGAGAAAAGTAAGGTGTGGAAACCTCCAGAAGGCAAAATAATTTAATCCAAAGTTGGATTTCGTGCCTCTTGGGTTCCTTGGGTCCCAAGGAGTCCAAAGTTGCATAGAGAATACAATAAGAAAAGAAAAGACCAATTAAGTATTTCCTTGTTAAGAAAGAAATTGAAAATAATGATAAAATGTGGAAAATATGTATAATTGAGTTATCCTTGGTCGATTTTCATATCCCAAGGATTCCTAAGGATAAAAGGCATACCAATGAGGAAAATAAAAAGAAAGATAAAGAGAAATCCTTGAAAAGAGATATTTTACTAAAGAAATGAATAAGAAGAAAGACAAAATAGATGAAGGATAAGTAAAAGGCTAAGGAATATTCCCAAGATAGGATTCCGAGCCATTAAGGGTTCCTTGAGGTTCAAGGAATTCAAAATAATAATTTAATGGCAAAGAAAGTGGAAATACCAAATTAAATTGGTTTAATTTAAAAGATAGCTTGCTTATTAAGAAAACACCCTTTTCCTTTGGAATTTGGGTCTCCAATTTGGTACATACGTGCATTAAGTCGCCATAGACTTTCCTCTAAAATTTGGGGTTAATTGGATGAGTGGTGTGGGAGATATGGATTTTACAAGAATCCATAAAGTATGGACCATACAAGAGGAAAATATTAAATGTCACAATGAAATTGGGATAATTTGGATTTTCGGATTAAACAAGAACCATAGATCTAAAATCCAGTGGCCCAGACCTGATCCCAATTTGGCAAGGAGATTGGAACGCAGTGTCCAGTGGGTACAATCTTCTTTTTGGATTTGCTTGAAGTGTAGGCAATGTGCAACAAAGGAAACGATTCCATTGGCTTCGGGAGAGATTTTCGCATCAAACCAACCTAAGTTTGCAGACCTTTCCTGAACAGTGAAGATTCACCCTAATTGTGGGAAAACATAGGGGGATAACCCCCACATAAGGAGGGGAGGGGAGACACGATCTTCGTTCAGTATCTCTACATCGTGATGTTCACGAGGAGGAACCGAGATGATCCATGCAGCCAATTGAGAGGAAGGCCTCCGACTGGTACCCTGACCAGGCCGCACACCTCGCCAGAACAAAGCTTTTTCATCCCGAAAAATTGGGCAAGTAGCGATCCAACTGAGGCAAGGGTTGAGTGTGGAAGGAAACGATGGAGGTGTTGCATCCTTCACTGACGGCTGGGGCAACAAGAAGGTCGGAGTCAACTTTGGAGTTGACCCGCGCAGGAAGAGTGTGTCGCGGATGAGAGAGGGACAGAACGAAGTTGAAGATGGAGTGGTGAATGACTAAGATGCCCCTCCATGGATGTGTGACACCCAAGGGTGCAAACGACTTATCCAGCAAGTTAAAAGGCGCCCAGGTTGTTACATAACCGCTGACGTGTCGAGCCCTTATTGGCCAAAGGTAATTTATCTTGCAAAATTAGTAATTAATTTTTGGTAGCTTGGATTAAAGAGTATTATATATCAAAATTGATCAGAAAAATACATGAAATCCAATAAAAATACTTTTACAGACTATTTTTGCTTCTAGTTCGAAAAGTACACAAAGTTTGTAACTTTAATACTTTAAGTGTAATGAAAACCCTAGATGTGATTAGGGATGAGTTCAATTACTTAAGTTGGTATTAGGAATCAACATTTATCCTTTTGGCATAAAATGGATAATATGAATCCGATTTGAGTTAAAACACATGATTTGCTTGATTAGGGTGCTATGGCTAAGAAAGTGCAGTGATGGGCCTAAAAGCCCTAATGTTGAGTAATATGACTTTAATGACTTTTATTTCGAGAATATGAATATCTTAAATAGAGATATATTGATCTGAAGTTTAATTAAGAAGCTTTGGAATAGATGACTTAAAGAGATAAAGTTTTAATATGTAAAAAGTATGTTTTAAAGTCTCATATGAGTGAAGATATACTTGAAAACCTAGAAATCCTAATCTAGGTGTTTATGACTTTAATAAGCTATATTTTGAAATCTTATGTATAAGATGAAGTTAGAACTAATCGTAAGCCAGATTGGTAATAAAGAGGCTTAAATATGAATGACTAAGTAATTAGGGCTTTGGAACATGGAAATAGTGTTTTAGGGTTTAGTTAACCTAAAAGGTAAAGGTTAAAAGATGAATATAAAGAATGTTAAGGAAAACCCTAATTCCACTTTGACACACCCTAAGAGGGAATTCCAATTCCATAAAGTAAGTGCATGATGAACATATGAATAACTAGATTACACATGTTTTCCAGGTTTCTTGTTGTGCCTATTTGATTGGGGTGATTGGTTGCCTGGCTTGGTTGGCTGTTTGATTATTTGGATATTCTGCTTACAATCCCTGAGGCTTCCAAATCAGGTATGTGGTTAATTATGATTAATTGCATTAGTTTCTCGAGGGTTTTCTAAATGTTTCCTCGCATTGAATGCAATGGATGTTCATACTGCAATTATAAAGTCACGATGGTTATCATAGTTATATATATACATGTGAATTCTCACACCTACATGCCACCCCGATGGAAGATGCCATAAAGGTCAGGCCCAGGAGGGTAGACCAATGGGCACCATGAGAGGTGACCCCAGACACCAAGCTCGGGAATGAGAAGGTGGTCTATGATGCATGACTATGGAGCACCATGATAGGTGACTCCCAGGCACCAAGCTCAGGATTGAGAAGGTGGCCTTAAGTGAATGGCAAAAGAGAAACCCTAGAGGGGTATGCCAGGGTTAGGGCAAAAGCGGTGGAGAATGACACATTGAAAATGTAAATTGTCTTGTTAAATAATTTGATTGTGATTATTAAATTGTTAGCCATATCTGTGAAATTTTGATTGTCCCCACATACCAGCATATCTCCATATGCTGATCGATGTTTTGTTTGTCGGCGTTTTAGGTACAACCCTGGAATGAACCAATAGTAAAGTGGCACACTGTGAAAATAACAAATAAAGTGTAAGGAGGATTAGATAGAATAATTCAAGCTCTGGATAGATAGATTTCCAAAGTTTTCAAAGGTAAGTAAAGTTTTAATTTTATACCAAATTCCAGTTTAGTTAGTAGAATTTCATAATTATTATTGATTATTTGTTGAACCTTTGATCCTGTTAATTGGGATAACGACACTGACCTCTTGGTCTCCCTTAATTGGGGTTTACCAGGAGGCATGGTCGTTACAATTGGTATCAGAGTGTAGGTTCCTCATTTAATATTTAATTATTATTAAATTTTACAAACTCTGTAGAACCCAAAGAAGTTATTAGAGGAATTTTCAAAAGACAGAGGTGTCTAGAAAAGGATCACATCCGAGGGCTGGCAAGATTTTCCTCCGCACCGCTAGTCAGAATATGAGTACTCCCGGATTAGTGTGACTGTCTGGCCAATGTCACAGGATTTGACTCGAAATAAGATAACTTTAGGACTCTCTCATCTTGTTCATCCCTTCTCACCCCAAATGTTGTTAAGGATTATAAGGATTAGGGTTTTCTCTATTTTACTCACCCTCTTGAGGTATGGGTAAGGTTGATAAGGTTTAAGGAATCCTCCACTAAAATTAATGAAAAGCATGTAAATAAGATGTCACGAACATAAGCTTAATAGAGTAAGTGTAAACTAAAGAATAGATACATGCTTAGGTCATATGACATAAGTTGTCATGCCCGTAGGAAAGACCTGAGGCTAGACCTTATTGTTAGGAGGATAAGTAAAGATAGAGTTAGTCTCGGAGGTAGAGATCTCCATTAAAGGTAGAGACCTGGAACATCCTCTGAGTATGATGTTAACCCTAACCCTAGAGTGAAGGTTAGAGAGAGAGAGATGACATGATGAGTTATATGTCATGGTGGACTAGGTGTTTGGATGAACATGCCTTAGATGCCATATGAGCCATGAGAGGTTGGATGACTGAGTACCTTGGCAACCCAACCCTCGGAAGGGTCGTGCACGTTAGACTGAAGGATAGCTCCTTCATTGATGAGGTTAGTTAAGAACCTATGGGAACCCCATGAGCTTATATGTGCATGGCATAGTAGGCACCCAATATACGTCAGTAGTGCAAGTAGTAGGCTAAAACCCTGGCCAGGAAGTTGAGGGATAGCTTATGAGATAAGCATAAAGGGTTATGGATAACCTTGAGCAAACATATGCTTGATCACAGGTATCACACGTGTAGGGGTATGCTTGTAAGATTAATCCACCTTCATGGAGAGAGACTGGTAGTAATAAGTCTAGTTGTGGAGTAACTCTAGATAGAGAGCAGGAACCATACAAGAAGGTCGGAAGCCTAGACTCCAGTACATGAGGAAAAGTGGGATGTTGAGGATGATGCAACCTAAGTGGATGTTTGTGGTTGCCTCATTCATGATCCCTGGAGGCTGATAGTATCTTGGTTTCCATTAGAGGAACCAAACCCTAGAGAGTGGATGAGACTGCTGGTACCTTTATACTTATGGTATAGATGAGAAGAAGAGTGCCTTAGACCCTGAGGAGGTTTAAGTAACCAGTTGTGAGGCTTTATATCTAGTTGGTTGTCCTTGAGGAGGTTTCAACTCTGAGGTGTTGCTCATATAAAAGGATCATGGGAGTACATGACATACCTTGGACATACTTGATTCATGGTTAAGAGATTGAGCATGTAGTTGGACACCCAAAGGTGAACCTAGGGTTCCTAGGCCTAAGAGGGGAAGTGGTGTACCTGATGCTCATGACGAGGTTTTAGTTTCAATAGATTTGAGCATGGTACTTCTCATGTTTAATGGAAAGAGAAACCCCTTAAGTTTAAGGTATGTTTGATGAACCCCCCCCCCCCCCACACACAGCTAAGTAATGCCATGGGAAGGTATGATCTTGATCCAAAGTTGAGAATGAGAACAAGTATGACCTAGTATGGTTTAGTAGGTTGTCTGCTTGTGCCTTAGTGGTTGTTGGGTTAAGCATGCTCATGCGAATATAAACCCTAAGGATGTTTGTGACCTTTGTTATCAAGGTGTAGTTTGCTCCCACCCTGAGAGAGGACCCTTTTGTAGGGTGTATATCAATTTTGTTGGTTTTGAGGTAACCTAAAGAGGTCTCAGTAGGATCTTGAGAAGCTAAGTGAAAAGTACATGGTATGAGAATGAACCTGTAGACTCATAGATAACCATCTCTATGTGCATGTGGGTGTGTTACCATGGAGGTAACCGGTATGGGGCTTGACCAAGGTAGGAAGGTCGCCATGACCCCTGTGGAAGGATGAAAGACATCCCAAGAATGCAGAGAGAGATGATGAAGGCTTGGGTAAGGTTCTGTGTTGGACATGTATTATAATAGAATCCTAAGTGTATCCTAGGGTCAGGTGGGGATAAGACCGATGGAAGTAGGAGTTGCCTAATTCCCTAATTGCACATGACCATAGGGTCGGGAGGTAACAACTATCATTATCTAAGGGCCATGGGTTAGGAGATTGATCACCTTCATGAACTCATGGGACCCAAAGGGAAGATGAGTAGGGCACTCTCTGATGCATGAGGGAAGAGGGATGACCCCAAAAGTGCTGGCACCCTATAGACCCAGAGGAGATGACCAAGGATTGGGTGTTGACCCAAGTAGGTTCGAGACCAGTTTTCCATGGAAGCAACTTTAATATCAAGATGATGGTGATGTGGAGACATAAGTTGCACGTTTCAACTTAGATTCGAAGGTGTACTGGAAATGTGGGATGTACCATCTCTACTCTTGGAACAGGAAGAACTTTGTGTTTGGACGACCGCCAAATGCTTATTTCCTCTTATTATGGGAGGGAGAGATGGGACAATACACATGCCATACGCCAAGGATAAAATATGATGCGAGTTGGAACGTTGCTACGAGGTATGAGGACAAAGATGATAACATACCTTGGTGGAATGAATGATACATGGATGGTTTGCAAACAATAAAAGGTATAAGATAATCATCTTATAAGGATTTTTTTTAGCATGAGCTATGTGGAATTTGCAAGTGATGTAAGGTAGAGTTGATCACCAAGAAGATGAGATCAAAGTGTTCTCAATGAAGATAGACTTAGAGTTCGAGTTTGATATGATAAGTGAAATACATGGAGGAGTATGTCTTCAACATTACCTAACACCTAAGGATGTGAAGTGGTAATAGATGCTCTGGATGAGATGCAACTACCTAGTTTATCCAGAGGCTAGAAGATGTTGTTAGTCTAACCCTATGTTTGAAAAATAGATAAGTTTGGCTAACACCCAGATGTAACGAGATATGTTTAACAAGTCCGTAGTTGTTTGGTTAGCCAGTCTAGGCCTTGATGCAATGAAAGGATGGTTGTAGAACCTCAGATGCACTTCCTTGGAAAAGAAGGTAATGAAACCCCGACTTGAGTGGTTTAGTGTTTCCGAGGAATCGATCTTGAGGAATCATGATATACAGAGATCATGATTTTAAGATCACCATACACCGTACTATGAAGATAGTAAGTGACAGTAGTACTTTGGATGCCTAAGATAATGTTGCATGTGGCATGTTGCCATGCATGATAGGAGGTGAAGGACGAACACCAGTAACCCAATGAGTTGATATAGAGGATAAAGAGTCCCCGAGAGAGAATGGGAGTTCATGACTATGGATGTGTAGTAAGTTTCCCATGGACCAAAGAAGGTCAAGATGCAATTTGAGTTATGGTAGATCGCCTTACCTAGATGACATGAGAAAGAAAGGAGTACTGTCAGGAGACAGATCCAGTTGAACTAAAAGTAAGAGAGATGGTTCAACTACACCATGATGCGAGTTAAAAAGTTCTCGAGTATAACCTAAAGATTCACTTCCATGAGGTGGAAGTAGATACATTAAGAACTCAATGTCAGTGCAGTTTATCACCCCATACTAATGGTCAGTATGATCCATACTAGAGGGTCTGATGAGAGCATGTGTGCTCATTTAGGGTGATACATAGAGGCAGTTCTTAAGGTGTGATGTTAACCACGATAGCCTTTATCAGGATGCAAGAAGTTTTCTAAGGAGGTTGCGTCGGCCACCACTTCATTATGATGGTGTTAGTGAAGGAGGCCTCGCGAAGGTCAGAAAAGAACCACAGTGTGTGCAGATGAAGTCTCTTGATCGTGAAATGGATGAGAGAGAGCCCAAGGGTGACATGAGTCATGAGCTGATGCAAAGCAGACTGACATGCAGTTCACTGTGGGAGAATATAATGTGAAAATTTGACCCCTCTAAGCTACAACTGAGAAAGATGAGTCCCCGATATATGGGTCCATTTGAGATGGATTGGTGGAGAAGGTTGTGTTTAGCCTTACCCCTCAGGATAACATGATGTATAAGGTGTTACATGAGTCTGATCTAGAGCATATTGTGACGTACCCAAGCCATGTGTTGAGCCCTGAACCTATTCAGTTGTTTGAGAGGTTGAAAAGTCTTGAGTCACCTATGAGGGTACGAAATACCAGGGTAAGAAAGAACTCAGATGGAAGAATATGAGATGATGAAGGTTCTTGGGAAGCATCATGGAAAGGGTGAAGCCACATGGGAGCCCTGATGGACATAAGAAAGGATTATCATGTTTGTTTGCTTTCTTGATGGAATTTTGAGGACAAAATTCTTATAATAAGAGGGGAACGATGTTACAACCCCAATTTTGGGTTCATTTGGTGAGAAATGTAATTTCTCATAATAAAGATAAATGAACAAATAATGATGTCTTCTGATTGAATGCATGAATTTTGTTTACAATAGCCTTGATGATTGCTTTGTGGGCTTTATTGGCTATTGGGTCCAATAATAAGGAAATTCAATTAGTAAATGAATAATTAAGTTTTTGAGAAAAGAAAGGTGTGGAAACCTCCAGAAGGCTGTAAAGAGGTGAGATCACCCCCTTACTTAAATTTAATGGAAAATACAATGCATCCCTCAAATTATTAAAAACAATGTGATGGAAGGATGTATGCATAATAAATCCATTTAAATAAGCATGGACCAAATACAACCAAATGTCAATAGTAGAAACGGGAGAAAGTAAGATGAGAAAACTAAACTATTACATAGATTGTTCCAAAAGAAGAAGTAGATAAGAATCTAGGCTATTACAAAGCTCTTATTTCTAGAGTTCATAACATATATTTTTGAGCAAGGTCTTAGTAGCATCAACCTTGCCATGACAACAACTTCACTCCTGCCCTGGGTTTCCTTGTGCTTGATCTAGCCCTTGTCCTGGTTATGGGTGGTTGGGAAGCACCCAACAAGAGAAAGATAAAACAAGGTATGTGTCACAACATGATAATGTACAAGAAGTGTATAAGGAATGGAAACATAAAGATTTTCTACACTAAGATTGTTCAAGAGTATGAGGCATATAAAGCAAATAGAATTTCTGCCAAGCATATAAGTCAAATATAGAACAAGCATGATTCATTATGACTATTCTAAACTAACATAGGGTGAGGCACCTACCAACCTCAACCAGGAGGAGAGGGGAAATAACATCCCAAACCTCAAAATATATATAAAGTGGTAGGGGGACTAAAACCCCAGTGCCCATGGCAGGGGGACTAAAACCCCAGTGCCCTGTGGGTGACTTGTACTCATGTACACTATATTAGTTAACTAGTCAAACTATCATTATCATGCTTACAATTCACAATGGCAGAGAATGCAAATAACATTTATTCAAGTGGGGCCCAATGACCCAAACAATTCCAAGAGATAACCATAAAAGATGTTCATATGACAAGATGTCATATTGGATATTCAAATGAATAGTTTAAGGGAAACATGTATACATCAAGATCTCAATCACATCAACAAGGCAAAGCAAGGCAAGTGGGGTCCCATGACCCATATTCATCAAGGAATAACAATATAGCAAGACTATGCATCATAGTTACAATTTTTCATGTCAAAATAGAAGATGGATGATATTATTAAAAGTATGCCTCATATGAGAAAACTAGGTTAAGCATGAAAGAAATCCCAAATGAGGTTTTAGAATGCACATACCTGATCTTGCTTTCTAGATTATCCCTTAACCACTAAGATGTCAGATCCAAACTCACTTTAACCTAGGTTCAACGGTTAATACATGCATTAGGTTAATTAAAGGCACTTTAAGTGTAAAATATCCATATTTATAAACCATGGGTAAAGGCTTTGGATTTTGGTTCTGGAAACAGGTCCAAACGATCCTTAATAATTTTCTACTCGAGAAAACATATTTTATTGTCAAAAATGGAGTTAAAACACTATTATTATCATTTTACATCACTTTATACATTTTAATTAAGTTTTGAATTATTTATCAGGCTTATGATGGAAATCAGGGTACAAAACTTAAAGATTTGGATTCTACAAGTTTTTAGCTTTCCACCGAGTATTTGTTTGTAATTTTCTGACAACCGAGTGATTTACTATGAATTAAACAAGATTGACTAGCTAATTGCTAAATAGGTAAAAATATAATTTGAAGTTGACGGATCTGCCCTCGGCTAAAGAACCAAAGAGGAGGGGCGCACGAGGGCAAAATGGTAATTTGGCCATCATCTTCAACCCCAGACCGCGCCTAGCCTAGCGGCGGGGTGCAAGCTTTCCCATTTGGGCGATTTTGCGATACTTAACCAAATCTGGGGTTCAGGTACTCAAAACGAAGGTAATCGAACTACGAACTCACCTAACCGATCAATTTTGATGCACGAACCGCCTAGCAACTGGGAGGAGCTCCACAAGATCAGTTGCAAAAACTCCACCTCGTCGGCCACACTTTCTTCCTTTGGCGAAATCAATGGTTTGGGCGAGTTGCTAAGGGTCCGACGAAGGCGTGAAGGTAGTATTTTATAGGTGAGCGAGCCGGTGGAGCCGTGTGGGATGGGGCCATGAGAGGCCACAGCCGGAGGCTCCTGCCGTTCCAACTACACTATGTCTCACTGGTCGAGCGAGAGCTCAAACGATTCAGGAGCTCACCGCGATCACGTGGGCGAGGAAAATTCTAGAAATGACGGAGAAACGAGGGAGAATGGTGGAGACGAAGCGAGCTGTGACTGCTCGTTGCTCCTACTGTTAGCCAAAGGTAGGAGATGAAGAGTCAACCCTTGGATCTGATCCACGTCCACCTTGGACCGTTGGATCATGGCCCACGATGGGCCTGATGCGCGTGACAACTGAACTTAGGCTTAAATGCGCAGGTTACATGACATATTATTGCAAAATGTCACACTTTATATGAGAACTTGTTAAATGCATTTGGAAGGTCAAATGAACTCCAAATGACCCCAAATTTTAACCCTAGGTTGCTAATGACGTCTAGATTCATGCTATACACTTAGATTTGCATTTTACCCAACCTTTTGCATCCATCTAATTATTTTTATCATTAAAGCATATTTTAATATAATGCTAGAGAAATAAATTCTGTGTTGCTTTTACAAGCAACCCTTAGTTCCCAAATTCGAGATTTGGAGTCCAAGAGTTCACCACTCACTAATATCATGTATTTGTAAAATTAATTAGCCCATAATAAGAGTGAGGTATGAAAATTGATTTTAATACACCATTTAATTACTATTGCTAATTAAGTCACTTCTTATATATTATAATTAATTATTGAGGTCCAACATTATCCATTAGATAACAAATTCGTGGTTTAATGGTAAATTGCATAATTACCCCATCCATAATTAAATTTGTGGTATTTTGTGCATCTAACCCTCAAATTGGCATAAAATGTACTTCAATCATCAATTTCTCAAATATTCAATATTAAGGACACAAAAAGGATGAGAAAGGAATTAACATAAAAAGTGAGGTGGAATATGATAATTTTATTGAACTTAGGACGTTACAGCACTCCACCCGTTAGAAAGGATTTCGTCCCTGAAATCTCATACAAAAAGAGAAGGGTGAGATCGGAGCATTTCTTCTCTCAACTCCCAAGTGGTTTCTTCTAACCCATGATACTTCCACAACACCTTCACTAACTCAATCTCTCTATTCTTCAACTGTTTCACCCGAGTGTCAAGTATTTTTATAGGTAGTTCCTTATAGGTTAGGTTTTCATGAATCTCCAACGGTTGTATTATGATTACATGAGAAGGGTCCTTCACATACTTTCTCAGCAAGGACACATGAAAGACATTGTGTATCTTATCATAAGCAGGAGGAAGAGCCAGGCGATATGCAAAGTCCCCAATCTTTGCCAAGATCTCAAAAGGTCCCACATATTGTGGACTAAGCTTGCCTTTGAATTTGGATCGGGCAATAGAGCGTATTGGCTTGACCTTCAAAAACACATGTTCGCCAACTAGGAAACTCACATCAGACCTATGCTTGTCAGCATACATCTTCTGTCGGTCTTGAGAAGCTTTCATATGTTTCTTAATCAGTTGAACCTTCTCTAACATCAACTGCATATTGTCAGTCTTCACTAAGGAACGCTCACCGACATCATCCCAATGCAACGGGGAATGACAGGGTCTTCCGTACAAAGCTTCATACAGAGGCATTCCTATGCTGGCTTGATAGTTGTTATTGTATGCAAACTCAGCCAGAGGTAGATATCTATCCCATGCACCTCCCCAGTCCATCACACAAGCACGAAGCAGGTCTTCTAAGATTTACATCGTTCTTTCAGATTGGCCATCAGTCTGGGGATGATAAGCAGTGTTGAACCGTAGGTCAGTCCCCATTTCTTCTTGTATTTGACTCCATAGGCGAGAGGTGAACTTGGGATCACGGTCAAAAATTATCACTTCCGGTACCCCATGCAAACGAACTATCCACTCCATATATATTTGTGCCATATCCTCCACTTTGTAGTTGGACTTGAAAGGCAGAAAGTGAGTAGACTTCGTGAGGCAATCAATGACAACCCACACAACATCATAGCCTTTCCTGGTCTTGGGGAAACCAGTGACAAAGTCCATCGTGATCTTCTCTCATTTCCATTCTGGAATTTCAAGCAGATGGAGGAGACCACCAGGTCGTTGATGTTCTTTCTTAACTTGTTGATAGGTCAGACACTTTGACAAAAACAAAGCTATGTCTATCTTCACGTTCTTCCACCAGAAAACTGCGCTGCAAGTCCTTATACATCTTGGTCGTGCCAGGGTGAATTGTGTACTTGGACCCATGAGCTTCACAGAGAATCTTCTTCCGCAGTTCGTCAACATCAGGAACCCACAATCTTTGTCGACAACGGAGTGCACCATCAACTCCAACAGAGAAATCGGATTGCGGTTTCAAGGTTAAGGCTTTCATTCCTTCTAGTTCAGGACTCTCCAACTGGGCAGTGATAATATCATAAATCCAGCTCGGAGTGATCGACAGGCTAGCCATGTGAACACATAGCTTATCATCAACTTCATCATCTCTGATCTTTGTCGGTTGTGGTCGCCATCCAGAAACATACTCCATGTTCTTCGAAATGGAACAAGTTATAGCAGCACATGTCCCAGACTTCTTCTGACTCAAGGCATCAGCAACTACATTGGCTTTACCAGGATGGTAAGTGATGGTAAAGTCATAGTCCTTGAGATACTCCATCCATCTACGCTGTCTCAGGTTCAAGTCTTTTTGTGTCAGGAGGTACTTTAAGCTTTTATGATCTGAGAAGACCTCAAACTGAACCCCATAGATGTATTGTCGCCAGATCTTTAGAGCATGAACAATGGCTGCAAGCTCTAAATTATGCGTAGGCTAGTTTTCTTCATTCGGCTTCAACTGTCGGGAGGCGTAGGCAATCACCTTGCCTTCTTGCATCAGAACGCATCCTAGTCCTTGCTTGGAGGCATCGGTGTAAATGACGTAGGGTTTTCCTTCAAAAGGTAGAGCAAGCACAGGAGAAAATGTCAGGCATTGCTTCAGCTTTTGGAAACTGTCCTCACACTCCGGAGACCAAACAAACTTGATGTCCTTTCGTGTCAACTTTGTCATAGGAAGAGCGACCTCGGAGAATTTTTTGATAAACTTCCTGTAGTAACCTGCCAGACCGAGGAAACTATGAATTTCAGACGGATTCTTTGGAGCCTTCCACCTGGTCACAGACTCCACCTTCGCAGGGTCAACAGCACTGTGTCCTCTAGAAATGACGTGACCCAGAAACATAACTTCTCTAATCCAGAACACACACTTGGAGAATTTAGCATAAAGTTGATTTTCTTGCAGTGTATTGAGCACCAGTCTCAAGTGCTCGTTATGTTGCTCTTATGTCTCAGAATATATCAAGACATCATCAATAAAAACCACGACGAACCGATCGAGGTAGGGGTGAAAAACTCGATTCATCAGGTCCATGAAAGCAGTTGGGGCATTAGTCAGACCAAACAGCATGACCAGGAATTCATAATGCCCATATCTGGTTCTGAAAGATGTCTTTGAGATGTCTTCATCCTTCACTCGCATTTGATAGTATCCACTTCGTAAGTCCATCTTTGAGAAGACGGTGGCAGACTTGAGTTGGTCGAAGAGGTCATCAATTCAAGGAAAAGGATAGCGATTGTTCACCGTAGCCTGGTTAAGCATGCGATAATCCATGCACATTCGCATAGATCCATCCTTCTTCTTCACAAACAGAATAGGGGCTCCCCAAGGAGAAATGCTAGGGCGAATGAACCCCATATCCAGCAGTTCTTGAAGCTGCTTCTTTAACTCAGCAAGTTCAGCAGGTGCTAAGCGGTAAGGCGGCTTCGAGATAGGTGAAGTCCCAGGTGCAAGCTCGATGGAGAATTCCACTTCACGAGTAGGAGGCAACCCGGGTAGTTCTTCCGGAAAGACATCAGGGAAGTCCTTCACCACATCTATATGGTCGAGTGCAGGGGGTGTAGCATCAAGAACTATAGAGGCGAGAAATGCCCTACACCCTTGCGAGATAAGCTTTTCGGCTTTGATGGCTGAGATGACGAATTGTCGTTCTTCTCATTTCCTTCCCTTGACACACATCCTACCTTCAATAGGATGCAACAAGCTAACCCTCGAATCCTCACAGAAAAGGAGTGCTTTGTACTTCTTTATCCAATCCATACCCAGGATAATGTCAAAGACATACATATCGAGCAAGATGAAGTCAGAAGGAAACATCTTCCCCATGATGCACAGGTCCATGGTAGGAAGCTTGAGGTAAGATGAGCATATTCTACCACTAGGGGTTTTGACATCTAGAACATGGTCCATGAATTCAGACTCTATCTCTAGCATAGCAGCAAACTGAGCAGATATAAAGGTATTTGACGAGCCAGAATCAAAAAGTGCTTTGACAGGGTACATATTAAGGTGTAGAGTACCTTCAATCACATTATTCCCATCATCAGCCTCTTCAGCATCAAGAGCAAAGACCCTTCCATTGCGCCTCTCCACAGGCAGACATCGACCTTGCTGATTAGGGTTGCGGTTGTTGTTGTTGTTCTGGTGATTGTTGTTGTGGTTGTTGTTGTTGTTGTTCCTCGGGGGAGCATTTTGTCGTTGTTTCTACTGCTGGGCGGGGGCCTGTCCTCGGTTGAACCTAGGACAGTTGGGCCTGATATGGCTGACTTGGCCACACTCATGATAGATAGGAGCAGGCTGATCATGTCTACAAGGTGGTGCATTGCCAGCTGGACATCTCCCAGGAGGATGAAATCGGGAGCATGTGTTGCACCGGCCACACCCCTGTGGACCACCAGGGTTCTTTCGCTTGTTGTTGTTGTTCGAACCAGAAACGTGGAAGCCAGGGTATGCCTCCACGACCAGAGCTTTGTCTAACATTTGTTGGAAGGTGAGAGGGAGTTGGGGCACCAGGTGTCTCCCTATGATGTATTTGAACCCTTCCAGGAAGACAGTCGCCCTTCGGTCATCAGTTAGACCCACATCATAACGTTCCAGCACCAGGAAACGTTGTACATACTCAGAGACTGACATATTCCCTTACCACAGACTGTAGAACTCAGCCTCCTTCTTCTTCAGGTAGGCTGTGCAGATGTACTTTGCCCGGAATATCTAGAAGAACTCATCCCAAGTCATAGATTTTGTGTCTCGTGTGTGGGTTATCCCATTCCACCAGACCTGTGTCGGGCCATCCAGGACATAAGAGGCAAAGCGGACTTTAAGATGCGGGGGACACGCCATGCCATCAAATGTGCGCTCCAGGGCTACCACCCAATCATCCGCCTTGTCCACCATGTTGTTCTCAGTTTCCCCCTTGAAGTAGGGAGGTTGCATCTTGATGAAGTCATTTAGGGCTGGCTCCTTAGGCTTGTTGGAATGGGCAGCAACTACAGTAATCTGCCCCACCAAGGTAGTGGAGAGTAGCTGCCTCAGCATTGCCAACTCCTGCTTAGGATTCAGATGTGTCTCCGGAGTCTCAGGGTTGGTGTCATCATAGTTTGAGCTTTCACCGAACAAGCTACCCTTCTTGAAAGACAAGGTTTTAGGGTAAGATTTCTAGAAGCATAAGACAGAAAAAGATAAGGCTACTATTGCCTATAGGCATGCTATTTCGGGTGTTCAGTATCAGATTAGGCCAGGCCGGGTCATATGAGCTCAGGAGTCCTCGTGACCAAGCTAGTGGGGCGGAGGAAAATATTGCTAGCCCCCAAGCTCTGACCCTTTCTAGACACCATCACTTTCAACATCACGCCCTAGTAGCTACCCTACAGGCTCTGATACCATGCTGTAAAGAGGCGAGATCACCCCCTTACTTAAATTTAACAGAAAATACAATACATCCCTCAAATTATTAAAAACATTGTGATGGAAGGATGTATGCATAATAAATCCATTTAAATAAGCATGGACCAAATACAACCAAATGTCAATAGTAGCAACGAGAGAAAGTAAGATGAGAAAACTAAACTATTACATAGATTGTTCCAAAAGAAGAAGTAGATAAGAATCTAGGCTATTACAAAGCTCTTATTTCTAGAGTTCATAACATATATTTTTGAGCAAGGTCTTAGCAACATCAACCTTGCCATGACAACAACTTCACTCCTGCCCTGGGTTTCCTTGTGCTTGATCTAGCCCTTGTCCTGGTTCTGGGTGGTTGGGAAGCACCTAGCAAGAGAAAGATAAAACAAGGTATGTGTCACAACATGATAATGTACAAGAAGTGTATAAGGAATGGAAACATAAAGATTTTCTACACTAAGATTGTTCAAGAGTATGAGGCATATAAAGCAAATAGGATTTCTGCCAAGCATATAAGTCAAATATAGAACAAGCATGATTCATTATGACTAAGCTAAGCTAACATAGGGTGAGGCACCTACCAACCTCAACCAGGAGGAGAGGGGAAATAACATCCCAAACCTCAAAATATATATAAAGTGGCTGGGGGACTAAAACCCCAGTGCCCATGGCAGGGGGACTAAAACCCCAGTGCCCTGTGGGTGACTTGTACTCATGTACACTATATTAGTTAACTAGTCAAACTATCATTATCATGCTTACAATTCACAATGGCAGAGAATGCAAATAACATTTATTCAAGTGGGGCCCAATGACCCAAACAATTCCAAGAGATAACCATAAAAGATGTTCATACGACAAGATGTCATATTGGATATTCAAATGAATAGTTTAAGGGCAACATGTATACATCAAGATCTCAATCACATCAACAAGGAAAAGCAAGGCAAGTGGGGTCCCATGACCCATATTCATCAAGGAATAACAATATAGCAGGACTATGCATCATAGTTACAATTTTTCATGTCAAAATAGAAGATGGATGATATTATTAAAAGTATGCCTCATATGAGAAAACTAGGTTAAGCATGAAAGAAATCCCAACTAAGGTGTTAGAATGCACATACCTGATCTTTCTTTCTAGATTATCCCTTAACCACTAAGATGTCAGATCCAAACTCACTTTAACCTAGGTTCAACAGTTAATACATGCATTAGGTTAATTAAAGGCACTTTAAGTGTAAAATATCCATATTTATAAACCATGGGTAAAGGATTTGGATTTTGGTTCTAGAAATAGGTCCAAACGATCCCTAATAATTTTCTACTCGAGAAAACATATTTTATTGTCAATAACGGAGTTAAAACACTGTTATTATCATTTTACATCACTTTATACATTTAAATTAAGGTTTGAATTAATTATCCGGCTTATGATGGAAATAAGGGTACAAAACTTAAAGATTTGGATTCTACAGGTTTTAGCTTTCCAACGAGTATTTGTTTGTAATTTTGTGACAACCGAGTGATTTACTATGAATTAAACAAGATTTACTAGCTAATTGCTAAATAGGTAAAAATCTAATTTGAAGTTGACGGATCTACCCTCGGCTAAAGAACCAGAGAGGAGGGGCGCGTGAGGGCAAAATGGTCATTTGGCCATCTTCTTCAACCCCAGGCCGCGCCTAGCCTAGCGGCAGGGTGCAAGCTTGCCCATTTGGGCGATTTTGTGATACTTAACCAAATCAGGTGTTCAGGTACTCGAAACGAAGTTAATCGAACTACGAACTCACCTAACCGATCAATTTTGATGCACAAACTGCCTAGCAACTGGGAGGATCTCCACAAGATCAGCTGCAAAAACTCCACGTCGTCGACCACACGTGCTTCCATTGGCGAAATCGATGGTTTGGGTGAGTTGCTAAGGGTCCAAAGAAGGCGTGAAGGTAGTATTTTATAGGTGAGCGAGCCTGTGGAGCCTTGTGGGATGGGGCCGTGAGAGGCCACGACTGGCAGCTCCTGCCGTTCCAGCTATGCTGCGCCTCATTGGTTGAGTGAGAGCTCAAACGATTCGGGAGCTCACCGCGATCACGTGGGCGAAGAAAATTCTAGAAATGACGGAGAAACGGGAGACGAAGCGAGCTGCGGCTGCTCGTTGCTCCTACTGTTAGCCGAAGGTAGGATATGAAGAGTCGACCCTTGTATCTAATCCGCGTCCACCTTGGACCATTGGATCGTGGCCCACGATGGGCCTGATGCGCGTGACAGCTGAACTTAGGCTTAAATGCGCAGGTTACATGACATATTATTGCAATAATGTCACACTTTATATGAGAACTTGTTCAATGCATTTGGAAGGTCAAATGAACTCCAAATGACCCCAAATTTTAACCCTAGGTTTCTAATGACGTCTAGATTCATGATATACACTTAGATTTGCGTTTTACCCAACCTTTGGCATCCAAATAATTATTTTGATAATTAAAGCATATTTTAATATAATGCTAGAGAAATAAATTATGTGTTGCTTTTATAAGCAACCCTTGGTTCCCAAATTCGAGATTTGGAGTCCAAGAGTTCACCAATCACTAATATCATATATTTGTAAAATTAATTAGCCCATAATAAGAGAGAGGTATGAAAATTTATTTTAATACACCATTTAATTATTATTGCTAATTAAGTCACTTCTTATCCATTATAATTAATTATTGAGGTCCAACATTATCCATTAGATAACAAATTCGTGGTTTATTGGTAAATTGCATAATTACCCCATACATACTTAAATTTGTGGTATTTTGTGCATCTAACCCTGAAATTGGCATAAAATGTACTTCAATCATCAATTTCTCAAATATTCAATATTAAGGACACAAAAAGGAAGAGAAAGGAATTAACATAAAAAGTGAGGTGGAATATGATAATTTTTTTGAACTCAGGACGTTACGACACTCCACCCGTTAGAAAGGATTTCATCCCCAAAATCTCATACAAAAAGAGAAGGGTGAGATCGGAGCATTTCTTCTCTCAGCTCCCAAGTGGTTTCTTCTAACCCATGATATTTCCACAACACCTTCACTACATCAATCTCTCTATTCTTCAACTGTTTCACCCGAGTGTCAAGTATTTTTACAGGTAGTTCCTCATAGGTTAGGTTTTCATGAATCTCCAATGGTTCTACTGTGAGTACATGAGAAGGGTCCTTCATACCAAGGATTCCTAATGATAAAAGGCATACCAATGAGGAAAATAAAAAGAAAGATCAAGAGAAATCCTTGAAAAGAGATATTTTACTAAAGAAATGAATAAGAAGAAAGAGAAAATAGACGAAGGATAAGTAAAAGGCTAAGGAATATTCCCAAGATGGGATTCCGAGCCATTAAGGGTTCCTTGAGGTTCACGGAATTCAAAATAATAATTTAATGGCAAAGAAAGAGGAAATACCAAATTAAATTGGTTTAATTTAAAAGATAGCTTTCTTATGAATAAAACACCCTTTTCCTTTTGAATTTGGGTCTCCAATTTGGTACATATGTGCATTAATTCGTCATAGACTTTTCTCTAAAATTTGGGGTTAATTGGATGAGTGGTGTGGGGGATATGGATTTTACAAGAATCCATAAAGTATGGACCATACAAGAGGAAACTATTAAATGCCACAATAAAATTGGGATTATTTGGATTTTTGTATTAAACAAGGACCGTAGATATAAAATCCAGTGGCCCGGACCTGATCCCAATTTGGCAAGGAGACTGGAATGCAGTGTCCAGTGGGTACAATCTTCTTTTTGGAGTTGCTCAAAGTGTAGGCAATGGGCAACAGAGGAAACAATTCCATTGGCTTCGGGAGCAATTTTCTCATCAAACCAACCTAAGTTTGCAGACCTTTCCTGAACTGCGCGGATTTCCCCTAATTGTGGGAAAACATAGGGGGCTAACCCCTATATAAGGAGGGGAGGGGAGGCACGAGCTGCATTCAGTATCTCTACATCGTGATGTTCGTGAGGAGGAACCAAGATGATCCGTGCAGCCAATTGAAAGGAAGGCCTCCGACTGGTACCCTGACCAGGCCGCACACCTCGCTAGAAGAAAGCTTCTTCATCCCGATGAATTGGGCAAGTAGCGAGCCAACTGAGGCAAGGGTTGAGTGCGGAAGGACGTGGCGGAGGTGCTGAATCCTTCACCGACGGCTGGCGCAGCACGAAGGTCAGAGTCAACTCTGGAGTTCACGAAGGTCAGAGTCAACTCTGGAGTTCACCCACAGGCAGAGTGTGTCGCGGATGGGAGCGGGACAGAACGGAGGTTGAAGATGAAGTCATGAATGTTAGAACCCCAATTTTTGGGTTCATCTGGTGAGAAATGTAATTTCTCATATTAAAGATATTTGAACAAATAATGATATAATTTGTTTTGAATACATGGATTTTGTTTACAATATCCTTGATGTTTCTGTTGTGGGCTTTATTGGCTATTGGGCCCAAATAACAAGAAAATTCAATTAGTGAATGAATAATTGAATTTTTGAGAAAAGAATCAGATGGAAACCTCTAGAAGGCAAATCCAAAGAGGGATTTCGTGCCTCTTGGGTTCCTTAGGTTCCAAGGAGTCCAAAGTTGCATAAAGAGTGCAATAAGAAAAGAAAAGATCAATTAAGTATTTCTCTATTAAGAAAGAAATTGAAAATAATGATAAAATGTGGAAAACAAGTGAAAAGAGATATAATTGAGTTATCCTTTGTGGAATTTCGTGTCCCAAGGATTCCTAATGATAAAAGGAATACCAATGAGGAAAATAAAAGAGAAATAAAGAGAAATCCTCAAAAGGAAATATTTTAATAAGAATAAAACAATATAATGAAGAATAATGCATTTGGATGCATCTAGAAGGATAAAGAGTACCCAATAAAAAGGATTTCTAAATAATAGAGTTTATTGGGATCCAAGGAGTCCCAATAAAAAGGAAAGAAAGAGAAAATACCTAAATTGCAAAATAAAAGGATAATGTGAAACATTATTAATGAATTTTGTGATATTGGTAAAAAGAAGTATTGTTTCTATTAAAAGAAAATAGAAATTTCGTGGCTAATGGATTAAAAGCTAAGAATAAAGATAATAATGAGAGGGTTTTTCGAATTTCTAAATATCCAAGTAATAGGAAATATCAAAGGAGACAGAGAGAGAAGAATTGCTTCTCTTTGAAGGAAAGGATTCCTATTAGAAGAGGGACTTCGTTTCTTTAAGGAAAGCCATCCTAGGGCTTCATTGACTTCCCCGATATAAGGGGTAAGACTTGGGGGCGAATCCAGAGGAGTTCCATGCAACTATATCTCCCTTCTTCATCTTCTTTGTCAAAACCCTAACCTTGAGGGTAAGGTTCTATCCTTGGAGCAACGGGGGGTGTTTATGGTTTAGTTTGAAGCAGGAAGAATGCACGACCAACCCCAAAAGGTCGGCCATCCTTCCCATCCTCCTACCACCTGTGATCATCTGCAGCAGCAGCCGCACGGCTGCAATGCAGCAGTGGGTTACGACTCTTCCCTAGCCCAAACCAGCCACACTGGTGGTGAGCTAACTAGTGCCCCAAGGGTGGAGAAGGGTGGCGGAGCCATTGTAAGGGTCGGCGGTAGCTATTGGGCCTGGTAGAAGAGAGTGCGCACCTGCAACCTACTGTAGGTCGGCGTCATTTCTTGTTTCGTGAGGTAGAAGATGACCTCCATGCGTTGGACGGTTCTACCCTCGGCGTAACAAAGGGCGTGATGGTTAAGTGGAGGGCTGTTTTGTCATTAAATTATAATTCCAAATCAGTGGCGAGCTACTGCATGGGAACTTAGTGACATGGCGATCTCTGATTGGCCGAAAGGTATTTTTCTTGCAAAATTCATATCTAATAATCGGTAGTTCGGATGGATACAAATAACATATGCTTTTTTATCAGAAAAATGAGAGGAATTTAATAAAAATATGTTTTGAAACTAATTTCTCTTTCTATTAGAAAAGTAGTGTAAATTATCATCTTTATCGAATTAAAGATTAAGAAAATCTATTTTGAAATGAATAAAGTGTTTAATAGGGTTTAATGGATCATTAAAGTTGATTATAACCAGTTAAGTGTAAAAAGGTACTTTAAGATCGAAAAGGATGATCTTTGCATGTAATTAGTTTAAATTAGAGATTATGTGCATAAACATGCTTGAAATTTTAAAAGTACATAAAGTTATCATGTTTAATGATTTAATTAATGAAAAACCCTTAGATTTGATGATAGATGGATTTAATGTTGTTCAATGGATAATTCAAGCCAATATTAACCTGTTGTTGATAAATGTGAAGATAGAATATAAAAAGATGATCTTTTTCTATAATTGGCTTAATTTAGGGTTTCTTGCATGAATATACATTAATGAGCTTGAAAACCCTAATTTAGATGAATATGTCTTTTAATTGTTTCAATTGTATAAATCCATGAATAAATAGGGATATGATGATCCTAAGTCAATTTGGTTATAAAAGACTATTAAAATGGATAATTTGAGCAATTGGGGTTTATATGAGTAGAAATGAGTATTTTAGGGCTTGTTGACCTAAAAGGGATAAAGTTTGAGGAATTGATCTAAGAAACCCTAATGAATATTAATGAAACCCTAAAATGGATATAAAAACCCTAGAAAGTGAATCCAAGTCAATAAAGTAGATTCTTGATAAAGTGTGTAATAAATAGAGTACATATTCTTTTCAGGAATTATGTGATGATTGAATTGCTTGATTGGATTGCATTCTTGGTTGGGTTTGCTTAATGCTTGTGAAATCATCAGATTAGATATGTGGTTACGCTTATGAATATCTCGAGTTAGTTTTCCGAGGTTTACCGAATTTTTCATCGATGTCATGAATTAATTGTTGGATGATTTTAATTCATGCAAACTATAATGTGGATATGACTATCACATAAGATATGTGTCTACTAGCTCAGATCATGGTCCCCTCTGTGGCTTAATAGTTGACCTAGTACATGGCTACCTATGGGGTAGGTCCATCAGGTCATTGGATGACTTAGTACATGGCTACCAATGGGGTAGGTCCATCAAGTGACATTGAGTTAGATATTGGGCTACTTTCGGGTAGTGCCATGCGACTCTATTACCCTATGTATTGGCTACCTGAAAGGTAGGACCATGGGGGTAAGAATCTACCTAAAGAGAGGTAGCATACAAGTCCACTGCAGGGATAGCACGGAGTTAGGGGATAGGTAAGGATTGAGTAGTATGGCTTAAAATGTAATCTTGGTTGTTAAATATTTAATTGAATGATTACATTGTTAAGAATAATTGCATGATTATTGTTTCCCCCACATATCAGCTTCGGCTGACCGATGTTTTGTTTGTCGACGTTTTAGGTACAAGCCAAAAGAACAAATAGTAAATCGTCATATTGGGAAATACATGAAGTAAAATACAAGGAGGATTAGTTAGAGTAGAATCCTTAAGTGGATAGAAGTTTAGAGATCCATGTTTTCAAAAAAAAAATGTATGAAAAAGTTTATTTTCTTACAGCTTTTCAGTTTAGTCTATTAAAATTTAATAATTGTTCTTGGTTAATTGCTGAACCTTTGATCCGGAAGTTATGGGTGCGGCTTCAACCTCTCGGTCTCCCTTAATTGGGGGTTATCAGGAGGTGGGGTCATAACAGAGAATGATTAATATGACCCTCCATGGATATGTGACACCCGACGGCACAAAAGACTTATCCATCAAGTTAAAGGGCGCCCATGTTGTTACATAACCATTGACGTGTCGAGCCCTTATTGGACAAAGGTAATTTATCTTGCGAAATTAGTAATTAATTATAGGTAGCTTGGATTAAGGAGTATTATATATCAAAATTGATCAGAAAAATATAAGGAATCCAATAAAAATACTTTTACAGACTAGTTTTGCTTATAGTGCGAAAAGTACACAAAGTTAGTAACTTTAATACTTTATGTGTAATCAAAACCCTAGATGTGATTAGGGATGAGTTCAATTACTTAAGTTGGTATTAGGAATCAACATGAATCCTTTTGGCATAAAATGGATAATATGAATCCGATTTGAGTTAAAAACCCATGATTTTCTTAATTAGGATGCTATGGCTATGAAAGTGCAATGATGGGCCTAAAAGCCCTAATGTTGAGTAATATGACTTTAATGACTTTTATTTCAAGAATATGAATATCTTAAATAGAGATATATTGATCTGAAGTTTAATTAAGAAGCCTTGGAATAGATGACTTAAAGAGATAAAGTTTTAATATGTAAAAAGGAAGTTTTAAAGTCTCATATGAGTGAAGATATACTTGAAAACCTACAAATCCTAATCTAGGTGTTTATGACTTTAATAAGCTATGTTTTGAAATCTTATGTATAAGATGAAGTTAGAACTAATCGTAAGCCAGATTGGTAATAAAGAGGCTTAAATATGAATGACTAAGTAATTAGGGTTTTAGAACATGGAAATAGTGTTTTAGGGTTTAGTTAACCTAAAAGGTAAAGGTTAAAAGATGAATATAAAGAATGTTAAGAAAAGCATGAATTCCACTTTGACACACCCTAAGAGGGAATTCCAATTCCATAAAGTAAGTGCATGATGAACATATGAATAATTAGATTGCACATGTTTTCTAGGTTTCTTGTTGTGCCTGTTTGATTGGGGTGATTGGTTGCCTGGCTTGGTTGGTTGTTTGATTATTTTAATATTCTTCTTACAATCCTTGAGGCTTCCAAATTAGGTATGTGGTTAATTATGATTAATCACATTAGTTTCTCGAGGGTTTTCTGAATGTTTCCTCACATTGAATGCAATCTAAACAGTTTGGATGTTCATACTACAATTATAAAGTCACTATGGCTATCATAGTTATATATACATGTGAATTCTCGCAGCTACATACCACCCTAATGGAAGATGCCATAAAGGTCAGGCCCAGGAGGGTAGACCAATGGGCACCATGAGAGGTGATCCCAGACACCAAACTCGGGAATGAGAAGGTGGCCTATGATGCATGACTATGGAGCACCATGAGAGGTGACTCCCAGGCACCAAGCTCGGGATTGAGAAGGTGGCCTTAAGTCAATGGAAAAAGAGAAACCCTATAGGGGTATGCCAGGGTTAGGGAAAAAGTGGTGGAGAATGACACATTGAAAATGTAAATTGGCTTGTTAAATAATTTGACTGTGATTATTAAATTGTTAGCCATATCTGTGAAATTTTGATTGTCCCCACATACCAACATATCTCTATATGCTGATCGATGTTTTGTTTGTCGGCGTTTTAGGTACAACCCTGGAATGAACAAACAGTAAAGTGGCACATTGTGAAAATAAGAAATAAAGTTCAAGGAGGATTAGATAGAATAATTTAAGCTCTGGATAGATAGATTTCCAAAGTTTTCAAAGGTAAGTAAGGATTTAATTTTATACCAAATTCCAGTTTAGTTAGTAGAATTTCATAATTATTATTGATTATTTGTTCAACCTTTGATCCTATTAATTGGGATAACGACACTGACCTCTTGGTCTCCCTTATATGGGGGTTTCCGGGAGGCAGGGTCGTTACAATCCCTGTCTGATAAAGCCTATGTAAATAGTAAAGATCTTTTCCCATGATGTGGAAATGGGAAATGTGATAAAACCACAAAATGTTCATAAGAACGTTAGATAATAACAAAGGAATGAGTAATGACATGTAATCATCCTTATAATTCCTTTTCTAAAGGCAAGGAACCTAGGATGAAACAAGAGTAAATGACTTATGAACAGTTGAAAGTTCATACAATGACGAGAAGAGATAATAATCTTTTCTCTTTGATAAAAACCCTAGATGATAATGGGGAGATAAGAGAAATGTGTTTCTTTGTGTTCTCTTCTTTTTGGAACATAGAAATCAAGTGAGTACTATGACACTTGATGTGCATGGGTTAGAAATAATCTAATGATAGATACTTAGAAAAGTATCAGTACATCTTGGACTTTGGTTCCAAGATAAAGATATATGTAACAAATAATGTTCCAAAGATGAAAGAAAGATCTTCTTATATGTGTGACTTTAGTAAAAACCATAGAAAAATGGAAATGATGAGGATGTGATGTGTTTTTGAAACATACGATGGATACTAAGGTAAGAAATTCTGGTATCTAAGAAATATCAGGTGGTATGGAAAAGTAAAAGCATGACTCCTAATTAAATGACTTATGTTGGTCACCTAGAATGGCCAACTGTAGAATCAGTCTAATTACATAAAATAGTATGGACATCACATGTTAGGGGTTTATGCTCCTCATAAATGTAACATTGAAAAGGATGTAATAATTGGAGGAACAATTGTGAAATCATGGTGCAAAAAGCTTATCAAGTTAAAAATAATCCTACAGATACCTCTAAGATAAGTTCTTAATTGATAGGTAACCTTCCCTTATGACAAAAGTATGAATAACTAATAAGATTGTTGGTACAACAATTTGGATGACACACCAAATTTATGAGGATACTTGTAGTCATAAGTGGGTGACAAAATGTAACTCTGGTTTTTCCTTGAAAGTGAAATACTAAACTATATGAGGAGTATGGGACACTCCCCAAAAGTAAGAATCATGTCATAAAAAGTAATAAGTTGAGAAAGGTGATAAATCAGTGAGGTTTGACACCTGAATAGAATGAGGTATGTATAATGTATCCCTAACAAAGAAAAATGTTATCTGACACAGAGTTGGCTCTGTAGTCAAAAATAAAAAGGAGAATGGAGTATGTGTCTTTTATGACAAGTTTAATAATAACCTTGTGTGGAAGAACTTTATGTTGATCAAAGTTTTATGGCATCTCCATGACATTAAGATGTTATGTGGAGACTTGATGATATGATGAATAAAAAAAATTGTTCCCCTTTTTACCTGGGATTTCGGGGATGAAATCCTTGTTAGGGGTTTATAATTTGTAACATCCCTAACCTGGGTTATGCTTTAACCCTAGATGTTTTGCTTAATAAAGTTAATTATATGCTTGCTCTGATCTTTTGAAAAGTAATTAAGGCTCAAGAGGAACTTATGTTTCAATTTTAGTCCTTTTTGAATAATGCTAAAACAATGTTTTGCTTATTTTGGACTACAGTGCAAATTACCCAAGTTGAGGGGTTAACTTGGAAATGTCACATGATAAAATGTTCCTCAATATTTGAAGAATCATAAGAATGAGAATTATGCAGAGGTATGGCTGGTGGAAGCCTGAATACCAAGAAAGAGCTTATTAAGCAATGTTTGTGCATTAAAACCTAGTTTTGGTGTAATGTGCAATTTACCCAAAACCTAGGGTTAAATATGCAAAATACCACTTCTAGAGAATCCCTAATGTTTCTTGGTATTAGAGAAAATAAAATGAGAGGGGTGTCTCATTTGAACCACTTTGGAGGAGAGAGAATCTTGATATTAAAATAATCAAGATTTAAGCATAATTGAAACCCTAATTCAATGTAATGCAAAAATAAATATATTAATTGAATTTACCTTAAACCAAAAGTGTAATGGATGAATTTGAATAAGCATGGACGTCCTTGTTCCTTGCAAAGGCAACAAAATATCTCAAGTGAGTGGAGAACCCACTCACATTAATTTCTTTTCCTTTAATTCATGGATAAAGAAGAGGATTGAAAAGGGGAATAGGATGGCTTCATGGGCAAGGAGTTGAGGGGGATATGTGGCATCAATTTAATAAAATAAAGGAATGAATTATTACTTTCTCTCTCATTTAATTTCTTTATAGAAACACCATTTACAACTCAAATGAAAGGATTTTTCGACCTTTCTTTCACTCTTTGCTAAACCAACAACCAAGGGAGCTTAGGAGCAGGAGGAGGACGATCCCCAACCTATAGGTAAGCTCCATGGTCTTCTTTCACCTTGATTTCATGGTGGAAATCGAAAATCAATGCTTGATTTCTTCTTTTCTCCATTCAATCTTCAACTTTGGCCATTCTTTTCACTCAAAGACTTGAGCACAAGCTTTGGATAGTTGAGAAAGCTTCTTCCACCATTAAATATGTGGAGTTTGGAGCTTTGAAGATTCTTTGAAGGTGGGTTATATAACCCTAAAAAATTGTTATTGATTTCACTCTTTTATCAATTGTTGATTCTTTCTTCATTCTCGAAATTTTATTTGGTTGATTGATGAAATCACCATGAAGATCACAACAAGTTTCGAAGGTTTTTAGATTGAAGATGATGATGTCATCTTAAGCACACACCTCAATTAATATCTTGGGCAAACTGTTTCAATGACTTGAGACCAAACGGTCTGAAGATCGTTTGAAACCAAACAGTTTCAAAACCATTTGGGATCAAACAGTCTCAAGACCGTTTGAGGTCAAATGACCTCAAAACCATTTGAGGTCAGGTGTTGTTATAAATTGATGATGATCCAATGGTTTTCAATTGAATTAATTTCAAAATGGGTCCATACTTTAGGTCTTCTTGATTGCAAACCTTAAATCAATTTGTTGAAGAATCCCTAATTGAATTCAATCAATTTCAGTGGTTGGATGGGTCAAATGGTCTCAAGACCATTTGACACCAAACGGTCTCAAGACCATTTGAGGTGAAATGACTTCAAGACCATTTGAGGTAATTTGAGGTCACAATTGAATGGTGATTCAATTGTTTCATTTGAAGTAATTCTAATGATTACAATAATTGATGGGTTGAATAAGTGGAACGCTATTTGATTGATTGAAAGTAACCCAAAATGATTCATTCGGTTTCAAGATCTTTTGGACCAAACGGTATTGAGACCGTTTGAGTCCAAATGGTATTGAAATTTTTTGGAATCAAATGGTTTCAAAACCGTTTGAATGACCAAGTGGTTTCAATTTTCAAATGCTTTCAACAATTGGTTTGTCCAATCGATTTTAGTGATAAATTGTTCAAACAGTTTCTGATGTTGAGTGCCCAAATGGTTTCAAAACCATTTGGAGGGCATATGGTCTTAACCCTAGATGCCCAAACGATTTCAAAATTGTTTGGAGGGCAATTGACTTCACACCGTTTGGAGATTCAAAGGTCAAAACTGAAAGAGAGAGAGGGTCCATACATGTATAATAATCATGTAATGGTTAAATCTCAATACTCATAACATGAATAAAATATGTAATTAGGGTATGATCCTTGATAAAGAGATCATAAAACCCTAATTGAGAAGGTTGATGAAACCCAACCCTGATTTAGGGCAATGCTTGGTTTAACCCTAATCTAGGGTAATGATGTGAGAAACTCTAATTAAGGGTGATGTCATGTGAAACCTTAATTAAGGGTGATGCTATATAATGTTATATGAAACTCTAATTAAGGGTGATGTCATGTGAAACCCTAATTAAGGGTGATGTCGTGAAATTCTAATTAAGGGTGATTTCATGTGAAACCCTAATTAAGGGTGATGTCAAGTGAAACCCTAATACAGAGATATGATGTGAACTCTAATCCCAGGGTGATGCTATATAATGTTATATGAAGCCCTAATTAAGGGTGATGTCATGTGAAACCCTAATTAAGGGTGATGTCATGTGAAATCCTAATTAAGGGTGATGTCATGTGAAACCCTAATTAAGGGTGATGTCAAGTAAAACCCTAATACAGAGATATGATGTGAACTCTAATCCCAGGGTGATGCTATATAATGTTATATGAAACCCTAATATGAAATCCTAACCCTGATATAGGGTAAAGGTATATGAAGCCCTAATTTTGGGTTGTATAGCATGAAACCCTAATCTTGGGCAATATGATGATAAACCATAACCCCAATTTTGGGCCATGGGTTGAGAAACCCTAATTTCAGGTAATGTAATGTGAAACTCCAATATAAGGATGATGTTATGTGAAATCCTAATGTAGGGTGACATTATGTGAAACCCTAATATAGGGTGATGTTATGTAAACCTTAGTTGATAAAGATGGGAAACCCTATTCCTAATAATCGAATAGTGACTAATTTATTGATAAGTGAAACACCTAAAGGGATTGGTAATGGATGGCCTTATATCAATAATGCCTTAACTCAAAGATGAGTCCATATCATTAGCAATGGTTGCATATTCTAAATAAGTGACTTATGACCAATACATTACATGGTAAATGTGATGAACTAATGCATAAAGTATTAGGATGGGAAATACCCTAATACAAGCTAAGTTGATGAACTCAAGTAAGATAATGTGACAAGGGAAGTAATACATCAAGATATGATAGATATCACATCCAACACATCAAGATTGATACACCTTGATATATTTTAAATCCAATATACTTGGATGAGTAACACATGAAGTGTGTCATGTCAATTGTTACATTGAGATGTAATGCACTTTGATCAGTGTAGGCTAACATGCCTTATGAAAAGGTTAATCCAAATCAATAAAGTATGATCTAATCATATTCTGGTAAAGTTGAGAGAGGAACTTATACCTTGTGTTGACAATTCTTTCAATGATAAGTGATGAGAATAAATAAGCATGATTAAATGCTTATGTTATCAATGTTGGCTCCTAGCTGTGTGAAGCAATGAAATAGGGCTTGACCATTAATAATATCATCTTGAGAACCTAAATGGTTATTTATTGACAACCCTAATGGAGGGTGATGATATGTAAGAGAAATCCTAACCCTAAATAAGGGAATTGTGATGCTACTCTTACATTGCATAAGTTTAAGTGTTGATATGTAATTGATATAACTGTTATTATGTAATGATCATACTGGTGATCATGAGATGATGAGCATAGCTAGGTATGAGCTATGATGTGTTAATTATTTAAATGCTTTATGGGCCCTGTGAGCCATTATATGTATTATTGCCTAGTAAGAGGTAACAAGAGACTAATGGGCTTTGACAGCCATGTGAAATACTTGTGTAGCAAGTATCATGTTACCTTGGTCAGATAACCTGAAGGTATTAGTTACCAGATAAGTGGTAACAAGTGTTCTTTGATGAACTAAGGGTTTGAATACCCATATTCCATAATCATGATGATGATATATTAAGGGAGTAGAATGCCCATGATGTGATAAGGGATTAAGATCCCAATGTTCTAAAAAGTTTTGAAAAGTACTTGATAGATGAATTATACCTTTCTTTGTAGCATTTGTCATAATAATGTTTGATAACTTGACTGATGCTAAAAGAATATAAAAATGCACATAATTAATCAAGTGGAATCTTATCATGTAGTGCCCTGGCCATATAACCATTAGTGTCAGAATTTGCTGGATGGTGAAATGGGTTGCTCCGTGACATAACCCGTAATGCATATTTTTGAATATGTGGGGGTGATGGGTGAAACTATCCTTATGCCCTAATGGAGTAATTTATGTGAGATAAATAGTAAATCTCTCCATCCTTCATTATTTATGTCAAGGTGGATGTATTACTAATCCCCCGATAACATGATGGATGTATCACGAATCGCCCGATAATATTACTGCCAGATCGATGTGAGATAAAATCTCTCAATTGCGAAGAGAGTACAACACGCCACTATAACTCTATAGTGAAGTTACCAGTATACCCTGGAAAGCTATTTACCAGAGATACAAGATGTCCTGCATTTAATCTCGTACTGACCAAGATAAGGGAGGTCATGGTAGTCGGCTCTACCATTGACCTTGTATGACACTGATTTTGACTTCGCAATGGTCGGTTGGAGTATGAGCAGTATACCTCATCTCCTCAGGGAATAAGTGTGATTGTAAAATGTAATCATCTGTATAGCATGTTTGTTTAAGGATTGAATATGAAAATCATTGGCTGATGTTATATTTCCTTATGCATCTCTAGTTGATAGATGATATATTTATAATTCCTTGCATTCCTTACAAAGTAGATAGATTATGTATAATTCTATCATGGGTAGATGCAATGTTATACTTAAGAAAGGAGATTATCCTATTCTGTTCACACAATGATTAATATTGCTGTTAATATAAAAGAACCCTACTCAGTTAATATTGTTTACCTGCAATAATAATGTTTCTTGCGGAGAGTTATATCTCTCGCTGGGACAATTTTCAATCATCTCACCACCGTGGGATCCAACTTTTTAGGTAAATGCAGAAGAAGAAATAGGAACCCCATAGAAGGGAAAGAGCAACAGTAGCAGCATCAGGGATAGTGGTGATATCTCAGGTGGAGGCACTGGCTGTCATGTTTTGTATAGAAAGGCCTATGTGTCATCTCTGTACTTTTAGGTCCATGGAGTTAGTAGTTAGTACTTGTAAAGCATCGATCTAAGATTTTAGCTTGAATGCCTCGAGGTTTTATGTTGCTTATGTATAGTTGGCAAAACAACTGTTGTATGTAATCCTCGAGAAGAGATGGTACATGGTATGTACTTGTGAACCAGAAGGTATATGTAATACTTTGGTTCTTGTTATAAGAGTTTCCTGGAATTGGATCTCTTTGTAAATGGTTTTAATTTGTAGTGATTTTCAGTAATCTGTTGTTAATGATTGCTTCCGCTTAGTTAATAACATTTTGTTCGAACAATGTGTCACACTATTGGTATGTATGCCCTGATAGCCAATCATGGGATGATTGGTGGGATACATTAAGATAGATTTGATAAACATCAAAGGAAAGCTTCCAATTCTTTCTGGTTCAGTCATACGAGATAATGATAGAATAGATTGAATGTCTAGAGAATGACAGTACTCAATGACGTATGCTTTCAGGTTGAGGACCTAAACAATGAGACCATATAGATGCTAAGAGTTTGTACATTCTTATTATGTCCCTAATCAGATGTCATTGTGAAAGGTAGATAGACAACAATGACACACAATACTAGATTGTGGAGTTGGTTGATGATAGAATCTCGTGAGTCATGATATGGATATATCAAACCAAACACATAGGTACTTGTTAGAGAACAAGTGTACCGGAAAAACCCACTGTGAGTTTGACACATGGAACCATGACCATGGTAGTCATAGTCAGTTGTCACAGTCATGGTGGTGAGTGTGATTCTTTGACCTGAAATCACTACACTCAACACATGTCATTGGGTACACTTTGACATCATCGAACACAGTCCCAAAACATGGGTTGTTATAAAGGTGATGATTGGTTGGCTTTGACACATGGGGCTTTTGAGGGGTGAGTGATAGATATGGGATTTGTCCCTCCTGAGGGAGTTTGATATCCATGGCCACTTGATGAGTAGGATTGAGATAGGCATGCACACACATGTGTGAATCAGTATGTGATATTGATGTCATACATATCTCCTCCAATCAACTCTGAGATCAAGAAAGTGAATGAACGTTGACAGGATGATTGTTCCATGCCTTGAATTCATTCAGGATATCAGAGACAAAGGAATTATACATTCACTGTAACACCATTCACGGATTGTAGGATTGAAAGTTGTTCTCCAACTTTCTATTTCACTTGGGTAACAGAGATGTGTGACTAGGCACCACTCTTTGCTTGTGAAGTCATAAGTGTTATGGACTTTCACTACCAACATTAAATGGGCATGTAGGGTCACACACATAGGATTTAACCTGGAAGAGGAGTTTATCCACAAACGATGTTTGGATTGATTACTAAAGGAGTTTAGTAGTTCAATTAAACACTCAATAAATTGATAGCTCAATATCATAGTATTCAAGGTGTTCGACCGATTGATTAGAGTATCAGATTGATTGAAACTGCAATTGACTGATTTTGCACAGTCTGCACTCCCAACCGATCGACTCAGCTTGGTGAACTGATCAGCTCATGTGATGAACCGATCTCCTCAAGTCAGGTTGAGATGACCAGTTTAAGGGTTGAACTGATCGGCTCAACTGGTCCAAATGAGCAAGTTGGGAAAGTCAGGTTGGTGAGAAATTTCTCTTCATTTTACTTGTCCAATTTGATAGGAACAAGGATTGGTATTTGGATCAATTCAAAACAAAAGAGGAAAAGTCAATTGGGAACTGATCAGGACCACAAAATGATCAGCTCAGGTGTCCCAACTGATCAGTTCAGGTGTGAATCGATCGTCTTAGGTCCCCAACTGACGGTTTCATGCTTGAAACGATCGGTTCAGCTGGCGCAGTTGGTTGTTTTTTTTGTGGAAAATCTCGAACCCTTCTACTCCTACTTTAATCTCGCATTGCCTGGGGTAGAGAACCCTGTCCCATGATCCTCCTATATATATAGGGGTATTGGGGGCTTCTGAAAGTACAATTCAGAACACTAGTTGCTCTACAAAGTTGTCGTTCTATCTGGTTGTGGTAACCAGGAGAGCCCGAGCAAGTGCTACTCGATAAGGGAGGCACAACAAGGGAAAGACAACTACAGAAAGGTGATTGGTGGTAGGAGAGTGTGTTGGTGACTAGTACGCCGACAGGAGGGTATGACTCCTTCTAGTGCCTTGTGTAATAAGGCGATCAGAGTTCCTGGTGGTCCGTGTAGACTACTACAGAGGCGGGACACTTCTGCCGCTCGGAGGATAGCTCTCAATCCTGATAGTCCCGATGAGACCAGGAGCTGCACAGACACCGCCCAAGACCGAAGGTGAAGAACGTGCAAGTCATGAGGTAACGTTGCTGAGCAAGCCTTGGGACAAGGTATGTCTCTACAAACCGTCCTTCCTATTGTATAGACGTTGACGCAATTCCTTTATACTGGGTTCAGGAGAAGAAAATTTTTGTTTCCGCTGCCTTCTCTGTCTCCCCTAAAATCCAACATTACCTTCACATGGTTGATCAGCCTTTTTCTCATGTCTGGAAATGAACGCGGGACAAAGGAAGGAATCAAGCTTTAAATTTATAACCCGAAACCTTCTAGGCCCCCACAACTTCATTACAGGGTCGAAGTAGATATACGGGGTCGAGCACAGGGACGTGGTGACATTTAGGACGCCACAGATCTCGTTCTTTAGTCAGATAAGTCAAGATGATAGTCGATAAAAGTAAATGCTAGAACTAGTCTAGCAGGTTGTCACGATATAAAACAAAACAAAGAAAAGAAAACAAAACAAAACAGAGCTCGTGAGTCTACTAATTAGAGAAAGAGAGTTCTTGGCTATGTAACCACAAACGGGGCAGTCTATGCACTCGTTCTAGGGCATAGACAACCCTCGAACACCCAAGCAAGCATTTAGTATGCACAGTGGCATCTGTCATGTGGTGTCGTCCCGCTCTCTCTCGCGATGCGTGACTAGAACCATCAACAATATGTCAATGACCCTCTCTCAAGGAATGACATATCAACACCTCAGAATACACTAAGTTCCCTCTCGGGTCTTAGGATATTTTGGGGTGTTAGGAACGGAATACCATGGATCGTCCTCCTCTCGGGTTCAGATCCAAACTATCGTCTCTTAGCTATTCCTACAATGGATCTCTCGATACAGGCAGAAACAACAGTTCAAGCGAGTAAGAGATCAACCAAACTAGCAATCATAACTTGGAAAGAGAAAACAGAACATGCAACATACTAGATCTGATATGAATCTACTTGCTTAACGCAAAAGTATATAAACATGCCCAGATCGTGTAACATAGCCAAGAAGGAGCTAACTAGCCATAGACAAGCATAGCTGGCACCGAACAAAGATGGATAAACATCGTTTGTACAAGAAATAAAGGAATGCAGTAGAATGAAAGAGAAGAGGGAAGAGATATAGCCCGTAGAGGAGAGGTGGCTCTCACTCCTCGGCCTCTATGCAGGTTGGATCTTGGCCCTTGGGTCTTCTCTTCGTCCCTCTGGACTCCTCGGCTCACTCTCTCTCTAGACCGTATCGGGCGGCTTCCGTATCGGTCGACGCAGCCGTATCGGTCGACGCAGCCGTATCAATCGACACAGCCGTATCGGTCGACGCAGCCGTATCGGTCGACGCAGCCGTATCAGCCAGTTGCTGGAATTATTGTCTTTTTAGGTTCGGTAATTGAGAGTCCCAAAATTGGCTAGTTTCGGTGCCTGCAAGTCTAAAACAGGCTAATTAGCTACATTATTGGCTATTTTCAGTACATTATCTAATGGAGAGATAGAAAACATAAAACATGAACAAAAGAGTGCATATTAAGACTAAAGTGGCACAAAACTATAGATAAAATGCATAGAAAATATGCGCTAATTTGGGTGTTATCAACTACCCCAAGCTTAAAACTTGCTTGTCCTCAAGCAAGACTGTGCTCAAAGAACAAAAGATAACATCCAAATTAAGCTTGGAAATAAATGCTAAGGTTAAGAAAAATAGTTTAAACCATCAATACTCTTGATACATGTCATTTCAGAACAAACCCCCACCAAACAAGCACAATCCTACCAAAGTAAGATCAAAGAATTTCCAGGCAAGATTAAGTGAATTCACTGTAGCCTGCCAATACTCATGAGGGTTTGAATCATAATTATGTGATCATGAAAAAGTTGTCACTTAGGTGATCACGCGGGTGATGAGTAATGAGCCATCACCATGAATCCATGCATACCATTCAGGAATACCATGCCTCTCACTTAATCATGTCCTAAGAAATAAAGAAAAAAGACTCTAATGACGTCTGAGGATCCCAATCTGCGTCAGGTTGGTCCATGTAGCAAGCAACAATCCCTGCAGTCCGAACCAGTTGGTCCAAAGAAGTGAGATGAACTCCTCGTACTGTGCCCGAACCAACCCTGCTACTGAGATGATCTCATAGGTCACCTAGAGGGTTCCTAGTGACTCTCTAATGACCTTTTGGAGTGGTACTACCAGGCACGCCATATCCGCGTTTGTGAGCGCAGTCATACACCAACTGGGCACCATCCTCAACTCTCCTAAAAGAGAAAACATCGCTCATTTATTGTTCACACTCAGGCTTTTATCATCTGCATTCTATTTTTGGGCTCGGGTGAGAACTATATAGATATTTTTGGGATTTTATGGGCGGCCAAACCTCTTTTGCACATTTTTATATTTTTCATCTTTTTGACTCAATCTAATGTGAGAAGGCACGTAGTCCATCAAGGAGAAACATTTCATCTTGATCATAGCTCAAAGCCCATCATAATCCGCTTGATACCTGTGTGAGAAGTAGCAATTATGATTCAAGAATCCTTAGAATAGAAGCAACCTTGTGAAATTCACAGCTAGGAGACTTTAATCATGATTTAGCTCATTCCAACGGTCCTTTACCATGGATTTTCCATTCACAACATAGATCAAGGGAATTTAGCTTTAAGCTATGAAAAAGGGACATAACCTTAGATTTATTACCAAACTCAAGGAAAGAGTCAACGAGCAAGTCAAGCAAGAGGGCAAGCAATTTTTAAGATAAAAATTGTGCATCTAGGCATACAATCAAGCATTTATCTATTAGATTCACACCATATACCCATAATTGCAAAGCTAAAAATCTGAAAATTTTGAAAATTTAAGACTAAATGCAGGAAATAGACATGCATGCGAGAATGGTGAAGAGAAAAGAAGGGCGAAGCCTACACTACCCCAAGCTTAAAACTTGCTTGTCCTCAAGCAAGATTGTGCTCAAAGAACAAAAGATAACATCCAAATTAATCTTGCCAATAAATGCTAAGGTTAAGAAAAATAGTTTAAAGCATCAATACTCTTGATCCATGTCATTTCAGAACAAACCCCCACCAAACAAGCACAATCCTGCCAAAGTAAGATCAAAGAATTTCTAGGAAAGATTAAGCAAATTCACTATAGCCTGCCAATACTCATGAGGGTTTGAATCATAATTATTTGATCATGAAAGAGTTGTCACTTAGGTGATCACGCAGGTGATGAGTAATGAGCCATCACCATGAATCCATGCATACCATTCAGGAATACCATGCCTCTCACTTAATCATATCCTAAGAAATAAAGCAAAAAGACTCTAATGACTTCTGAGGATCCCGATCTGTGTCAAGTTGGTCCATGTAGCGAGCAACAGTCCCTGCAGTCCGAACCAGTTGGTCCAAAGCAGTGAGATGAACTCCTCGTACTGCGCCCGAACCAACCCTGCTACTGAGATGATATCATAGGTCACCTAGGGGGTTCCTACTGACTCTCTAATGAGCTTTTGGAGTGGTACTACTAGGCACGACATATCCGCGTTCGTGAGCGCAGTCATACACCGACTGGGCACCATCCTCAACTCTCCTAAAAGAGAAAACATCGCTCATTTATTGTTCACACTCAGGCTTTTATCATCTACATTCTATTTTTGGGCTTGGGTGAGAACTATATAGATATTTTTGGGATTTTATGGGCGGCCAAACCTCTTTTGCACATGTTTATATTTTTCATCTTTTTGACTCAATCTAATGTGAGAAGGCACGTAGTCCATCAAGGAGAAACATTTCATCTTGATCATAGCTCAAAGCCCATCATAATCCGCTTGATACCTGTGTGAGAAGTAGCAATTATGATTCAAGAATCCTTAGAATAGAGGCAGCCTTGTGAAATTCACAGCTAGGAGACTTTAATCATGATTTAGCTCATTCCAACGATCCTTTACCATGGATTTGCCATTCACAACATAGATCAAGGGAATTTAGCTTGAAGCTATGAAAAAGGGACATAACCTTAGATTTATTACCAAACTCAAGGAAAGAGTCAAAGAGCAAGTCAAGCAAGAGGTCAAGCAAATTTTAAGATAAAAATTGTGCATCTAGGTATACAATCAAGCATTTATCTATTAGATTCGCACCATATAGCCATAATTGCAAAGCTAAAAAGCTGAAAATTTTGAAAATTTAAGACTAAATGCAGGAAATAGACATGCGTGCAAGAAGGGTGAAGAGAAAAGAAGGGCGAAGCCTACCACCCCAAGCTTAAAATTTTGCTCATCCTCGATCAAGATTCAAACTTGAAATAGTGAGGCAGGAATGCATGAGTTTAACGACATTTATTGAAGTTCTAAAGATGATGCATGGGTGCAAGGATATCAAAACAGTTAGAGGAAAGAAATTAACCAACATGAACATGAAAAGCAAAAATTTATTGAAATAAAAGGGCGGGAGGGTGGGTAAGAGAATAGGGGGTGGTTGCCCCACGATACTGACACTGGGATCCCAAATCCTAAGTTTTGGGACCAGTGTCACCTGTGTCTTGTCGATGGGTTCCACCACATAGTAGGAGTAGAATAGGTGGATGTGTTGGCCCTGCCGAGTCTGATGCGATGATTTTGAGTCGCATTTATAGACCTATTTTATATGAGTTTTGTGCCTTAATTACTCATTTTCATGGATATTATTGCATAATTCACTTTATTTGGTCTTTGCCATCATTTTATATCAAATCCCCTTTATTTCATTATTTTAAGCATTATTGATCATCTTATCATAAATCGTGTGGATTTATTTGGTCTTGTTGTGCAATTTCAGGAAAAACAAGTACCTACATCCGTCGATACCATCGACGGATGTCGATACCATCGACCAAGCCACAGGTTGTCAGCCGAGAAGAGCAATACAGCGTCGATACCATCGACACCCAAGTCGATGGCATCAAGATGTTTCCAGGCTGCTGGCGAGGATAAAGTCGATACTATCGACGCAAGTCGATGCCATCGACACAAGGAGAGCTACAGCGTCGCTAAACGACGACAACCGACGCTAAAGGAGTCGATACCATCGACACCCAAGTCGATGGTATCGAGATCATCACAGGCGCCCAGAATAAAAGAAAGGAAAGCTGCCGCTAATCCGCTGGGTCGATACCATCGACCCGCGTCGATGGTATCAACGCCGGCAGATATGCGTTGGATTTGTTTTGTTTTCGATCGGACGGCTGTTGTTATTTGACGACCTAATTAGGGACTTATACCTAATGACGGCCGCCCAGACGTGAGAGGATCTCATTTTTTGGATTGCACGAGTGCCGAGGAGGAGAGAAAGGAGAACGGAGGCCGAGAAGCTCATCCCGGTTGATTCGGACGCTGCCGAAGACAATTTCCACCACCGACAGGCGGGGAAAGTTTGTGTTCTACGCCAAGGATCCGCCGGTTCTTCTCCGTTCAGGGGTTTTTCCCATCTATTTCACGTTTTTCTTATGAATTCCCCAATTTCTACCATGTATTCGTGTAAGATGAACATGAGAGGCTAAAACCCTCAATCTTTAGGACCGGGAGTAGCCCGGGGATACATTGTATGATGATTTTAGATTGATAATTCATATTTTTCTCTCATACCCGTGGTATAAATTTGTTTTCTCTATTGCTATTGTTATGCTTGATCACCATAATAATAAATTAATGCCCTTAATCACTTCGACAGAAGGATTAACGGTTGAAAAGAGACGAATTCTACATTAATTAATAAAACCCTTGACAAAGGAGTTGTAAAATTAATGGTGGGAATTGAGGGACCGATCTTAATGCGCTTAGTTTAGGGGAATGATTACTATGACGATGGAATCAACCTAAATCTAAGTAGTGGATTACACCATGACAGTGGGTAATTCTCATTTCAGGCCACTACCCGGATAGAGAGAGAAGTGTGAGGAATTATATGAAATCTAATACAATGTTGACCCGCGGTGAAACCGCCATCCTAAAGATATCCCTTTGAATTGATTAAATTAACCTTTAATTGATTGTTTTCTTTGTTTGATTTTTATTTTCTTTTAAGTTCAACAACAAAACCGTACTTTGTTAATCGGCCTAGCTGATTGCGATTAGTTAGTAGAAGTCTCCAATAATTCACGTATCCCTGAGTTCGACTCGGGCCTCACAAGGCCTATATTACTCGACGCGTATACTTGCGTTTAAGCGCGTAGTAAAATACACGTCAAGTTTTTGGCGCCGTTGCCGGGGATACGGCGAATTATTGGCACTTTGAGTGCTAAGAGCGGCCATTCTAGGCCACATTTTTTTTATTTATTTTAAAACAATTTTAAAAATTCCTTTATTTCTCTATAATTGTGTTGACTCGTTCAAAGCATTGTACTGAACCTCTATTTCCATATTTCAGGTACTTTGCATGGTGCACACACGTAGTCGAGACTACGTGAATCGCACACCTGAGGTTCCATCTGCGGGACCAGAGGACGAGGACTACTACGAGGAGGAACACCACAGGGATATACATTATGAATCTGAGCCAGAACAAGAAGAAGTAATGGCTGAAGCACAGACAATATGGGAGAAGATCAAGGCGTCTTCTTCCTCTGCATCAAAGGGGCCTATAAAGAAACAGGGGCTAAACATACCTACATACAAGATCGACCCAGCACTGATTAACTTGGTCAAATCCAATGCATTTCACGGACTGAAAAATGAAGATCCAGTGGCACACATTAGTCAGTTTGTGGAGAACTGCGATATGGTGAAGATAGATCGCTTTCCGCAGGATGTGCTCTATCTCAAGTTATTCCCCAGTTCCTTGGCTGGAGTAGCAAGAGAGTGGCTCCACAACCTCGACGACGAGTTTGTTGAGTCATGGGATCACATGGTGGAGGTTTTCTTCGAGAGGTTCTTCCCTCCTGAGAAGACCAATGATATGATCCGAAAGATCCACAATTTCACCCAACAGGCGGGTGAAACCTATTCTGAGACTTGGGAGCGATTTCAAGTCATGTTGAGGAGATGTCCACATCATGGATTGGACAAGGAAACCCAAGTGAAGATCTTCTACTTTGCTCTCTCCGAGCATGATAGAAGCAACTTGGACTCGGCCGGCTCTGGATTCTTTCTAAATAACACTGATACAAGATGCTGGGAAATACTGAAGAATATGGCACGAAAGCAATCTTGGGGAGAAAGAGAAAGAGGCCCAGTTGAGCAAGCAAGAGTTGCCAGTGAGTCAAAGGCAATGAGAGAGCTGAATGAGAAGATGGATCTTCTCGCAAAGAAGTTGCTGCAGAAGGAAGACAATGAGTCCGAGGATGAGGCTCAGGTCAAGTATATGAGGCAACAGCAAGGGTACAGGAACAACGATTACTCATGGCGGAAGGACAAGAAATTTTCATGGAAGGATCCAAACAACTTCCTGCAAGATCCGGACGCCAAACCTGCACCGGTCACGGAGGACAAGAGCACGGAGTTGCTCAATCAAGTCATAAAGCAAAATCAAGAGTTGATGAACACTTTTGGGCAGCAAATAAAGCAGCAGGGTGAATTCATGAACCAGTTCGAGCAGACGTTGCAAAGCCACGGGGCTCAGATGCGGACTATAGAGACTTCCATGGCACATATGGCAGCAGAGATTGCAAGCTTGAAAAAGCCGGCACATCCGGGTTTTCCGGGGAACACCAATGTTCCCGGGGGAAACCAACAGGCCAAGGCCATATTGTTGAGGAGCGGTAAGAAGGTGCTTAATCCAAGGGCGGATGACACAAGCACACCGCAGGACACAGTAGAAGATGCAACCGCTAAGGAGCAGCCTGCACCAGTCATAGAGCAAATTGATGACACAACCGAAGATGGTAAGGAAGGACAAGCCACTGAGGAGGAACCACAGAAATTAACTCCCTATGTGCCACCTCATCAAAGAGCACATACCGTTCCGGTTCCCTATCCCAATAGTGCAAAAGCAAGAAAGGTGGATGCACAGTTTAAAAAATTTCTGGACAGCTTTAGAAAGTTATCTGTGAATATTCCCTTGTTAGAAGCAATTGAACAAATCCTGTCTTATGGAAAGTTTCTTAAAGATGTAATCACCAAGAAGAGGAAGATACCCGACACTGAGGTTGTGGTATTGAAGGAGCAAGTGAGTGCTTTTATTATGGGCACTTTGCCGCCAAAGCGACAGGATCCCGGGTGTTTCAATATTTCATGCTTTATCGGGAAGTTCAAATTTGGCGAAGCGCTTTGTGATTCTGGGGCAAACATCAATCTGATGCCCCTTTCTACATTCAAGAAACTTGGATTGAAGGAGTCAAGGCCAAGCAATATGACTATCCAATTGGCCGATAATTCTGTGGTGAAACCATATGGAATTTGTGAGGATGTTTTGGTAAAGGTAGACCGCTTTGTTTTTCCCGCTGATTTTGTTGTGATGGAGATGCAGGACGAACACGGCAATGAGTTACTTCTTGGTCGCCCATTTCAAGCTACAGCTGACATGATCTTGGAGATGGGGAGAGGTCGCTTGACCTTAGGCATTGCGGATGATCGCTTTGAGATGGTCATGCCCAACAGAAATACATCTACTAAAGCAAAGGCACAGTGCAACATGGTGAAGCATGTGGAAAGCAATATCTCACTTTGTCTCGGGAAGCCATTTTTAGATATGGCCCATGTGATGAGCAGGATAGACAATGGGACCTTGGCGGTAGACTTTATGGAGAAAACGAAAGCTGTCTCTTTATGCAAGCCTGTCGGGTATCCAAATGATGAGAATGAGAACATTCCACCTTCGTGGGAGGATGATGTGATAATTACTTCTGTCTGTGATGCATATCCGGAATTGCCTCTAGAGGCGTGTTTGCTTAATGTCACTTATGATTGGATGCGGAGTACTTCACTCAAGGAGTGCGCCAAAATGCTTCAAATGCTTCCATGTTTCTACATGAGGCACTATGAAGATTTGGGTACACTGCCCCCACTGCTACAATCATCCCTTATCTGCCCACCTGATCTGGAGTTAAAGCCATTGCCCCCGCACTTGAAGTACGTCTTTCTAGCTGAGGAGGACAAGTTGCCAGTGATTGTTTCTGCATACTTGAGTGCAGATGAGGAGGAGCAGCTACTGATAGTGCTCAAGAACCACCGTGGAGCCTTTGGGTGGTCAGTGGCAGACATCAAGGGGATCTCCCCTACACTTTGTCAACATAAGATTCGGCTTGAGGAAGGAGCCATGTCAGTCATACAGCCTCAAAGACGTCTAAATCCAAGCATGATGGAGGTTGTCAAAAAGGAAGTCATTAAGTTGCTTGCTGCAGGGATTATTTATGCCATATCTGATTCGATGTGGGTGAGTCCCACACAGGTAGTCCCTGAAAAGGGGGAATCACTGTCACTACAAATCTTCTGAATGAACCTGTCACCACCCGATTGGTAACCGGGTGGCGTGTATGCATTGATTACCGCCGACTGAACGCCGCAACTCTGAAAGATCATTTTCCATTGCCATTCATTGATCAGATTTTGGAACGCTTAGCCGGTCGGTCGCATTTTTGTTTCCTTGATGGTTACTCGGGGTACAACCAGATTTCTATTGATCCTTTGGATCAAGAGAAGTCTACGTTTACATGTCCCTATGGGACTTTCGCGTACCGCCGTATGCCGTTTGGTTTATGCAATGCGCCGGCGACTTTTCAACGCTGCATGCTCGCCATTTTTTCTGACATGGTGGAGCGGTGTCTCGAAGTCTTCATGGACGACTTCTCGGTTTATGGAGCGTCTTTTGATGAATGCCTTTATAATTTAGATAAGGTGTTGTAGCGGTGCGAGGACACACACTTGGTCCTCAATTGGGAGAAATGTCACATGATGGTGACAGAAGGAATTGTGCTAGGACACAAGGTGTCTAGCAAGGGTCTAGAGGTAGACCCCGTAAAAATTGAGGTGATTTATAAGCTACCCCCACCAAATTCTGTAAAAGGGGTGAGAAGCTTTTTAGGACACGCTGGGTTTTATCGGCGCTTTATCAAGGATTTTTCAAAAATCGCAAAGCCATTATCGGAATTGTTGGAAAAAGACGCAGTTTTTGATTTCAATGAGAAATGTCTTCACGCATTCGAGGTTTTGAAGGAAAAGCTGATTTCGGCTCCGGTTGTTCAAACGCCGGATTGGACAAAGCCTTTCGAGTTGATGTGTGATGCGTCTGACTATGCTGTGGGGGCTGTTTTGGGGCAAAGGGTAGATAACAAGCCTGCTGTGATTTTCTACGCCTCAAAAACACTTAATGATGCTCAATTAAATTACACAACCACGGAAAAAGAGTTACTTGCTGTTGTTTTTGCTTTTGAGAAATTTCGGCAATACTTAGTGGGTTCTAAGGTGGTTGTGTGGACGGATCACGCCGCAATAAAATATTTGATGGAGAAGAAGGATGCGAAGCCTAGACTAATTAGGTGGATTTTGCTCCTACAAGAATTCGATATTGAAATCAAGGACAAGTCGGGAATTGAAAATGTGGTGGCTGACCACTTGTCTAGGTTAGAGAGGGTGGATGAACAAGGTTTGCATATACCCATTACCGAGACTTTTCCCGACGAACAACTTTTAAAAATTGATTCTAAAGAACCATGGTTTCCGGAAATTGTGAATTATCTGGCTTGCGGGATCATCCCGGAAGATTGGTCTTATCAAGAGAAGAAGAAATTCTTCCATTCATTGAGATACTATTTTTGGGATGACCCAATATTGTTGAAGCAATGCAGGGATGGTATTCTTCGCAGGTGCGTGCCGGAGTTAGAGTACGAAAGTGTTCTACATCATTGTCATGCATCGCCTACGGGAGGACATCATGCTAGCTCACGGACAGCAGCTAAGGTGTTGGAGAGCGACCTTTATTGGCCCACTTTGTTCCGGGATGCCTATGATTTTGTTAGGCAGTGTGACCCGTGCCAGCGTGCAGGTAATATCTCAAGGAGACAAGAAATGCCCCTGAATGTGTTTCAGGAAGTCGAGGTATTTGATTTATGGGGCATTGACTTCATGGGACCCTTTGTGTCCTCAAATTCAAATCTTTATATTTTGCTTGCGGTGGATTATGTGTCGAAGTGGGTAGAGGCAATCCCCACAAGGACTAATGATTCGAATGTAGTGTGCAGGTTCGTCAAAGAGAATATTTTCTGCAGGTTCGGGATTCCTCGAATGATCATTAGTGACGGAAGCACACACTTCCGAAATCAGAAATTTGCTTCACTTTTGAAGAAATATGGGGTCAAGCACAACATTGGCACCCCATATCATCCACAAACGCAAGGACAGGTGGAGATATCAAACAGGGAAATCAAGAAGATTTTAGAAAGAACCGTAGCATCTACACGGAAGAATTGGAGTGCATTACTACCGGATGCACTTTGGGCTTATCGAATGGCGTACAAAACACCTATAGACACTACACCTTTTAGGTTGGCGTATGGCCGGGCGTGCCATCTTCCGGTAGAATTGGAGCACAAGGCCCATTGGGCGCTAAGAAGGCTGAACTTGCGCTATGACGAGGCCGGGAGGAAAAGAATGTTTGAATTGAATGAATTGGATGAGCTACGTATGACGGCATATGAGAATGCCCGCATTTATAAGGAGCGCACAAAGCTGATCCACGATCGCCACATTGAGATGCGCACGTTCAAGAAAGGAGACAGTGTCCTATTGTTCAACTCTCGTCTCAAATTGCATCCCGGGAAACTGAAATCCCGATGGAGTGGACCCTTCGAGGTGGAAGAAGTGAGACCGCACGGAGCGATTCTCGTGCGAGATGGAGAGGCCACGTTCTTGGTGAACGGGCAACGCTTGAAGCTGTACTTTGGTGAGAACTATACGAGGAAAGTGAATGAGGTTAAACTCATTTCACTTGTACATGAATGAAAAGAAGGATCGACGTCTAGCCTAAGACGCTAAAGAAGGGCGCTTGTTGGGAGGCCACCCAACCATTGGTACATTAGGATAGTTTAATGTTAGGTGTAGTTTGCTTTTATTTTGTTTACTTTTTAGTTTAAAAATGATACCTTGATCCGTTTGTTAAATGTGCAGGAACAGGCAGGGTCGATACCATCGACACATCAGTCGATGGTATCGACATGGGTTCAGGTTGATACCAGTAGAAATCGCACTGCGTCGATACCATCGACGGACCCGTCGATGGCATCGACATGGTCACAGGCAGGTCGCAATAAAAGTGTCGATGGTATCGACATCTCAGTTGATACCATCGAGATCTTTGGAGATATTCAGACAAATTTTGCTCAGTCAACTCGATACCATCGACGGCCTCGTCGATGGTATCGACATCATCACAGGTTGAATGCAATAAACGGAGGTGTCGCAATAAAAGCAAGTCGATACCATCGACACTCGTCGATGGCATCGACGGACATGTCACCGATCCACATGAAGACATTGACGACGATCGCAACAGCCACGTCAGCGATCCGGGTGCTGCGTCGATACCATCGACTTATGTCGATGGTATCGACCCGTCAGCGATCCGGGTTTCTCGATCCAGCAAACGTCAGCCGTCGATACCAGCGACAGATGCGGCTACCCGCGAGACATGTCGATACCATCGACCCGCGTCGATGGTATCGACGGGTCAACAGGGGCGCCGATCAAGTCTATTTAAGGGGACTTGCAACGTCATATGACATCACACCCTCAGAGCAGGTATCCCCCATTGCGCCGAGTACTCCCCCGAGCCCTCTACACCTGCGGAGAAGCGTCATCGAGCGAAGATCTTCACCGAGCGGAGAATTTCTCTCCATATTCACCGAGCTCTTTTCTCCCAATCTCATTCTTCTCGCAATCATGGTGCATACGGGCGGAGCATCTTCATCAAGCGCGCACCCCAGGGAGATCGAGGAGTTTGTTCCTCCTCCAACCGCTTCCATCTCTCGTCCACGCCTCATTCATGCCAACATGGATGTAAGAAAGGTATATGAGGAGATAATGAAGCGGAAGTTCGAGGCCACCCGGTATGTGGACCGGGGAATGATCAGGGACCTGGGATTTGAGGCCGACTTGGCCTATGTGTTGGCCGGGCAAGCGCGGCACACCGGTCGCATATATGAGATGGACTGTCATGCGGATGGGCAGCCGTTCTTTGGCGAATGGCCCACATACAAGGAACTGGTGGCCGAGTTCATGGCGTCTCTTGATATCTGCGTCGTACCAAATGACGTGGTGCCATCGGACCAGATGTGGATCCAGGGAAGGGTGTCCTTCCGACTCTTCAACAACAATTACAACATCACGTTGAAGCAGTTCAACGCCATCTTCAACTGGAACCACAGCCGCCACGATCACCGACGCCCCGACGCCCGCACCGACTACGACAAAATCTTCGCCGAGCTAGTTACAGTGCCGGCAGGGAAGACCGTGAGCTACCACAATGCCGCGGTAGCTGATTTTGAGCACCCGTTCGTCCGGGTATTGCATAGGATGCTTAGCTTGACCTTCTTCGGGCGGAGCAATCTTGCTTTGAGCAAGTTTCAGGAGAGCGACTTGTTCTTTCTATACGCCCTCCTGAAACGTCAAGAGTGCAACTGGGGAGCATTCTGGTTACAGCGCGTCATGGCGGTGAAGCGGAGCACAAGGAAGGCTCCAATTCATTTTGGTGGTTCGGTCACCGGGTTGGCGCTTTACTTGGGGCTGAACTTTCAGTCCATGACTCTGATTTCTACGCGGAGTAAGGTGAACGTGCAACACTTGCACCGTTCAAACCTCATTCTTATCCGGGACGGGTTGGTGTACGCTCATTGCCACGTCAACCAAGCTTACCAGGAGGCATCCCTGCCGGACGACGTCTTCCACATCGAGGGCAAGCAGCATTTCTGATGGCCCATCATAGCCATCGAGTCCTCGGAAGAAGAAGGCGGAGGTGAAGACCAAGAAGGCGAGGCCGAGGAAGACGAGGAGGCTTTCACACCTCTTCGAGCACGCGTGGCACCACGGAAGCGTCCTAGGATGCACCCGGGTGCATCTTCATCATCTCAGCCCCCGCCGCCATCACCACAGCAAGAGAAGCCAGCTGCGGATCCCTACTCCATGCAAGGGATGTATACCATGCTGCAGGACATCCAGCAGACGCAGCACCAGCATATGACTTTGTATACCGACATCCATGAGACAACGGGCCGGTTGCTTGATAATCAAAGGGCTATGTTCGAGAACGAGCGGCTCATCCTCGCCAACCAAGAACAAATGCACAACCGGTTGCAGCGGATAGAGACGCAGCAGGAGCCCTTCTTCGACCACTACTGGAGTCAAGACTACTTTGGAGGTTATCCACAGCCTCCGCCGAGGACCCAATATGATCCAAGCTTCCAGGGGGAGTACCCGTCTTGGGATCCTACGGCACCACAATACCCACCACCGCCTCCGCAAGATTGATCAGGGTATCACTGTTCCACCCTTAAGTTGGTTTTTGACTATGAGGCCATAGTCGGATTCAAGCTTAGGGGGGTGGCTGGAACAGCTTTATCTTTTATCTTTTCTTTAGTTGTTTTTAGTTTTTGCTTTGTTATTTGTTTTTGCAATTTTAAGTTTTTATTTAGGATCCACGTCTATCTAGTGTAATTGTGGATGTCGTAAAAATTGTCATCTTGCTGTTTTCATGGGGAAATTAAGGGAATTGAAAATTTTTTCTGTGTCATTTGGATAGCTGTACTTGGTTGTCCTTGGGGAACTTGTTCTATGAAAATGATTGATTATGTCAACTTTGAAGCAATATGTCATACCCACACCCCCTTTGACTCATGAAAAGTGGATAGTAACGGTTGTTTGAGCCTAACCTAATCAAATGGTAATGAGACCTTAATCAGATGTAAGAGAAAGAACCCTTTAAACTACTACACATGTCAATAAGGAGGGACACATAATTTTCTTTTAAGGTTCAGTCACTTAATCTTGTGATCATTCCACCCCATTTCCTATAATCCACCCAAGAATTGGAAGTAAAGTGCAGTTTCAATTTCTTCTGCGTGCATGGCATGTAGATAGGTTTTGCATTGTTATTTTCATGTTTTTGCATAGAATAATGAAAAAAATATATAGTGAAACATGCATATTACCTTTAGGTGCATGTCATGTAGTTGCACTCATAACTTTTATGATTTTCATGCATACGCACACCATGTACCTCAGTTTGTCTTGAAAAGTGATCTAAATTGTCCCATACCCTCGAAATAGTACAAAGATTTCCAATCATGAAGAAAATAGCCTAACACATGTATCTCTAAGCAATTATGGATATGTGGGCTAAGAGGAAAAGAGAAAAAATCTGAAATTTGAAAAAAAAATATAATATGAAAAAAAAAAAGAATTTAGAAGGAAATGGAATAAGAGGGAGAAAGGAACATGATATCACTTACATAACAAGGAAACTGAGTACATGATGTGGCTTAATTAGATTTCTATCTCTTTTTGAGGTGGAAGGTTAGTGCATGCATCATTCCACCCAATTTTAAGCATTAGGGCATTTTCAATGTGCATTTGCATCATTTAGGGCATTTTGTTATATGCATTTTGAAACTATGTAATACTTCCAAATTCTTTCATGAACCACCCATTCCATCCACCCGTTGCTCGGATTGGTAGGCCACCGTGATTTTCTCCTCACTCATGTTTATCAGGAGAACTGCTTCCATGTAGATGGTAGTTAGGGCGAGCAACGTAGTGTAGGTGATCACAAGATGCACTAATGCTAAATCGGCAAATTTTATTATGTTAACTGCCTTATGTGATAGTGTTCATCAGCTTGAAGGATAATTTCTTTTATTGATGGTTATTGTCGTCTATAGGGTAATTACTGTTCTGTGATTAGGGTAGGCCGGTTTGAGAACGTCCAGTGGGAGTCATTTGTGAGGTGGGTTGGTGTTTTGATTGTTAGTTGACATTCGCAATTCTATTCTAAGGATTAGTTGCTCGAGGACGAGCAATGTTTAAGCTTAGGGGAGTTTGATGCGATGATTTTGAGTCGCATTTATAGACCTATTTTATATGAGTTTTGTGCCTTAATTACTCATTTTCATGGATATTATTGCATAATTCACTTTATTTGGTCTTTGCCATCATTTTATATCAAATCCCCTTTATTTCATTATTTTAAGCATTATTGATCATCTTATCATAAATCGTGTGGATTTATTTGGTCTTGTTGTGCAATTTCAGGAAAAACAAGTACCTACATCCGTCGATACCATCAACGGATGTCAATACCATCGACCAAGCCACAGGTTGTCAGCCGAGAAGAGCAATACAGAGTCGATACCATCGACACCCAAGTCGATGGCATCGAGATGTTTCCAGGCTGCTGGCGAGGATAAAGTCGATACTATCGACGCAAGTCGATGCCATCGACACAAGGAGAGCTACAGCGTCGCTAAACGACAACAACCGACGCTAAAGGAGTCGATACCATCAACACCCAAGTCGATGGTATCGAGATCACCACAGGCGCCCAGAATAAAAGAAAGGAAAGCTGCCGCTAATCCGCTGGGTCGATACCATCGACCCGCGTCGATGGTATCGACGCCGGCAGATATGCGTTGGATTTGTTTTGTTTTCGATCGGACGACTGTTGTTATTTGACGACCTAATTAGGGACTTATACCTAATGACGGCCGCCCAGACGTGAGAGGATCTCATTTTTTGGATTGCACGAGTGCCGAGGAGGAGAGAAAGGAGAACGGAGGCCGAGAAGCTCATCCCGGTTGATTCGGACGCTGCCGAAGACAATTTCCACCACCGACAGGCGGGGAAAGTTTGTGTTCTACGCCAAGGATCCGCCGGTTCTTCTCCGTTCAGGGGTTTTTCCCATCTATTTCACGTTTTTCTTATGAATTCCCCAATTTCTACCATGTATTCGTGTAAGATGAACATGAGAGGCTAAAACCCTCAATCTTTAGGACCGGGAGTAGCCCGGGGATACATTGTATGATGATTTTAGATTGATAATTCATATTTTTCTCTCATACCCGTGGTATAAATTCGTTTTCTCTATTGCTATTGTTATGCTTGATCACCATAATAATAAATTAATTCCCTTAATCACTTCGACAGAAGGATTAACGGTTGAAAAGAGACGAATTCTACATTAATTAATAAAACCCTTGACAAAGGAGTTGTAAAATTAATGGTGGGAACAGAGGGACCGATCTTAATGCGCTTAGTTTAGGGGAATGATTACTATGACGATGGAATCAACCTAAATCTAAGTAGTGGATTACACCACGACAGTGGGTAATTCTCATTTCAGGCCACTACCCGGATAGAGAGAGAAGTGTGAGGAATTATATGAAATCTAATACAATGTTGACCCGCGGTGAAACCGCCATCCTAAAGATATCCCTTTGAATTGATTAAATTAACCTTTAATCGATTGTTTTCTTTGTTTGATTTTTATTTTCTTTTAAGTTCAACAACAAAACCCTACTTTGTTAATCGGCCTAGCTGATTGCGATTAGTTAGTAGAAGTCTCCAATAATTCACGTATCCCTGAGTTCGACTCGGGCCTCACAAGGCCTATATTACTCGACGCGTATACTTGCGTTTAAGCGCGTAGTAAAATACACGTCAGAGTCTGAAGAAGAAAAGTAAAATCTAGCGACTCAGTGAAGTCATCTTTGTGCTGGAATTGATTTGAGTTGCACTGGGATGAATTCTTTGGAAAATCATCCTCAAGGTACCTTTCATTATATGAATATGAAAATGAAGGTCCTGGGATGTCTATGCATGATGAGATGGATGAGAGAGGTTGGATGTCATCTTGATGACTCATATCTTCTCTCTCCATCTCTACACTTGAGGTTGGATGTTCAAATAGATCTTCATGTACAGTCTGAGTCATCCAATCATCTTCTGTGCAAGAAGTACCCCCTGAAGAATCTATTTGTGGTTCTATCACCCCAAGCTTATCACCTGGCGTGGAGTCAGGGGTGTCTATATGCTCAACAGCCATGTTGAAGTGGACCGTCCATCCTGCCCCCTTGACGTCCACCAAGCCTTGTAAAGGGATGGTGGCAAATGATGGCTCATGCTTCTCCAACTCGTCTTTGTTACTGTACTCACTACTCCATGTCAAGCAGCTGTCATCGTCGTCGTCAAACAAATTGTTCCAAACCATGGTTGACGTACTTGTCAAAGCAAAAGGACAAGTCTCAATATGAGAAATGTCACTCTGGTCTGGTTCAATATCTGACTCTGGTTCCTCAAACCAACCTTCTGGTTGTGAGGTCAATTGGCTTTTTGAATCGATGGCTATGATTGGCCACCGGAAATGCTACGCACCGTCAATGTTGAAGACGGGGTCGGGTGAAGGAGAGCTCGGAGAAGAATGGAGATATGAATCTCCGCTCGGGGAAGATCTTCGCTCAGTGTTGTTGCTCTTCTCTCTTGTATAGCTCTGGGGAGTGCTCGGCGCCAAGGGAGAAGAGAGCTCTGAAGGTGTGACGTTAAATGACGTCATGAATATCCTTATATAGACTTGGTCGGCGCCACTGTTGACCCATCGATACCATCGACGCGGGTCAATGGTATCGACACGTCTCAATGCTATCCGGCCCCCTCGCAAGTATTGACGGCTGACGATTGCTTGATCTTGAAACCCGGATTGCTAACGTGTCAATACCATCGACATAGGTCGATAGTATCGACACTGCACCCGGATCGAGGACGTGGACGCCGCGATCGCCGTCGATTTCTTTGCGCGGATCGGTGACATGGATGGTCGATGCCATCGACAGATGTCGATAGTATCGACTTGGCTTCATTGCGACACCGCCTTTTTGCATTTCAACCTAGAACCATGTCGATACCATTGACAAGGCCGTCGATGGTATCGAGTTGACTGAGACAAATCGGTCTGCACTTCTCCAGAGATCTCGATGGTATCGACTCCTATGTCGATACTATCGACTTTTCCTTCTCGACCACCTGTAGGTATGTCGATACCATCGACATGGCCGTCGATGGTATCGACGCAGAACAAAATATGTAGTCGTCAACCTTTACCCTTGTCGATACCATCGACCAGTTTGTCGATGGTATCGACTCTGCCTCAGCCTGCACAATGAACAAACGGATCAAGGTATCTTCTTTACACTAAAAATTGAACGAAACTAAAGCAACCTACGATTATAAATACTCTATCCTAATGTACCGATGGTTGGGTTGCCTCCCAAAAAGCGCCCTTATTTAACGTCTTAGGCTAGACGGTATGAAGCTCATCATCTTTTCACTTCGGGAACTGCGCTTAGAGGATCATGTGGTAACTTGAATTCAACTCGATCTCCTCCAATTCCCAAGGACAATGTACCTCTCCCTAAAGCAGTCACGACGTCCGTCGTTGCTTGAAACGGTCTTCCTAGAAGAATTTCACAGCTTTGGAGCGGTGGCATATCCATGACAACAAAATCCACCGGGAATACGAATATGTCCAATTTGATGAGAACATCTTCACACACTTCAAATAAATCCACACAAATAATAATAATGTGATAATGAATGCTCAAAATGATGAAACTAAGGGGATTTGACATAAAATGATGGCAAAGACCAAAATGGATGAATTATGCAATATTAACCATAAAAATGACTAATAAAAGCAAAAAACACATATCAAACAGGTCTATAAATGCGCCTCAAAATCATCACATCAAACTCCCCTAAGCTTGAACATTGCTCGCCCTCGAGCAACTCATCCTTAGAATAGAATTGCAAATGTCAACTGAAAAACAACACACCTACCCAACATCCCATATGACTCCCACTGAACATTCTCAAACCGGCCTTCTCTAACCACAGAATGGTAATTACCCTAAAGGTGACAGTAATCAGCAATAAAAGAAATTGACCTCCAAACTGATGAACACTATCACATAAGGCAGTTAACATAATAAAATTCGCCGGTTCAGCATTAGTGCATCTCGTGATCGCCTATACTACGTTGCTCGCCCTAACTACCATCTACATGGAAGCAGTTCTCCTGATATTCATTAGTGAGGAGAAATTCACGGTGGCCTACCAATCCGAGCAACAGGTGGATGAAAATGGGTGGCTCATGGAAGAAATTGGAAGTATTGTACAGTTTCAACATGCATAATACAAAAATGTCCTATATGATGCAAATGCACATTAGAAATGCCCTAATGCCTAAAATTGGGTGGAATGATGCATGCACTAACCTTCCGCCTCAAAATGAGATGGATATCTAGTCAAGCTACATCATGTACTCAATTATTCTGAAATGCAATTGATATCATGTTCCTTCCTCCTTATTTCACTTTCTTCTAAATTCTTTTTCTTTTCTCTTTTTTTTTATATTGCAGATTTTTAGATTCTTTTTTCAGCCCACATATCCATAATTGCTTAAAGATAATTTTATGGGGCTATTTTCTTCATACTCATAAATTTTTGCGCTATTTAGAAGGTATGGAACAGTTTAATTCACCATTGGGAAAAATCGAGTTACATGATGTACTTTATGCATGAAGATCATGAATGCAACTACATAGCATGCACCTAAAGGTAATGTGCATGCATCACTATATATATATATATATATATTTATGCAAACATATGGAAAATACCAATGCAAGTCCTATCTAAATGCTATGCACACAAAAAGAAATTAAAACTGCACTTTACTTCCAATTCTTAGGTGGATTATGGAAAAATGAAGTGGAACGATCACAAGACTAGATGACTGAACCTTAGAAAGATATTATGTGTCCCTCCTTACTGACCTGTGTAGTAGTTTAGAGGGTTCTCTCTCTTACATCCAATTAAGGTCTCATTACCATTTGGTTAGGTTAGGCTCAAACAACCATTTCCGGCCACTTTCATGAATCATTAGGAGTACAGATGTGAAATGTTGTTTTAAAGTTGACATAATCAATCATTTTCATAGGATTGTGCCCCAAGGTCAAACAAAACAAGCTATCCAAACACACAAAAAATTTTAAATTTCCCTTAAATTTCCCATGCACTAATCAACAAGATGACACACTTTTACGACATCCACAATTACACTAGATAGCACGTGGATCCTACAAAAACTAAAGATGCAAGAAACAAATAACAAGAAAACAAAAGCAAAAAATGCTAAAATCAAAAAAACAATAAAAGATAGAACTGTTCCAACTACCCCCCTAAGCTTGAATTTGACTATGGCCTCATAGTCAAAAACAAACTTAAAGATTGGAACAGGGATACCCGATCATTCTTGTGGAGGTGGAGGCGGGTACTGCGGTGCTGTGGGGTCCCAAGATGGGTATTGCCCCTGAAAAGTCGGATCATACTGGGGCATCGGAGGAGGTTGTGGGTATCCCCCAAAGTAATTCTGGCTCCAGTAATGATCGTAAAATGGCTGCTGCTGCTACTCCATCCTATGCAGCCGATCATGGATGTTCTCTTGATTTGCGAAAAGAAGGCGCTCATTCTCGAAGATCGCCTGCTGGTTGACATAGAGCCGATTGGTGGTGTCTTGAATACCGGCATATGCATATGTGTGGCTATGTTGTGTCTGCTGAATGTCCTGCAACATCGTATACATGCCTTGCATGGAATAGGCATCCTCACTCGGTTACGAGGGCTGTGGTGGTGGAGGCTGATGCGGAGAAGATGAAGATGCACCCGGATGCATCCTAGGGCGCTTCCGGGGTGTTACTCGTGATCGAAGAGGTGTGAACGCCTCTTTCTCCTCTTCCGCCGCCTCGTCGTCGTCGCCACCGTCGTTGCCGCCGTCTTCTTCATTGGAATCGATGGCTATGATTGGCCACCGGAAATTCTACGCACCGTCAATGTTGAAGACGGGGTCGGGTGAAGGAGAGCTCGGAGAAGAATGGAGATATGAATCTCCGCTCGGGGAAGATCTTCGCTCGGTGCTGTTGCTCTTCTCTCTTGGATAGCTCTGGGGAGTGCTCGGCGCCAAGGGAGAAGAGAGCTCTGAAGGTGTGACGTTAAATGACGTCATGAATATCCTTATATAGACTTGGTCGGCGCCACTGTTGACCCATCGATACCATCGACGCGGGTCAATGGTATCAACACGTCTCGATGCTATCCGGCCCCCTCGCGAGTATTGACGGCTGACGATTGCTTGATCTTGAAACCTGGATTGCTAACGTGTCGATACCATCGACATAGGTCGATAGTATCGACACTGCACCCGGATCGAGGACGTGGACGCCGCGATCACCGTCGATTTCTTTGCGCGGATCGGTGACATGGATGGTCGATGCCATCGACAGATGTCGATAGTATCGACTTGGCTTCATTGCGACACCGCCTTTTTGCATTTCAACCTAGAACCATGTCGATACCATTGACAAGGCCGTCGATGGTATCGAGTTGACTGAGACAAATCGGTCTGCATTTCTCCAGAGATCTCGATGGTATCGACTCCTATGTCGATACTATCGACTTTTCCTTCTCGACCACCTGTAGGTATGTCGATACCATCGACATGGCCGTCGATGGTATCGACGCAGAACAAAATATGTAGTCGTCAACCTTTACCCTTGTCGATACCATCGACCAGTTTGTCGATGGTATCGACTCTGCCTCAGCCTGCACAATGAACAAACGGATCAAGGTATCTTCTTTACACTAAAAATTGAACGAAACTAAAGCAACCTACGATTATAAATACTCTATCCTAATGTACCGATGGTTGGGTTGCCTCCCAACAAGCGCCCTTATTTAACGTCTTAGGCTAGACGGTATGAAGCTCATCATCTTTTCACTTCGAGAACTGCGCTTAGAGGATCATGTGGTAACTTGAATTCAACTCGATCTCCTCCAATTCCCAAGGACAATGTACCTCTCCCTAAAGCAGTCACGACGTCCGTCGTTGCTTGAAACGGTCTTCCTAGAAGAATTTCACAGCTTTGGAGCGGTGGCATATCCATGACAACAAAATCCACTGGGAATACGAATCTGTCCAATTTGATGAGAACATCTTCACACACTCCATATGGTCTCACAATAGACCCATCCGCTAATTCAATTGTTGCGGCTGACTTCTTTATCTCTTTTAACCCTAGCTTTTGAAACGTCGCCAGAGGCATGATATTTATGTAGGCGCCTGAATCACATTGCGCTTTAGGAAAATGTCGACCACCTATTGAGCAAGGAATGTAGAAGCCCCCTGGGTCTTTTCTCTTCTATGTCAAACTCCCGTGAATCATAGAGCTCACCGTCTCATTCATCCTACAAATATCACTGTCTTTTATCCGCCTCTTCTTATTGATGATTTCCTTGATGAACCTCCCATAGGCGGGCACCTTCTCGATCATCTCCACTAATGGAATATTGATGTGGAGTTTTCGGAATATTTCCAAGAATTTCCTAAAATGACGATGCTCTTTCTTTGACTTCGGATTGTCCAGTTTTGAAACATCTGCTGCATCAGTACGCCTGTGAGGTGGCACATATGAGCTTTTTGGGGTCAACTCCCCTAAGCTTGCTTCAATCACTCCCTCTGACGTGGGCTTTGGCGAGACATCGTCAATAGTAACAGCTTGTTGTGGTTCCTCTCTCGCATTCGATGTCTCCACACGTGCACAAACAACCTTCAATTGTTCTTTTTCTCTAGATGGAGATACAATATTCATAACTCGCTGTGATTTTCTGAAGAAAGGGTTTCCGCCCGGCAGTCCATAGTAAGTGTGTGGATACGGTATTGCCGGTGTCGCATGCGTATTAAAAGTTATTTTTCTTTCCTCTTTAGCTTCTTGCACCTGAGGTTCCTCCTCATTGCTTACCACATACATATACTTGACTTGATGGTGTGCTTGGGCGACGTTTGCATTCTCGGCCGGTTTCTGTTGATTGGCGTGCTTGATGGCCGCTACTTCACTAGAAATCTGTGCCACAGTGGTTTCTAATGCCTGCATTTTTGCTCCATGGCTTTGTAGCATCTGTCCAAACTTGGTTAGAATATCACCTTGAGATTGCAATTGCTTACCAAACATGGCCATCATCTCCTGGTTCTACTGTACCATTTGACTCAGTAATTAGGTGTTCTTATCTTCAGCTCTAGGCTGTGTCTTGGCATCTGAATCCTACAGAAAGTTATTTGGTTCCTTCCATGAGAATTTTTTATCCTTCCTCCATGCGTAGTCATTGTCTCTGTAACCCTGTTGTTGCATGAATTTCACTTGGGCTTCCTCATCCTCAGATGCATCTTCCTTAGCTAGCAGCTTCTTGGCTAGAAGATCTAACTTATCGTTCAGCTCCATAACTACTCTGGATTCGCCAATAGCCCTGACCTGCTCCACAACACCTCTGTCACCCCATGACTGTTTCCTAGCCATGTTCTTTAATATCTCCCAACATATGGTATATGTATTATTCAGAAAAAATCCCGACCCGGCTGAATCCAGATTGCTCCTATCATGCTCGGAGAGAGCAAAATAGAAGATTTTCACCTGCATTTCTTTGTCCAGCCCATGATGTGGACACCTCCTCAACATAACCTGAAATTGCTCCCAGGTCTCAGAATATGTTTCACCAGCCTGTTGGGTGAAATTATGAATCTTCCAGATCATGTCATTAGTCTTCTCAGGAGGGAAGAACCTCTCAAAGAAAACCTCCACCATATGGTTCCAGGACTACACAAACTCATCATCCAAATTATGTAACCATTCTCGCGCGGCTCCCACCAATGAACTCGGGAAAAGCTTGAGATACAGTGCCTCTTGTGGAAACCTATCGATTTTTACCATATCACAGTTCTCAACAAACTGGCTGATGTGCGCGACGGGGTCCTCATTTTTCAGCCCATGAAACGCGTTTGATTTCACCAAATTTATCAACGCTGGATCGATCTTTTATGTCGGTATGTTGATCTCCTGCTTCTTTATAGGCCCCTTTGAAGATGATGAGGAAGAAGCTTTGATCTTCTCCCATATGGTCTATGGCTCGGCCATCTCTTCTGGTTCAGATTCAAAATCTACCTCTTCTTGGCACTCTTGCTCGGAATGCTCCTCGTCCTCAGGTCCCGAAATCGGAACCTCGGTTGTGCGATTATCGTAGTCTGTACTACGTGTATGCACCATGCAACGTACCTGAAATGAGAAAATTCGAGTTCAGTACTATGCTCAGACAAGTATAAACAATTATAGAGAAATTTAGAAATATTTGAAGTTGTTTCAAAATAATAAAAAAATGTGGCCTAGAGTGGCCTCTCGTAGCACTCAAAGTGCCAACAATTCTGCCGTATCACCGACAGCGGCGCCAAAAACTTGACGTGTATTTTACTACGCGTTAAAAACACAAGTATACGCGTCGAGTAGTACATGCCTTGTGAGGCCCGAGTCGAACACAGGGATACTCGAAATTGTCGGAGACTCCTACTAACTATTTGCGATCAGCTAAGCTGAATAACAATTTGGGGTTTGTTGTCAAAATTAAAAGAAAATAAAAATGAAACAAAGCAAACAATCGATCAAAGGTTAATTTAATCAATTCAAAAAGGTATCTTTAGGATTGCGGTTTCACCGCGGGTATTCATTGTATTAGATTTTATATAATGCCTCAATCTTCTCTCTCTATCCGGGTAGTGGCCTGAAAACAGAATTACCCACTGTCGTGGTGCAATTCACTACTTAGGTTTAGGTCGGCTCCACCGTCGTCGTAACCTATTCCCTAAACTAAGTGCATTACGAACGGTCTCTCAGTTTCCACCATTAATTTTACACCACCTTTGTCAAGGGATTTATCGATTAATGTAGGTTCCGTCTCTTTTCAACCGTTAATCCTTCTGTCGAAGTGATTAAGGGCATTAGGTTATTATCATGGTGATCAAGCATAACAATATATGGAGAAAATGAAACTATACGACGGATTTAAGAGAGAAAATATGAATTACTAATATAAAACTGTCATACAATGAATTCCCGGGCTACTCCCGGTCCTAAAGATGGAGGGGATTAGCCCCGCATGTTCATCTCACACAAGTACATGGTAGAAATAGGGGAAATCATATGAAAAACGTGAATTGAATGGGAAAACCCCTGAACGGAGAAGAACTGATTGATCCTTTGCGTAGAACACGTGCTTTCACACCTCTCGGTGGTGAAATCCGTCTTCGGTAGCGTCCGGATCGACATGTATGAACTTCTGGCCTCCGTTCTCCTTTCTCTCCTTCCTCGGCACTTGTGCAATGGCAAAATCTGATCCTCGCTCGTCTGGGCGGCCGTCATTAGGTATAAGTCCCTAATTAGGTCGTTAATTAACTCCAGCCGTCTGATTGAGATCATTAGAAAACAAACTCATATCCTACGGCGTCGATACCATCGACGCGAGTCGATGGTATCGACCCACTACAGTAGCGGCTGGCTGCAAACCATTTCTTTGTCGTGCCCGACATCATCTCGATACCATCGACTCGGGTCGATGGTATCGACTTCCTTTTGGCGTCGGTTTTGTCATTTTGCTATGCTGTAGCCTCCATGTGTCGATGGTATCGACTTGGTGTCGATACTATCGACTGCTTCTTCACCAGCAACCTGAAGGTCTCTCGATACCATCGACTTGAGCGTCGATGGTATCGACACTTTGCTGCTCCTTTCGGCTGGCAACCTGTGGCCTTGTCGATGGTATCGACGGAAGCAAATACTTGTTTTTCTTGAAATTCAAAGACAACATCAAATAAATCAACACAAATAATAATAATGCGATAATGAATGCTCAAAATGATGAAACTAAGGGGATTTGACATAAAATGATGGCAAAGACCAAAATGGATGAATTATGCAATATTAACCATAAAAATGACTAATAAAAGCACAAAACACATATCAAACAGGTCTATAAATGCGACTCAAAATCATCGCATCAGGCGGCGGCCGTATCGGTCGACGCAGCCGTATCGGTCGATGCAGCCGTATCGGCCAGCTGTTGGAATTCTTGTCTTTTCAGGTTCGGTACTTGAGAGTCCCAAAATTGGCTAGTCTCGGTGCCTGCAAGTCTAAAACAGGCTAATTAGCTACCTTATTGGCTATTTTCACTACATTATCTAATGGAGAGACAGAAAACATAAAACATGATCAAAAGAGTGCATATTAAGACTAAAGTGGCACAAAACTATAGATAAAATGCATAGAAAATATGCGCTAATTTGGGTGTTATCAATGGTTACTTGCATATCATGGTGATGTCACATCATTCATTCATATCTCATCTTGGGTCAGCACAAAAACCCCCACATAAGAAGACTTTTGCAAATATGGAACATGGAAACTTGTTGTGCCACCTGTACAAAGCTAATAGTAATGTTCAACTTTAAATTCTAGCTATAATCCTAAAATTATATCTATTGTGTCAACGCATTACTCAAAAGTCATACTTGCTAGCGTTTTACCAATCATGCAACGTGTCCCATACCATTCCTTGAAGCTTTAAAAAAGGAAAAGTATCCATCCTTTTTTTTATACACTGACACTAGAACCCTTGTCAGTTATTTTTCAGCATCAAAAGAAATACTGACACTAGAAACTATCATTCAATACAAGGAAACAGGATTCCTGGTCAACCTTGTTAGGGGTGAAACAACAACACTATCTTCACCTTACTAGGATTTACACAACCTACTTAGAAGACATATCATGATCCCATAAAGAAATTTAATCAACCCCATCTCACTCTTATTCAACTTGTCTCATAGATATTGCTTCTTCAGCAACACTGAGGTTTTTGAAGAAATATTGATCATATTTTTTTTACAATATTTTAAATACTTTGACATGTCATAATTCAAAGCTTGATATAACTCGTATGACATGACTGAAACACTCTATTCCTCCTATTCATAAATTCTACTTGTGCATTGGTTAGTCTAAAGGACATAACTCTAACCTCATCATGTTCATGTGAATTATGCCATCCAATCTAACTCTTATGCATTGATATTTGATCATAGGTTTATCTTAAAGGAACACGATATCACATATCTATTGACCAACAAACCATCTATCCTTGATAGTGGTCTTGCCCAACTATCACTGAACCATACACAACATTCAAACAACATCTAGAGGGTCATCATTAACTCTCTTTCTCTCTCTAAGGGAGAGAAACACTTGGAATGTTCATTTAATAAACATGTCCAACCTTCACATATTTCGCATACTATTGATACATCTTGGATACTAGGATTCATTACCTTGGTTTCCACCTCATGTTCTATAAGGAACTCACATCCTTATATCATCTACTTTTACCAACATAACAAATATCAAGATATATAAGAGGAGTATTCCTAATTATTGGAAGGCTTAGAAGCAAAATCATCACAAACTTTATGATCTTGTAACCATAGTCCAAACAACCTTATGCTATAATAAGTTATCTACCCTCATGTTTACAATGAATCCACACATACCAAGTGGCAATGATCCACTTGAAAGCTGTTCCCTAGAAAGGAAAGACACAAAGTGAAACACACTTCCCAGACCATAGTAACATTGTTCAAGGGTCACTAGCAAAAAGATAACCAATTCTATTTTCATTATTGAAGTTACAAATTCTTATGTATCTTTTTACCCTTTTCATTTTGGGTTCCTTGCCATTAGAATAGGAATCATCATGATTAACATATCTCATTACTCCTTCCTTGATGACTATTTATCACACTTGGGTATGTTCTCTAATTTTATTATGTTTTTCAACCACTTATCAATAGGTAAATCATCATATTCCACATTTTTTTCATTAAACATGGATCATCTGCCTTAATTTCCTTCAAACACCATGCTTATTTTACATTAACACTTTATGATACACATAGGTTGGTCTGAGATTAACTCAAGTTCCACCTTATTCCATTGTCATTGTTCTCATTTACCTTCTCATGAGCTCCAATTCATGCCTGATCCCATGAAAGGGCCCTTGATTCCGTTAGGAGTTGGCGAGCTCGCTAGCGGCCTCGGCTCTTTGAGAGGAACCCAAATCTTCAACCTTGATCGTGGGTGAATCTCGGCTTCTTGCTCCTGGAGCAAAGGTCGAGTCATGGATTGTGATGGGGAAGGATCCATGGTGTTCAATGACCCCTGAGCCCCACATATTTTCTTTATCGATGCTTTAATATGCAAGGGCAATTTAGATATTTCACGTGTGATTTTGATGCATTAGTCGCGCGATACAATGGTGTTTAAATGACATTTTTTCCCCCGCAATTTCAATTCACGTGTCACGCATGCCTTGGTCATTATTGGCATTTCATATTTTATTTATATCAGCTTTAATAAAGATTTAATCGATGTCACACCTATGTTTTCCTGCACTCTGATTGGTCCAGGATGCAAAATTCATAACTTTTGCATATGACGTCAGAAAAATGTGCAAAAATATGTTTTGGAAAGATCTTTTGATTTTTTATCGATTTGACATGTTTTAGATCCTTGTTTCTCATCTCTAATCTCTTCAATAATTTAAGGAATAAAATTAGGGTTTCAAGGCTATGAACTTATGTACATTATGTGGTTTAATCAAATTACAGGTGTTTAAAGGGCTCCATAAGGTCAGGTGATTTGACCCTTAGGTGTTTTAGCTCAAGGTAAGTGGGTCACGCCCTTGGCATAGATAACCTTTGGTTTATTGAATTCTTATGAATATTGTTAAGCACTTCATGTTAAAGTCATCATAAATGCATGTTTTCCTTCAAGTATATTATTATTGAAAGTTGGTTTGCTTTAATCTAAGTCTAACTATAGAAACCACATTTATGTTATGAATTATGGTTAAGCAACATGAAACCAAGATTAAGAGGGAAGAGATTCCCATCCATGCTTAAGAGGGAGAAATCCCATTATGTTTCATGGGGAGAAATCCCAGCTATGTTCAAGAGGTAGAAATCCCATTAAGATCAAGTTTAAGTTATTAAGAAGATCATTAAGTCTAAGAAACATCACAGTTAATGGAAATTGATTTAGATTTATATGCACCTTGTTATGGGCTTTCCGAGAAATTATGGGATTTTCGAGCATTATGGGCTGCTTATGGGGCATTAAGAGAGGAGCATATACTTCTAGTCAAGTTCCTTATGTAAAAGATGCCAAGAAATGATACATGTAAATGTATGTCCATGTTTATGTCAAGTCACCTTTATATGTTATTTTTATGTTTTATAACATTCCAATGCCACTTACTTACCATGTTTGTTTTTCCTTTGCATGGTTGGGGATGAGATGTCCGCAGATGTTGGAGCTAAAGGGAAGGAGAAATCTTGAGGAGGTTCCAAGGATCCAAGACCTTAAAAGTTGTTTCCTGGTGGGACGTCCATCTATGGATATCCTATCTTTCATATGTTATCTAGAATATGTGTAGTTTTAGAATCATGATGTAGTTTTCTTTCCAAGAACTTATGTATGAATATATGTTTCAATAATGCCAAGTGTTATTTGTTTCTTGAGATGAGATCATGCATGTGACAATCCCTCCCTAAAATTCCAAGTACCCCACATTATGGATAATGTTGGGGATTAGGTTGTGCTTCCGCTGGTTGCGTATGAAACACTAGGGAGGGGTGTTACCAGCATTCTCCTCATCATCTTGTCTAAACGTCACCATGCGAAGAGATATTCCTTTAGACAGAACCAAGACAGAATGGGTTCTCTAGATTTGAATTGTTCCATGTGCTTGGGGTTATTTTCTGATTGTCCTACAAAAATTCCCACGGGGGGGACGACTAGTTGAAAGATGAGCTAGTTGAGACTCAATGACTTTCAAATGGGCTTTCTGGTTTGTGATCATTTCTTGTTGTGACTATTGGAGCTTCTCAGTAGATAAAAGTTTGTCATCAGATAAGGGATCATTTCCTTGTGGACATTGTTGTTATTGTGCGGCTTGGCTGGAATTCTAATACTGATGTAGCTCCTATTCTAGAAGTTCCCCCTATAATTTTGTTGGTTTCTGAAGTTTTGTTGTTAGAAACTTGGAGGACCGCCAAGTTGGTGTCTATCATGAATGAGCTATTATGAGTTTTCTACTCCTGAAGGATTACAATACAGAAAACTAGGGTCGGTATTGTTTTGGTTTGGAGTGTAATACCCTTGTCTAGGAATACTATGGATGGAGTTCAGACCCTCCATTTGATTGTCATCCCCTTGAACTGTGGTGTTATTCATGACCACATCAAAACTAATTTGATAGGACAAAGTAGAATGGTTAGTTCCCTTTCATGTTTCATAGAATTGAGTCACCTCCTTCACTTGTTGTTGTGGATAACTCCTTCTTTCATAAGCATTGATTTTTTTTCGATATTCTTTGGCTTGAGTGTTAATAGCTTTAAGGATTCAACAATAGATTTAAAATCTGAGCTACTCTCTGCCACAACCACTTTTAGTACTCCTTTGCCTATAGATCTTCCCCAGTTGTCTTGATTCTCAACTCTAGAGTTACTACTTTCCATGCACTATCATAACTTTGGCACATGAAGTTTCCTCCTAGTGAGGAGTCCAGGAATTTGTTGATCTCGTCATTTACAACTTTATAGAAACACTTGATGAGTTGATTTTTAGAAATACCATGATGTGGACTCTTACATAGGATTTCATTGTATCTCTCCCAAGATTCTACTAAAGTTTCATCAGAGACCTGGGCAAACTGTGTTATCTGGCCTATAATGCTGAATGTGAGGGAAGGTAGATAAAACTTCTTGAGAAATTTGTTTTGAAGTTGTTCCCATGTGGTGATAGGATTCACTAATAGAAAATTATAACAACTCCTGGCTCTTTCTTCAAGTGAATATTGGAAAAGATGGAGATTAATAACATCATCAAAGACTCCATTTTTCTTAGTCATGGCACATAGATCCAAAAAATTCAAGATGTGCCCTTAACACTCCTCCCCTTGGTTGCCTGAAAAAGGACTACTATGTAGCAATGTGATCCATTGTGTCCTTATTTCATAATTAGGAGTGGCGACATGCAGTGGTTGTATGGGGTTTCGAGCATCAAAACCTTTAGGGATCGATAATTCCCTAAATTCTTTCTATTTCTTAGCATCTTGTGGTACCTGAGAGAATAAATTTCCCAAAAATAAGAAGGATGAATGAAAATGAAATTCAAGTGAATATGTGATAATATCAGTGGAAAAATAAAAGTTCTAGAGTAATCTTAATTAAACTTGATTAGACTAGACAATTCCTTAGTCCCTGGTAAAGGTGCCAAAATTTGATGTGGGTTTTATCGTACTAACAATTCCACTTAGAATATAATTCCTAGTTTTTACCAAAACCAACTTGCAATAATTATCACCTACAGATGAATCTTTTCATAGTACAAGTGAGTATAAAATCCCTAGGGATAACCTTCTTAAGAACCTTGCTAGTTGTTATCCACATGACTAAGACTAATATTTAAAAATGATATTTTAGTTTTTGAGTTAAACTAACTATAGGAATCGTAAATGATTGAAGTAAAATAAGGTCTAGATTAATGATGGAATACACTGGGGTGGAATTGGGTTTGACCACCACTATCCCAGTCTGCACATCAACTCAAATTCAATCTTGTATGAAGAAATAATTAGGGCTATGCAAATTTCCCCATTCGACATTAGAAACTTGCAAAAGTGGATATCAATGTAAGATTGATGTCTCTATTCTTGCAGATCATCTATCTGCTACTCTGGAGACTTCCCATAAGTAGTTCTTGTCAGGGCATCAACCAAAATCAATTGATATTTTTACCTTATCTCGTAGTCTGTGATTATAAAAAATCACATATGGCATGTGATCAATCCACAAAACATGCGCTAAATGATTGATGATGAATGAAATGATTTCATACAAGAGTTAGAATGTGAATGAAAATTTCATGAAATGGGTAGCGGGTCTAGTCCCCACACCCCAGTGAAAAGACCACTCCCTTCGACATGGCAAGATTAATATCATCGGTAAAGGAAAGGAACACAATCATTGTCATGACTATAGTAGAAGTAGCTTGATGTGGTATGCGAGGACATAATTCCTTCCTTCTCTATCTTCTAGGTATTAACCTAACTTGCAGTTGAAGTAGGTGGATGGACAAAGACTCCATGAAGAGAACGATCACCTTGAGAAGGGGGTCAATGACTTTGGATTTGTGGAAGTCGATGAAAGTAACTAATTATGCAGATTGATGGTCTAGCTAGGTTGATGGTCTAGAATTATCTCTAATCTCAATGTCAACCTGTTGACATGTTCATCCCTAAAAATTCAGATGCCTTGAACTGGTTCCCTTGAGGCCTATTTATATTGTTGTCATTGTCGACCATTTGTGCTGGCTCTTAGACTTCCAGCCATTGACTTTGGAGGTTGATGGTGTAGATGATCAGTCGTCTATATCGATGAGTCATGAATGTTGAATGGAATTGATGTTGAGCTCTAGTCACTAATCGATGGTTGTCTTGGTGGTTGATGAGATGGTAGGTTGATGTGTCATCAATAATGGAGCTATCAATTTATATATGGTTGATGATGTTGGTCGATGGAGAGAGTTTGATGGGTCATCAACCTTGATCATCGATGGGATTGAATGTTGAGATATGGTGTGTTGACTAGGGGAGTCAATGGGTCATTGACCATGAAGGTTGACGGGGTGATCAATCCTTGACGTCGATGGATAGGAGGTCAATGGCTTGATAACTGATGATATTAGGTCAACTGGTCGTTTGATCGATGGTTCCATTTTAACCTAAGACACAAAAATTGTTCAACAATCTTCCAACTTGCTGCAGAGTGATAAGATTCAAAACCTACAAGGGTAGTCAAGAAAAGTATAAAATTCCAACAAATTAGCATAAAACCCTAAGTAGATCAAAACAAAACTATTTCTAATGAAATCTAAGATATATAAATGCAGACCTGGGCTGAAAATGCAAGTAAAATAGGATGAATGTGCATTCATCAGATGGTAGTGTCGTAGTATATGCTTGGAGTGCTAATATGATAGGGGTTCCTTAGTTTTTGCAAACACTCCATTGTTGTCGCACTATATCTCTACTGCTTCATAAATGGATGGATCACTCCTAGTTCAGTGATGAACTTATAGATCCATATATCTTCCCTTGTTGCACTATATGTTGCAATGTACTATACCTTTATTGTAGAATCATCTATTATTTCTTTATTAGTAGTTTTCCAGGTCATAACCCTACCATTGAGGAAAACAATGAAACTTGGTTGGGATCAATAATCATCGTTGTCGACTAGGAAGCTTGCATTGGTGTAACCTTTTAAAGACATCTCTTTTACACCACCATAGATAAGGAACTCGTTCTTAGTTCTTCTCAAGTGCTTAAGGATGTTGTTTATCACAGTCTGGTGACATTTGTTGGGATCTAATTGGTACCTACTCATCATGCTCAAACCATACAAGATGTCAGGATGTGTACATAACATTTCATACATGATATTTCCAATTTTTTATGCATATGGAATCTTATTCATGCATGCCCTCTTTTCAAACATTTGAGCATTGATCTCTAGAGAAACTTATGCCATGAGACATGCACAAGTTTCCTCTCTTAGACTCTTTCTTGTTGAACCTTTTCAACACTTTGTCAAAATATATACTTTGACATTGACCAATAATCCCTTTAGATCTATCTCTATAGATCTTGATTCCTAGTATATAAGATGCTTCCCATAAGTCCTTCATGAAGAAGGTATTTCCAACCATGTTTTAACCAATAGTAGAGTAGGGATGTCATTCTCCTTCAATAGTAAATCATCTACATACAATATGGGAAATACAATTATGCTCCCACTAACCTGATTGTAAACATAAGGTTCATTTTCATTTTGAACAAAGCCAAAGTATTTGACTATCTCATAAAACCTAAGATTCTATATCCTATATGCTTGCTTCAATGAATAGATTGACCTTTGTATGTTACAAACTTTTTGGCTTCATTTGGAGCAATAAAACCTTCAGTTTGTTTCATATACACATCCTAAAGGATATTCCCCTTCAGGAATGATGTTCTAACATCCATTTGCCAAATTTCATATGCATGATAATTAAGCTACAATTGTAAGCATGATCTTGATGGATATAACCATGGAAACTATTAAAAAATATTATCATAGTCAACACCTTGAACTTGTTTGAAACCCTTTTCAACGAATAACCTTTGTAAGTTATTACATTACCATCCATGTCGGTCTTCTTCTTCAAGACCCATTTTCACCCTATTGGTTCTACCCCTTCAAGCGGATCCATCAAGGTCCACACCATGTTCATATACATAGAGTCCATCTTAGGTCTCATTGCTTCAACCCATTTCATAGGATATGTTCCCTTAATAGCCTCATTGTATTTTTTGGTTAATCATCATCTATGACCAACACATAATCTTTTCAATTCATAAATAATCCATATATCTATGGCTCAAGACTTGACCTACTAGAACTTTGAGGTTCTTCTATTACAATAGGAACTAGAGTTTCAACAACAACTTGTGATTCTTCTCGTTCCTTATAAACATCCATTAGTTATGTTTTATGATGTTGGTCTCAACTTATTCAAGTTCTATTTTACTCCCAATGGCCTATGGAAATAAATTTCTTTTCATGTAATGTAATATTTATGGCACAAAACTTTGTTGTTTTATGGAATGCAGAAGTAATATCCTTTGGTTTTCATAGGATTCAAGAAATTGACATTTTTCAAATTTGGGTCCAAGATTTTTAGAAATCTATTATTGACATAAGCTTCAAGTCACCACATATTCATAAAAGACATTGGGATGTTTCCCAATTCATATCTTATATGGTGTCTATTGAATCAATTTAGAAGGGAGTCATTAAGTGTAAGCATTGTGGTTTCTAAATAATAATACTAGAAGGAAATTGGAAGAATAATAAAATTCATCATAGATCATTACATGTCTGTCAGGGTGTGATTCCTTCTTTCTAATACATCATTAGTTGCGGTGTTCCTTATGGACTCCATTGTGGTACAATACCATAATCCCTCCAAAGGGCCTCAATATCTTGTCTCAAGTATTCACCACCTCAATATGATTTGAAGTACTTTAATTCTTTTATCAAGTTGATTCTATAATTTATTCATGAATACTTGAAGTTTTCAATGGATTCTTACTTGTGTTTCATTATATGCACATAGATAAATCTAGTATGGTCATCAATAAATGTGATGATGTATTGATAACCTCCTTAGCATTTGTTCTAAAATGTTCACATAATTAGTATGTATGAGTTTAAATAAGTTACTTTCCCTTTCACTACTTCATGTAAAGGATGCTTTTGTCATATTGCCTAATAAACAAGATTTGCATGTCTTAATCAATTCAAAATAAATAGAGTTTAGATAACCATCTTTATGGAGTCTAGAAATGCATTTATCATGTATGTTCCCTAGACAATAGTTCCATTGGTAACTGTTATGTGAGTCTCTGGGTGTTAATCTCTTCGTTTTTATGTTGTATAATGTATTTCAAGTTTGAATATACAAAAACCATAAGACATTAGGGAATTTCCATAGAATATAACATCTATTGAAATAGAAATTCGACCATTTTTTTATTAGAAATTCAAAACTATTCTTGTCCAAACAAGATAAATGATCTTGTTTATATTTATGACAAGTACAAAATAGGAGTTCTCTAACTCCATTACAAGTGAATATGGTAGAGATTAACAATAGATGCCTACAAAAGTGGTAGAAACTCTTGGTCCATCTGCAACATGTAGTTCCACCTCCCCTTTATTCATGGGTCTACTTTTTTTTAGATCCTGCATATTTGAACATATGTGAGATCCACATCTAGTATCCAATACCCATATTCAATAATAGATTTATTTATGCAATATATATACATGAAGTGGACATCTCTATCCTTTTCTTATTGTTGTTTAGTTCCTTTAGGTAGAGAGGACAATTTCTCTTCCAATGTCCAACCTGGTGAAGATGGTGACAATTGCCTTCCTTACCCACTCCTCCTTTTTCCTTAAGTGTAGAAGACTTCGACTTTTGTCCAGCCTTACAACATTTTTTTTCTTTGATTCTATGCTTGGACTTTCCTTTTCCTCTACTGACCATCAACAAGGAATTGGGCTTGTCCTTGATGAATGCATATTCACCACCTTTTCATTGAGATTTCTAGATTCATTTGGCTTATTTAAGTTGTCAATTTGTATCACATTTTTCTTAGTATCGTCATTTTATTCTCTTCCTTAAATACTACAATTGTAATTGAAATTATTGCATTTATGCACAATAAATAATACATCAACTCAAGAGAAAAATAAATTTCCTCATGTTCACAATTTGGGGTTAAATTCATGGCATAGTAGAGATAAAAAACACAAGTCAGGCATGTCGGTCAGGAAATCAATCCTTATAATCAAGAGACCAACCTACTCATCCTAGACATCTCCAATTCAAGCATCCTATCAACCATTCTCCTTCTCTGATCAGCCAATCAGAAGGTCATAAAAATTGATAGTCACTACAATGAATTTTCAAGATCAAATGATTGACCAATCCACTCACATGATCAACCAATTCACTAGTAGTAGAGTGCCTCAAAGATGGTGTTGATTGACCAATCCACCTTACTCATCGACCCACCACCAAATATATGGCCTCCACAGTCAGAAGGCCACAACAACCTCAAGTGTCCATCAGATCAAGCGACCCCATCTTGGGATCGGCTGATCCACAGACTCTCTAGAAGACTTATCAGAATAATGACCCGTTGCTCAGTCTTGTTGATTGTCCAACTAGAAGTCCATCACTCACACTACTAAGTGGGAATTGGCTGACCATACCATTTGGCCTCTCGAATAGTGTGGAAGACAGATAAAAATATACACAACCATAGACAGAGGCTATTTTACAACAAAAAGGGAGGCCCAACCTAATTATCCAATATTCCAAACACTCTAAGTCCATAGCACATTTTGGAGCAAGGAGGCAGAGGAACATATATGGATGAAGACCATCCTAGTGGAGTTCTTGACACTTCTCTTGGTCAGAGAATATTGTAGAAGTCAGAGACCTCTGGGTGCTTCTTTCTTCTCCATCATTGACATGATCTCTCCTATTTCGTCTTGTATATGTGTTCTTTTAATGATATTGAGCGAGTAGACCTTCTTGTTGGAGCATGGGGAGGAACCTAATCACTTGTACTCTATCCTTTTTGGGGTGTCATACTCTATCTTAGTTGTTATCAAACTCAATATTTCTCATTATATCAAGTTGTTGATCATTCAAATTATGCTTTATTTTCTAATTGATCTCCCATATCATGTTTTACATAATCATGAGTGTAGAGACCTTGAAACGTAGGATTAGAGCCCTGAATGGATGCATAGAATTTTGGATGTTATCATGGAAGGGGTCCTCCAATATGAGTGAATCATGAACTATGGATAATGAGAACTCGAGCCCACATGGAATTAAGTCCTTGTGCAATTTGCATCCTACAAAGGGGTGAACATACTTGGTCCTAATTTAAATTTTGAGATTTTTGAGTTGTGATGATTGGGATAGTTATGTAGGTGATGGCGATGAAAACCAGACATCCTAGTGTTATCTTGCTATCCAATTCAACCCATCATTTAATATTTTCCATGAATTACATTCTTTTAATACAACCATTAGTTTATAATCACTCTCTCAAATTAGTTTTAAATAGTGTTCTGGACTGTTAGGTTAGAAGGTGGTATAGTAAGAACATTGTATTTTGGGTTTGACCCTATGTATTATTGTAATTGATATGTCTTCTTATGCGTGATTTATTTACTACTATAATAAATTCTTTGAAACCAAGGATAGTCCTTCTTAGGGAATTTGTGTGTGCAATAAACCCACACAATTTTCGATGTCATTATCGGTGACATGATTTGGATTTTTAGTCTATTAAGACAAAGCTAGGATTTTATGTTTAGAATTTGTTTTTGTAAGTTTAGTTTGGTTTTGTAATTTTAGTTTTATTTTATAATTTCTTAGTTTTTTTGTATATTTTAGTTGGAATTTTTCCTTCTAGTTTGTTTTATATTTCTATTTTGGTTTTGTAATGTTCAGGTTGTTTTATAATTTTATTAGTATATATTTTTTAATTTTTAGTTAACTCCTTAGTTTATTTTTGTAATTTTAACTTTGTTAACTCCTTAATTGATTTTGTTATTTTTTGTTTTTTTATAATTGTTTTTTAGTTCTATAACATTTTAACTTAGTTTTTTTTTTCTATCTTTTTTTATAGTTTGTTTCTATACTTGTTTTAAGAACAAAATCTATATCTTCATCCATTAAATAAAATTTCTTCTTGATACAGATAGTCAAATTTTATATTTTTTGGCATTCAATATAATTGGAGTGGTCAGCTTCACAAATCAAACAATGTCGGACATGTGGATCCTTCAATCATGACATGCGGGGCTATGAAAAAAATATTTTAAAGTCCAAAGTACTAATTTTTAGGATTGTCACTGTGAAAAATGCTAGGATCAACAAGGAGCATACATGCTATCCTAAATTGACTCCACAAGCAAGAATTCCAGTTAGAGGGTCAACACTGAGCATAATGTTAGACTACTAAAAAAATAATGAATCAAAACACAACTAAAAATATTTAGAGGGTTATAATGAGGAGTCATTCTATGAATATGATTATTTAGACAAGGTGGACTAACAATCAAAATATTGTGAGATTTTTAATGAAAAAGAATTCCTATGTATATGAGTATCCACCTGATTGCGGAATATCAGCTTTTAGGTCTTGAGCTAGTGCAGCAGACGACTGACAAGATTGAAATAATACAACAACAATTAAAGACTGCACAAGATAGACAGTAGTCGTACGCTGACAAACGATGAAGACCCTTAGAATTCCAAGTTGGAGACAGAGTATATCTCAAGGTCTCGCCTTGGAAAGGTGTCCTTAGATTTGGGAAGAAGGGAAAGTTAGCTCCTAGATTTATGGGGCCTTATCCAATCATTGAACGGATTGGAAAGGTAGCCTACAAGCTGGAATTGCCACCTGAGCTGCATAAGTTGCATCTAGTGTTCCATATCTCCATGCAGAGAAAGTGTCATCCTGACACAGAGTTAGTTTTGCAACCTATGGAGGTAGAATTAAATGATGATAAATCATATGTTGAAGGACATGTGATGATCCTTGATAAAAGAATTAAAAAGCTAAAAAAGAAAGGCATATGTCTTGTGAAAGTTCTCTGGCATCATCGTGGCATTGAAGAAGCTACGTGGGAGCTAGAGGAGGAGATGAGGAGGAAGTACCCATCTCTTTTCTCTTGATGATTTTGGGGATGAAATCCCTATTAGGGGTGGATAATTTGTAACATCCCTGACCTGGGTTATGCTTTAACCCTAGATGTTTTGCTTAATAAAGTAATTATATGCTTGCTCTTATTTCTTGAAAAGTAATAAAAGCCCAAGAGGAACTTATGTTTCAATTTTAGTCCTTTTTGAATAACGTTGAAACACAATTTTGCTTATTTTGGACTAAAGTGCAAATTACCCAAGTTGAGGGCTTAACTTGCAAATGTTACATGATAAAATGTTCCTCAAGTGTTGAAGCATCATAAGAATGAAAATGATGTAGAGGTATGGCTGCCACAAACCTGAGCACCAAGAAAGAGCTTGTTAAGCAATGTTTGTGCATTAAAACCTAGTTTTGGTCTAATGTGTAAATTACCCAAAACCTAGGGTTCAATATGCAAAATACCATATTTAGAGATTCCCAAATGTTTCTTGGTATCAAGTAGAGGCAAGAAAATCAGAGGGGCATCTCATTTGAATCCCTTTGAAGGAGAGAGAATCTTGATATTAAAATAATCAAGATTTAAGCATAATTGAAACCCTAATTCAATTTAATGCAAAAATAAATATATCAATTGAAGTTCCCTTCTACCAAAAATGGGATGGTTGAATTTGTATAAGTGTGTACGTCCTTGTGCCTTGCAATGGCCACAAAATATCTAATGTGAGTGGAGAGTCCACTCACATTAGTAAAAGAAAAAGTAATATCCACTAATTTTGGGTATTATTATTATAATGGTTAAGGTGCTTAATTTTCTTTCTTTTAATTCATGGATAAAGAAGAGGAAATCAAAGGGGGGGATGATGGCTTCGTATGCAAGGAATTGAGGGGGATAAGTGGCACCAATTTAGGGAATTAAAAAATGATTATATCACTTTCTCTCTCATTGAAATTCCCTTATAAACATCTCATTTCCAACTCAAATGAAAGGATTTTTTTACCCTTCTTTCTTTCCTTGCTTTGGTTGAACACAAGGAAGCTTAGGAGCAGAGGAGGACATGCCCCAACCTATAGGTAAGCTCCATAGTCATCTTCAACCTTGATTTCATGGTGAAAATCGAAATTCAATGCTTATTTTCTTCTTTTCTTCACTCAATCATCAACCTTAGCAATTCATTTCACTCAAAGACTTGAGGACGGGCCTTTGGAAGTTGAGGAAGCTTCATTCGCCATTGAGGACGTGAATCTTGAAGCTTGGAGTCAATTTTGAAGGCGGGTTATATAACTTAAACCCTTAAATGTTGTTATTACATTTAATTCTTCATCACTTGTTGATCATTTCGTTCTTCTTGAAATTCCTTTGATCAAATTGATAAAATTACCACAAGAATGGTAGTAGATTTTGAAGGATCAAAGCTTGATGATGATGACATAATCTTAAGCATACACCTCAACAAATAAATGGGCAAACGGTTTTCAAAACTGATTGAGCTAATTGGGTTTCAAAACCGATTGACTTGATTCGGTTTCAAAACAAAATGGACAATTGAACCCATGACCGAATGGGTAGTTTATTTCAAAACTGAATGGACAATTGAACCCAAGACTGAATAGGTAGTTTATTTCAAAACCGAATGGACAATTGAACCCAAGACTGAATGGGTAATTGAATCCAAGACCGAATGGATAATTGACATCAAAACCAAATCGGTAATTGAACCCAAGACCGAATGGGTAAATTACCTCAAAACCGAATTGTTAATTAAGTTCAAGATCGAATAGATTGATTCAGTTTCAATACTGAATGGGTTGATTCAATTTCATAATCAATTGATCATCCAACGGTCTCAATTTGATCTAATTCCAATGGTTACAACGTTGGAGAGTCCATTGATTGCAAACCCTAGACACAATAGATTGATTCAGTTTCAAATCAATGGTTGATGATTTGGTTTCAAGACCGAATGGATGGATTTGGTTTCAAGACCGAATGGATGAATTTAGTTACAAGACTGAATAGATGAATTTTGTTTCAAGATCGAATATAATGATTCAGTTTCAAGACTGAATGGGTTGATTCGATTTCATAATCGATTGATGATGATTCAGTTTCAAAACTGAATGGGTTGTTTCGATTTAGAATTAGTCAAGACTGTTTGAAAGGTTGGTCAAGACCGTTTGGAGGTCTAAACGGTCTCAGACCGTTTGAAGGTCCAAACGTTCTTAAACCGTTTGGAGGTGTGGAACCAAACCATTTGAAGGATTATTAGGTTTAATTGATCTCAGAACTAAATGAGTACTATTAAAGTAACTCAAGATTGATTATAATGAAAGTACCTCTAAGGCACTTAGGCGAATGATTACACTTGGAGTGATTTTCATTTGATGCCTATAAATATGATTAATTTGATACACCATAATAATCATAGGTGTAGTTATCTTAGTGAAAGGTTGAGCCAACTAAAAGAAGTATGGAATAATCAATAGCCTAGAGAGGATCAGTGAGAGGGAAACTCATACTTCAATAATCAATATGCAATGTGCAAAATTGACACCTTCAAATAGGTTTAGGGTATGAATTAGGGTTTGATCCATGATGATGAGATCATGAAATCCTAATCGAGAATGTTGATGAACCCTAAACCCTAATTCAAGGTATTTTAATGAAAAACCCTAATTTAAGGGAATGCTTCATGAAAAGCCCTAATTTTTGGTAGAGCTTCATGAAACCCTAATTTTAGGGGAAATGTTATAAGAAAACCTTAATTCAAGGTAATGATGTGATGAGAAACCCTAATACAGGGTAATGTGATGTGAAACCCTAATCCAGTGTCATGTTATGTTTTATGAAACCCTAGTCTAAAAACCTAACCCTAATATAGGGTGAAGGTATGTGAAACTCTAATTTTGGGTTATAATATGTGAAACCCTAATCTTGGGCAATGAGATGATTAACCATAGCCCTAATTTGTGTAAGGGAATGATTAACCCTGATTGATATGAAATGGGAAACCCTAACCATAATAAAGGATTAGTGGTGTTACCCTTGTATAAAATGATGCTGATATGTAATTGATATAATTGTCATCAAGTGTACTAACCATGCACGTATCATGAGATGATGAGCATAGCTAGGTACGAGCTATGATCTTTCATTTATTATTGTTAATGGGCCTTGTGAGCCATAACATGCTATGTTTCCTAGTTAGAGGTAACAAGAGATGAAATGGGCTTTGTGAGCCATATGAGATGTAACAAGTATCATGTTTACCTTGGCCAGACAACCTGAAGGTATTCGTTACCTGATAAATGGTAACAAATGTTCTATGATGAACTGAGGGCTTGAATACCCATTTTCTATAATCATAATGATGAGTTTTGTGAAAGGATGAGAATGCTCCTGATGAGATGAGGGATTGAGATCCCAATGCTTTATTAAATATTTGAATAGTACTTGATGAAAGTATTACACATTCTTTGTAGCAATTGTTAAAATAATTAATGTTTGGAAACTTGTTTGATGCTAAAAGAATATGGTAATGCACTTAATTAATCAAGTGATATCATATAATGTACTTGCCCCGACCACAGATCCATCAGCGTAAGAATTTGCTGAATGGTGAAACGAGTTAAGCTCGGAGTACATATTTTTGAATATGTGGGGGTAATTGGGAAATTATATCCTTATGCCCCATAGGAATGGCTGTGGGCTATGTCCTATGTACGAGATTGGTTACGGACCATACCCCAGTATGAATATGGCTATGGGCCATGACTCCATGATATGATACCAGGCATTGGCTATGGGCCATAACCCTAAAAGGAGTATATGTTGCGGGCTATAACTCTATAGCGAAGATGCCAATATACCCTGGCAAGATAATTGTAGTTTGACACATGATGTCTCTGCCATATAATCTCGTACTGACCGAGAAGGTTGAGGTCTTGGAGTCTGACTCTTCCATTGACCTTGTGTGGTACCGATGCTTTAATTAATCGTGATCGATTGGAGCATGAACAATATACTTCATCTCTTCAGGACATTACGTATGATTGTAAAATATAATCAGCCATGTAGCGTATTTGCTTAAGGTTGAAATATGAGAATTACTGGTTGATGTTATCTTTCTTAGTATATCAGATAAAAGTTATACATGTTCTTCATATTCCTTATTGGATAAGTGGAATGCTACTTTATCAAGTTACATCTGAAATGCTCTGAATAAGAATATTGCTCTAATCTATTTAGACATTGATTTATCTGCTATTGAAAATACATGATTCCTCTGCTCAGTTTTATACTATTAAACTGTAATAATGATGTTTCTGGAAGAGAGTTATATCTCTCACTGGGACAATTTCAATTGTCTCACCCCCATGGGATCCAACTTTTTAGGTAGACGCGGAAGAAGAGGAAGAAACCCTATAGCAGGGGAAGAGTAGCAGCAACAACACAAGGGACAACAGTGACACTTAGGTGGAGGCACTGACTGTCATATCTTGTATATAGAGTCCTATGTGTCGTCTCTATACTCTTAGGTCCTCAGAGTTAAATAGTTAGTTTAATAAATTGATCTGAGATTTTGGCTTGATGCCTCGAGGTTCTTATGTTGTCTGTGTATAGTTTTAAACATAGCAGTTAATGCTTGTAATCCTCGAGAAGGAATGGTACAAGATATGTACTTGTGAACTAGAATGTAATTGAATTACTTTCGTTCTTTTTGAAAGAGTTTTCCAGTGTATGGATATCTTTGTAAATAGTTTTAATTTTTAGTGATTTTCACTAATCCACTGCTAATGATCGCTTTTTCCTAATGAATGATGTTTTATTCGATCGGTGTATCACAACAAGTATGAAGAACTTCACTAGGATGGTCCTATTCCTTGCTTTCTCCTTTGGCTCCTTGCTCCAAAATGTACTTTGGAATCAGAGTAAATGGAATGTCTAATAATTAGGTCGGGCCTCTATTTTTATTATAAAATTTCCTCCAATCATAGTTTTGTAATTTTTTCTCTTTCTACTATGTTGATCCAGTGACCTGACAGTATGGTCAATTCACCACCCACTTGGTGGCGAGAGTGATGGACTTCTATACTAATCAGCAAGATTGGTTGCTAGACCATCATTTTGATAAGTCTTTTATAGATTGAGTGGATAGACTGATCCCAGGAGGAGATCACTTCATCTGATGGTCACTTAAGGTTATTTTTGTTTTATGACTTAAAAAGCATTTTTTCTAGTTAGATGATCACTGAGGTGGATTGGTCAATCATCACCATCTTTAAGGTACTCTATTATAGGTGGGTCAATCATGTAAGTGGATTGGCTGATCATTTGATCTAAAAAATCCATCAGAATTATTTTCAATTATGATGACCTTCTAAGTGGATGATCAATGAAGGAGAATGGACAATCAGATGCTTGGCTTGGATATGTCTTGGATGATCAAGTTGGTTGGTCAATAGTAAGACTGATTTCCTAATCAACAAGATTGACTTATGTTGTTTTGCTCCAATCTACTACGAATTTGTATCCAAATATGGAACATGAACCCATCAAGAAAATCTATCCTTCTCTTGATTTTATGTGTGCTTTCTTCTACATAAGAGAGAATTTTAATCAGAATCCTAATATATAAGGGAAAGAACAAAATCAATGAAACTAACACAACATGATGCAATTGACCACTAAAATGAGCCAAACTAAACTTGATTTTTTGAAAAGGAGATGAATATGCATACATCAGTCTACCCCAAAACTTGAATTTTTCTCATCCTTGAACAACACATAATTAATCCTACTAAATAATAATACTGACTTGTCATCCTCTCTACCATAATATTTGCATGTTCCCTACAACCGAATATGTCAAGAAACTTGATATCCTAGAATCACAAAATTAAGCTTCAAATTCCCTACATCAACTTCACACTAACAAGAAAATTTCTATACCAAAACATGCACATCACAATCATAATGTCATTGTTGTCATAGAATGTTTTGCATATTTGTATGAGAGTTTCACAAGAATGGGGTTTATTTGTGAGGGGAATAATTTTTGGGATGCTTACTTCCCCATTGTAAGACAATGGAATGAATGGAGGAATGGAAGGTAAAATTGTTAAATATCTCATATATTTGACTTGAGACTGCTTTATTTTTTTGCAATTTCATTGATTGCACTTTTCCCTTTTATCTGAGGTAATATCTAAAATTGGACAAATAGTAAAGTGGCACCTGTGAAGATTAAAGTTAAAATAAAAAAGTAGTATTTAGGAAGATAGCATTCTACTTCGGGTATAAGTCCCAGTTACCTAATTTTGAAGGTATGTTAAAAGAAAAAAAAATATTCCAATTTTCAATTTAATATTTAGAAGAATTTATATATTATTTTTTATTATTTGCAAAACCACTGATCTTGTTTTGGGATAACTCCTCTGACTTCTTGGTTTCCCTTAATTAGGGGCTACCAAGAAGTGGGGTCATTATATTTGGTATCAGAGTGTGGTTTTCCATTTAATCTCTAATAATTATTAAATTTTACAAACTCTTTAGAGCGCAAGGGAGTTATTAGAGGATTTTTTGATGATGGAGGTGTCTAAAAAGGATCACGATATAGGGGATGGCAATATTTTCCTCCACCCAACTAGTTGGTCTATGAGGACTCCCAGATTATGTGTGACTTCCTGGCCAAAATCTGAGGAATTGACTCAAAATAAGATACCTCTAAGTCTTCTCATATGTTTGTGTCCCTTCTTTACCTCTTATTTCTAGAGAAACATTTAGAGCTTAGTGTTTTCTCTCTCTCAACCACCTCCTATGTGTGGTAGTTAGAGAAAGAGATGACAACATTTAGAGCATCATCCTTAGAGGATGTAAACAAGATGTCTGGTTATAAGTTTCCACCAAATAATGAAAAGCATGTAAACAAGATGTCTGGTTATAAGTTTTAATAGGTTAAGCATAAACTAAAGACTAGTTGCATGATTAGGTGGCATGGCATACGTTGTCATTCCCTCAGGAGAGTTCTAAAGTTAGACCTTCTTGTAGGAGGATGAGGGGAGAGTTAGCCTTAGAGGAAGAAGCCTCCAGGAAGAGGAAGAGGAAGAGACGTGACACATCCTCTAAGGATGATGCTAACCTAAACCCTAAGTGGTAGTTAGAGAAAGAGATGACAAGATGAGTTGAATACCTTAGTCTTCTATACCTTCAACTATGTGGGTTAATCATGCATGCTTTACATGGAGGTTTTGGGTACCCATGAGATAAATAGACTATGAGAGTTTTCTTGACCTCTAGTGCCTTATGGCAATCCGACCTTGGGTGGGTCGTCCCTGTTAGGGTGAGGGATAGTTCCATCATTAAGAGGGTTGATGGTGACCGTATAGGAACCCTAACAGGCATATATGGACATGAAGATGCACATACCTACATAGAAGAGAGTGACAGCAAGGTTGACAACAAGTCTTTGACCTAGGCTAGAAGGGTTATAACTGATATTCATGAGATGAGCATGAAGAGCTTTGGATGATCTTGGTCAGACATATGCCTTGATAGTATGTTTCACCTAAGTAGGGATAGATGTGCATAAATGAGCTTGACCCATCTTCTAAGAGAGAACCTCTAGTAGTAAGATTAGTGGTAGGGTTAGCTCTAGAGAAAGAGAGCGAGACCCGATGAAGAAGGTTGGGAACCTTGACTCCAAGACATGAGGAATCATGGGAAGTTCGGTATGATGTGGCCTAGAATAGACAACCCTAAGGTAGAGGTATGTGGTTGCCTCATGCATGATCCTTGGAGTCTTGTCATACCTTGGATGCCTTTAGAGGAACCAAACTCTAGAAAAGAGAAAGAGGCTTCTTGAACAGATGTACAAATGTTATAGGTGCCTACTTTTTGGGTATAGGAAGGATAGTTCCTTAGACCCTGAAGAGGTATGGTAACAAGTTGTGAGGCCTCACACCCAGTTGGTTGTCCTTATGTAGGGATTGAAGGGCTATTCACGTGGAAGAGTGTTATGATGTATATGCCCTATCTGGTATAGGTTTGGTGCATGGTTGAATAGTTGAGCATGCAGTTAGATAGTTCATACGTAAGAGGTGAACCTGGGGTTCATGGACCAAAGAGGGGAAGTAGCATTACCTAGTACACATGATGCTCATGAGGTTGATTGAGTTCATAGTATTTGAGTATGGAACGCCCATGTATTTGTAAGAAGGTGTGATAACCCCTTACTAAAGATTTGAAGAATAAAACATCCATTCCAAACACACTCAAAGGTATGCTAGAATAGGTGTAACATTTTCAATATTCAATCAATGCTATTCAAAACAACCAAAGTATAGTAGTGGAATAAAAATGTTGACTATATTCAATTTACCACAAGATTATTGAAAAAGTACATCATAATATCCCATAAGGGTTTACATGTATGACACAACATAAGGATATAAGTAGAGGGAAATCTAAACCATAAAAACTTTGTCTCCAAGCTTTAATTCCTTAAGCTAGTCCAAAACTTCATGCCTTATCATCCAAGTCCTTCACCTTGGATTGGAAGCATACCCCAAAAAGAAGAGAAAATAGATGACATCAACAAAGGCTGGTATGTGCATACTAAATAGGAAATTGAGCAATATATGGAATAAAGTACATCAAATATAAAAGGCTTCCCATAGAAAGGATAAGGACCACCAAAATGGGTATCAAGAGAAAAGGAATTGAAATCATATGATAACAAAAGAATACTTTCCATTAATAAAACATAAAGATTGTGCCACCCAAGCACATGTAAAGAATTAGGGCACACACCCCATATCATCAACATGCATGCATGTGAGATAAACATAGCCCTAGAACAATATAAACACAAAGGAGGCCAAGTCTCATAAACTTGAAACCTGGTAGAGAAAGGAATACTGCCAATCTCCCAAATATATAAAACATGGGCAAGAATCACACATCTTGTCCAGGCATGAGGTTCCTTTCCATCCCAAAAGAGCAGGAAATATCACATATGCTCGGTAGGAAATAACACATCTTCCATAAAAACCAATGCAATTACACTACTCTAGTGCTACTGAATCACATAGCATGTTAAATGTAGAGGCAAGTAGAAAGTATAGTCAGAATATATAAACTAGTCACCACATAAGTGACCAACATATACATCCACCTCGTAAGTGGGCAAGAGACATCACATGTCATCTTTTAGAGTTCCATCATGAACAAAGAATAAGATAAGATTTCAAACGAATATCCATGATCACATGATCAATATCAAATAAGGTAGTTCACATGAACCATGATTTTCAAAAGAAAAGACATTGTGTATAGGCTAATATCCATAGGGAAAAGAGAATGAATAAGCATAGGTGAATTGCTCAACATAGAAGAATAGGGGAAACATGATACCTCAACTTTAGAGTCTAAATAGTCCAAGTCAAGCCTAGGCCTCCAAAGAACCTCTATGGAAGGTGGAAAGGTCCAATAAGTAAGGTTACCAAGCTTAGAGAGGTTGGTTTCTCCAAAAAAGCTCCTATCTCAAGCAAGAAGCACCTTCTTCACTTTAGAGGTGAAAAACCCTAATAAAAGAACAAGGAGATGAGGTGTTTGTGGGTTCCAGGTGGGTTTCACCAGGGAAGACCATGGTTCTGACCTGGAGGATGGTGGAAGGAAGACTAACAACATAAAAATAGGGAAGGAAAGGAAAAAAAATTACTAGTTTTGGTCAAAATAACCAAGGATGAGCTTTATAAATCCTAAAATAGAGAAATTTGGAACCCTGAGAGCCTTCTTCACCAAGGTAGGCACCTCCTTTTACCTTGGGACAACACCTTCATGGCAAAATAGAGTAGGAATGATGCTCTATGCTAGAGGGAATAAAGGAGAGCAAGAGTTTTCAAATTGGGAGTTGGGAAGGGGTAGATATGGCTATATAAAGAAAGAGTTCAAGTATGAGGTGTCTATGAGACTTTCCATGTGCCATGTATAAGGGTGTCCATGGACATGCAAGCCTTTATGGATAAGGAAGAAGTCAAGCACAAGGTGTCAAGTTACTTTCCATGTGTCCAATGCTAAGGGTGCCAATGGACATGAAAAACTTTTATGGAAAGGAAGAAGTCAAGCATGAGGTGTCCATGGAGCTTTTCATGTGTCCAATGATAAGGGTGCCTATGGACATGCAAACCTTTATGGATAAGGAAGAAGTCAAGCATGAGGTGTCCATGGAGCTTTCCATGTGTCCTTAACCTAGGGATTTCATGGCCATGCAAGATGAAAGCTCATAGAGGCTTCTTAAACATCACATTTCAGTTGATGGACACTTATAGGCCATCCCAACCGACCTCCAATCAAAGAAATAACCCCATTGGTGATAGCTACTAAGGATAAGCTCATTTATAAAGAGAGTAATCCCTAAAATGCCCTTGGAAAGAAACACCTTCAAACCAAGGTGCAAATAGGTGCCCTATGGTTCAAAAACTAGAGAATGGTAAGGGAATATATAAGAATTATAATGTATGTGACAATTTGCAAAGAAAACCTCCCAATTGGGTAAATTGTAGAAAAGTCCAGAATGTACCTAAAATTGCATAACTTGCACAAACAAAATCCAAAATGGACCAAACTTCATCCACAAGTTATCTTTGATTTGTTGAATATGAATTTCCCAATATTTTCTTATTTTTAAGTTATATAATCACATCATTCATTACTTATGCCTTTTACTCATTTTCTCTCTCCTAAATTATCCTAATATTTCAAAGTTGTCCAAATTAGATGAAATTAATATGTAAGCTAATTTTGATATGTAGATTTCGAATTGAAGTTTGTTTCCACTTTTGAGACTTATTTTTATGAGATATGTCATATGGACCATTAATGTCCCATTATCTAAATTATTCGTCCAATTAAGTTCCTTATCTTCATATTACCACCAAAATGTGTTATGTGGCATATTTTATGTATCCATTATAAACCTAAGATTAATGTTAGAACATTAGGTTATATTAAGGTGACCTATACATGCATTATATCATTGGGGTTATACTAAACATCTATTTAGGTCTAACCTTCAACCTTATTTGGCTAAGTCCAAAATGTCAACTTCCAGGGCAGGGTCTGAGATCTAGTATGTTATAGTATTAGAGAAAAAGGAAACCCCACTTGAACTGAGATATATGTTTGATGATCCACTCACACAAGTTGGTGACATATTTATATATGATATTGGTCCAACCTTGAGGAATGATGAATACATATGACATACCAAGGAACTTAGTATGGTTTAGTAGGTTGTCTTCTTTCTAGATACATGCATAAGTATCATGTTAGGAACTAAGCATGCACATGATGGAAGTAAGGACGTTTGTGACCTTTGTGACTATCAAGAGGTAGTTTTCTCCCATCCTGGGAAGGGACCCTTCATGTAGGATGAGTACCTTGTTTTGTTCATGGTAACCTAAAGAGGTCTCTTATAAGAGCCCAATGAGCTAAGTGTAAGAGCATATAGTATGATCATGAATCTATAGACTTGTGTGTGACCATCTCTAAGGGGGCATGAAGATATGTTGCCATGGTGGTAACATGTATGGGTCTAGATCGAGATAGGTAGGTCGCCATGATTCTCGTGGGATGAATATAAATTTGATCATGAGTGCCCAAAGAGATGATGGAGATTTGGGTGAGGATTCTGGTTTGAGATGTGCTATGATGGAATCCTAAGTTAATACTAAGGTCAAATAGGGATAAGACAAATGGGAGTAGGAGTTGTCTATTCCCTGAATGCACAAGACGATAGGGTCGGGAGGTAACAACTATCGTTTCCTGAGGCCCATGGGTTACGAGGTTGACCACCTTCATAAGTTCATGGGGGCTAAGGGGTAAATGTGACAGGCACTCCCTAGATGCATAAGGGTCAGATCACCCTAAAAGTGTCAGCACCCTAGAGACCTTGAGGTAATGACTAAGGATAGTACATAAAAGAGATATGTTAAGATCTAGAGGTGATGGGAAATGTATTCCCATGGGTATAGACTCATAATGGAGATGTTCATGGTGAGGAGTCATGTGAAGTATGTTTCAACTTAGATTGGAAAGAGTGATGGCAATGTTTGATGCACAATCTCTACTCTTGGAATAGGATTAACTCTATATTTGGTCTGTAACCAAATGCTTATTTCATCTTGTTATGGGTGTGAGAGAAAGGACAAAATGCATGCCATATGCTTAAGTTAGAGGTGATATGAGTTGAAACATCTCTATGATGTTCAAGGATAGATGAAGTACCACATCTATTTAGAGTATGTTGGATAGATGGTTTGAACATGAAGAGAACAAAGGCGATATGAGGAATGTACCTCCCTAGAAGTAGTTTGGAATATATGAGTCATAAGTTTGGGTTTGATAACCGAGATGATGAACTCAAAGTTTCCTTGAATCAGTTAGACCTAAACTCGAGATGAGGATGATGAGTGAAGTATATGAGGGTTTATGTATTCACCATCACCTAGCACGTAAGGAAGCTTATGTGGTAACAAGATGTTCTCAGCAGAATACAACTCAGGTGTACAACTGTCTTGTATACCCAATAGAGAGACTAGAAGCGGTTGTTAGGTGAACCCTATGATCGTTATAATATGAGACCTATGTGGCTAACACCCAGAAATAACCTGACCCATTGGTCAAGTTGGTGGTTACTCAGTTAGCCAGCCCAAAGCTTGATGAGATAAAAGGGTTGTTTTAAGAACCTCAAATACAACTCTTAGGAAAGGAAGGTGGTGAAACCCACTACTAGTGTTTTAGGGTTTCTAAGGAGTCAACCTTCAGGAATCATGACATGTAAGAGCTCATGATTTTGAGCACACCATACACCGTGGTATTACTAAGATGGTTAATGTTTGTAGTGGTACCCTGAAGACCTAGAAGGAATATGGATATAAGAGTACATGTTGTCAGTTGTTATACATGTTAGAGGGTGAAGGCTGAACACCATGAACCCAAGGCATTTCTATAGAAATTCTTGAGTGGAATGGGAAAAAATCACCATAGGCGTTGTGGTGAGTCTCCCCTGGACTAAGAGAGGTCATGATGCAATATGGGTTATGGTAGATTGCTTTAACAAGTTGACCTAATACCTTGCCTAAGAGAGAGCACTATCAGTGTGACATATTTGGTTGAACTATTTATATGAGAGGGAGAGATAGTTCAACTACACCGTAATCTGAGTTCAATATCTTGAGCATGACCTAAAGTTCACTTCCATGTCGTGGAAGTAGGTTTAAGAAGAACTCGATGCTAGATTGAAGTTGAGTACAACATATCAGTCATGTCTGATGGATAATCAAGAGAGTATGATCCAAACTTTAGAGGGTGTGATGAGAGCATGCGTTCTCAGTCGGGTGATTTGTGGGAGCAGTTCCTACCCCTAGAAGAGTTTTCTCGTGATGATAGCCACCATAGGCAATATCGATATGTAAGAAGCTCTATAAGGGAGGTTGTGTTAGTCACTGCTTCACTTGGATGATGTTAGTGAGAGGGCCTTGTGAAGGTCAGAGAGACCATGATGTATGTATATGAAGTTGCTTTGATCGGGCAATGGCTGAGAAAGCCCATGATCGACATGATTTCTGAGTTGATGTGACACATACTGGCATGCAGTTCACTTTGAGTGAATATGTGTTATATAAACCCGAACCCTCCAAGCTATAGCTAAGGAAACTAAGTCGCCAATACATGGGCCCATTTGAGATGGATTGGTGGAGTTGCTTATGTTTAACCTTACCCCTCAGGGTAATATGATGTATGATGTGTTCCATGTGTCAAATTTAGAGCACTATGTGAGGTACCTGACCCATGTGTTGAGAATTGAATTAACCTATTGAACTCCAAGGGAGGCTAACTGACCCTGAGTCATCTATGAGGGTACGAGATACTGAGGTGAGAGATAGATCAGGAGTAAAGAACATAAGTTGATAAAGGTTCTTTGGAAGCACCATGGAGAGGGTGAGGCCACATGGGAGCCAATGATGGACATGGAAAAGTCTTATCATGAATTGTTTGTATGTTTGGTGAAATTTTGAGGGCAAAATTCCTATAAGAGGGGAAGGATGTTACAACCCCAATTTTTGGGATCATATAGTTGGAAATGCAATTTCCCCAATAAATATATGATTATGGGAATTGTATGATTTATGTGTATTGGATGGTTTTCCTTTTGCAATATTTTCTTTGGGCATGTGATTTCGTGGATCATAATATGTTAATGAGTCCAATATGATCAAAAGAAAAAGAAGAAATCAAATAATGTATTATTAAGAAGGAAATTTGAGATAATGAGGAAAAAATAAGAAATGTGTGGAAATATGGATAATGGAATCCTCCCGGATGAGATTTGGAATCCACATGGTTTCTAATGATAAAAGGAATCCAAATAAAGAATATATCAAAGAGAGAAAGAGAGAGAGAAGAACAATCTAGATTTCAAGGCATGAAGTCTTTCGTAATGATTTAAGGATCAAATCATTCAATGAGTACCATATAGAGATGTGCTTTTATCTATGACTCTTGGTTGTCGATTCTAAGATAGAAGGTATAATGTAACTTTGAAAGGTCTTTGCTATGCGAGAGTAAGGCATGTTGATTAATATGTTTAATCACCTTCGTTTCTAATGAATCATGGTATTCCAGGATGTCTCTCACCCATGTGTGTTTGAAAAGGAAATGAGCCCTTACCAATCTCTCCCCCTCCTATCAACATACTCTTAACCCTAGAGCCTCCTAGGACTTATATAAAGGACCATAGCCTGACTTGATCGAAGGGACCCCTACCTAACTATCTCAACATTGATCATAGCATGCAACTACTCTTTGTGCACTTCTCTCTGACATCCATCAACATCACCATGGCTAGGGAGGGGCAGTCGAAGAACTCTTATTGAGGAAGGCCTTCATGGCCAGGAATTGATCAGGCATCCGACAATAAGGTCCATCTTCGCATCCAAGCACCACACTCCCGACTGACAATCATGTGTGAAGGATTGCACATTGCCTAGCCAGGGCCATGAGGGAGAACTCCGTCGGCCAGGGTGATGATACTAGGAAATCACAAGGGAGAAGGAGAGGGTGATTCAAGACTAGGATGACATCCAAGAAAGAAGGCAAACTGGTGACCGGTGTGGAAGAGAGAGGAATTCTCCCTACATACTAGTGCCTGCTGGAGAAAACTAGATGACGATAGTAGGAAGAACCTATGTATTGGTCAATGGTACTAAGAGAAGAGGATGAAAGGAGGATGATGGTGTGTGAGGGTGGAAGATGGAGTGCAAAAGAGGAGGTGGCAGAGACACTAGGTGGAAGAACCATCCGTAATGTTGGCTCAGCGGCCGCAACATCTGCACAGAGCATGAGGGTGCAAGGAGGAAGGAGGTGTAAGGACAAAGGACTCAGGTGCCATTGAGGTTGTGCATCGCCAACGGGGGTAAAGAGGTAATTCCTACCTCCTAATATCTATCTGGCTGGAATAAATAGAAAAAAAGTTAATTGTTGATGTGGTTGTTCCTGATTGGACATCTTATCTTTATTTTGTGAAAATCCTAACTAATTACTGGTAACTCATAGGAAATAATTCTATATATGAAAGTTGATCAGAAAAATCCAAGGAATCTACTAAAATTATAATTGAGGCCTAAATACACTTGAAATTTAAAAATATTATAAAGATGTCATCTTTAATGGTTTTATTAATGAAAAACCATAAGATTTAATGATAATCAGATCTAATAATATTATTTTGATGTTATGAGAATATATTAGCTTGTTGATTAATGAAGGAGAGAATTAGGTCTAAAAAGATAATCTTTATGCATAATTAACTTAATTTAGGGTTCCATGTACATGAATATGCATTAATGGGCTTCGAAACACTAATTTTGATAATTATGATTTCTAATTGTTTTAATTACACAAATCCATGAATAAGATCTTTAATGTGGATCATTCGAGTAATTAGGGTTTTTATGAGTGGAAAAGCTATTTTAGGGTTTGCTGACCTAAAAAGGATAAATTTTGAGAAATTGATATAAGAAGCCCTAATGAATCCTAATGAGACTTAGAAACCTTGGAAAGGTGTCCCAAGTCAATAAGGAGTTGTTTGGGATATGTTTGTGACAATTAGATAATTTACATGTTTTCAGGATCAATGTTTTCTAGATTGATTGATTGGCTTGCTTGATTGGACATCTAGTTGGATTTGGATATATATTGATTCTTTGAGATCTCCAAAATAGGTATGTGCTTACACTAATGGCGAAATCTCTCTAGTTTTACAATAATTTCTAAGATTTTATATGTTTCTTGGAAATAATTGCTTGGTTGACTTTTATTTCATGCAACTATAAAGTGACTATGACTATCACCATAAGTATATGTGCATGAATAGCTCAGATCCTATTCCTCCTCTGTAGCTTTGTTGATGATGAGCCAGATGACCTAGTACATTGTCTACTCTTGGGGGTAGGATCATCAGGTTATCATGAGTTGATGTGTTGGTCTACCATTGGGTAGGACCATATGACTCCACAACCCTACGTAGTGATATACCAGTAAGGTAGGATCATGGGGGTTAGTTGAGATCTACCATATGAGAGAGGTAGTATCCATATCCACTGTAGGGATAGCATAGAGGCAAGGATATGTAAGGATTGAGTAGTTATGTTTAAAATGTAAAGTTTGTTTTGTTAAATCATAATTGCTTGCAAAATGTTGTTACAAGTAAATGCAAGATTTTTTGTTCCCCCACATACCAGTATAATTCATTATACTGACTGCCATTTTGTTTTTCGGCATTTTGGGTAATATCTAAACTGGAAAAACAATAAAGTGGAACCTGTGAAGATTAAAGTTAAAATAAAAAAGGAGGATTTAGGTAGATAGAATTTTGCTTTGGGTAGAAGTCGCAATTACCTAATTTTGAAGGTATGTTAAAAGAAAAAAAATTATTCCAGTTTTAAGTTTAGTCTTCAGGAGAATTTATTAATTATTTTTGATTATTTGCAAAACCACTGATTTTGTTTTGGGATAACGCCTATGACTTCTTTGTCTCCCTTAATTGGGGTTTACTGGGAAGAGGGATCGTTACAGTGGCCATGTCTCTACTTCTCCTACTCCATGTGGGTTTTCATGCTCTCAATGTGGTCCAACTATTGTTGCAGGGTAGTGAAGTCATAGGTACTAGGTGGCCATACAATATTGAAGGGGTAGGGAAGGACCAAACTCCTCGTGATTCACCTCCATAGAGGCGTTGCACCTGCCAGATGTCAGGTTAGCAACTTCACTTTCAGCGGGTGGATGATCTCTATTGTAATGTTGGATTTAGGTGCCTAGTTTTTCAAGGTCGTAGATGAAGTTCACTATCATGAAGTAGGCATGTATGGGCAACACTATAATTAACCTATCTCAGATCATCCAATTATAGATTCCATCCTCCTTGGAAATACTAAGATTTGCAAAAGTCACCAGGTACTTATTCTCAATCAAGTATGATATCTTATGCATCGTCACCACTATGAAGGGAATATGAGACAATTGAGGTAAGTGATGGAGGTGACAAATCCTCCCTGGAAGAATTTAGAAGCCTTGTCCTTGTGTTGTTGATTGTGTAGATGATCAATGAAATAACTCTCCCAATTGTATGTCTTGTCATTCAACATGGACCACATGCAATAGATGTGCAAAGTGGTGATTGCATCGGGTGCAGAAGTCCAACCAAAGATCGTGTAAGCCAAGATGTGATGGAGGTAGTAGACCATCAAGATATAAATGAACAACATGTTGTCTCCATGCCGGAAGGAGGGAAGGTGCATGGTGATCTCCACCTAGAACTTTTCAGTATCATACTTTTTGGATGGGAAGATATGATTTCTTTGATGCATCTTTCCTTCCACTCCTTGTTGACTTGATGATAAGAGTAGTGAGATCTTTGTTGTCAAAGGAGTTCTATTCAAACATGCATAAGGAGAGATTATGCTTAATGTCTTTGCTAATATGGATCGTGAAAGAAGCAAGGAACTCTAGGGTGAACTTAAAGACAGCCCACAAATGAAAGGAGAATATGAAGATGTATGTGTGATTTAGAGTGATCATCAAGAGCTAATAGATGCCCAAGCCTTTGAGCATCTTGAGACATGCCTAGTGGGTCAACCACACCCTAATGAACTCCTTGGCCTTGTGTTGCATCTAGTTCTTGGCAATGACAAGGGCCTTGTACTTGGCTGGAAGAGGAGTAATGTCAGTGGGGAAGGTAGGAGGAAAGCATGCAACTTACTTACATCATGGGATGATTGCATTGGGATAGGAGTAAAAGAAGTTTCCACGTAAGAAATGGAAATAGCACCAAAATTTGATGGTGTAGATTGTAGTGAAAGACATTCACCAATGGAAAATTCCCCTAAAGTTTACCTAAACTACATAAAATAATCACCACCACTAGTCAGACAAGTCTTATCATAGTATAGCCAAAGGTCAAACCCACAAGACAACTTTTTTAAGAAAAAAGTAGATCTTGAACATAATAACGGAAAAGTATTTAAGAAGGATATATTAAGTTGATGGTTTTTTTTAACTAAATTAACTAAGAAATAAAAATAATTAAGCTAAGAAAGGAATAGTTTTTACACTATGATATAATTGTCAGTATGATGGGGTTCACCGACACTATTTAGGTGATGTAATTTCCAGGATGATGGGGTTCACCGACACTCTTTACCTAACTATTTTAAACATTGCATCATTCATTCATATTAATAATAGATTGGGGATAAGGGATTCCATATCCTTTTGGAGTATAATATCTAGAAGGACGGATCTCATTGGAGGATCAACATCTCATTACCTACAAATCATTAATTGTCGCCCTATAGAACGTATAGTCATGATCTTATATAGGGTTCAACAATACCATTTGGCATTCTAATTCTAGATTTTAAGGTTCCTACATCAAGGATTATAAAAATCATGCAAGATAGATGTTTAGTCTATAATGTTAGCATTAAACAATCAATTATCAATCCAAATACTCATTCAAATAACAAATAACATTGTAGAAATAGAATATAGACAGTGGACTAATCCAAATCTACTTTCTAATCATGTTTATAATGCTAAAAGAATGATGGAAGAAGAACATTATTAAGAAGATAGTGTGATGGAGGAGAAGCTTGGTGACCTTGTCACAAGTCTTCGTGTGATAGTTGCAATCTCTTATCTATCCTCAGATAGAGGTCGTCTCCATGTTTCCTTCATCTTTCATCTTTGACCCTCCTTGGTGGTTGCTAGGGTTGTGTATGGAAAATCATAGGTCATGAACGATTGTCCTGGAAATCTCCCATGTTTTTTGTACCAGCCCACAAAATATAAAATCCATCCAAATTAATGTAAGGATTGTCAATGGTTTATTGTAGATTTCCTTCATAAGAATTTCAAGCATCTTAAGAGTTAATTGGCCAAAAATAAATTGTAGTTAAATTTATTTATTGTGTATATAATCGATTTATCTTAGGAACCCAACTTGAAACACTCAATTCTTACATCATATGTCGAGTCTAGAGTTGTTTTATTATCAGCATATACTTTTTGGTTGGTCAATCCACTTTCTGCCCATTCTTCTACCTACGTCCCATTTGCCCAACCTAGACAATAATTCAAGGGTGGGTTCACTAACCAGAATGTAATATATATATATATATATATATATATGGATATGTATATATATATATTAAAGATAATTGAATTTTACATCCATTGTCATTTAAATAATCTAATTTTGAGTTTATGCATGGAACTTATGACCATTTGAGTGACCTTTTATACTTTAATGACCCTCACTCAAATTGTTGGAGTTAGGAGTGATGACATGCAATATTTGATCATTTTATTTGTTTTTGTGGAGGAAATTTGTTTCTCTCTAATTGTTATTTCAACTTACAAAGAAAACACCAAAATAAAAAATTCAAAATAAATTGCATAAATGACAATACTTATAACGAGTAAAATATTGAGAAGAATGCAAAGAAAATATGCAAAACTAATGTAAAATAAAACTAGATACACGATGGATATACATTCATCACAACCCCAATCTTGAATGTTTCACAATATTAAGAACTCTCTATATAAATACTCAAGCAATACACAATCCAAAACACTCACCAGATAAACATTTTCAATGAATTGAAAGATCTAGAGGGGGTGAATATAGATTTTGGTATTTTTAAAATTTAATTAAAAATTTTAGGCAAAGAAGGAGGAGTAAACAAGGAAGACAGTTTGATTTAGAGTGGTTCCAACCATTGAATCAAAGGTTGTTAATCCACTACCCAATTATTTCCAATTGGGATTTTGAAAATGAATTATTTTATTTACCTCGCAAGGATGTTACAACAAAATACAATCACCTTCCACTCAAAGTAGACTTCACCTTGAAGTAGCCTCAACCTCCTTGAAGCAACCTTCTTGAAGTAACCTCAAGCAACCTTGGAGAAGCCTTCACTACCTTGAAGTAGCTCCACCACCTTGAGATAGCCTTCAGCTAGAAGTATCTCCAACCTCCTTTGAAGTAGTCTTCTTGAAGTAACCTCAAGAAACCTTGCAGCAGCCTTCACCACGTTGAAGTAGCTCCACCACCTAGTTTCATACCAACATAAAGGAGATCTACAACGTCTACCATATAAAGCTTCATATGGTGCCATATCAATATTGTGTTGATAGCTATTATTATAAGCAAATTCTATTAAGCTCAGGTGTAGATCCCAACTTCCTACAAACTGCAGGACACATGCCCTAAGAAAATCCTCCAAAGTTTGTATGGTCCTCTCAGATTGTCCATCTGTCTGTGGGTGAAAGGCAGTACTAAACCTTAACTGTGTACCCAAATATTTATGTAGTTGTTCCCAAAAATGACTCGTAAACTAGGGACCTCTATCAGAAACAATAGTAACTGGTACCCCGTGCAATCAGATTATCTCATCTATATTTATGTGCAAGCTTCTCAGTAGTGTAGGTTGTTTTGACAAGAAGGAAATGTGTTGTCTTAGTCAACCTATCAACTATTACCCATATGGAATCAATACCTTTGGTTGTTCTAGGCAAACCAACCACAAAGTCCATGGTCACATGATCCCATTTCCACTATGGTATAGGAAAAGGTTGCATTGCTCCTGTGCACTTTTGATGTTCATCTTTAACTTGCTGACACACTAGACACCGCATAACAAACTCAGCTACATCCTTCTTCAATCCTGGACATCAATACATATCCTTCAAGTTATGATACATTTTGGTGATCCCTAGATGCATTGCATATATCGAAGAATGAGCTTCCTCCAAAACTAACTTCCTTAAGTCATTGGCATCAGGTACTACCATCCTACCATGATAAAAGACTACTTGATCCTCTGATTCATGAAAGCCATCCCATTTCTCACTACCATACTCTGACCTGATCTGCTGAACCACAACATCAGCTTGTTGTGCTTCTTTAATCTACTGTCTCAGAGTAGGTTTCACTTGCATCTCAGCTAACATCCTGGCTAACAATGATACCTTAAGCTATAAATTGTTTTGCCTCAAGGAGATAAGCATATCTCTTTTAAAGTACACTAAGAAATTCAACTGTGCTTTATCTAAAGCTGGTGATGATGATTTCCTGCTTAGTGCATCAGCCACTACATTAGCCTTCCCTGGATGATAATCAATTGTACAATCATAGTCCTATATTAACTCCATCCAACAACGTTGTCTCATGTTCAAATCATGTTGTGAGAACATATATTTTAGATTCTTATGGTCTGTGAAAATCTGGAATGTTTCTCCATAAAGATAATGTCCCCAGATCTTCAAGGCATGGACCACAGCAGCTAGCTCTACATCATGTGTCAGATAATTCTCCTCATGTTTCTTAAGTTGTCGAGAGGCAAAAGAAATCACTTGATTATCCTACATCAACACACATCCTAGACCATTCTTAGACGCATAACAGAAAACTATGTACCCCTTCCCCTGTTCAGGTAACACCAACACATGCGCACTTGTTAACCTTTCTTTCAACAGCTGGAAAGAATGTTGACACTTGTCATTCCAGACAAAAGGAACCTCCATCCTAGTCAACTTGGTTAGGGGTAAAGTTAAAGAAATGAAGTTCTTAATGAACCTCCTATAATATCCCACCAATACTAGGAAACTACATATCTCCGTCAGTGTCTTTAGTTGTTCCCATTGTAGGACAGATTCTACCATCTTAGGATCAACACGGATACCTGAGGCAGATATTACATGTCCTAGAAAAGAAACTTCTGATAACCTGAACTCACATTTGCTAAACTTAGCATACATCTTATGCTCTCTTAGCAAGGTTAAAGCCTGACAAAGGTGCTTTTCATGCTGTTGAGAATCTCTACTATATATCAGGATGTCATCTATGAAGACTACTATGAACTGGTCAAGAAAAGGTCGGAAAATTCTATTCATGAGTTCCATGAATGCAGCTGGTGCATTAGTCAGTCCAAATGACATAACTATGAACTCATAGTGACCATATCTTGTCCTGAAGGCAGACTTAGGTATGTCACTCTCCTTGATACGCAACTGATGGTATCCCGACCTCAGATCTATTTTAGAGAAGATAGTTGCACCACACAACTGATCTAACATTTCATCAATCCTTGGCAGAGGATACTTGTTCTTTATGGTTACTTTATTCAACTGTCTGTAATCAATGCATAATCACATCGATTTGTCCTTCTTCTTAACAAAAAGAACTGAAGCACCCCATGGTGAAGTACTTGGTCAGATAAAACCTTTCTCAAGCAACTCATGCAACTTTTTCTTGAGCTCTACCATCTCAGCAAGTGCCATTCTATACAGTGTTTGTGCTATTGGTCGCGTGCCCGTGATTAGATTAATCTCAAAATCAATCTCTTGGGGTAGAGGAACACCTGGAAGTTCCTCAGGGAACACATCTTCAAACTCCCTAACTATAAGAACTTCAGAAAGATTAGAGCTCTCCATTGTGGTGTCTACCACATGTGCCAAGAATGCAAAGCATGCTTGTCTCATCAACTTCTCAACTACCATAGCTGACACAAGACAGGTTGGAAAAATATTTCTGTCTCCCTAAAAGATCCATGTGTCACTATCATCTTTGAACACAGCCTGCTTGGAATCACAATCCAAGACAACCTTATACTTTTCTAGGGTGTCCATCCCAAGAATTATATCAAACCCATGCATCTCAAGTGGTATGAGATCCACCTGAATGTGATGTTTAGAAAAGGAAAGAATGCAGGGAGAACACACCTCCCGTAGCACTGCATATCCAAGCAAAGGAGTTTCTAATAACAAAGTATCTGCTCCAGGACTGACAATCATATTGCAGTCAAGAATCACTCTTTTAGTGATAAAGGAATGTGTAGCACCCGGATCAATTAAAACAGATACGAAGCAGGATGAAGACATATTAGAATGAAATAGTTCTATCTGACCTATCACAACCCGTGGATTAACTACTACTTCAGGTTGATTCATCACATAGAATCTAGCCATTGCTTGTTGTTGACTCGGTGCTCAATTGTTGGGTGCCAATGAACCAGCTTGGGATGCTTGCCCACGTGCTCGAGTGCCACTTGAAAACTACCTCCTCTGAGAGCCTTGCTGACTCTGCCTCTGGGGTTGAGTCACCATTGTGTTCCTGACTGGACAATCCCTTGCCAGATGTCCCACTTGTCTGCATTGATGATAGATCCTGGTCTCAGGATAGGGTTTATGAGGTCCAGTCACCGATGTTGATGTTGTGTTGGGGGCTCTATTTAAAAAAAATACGGCCCCTACCCGTATTCGATGTCCATTGCGTCTAGGTATTGAATCTTGATGGTGCTTCCGGTGCAGAAAACCTTGGCTTCTTAAAGCTCTCGGACCTTTGTCCTTGGGACTGAGTGTACACATTCTTACCATTGGTCGGTCTCTTCTCGATCATAGACCTTTCTATTCATCTCATAGACTCTATGAAATTTGCAAACCTCTCCATGTTCTCTAAAGCGGACACATGAGTGGTTAATTTAGTATTCAACCCCTTCTCAAAACACTAAATTCTTACCTCATCAGTAGCTGCCATATGCAGACAGAACCGCAAAAGCTCCATGAACTTAGCCTCATACTCGCTAATGTTCATCGGTCATTGTCTTATCTTCTCAAACTGAGATATCTTTTCATCTAGGTAAGTCTTAAGGATGTATCTAGTGACAAATTCTTATCGGAATTCTTCCCATCTGACCTAGACACCTGGCCTATTACCCTCTTCTATTGTCCACCAATGGCCAACACTGCCTTTTAAAAGGTACACTGCATGTCTCACCTTTTCGGCTTTTGGGATATTGAGGATTCTGAAAGCCTTCTCCATCTCAGTCAACCATAAGTCAGCATCTGCTGGGTCAGCTGTACCAGCATACTTTGTGACTCCTACCTAGAGAAGCCTCTCAAAAGTCTTTCCAGCTCCCTGTCCCTCATTGTGGGCTGGTGCCCTAGGTGCATGTGGTGGCATCCTATCCACCATATGTGTCATAGTTGCCATGAATTGTCCAAACAGAGCATGGAAAGATGGATTCTCTATCATGACTGGTCAAACTAAGGATATTCAGCGACTAGTTCCTCCCTAGCCCGGTCCCTTGCACCTCCTCTTGGTGCAGCAATGCTACTCTCAGCAACATGTTCTTCGTGTGATCCAAACATCTTCAAGTTCTCCTTCTCCTCCTATATGAGCAGAAGTCACTATCAGATAATCTGGAAGACACTAGAATAGACTCAACAACTTAATCATATGTCTATGTAGACTCACCGAACCTAGACCTCTAATACCACTAATTGTGATATACTGACCGAACAAAACATCATTCATTAGGCAGAAGCGATCATTAGTAGTGGATTACTGAAAATCACTAAAAATTAAAACCATTTACAAAGAGATCCATACATTGGAAAACTCTTTCAAAAAGAACAAAAGTAATTCAATTACATTTTGGTTCACAAGTACATATCTTGTACCATTCCTTCTCGAGGATTACAAGCATCAACTGCCCTGTTTAAAACTATACACAGACAACATCAGAACCTCGAGGCATCAAGCCAAAATCTCAGATCGATTTATTAAACTAACTATTTAACTTCGAGGACCTGAGAGTATAGAGATGACACATAGGAATCTATATACAAGATATGACAACCAGTGCCTCCACTTGAGTGTCACTGTTGTCCCTATTGCTGCTATTGTTGCTCTTCCCCTGCTACAGGGTTTCTGCCTCTTCTTCTGTGTCTACCTAAAAAGTTGGATCCCATGGGGGTGAGACAATTGAAATTGTCCCAGCGAGAGATATAACTCTCTACTAGAAAAATTATTATTACAGTTTAATAGTATAAAACTGAGCAAAGGAATCATGTATTTTCAATAGTAGATAAATCAATGTCTAAACAGATTAGAGTGATATTCTTATTCAGAGCATTTTAGTTGTAACTTGATAAAGCAGCATGTCACTTATCCAATAAGGAATATGAAGAACATGTATAACTTGTATCTGATATACTGAGAAAGATAACATCAACCAGTAATTCTCGTATTTTAACCTTAAGAAAATATGCTACACAACTTATTATATTTTACAATCATACTTAATGCCCTGAAGAGATGAAGTATACAATTCATGCTCCAACCGATCACGATTACGTAAAGCATCTGTACCACCCAAGGTCAATGGAAGAGTCAGAGTCCAAGACCTTAACCTTCTCGGTCAGTATGAGATTATATGGCAGAGACATCACATGTCAAACTACAATTAGCTTTCCAGGGTATATTGGTATCTTTTCTATAGAGTTATAACTCGAAGTATATACTCTCTTTAGGGTTATGGCCCATAGCCAATGCCTGGTATCATATCATGGAGTCATGGCCCATAGCCAATGCCTGGTATCATATCATGGAGTCATGTCCCATAGCCATACTCATACTTGGGTATGGTCTGAAACCAATCATGTGCATAGGACATAGCCCGCATCCATTCCTATGGGGCATAAGGATATAATATCCCAATTACCCCCACATATTCAAAAATATGTACTCCAAGTTTAACTCATTTCACCATTCAGCAAATTCAGACGCTGATGGATCTGTGTTCAGGGAAACTACATTATATGATATCACTTGATTAATTAAGTGTATTACCATATTCTTTTAGCATCAAACAAGTTTCCAAACATTGATTATTTTAATAATTGCTACAAAGAATGTGTAATACATTCATCAAGTATTGTTCAAATCATTAATAAAGCATTGGGATCTCAATCCCTCATCTCATCAGGAGCATTCTCATCCTTTCACAAAACTCATCATCATGATTATAGAAAATGGGTATATAAACCCTAAGTTCATCATAGAACATTTGTTACCATTTATCAGGTAACTAATACCTTCAGGTCAGTAGAAAAAAACACTCTCTCTCTCTCTCTAACGCCCGCTCTCTTCCATCTCTAGTTTCCTGGGCAATTATGGAGGAGCTAGGGCCGGCGACGCCCATCGTTGTCGATCAAGGACCTGCCAAAGGCCTTCCTGCGGGGGGAGGGGGGGCAAAGGGAAGGAGAAGGATGATGTTACGGTGGCCAAAGCTTGGGCTAAGGTGGTCGAAGGGCCACCTATGAGGATCAGAGGCTCAGTGGCGGAAGACCCGAAGAAGCCGTTCTTCAAGGAGGGTGATCAGAGAAAATGGACCAAATTCACAGAGCCCATCATGGAGGAGATGGATGATTACCACAGGTTCTCAGCAATCATTCAGATTCTAGGAACTTCGGTGAACATCGGTCAACTCCGTGGATGGATGTAGAGGACATGGAGACCAAAAGGGGAACTCGAGGTGTTCTCGCTGGTGGACGGGCTATTCTCGCCAGATTTTCCAATGAGTCTGATCTGAAGGCGGCTATCCATTGAGGACCTTGGTTCTTTAATGACCAACTGGTCTTAGTCAGAAGATGGACACCCGAGGCGGATATCCGCAGAACCACTCTGAAGACTGCCCCCATCTGGGTTTCTCTCCCGGACGTGGGGAAGCACTGGTCTTTCAGAGCTATAAATGTGATTGCTCACGCCATAGGGGAGCCAAGAGCCATCGACCATAGGGTGGATGGATCTATGTTGGGATGTGCTCGTGTGTGCATCGACACCACCGTTGATGAAGAACCCCCACCGGAGATAATGGTGGAACTACCAAACGGTGGGGAGTGGGAGGTAAAGCTGAGGTATGAGGCTCTACCTGATCGATGCTCCGCATGCAAGGTGTTTGGCCACAACACTGGAGCATGTCCAGGTGAGAGATCAGTTGTGCCCTTTCTCTCACCCCCTATCGTCGCTCTCGATTTCAGAAGACAGAGTAAACAAAGGGCGGCGTCCAAACCACCTCCTCACTGTGGAGTCTCTAGAGTTGGGAGACAGAACAAGAACAATCCGCCCAGGTCTGAGGGGAATAGAGAGAAGGAGACGTCTAAAGCCAACATCATCGATGCAGAGGTAATCTAGGAGACTGCTACGATGGTGACCAACACAAATGTGGTTGCGACGACCAGTAATTTGGAGGGGGTTGTGATACCTGTCATCTGAGACAGTACCAACCCGTTCTCTGTACTGGAGCAACTTGAAGAAGAAGAAATGCCCACAAGCTTAGAAGGGGGAAGAAGCAGAAACCTAAGAGCCACAAGAAGCTCCACCGCAAAGCCAAAGAACAGACCCAAATCTGGAGAAGGAGGAGGGTCAAAAGAGAAAGGTAAATGACTTTCCTCGCATGGAATGTGCGAGGAGCTTCCTTACCTAGGTTTCAATCTAGATTAAGGAAGATTCTTAGGAGGATACAAGCTGATGTGGTGTGTTGTTTTGAGACAAGAATAAAGAGAGATGTCTCAGAGAGAATTATGACCTTATTTCCTCCGAATTGGGAGTCCCTGTCCAACCTTCAGGTTGTGGATGGGGGCAGGATTGTGCTAGGGTGGAATCTCGAGAAGTGGACCATTGAACCAATAGCAATGCATGATCAAATCATTACTGTCATTTGCTTCAATCTCGGGGGTTTCTCGTGCATTCTTTCTGCTGTTTATGGTGAAAACTTAGAGAGTGATAGGGAGAGGTTGTGGCCTGTGCTGAAGGAAACTGCTCAGAATAATATCCCGTGGATTGTCTCTGGGGATTTCAACAAAATCCGGAGTGCCGATGAGAAGAAAGGAGGGAGGAGAGTTCCTGAGAGAATTCTAAACAAGTTCAATAACTGCTTAGATACTACTGAACTCCATGAAGTTAATACAGTAGGTGGACACACTACCTGGTCTAACAAACAAAATAGGCGGATAGCTACCCGCCTTGACAGATGCCTGGTAAATAATGTGTGGCTGGAGGTTTTCCCAAGAGTGGTTGCTAATACCGGATCACATCACTTTAGTGATCATGCATGGCTGGAGGTGAGCCTCATCAACAAACTGCAAATGGATAAACCTCTCAGGTACCTAAACTTCTGGAGCAAATAGGAGGGGTTTACACAGATCGTTGAAGAAACTTGGTTGCCTTACGTGGAGGGGAACCCCCTGTTTAGTTTCCTCAAAAAACTCCAAAGAACCAAAACCAAGTTGAAAGTGTGGAAGAAAGAAAAGATCAATATTCCAAATCTCCTAAATGAAGCCAGAGAGAAATACAACACCTTTGCCACTATGCTTAGAGATGATCCACTCAACGATATCCTTATAAAAGAACAAAATCGTAGTGAAGACAGAGTCAGAAATCTTGAGAAGGCTGAGGAACAATATGAATGGCAGATCAGTAGGATGCGTTGGATAAACAACGGTGATCAGAACACCAAGATCTATCATGTGGCTACAAAGATAAAGATCATGAGGGATAGCATAAACAATCTAATTGACGAGCAGGGGAGGATAGCGGACAACCATGAGGAAATAGCTTCCCAAGCTATTGATTTCTTCAACAACTTATATAACAACAACAACAACAACTGTGAAGGGGAACTAAATTTGCCGAGCAATAGAGTCAATGATAACATGAACACTGACCTCTGTCGGGATATTGATGAAGAAGAAGTTAAAGATGCCCTCTTTTCCATTAACTCATCTAAAGTGCCTGGACCGGACGGGTTCAATAGTCATTTCTTTAAGACTACCTGGCACGTCATTAAAGACGACCTATGTGATGCTATCACATGGTTCATTAATGGGGGTAACATGGTCCTCGCTGTCAACCATTCTTTCATCAAGTTGATCCCCAAGTCCAAGGATGCGAGAGCTATGAATGACTGCCGTCCAATAGCCTGTTGCAATGTTCTTTACAAAATGATTGCTAAGCTACTTGCAAAAAGACTAAAAGAGGTTTTGCCACACATCATTTCTGATGACAAAAACACTTTTATCAAAGATAGGAAGATGGAAGATTGCTCTCTCTTGGCGTTTGAGTTCCTTATTGATTTCAATAGACGTAAATCTAATGATAAAGCTGTTATGAAGATCGACATAAGTAAAGCCTATGACCATGTCAGCTGGTCCTTTCTTCACAACATGATGAAGTCTTTGGGGTTCAATCAAAAGTGGATTCGCCTAATGCAATCGTGCTATGAAACCTGCTCTTTCTCTATGCCTATTAATGGCATTCTTGAAGGGTTATTTAGATCCTCTAACGGGTTATGATAGGGGGACCCTTTATCCCCTCTGTTATTCACCTTGATCATGGAGGGCCTCAGCCACCTCATCAAAGAAGTGGAAAACAACAATTTGGTGAAGACTTTTAAGGTGAAAGGTGTCAAAGTTAAAACAACTCTCATTTTTGTAGATGACGTCCTCCTCTTCTTTGTGGGACATGCTAGAATACTTAAAGAAATGACTAAAGTACTTAACACTTTTGGGAAGATGACATCCTTGTACATTAGTGCCATTAAGTCAAGGGTCTACTTCTCAAAATCTTGTGATAACAGAAGAGGGAGATTAAAGATTGTTGCTGGTATGGAGACAGGTTCTTTACCTACTAGATAGCTTGGCATTCCTTTGGCTTCGGGGAGAGTTAAAACCAGTGACTACAACCAGCTCATGAACAACCTTCGCCAAAGGATTGAAGAATGGAGTGGTCTGAATTTATCAATGGCTGGCCGATTGATTTTGATCAGAATAGTTGTCCAGGCTATTGTAAGATTTTGGGCTCGTATGGTGGACATACCAAATCATGTCCTATATAATATTTGATCCCTCACTGCCAATTTTCTATGGGAGAGCATGGCTCATGGTATTGCTTGGGAAAAGATATCCAAACCTTTCTCACAAGGGGGGTTACAGATTGCTGATCCGATGACTATTAAAGAGACATATACAAAAAAGCATGTCGACAGATTACTATCTATCTCTGAAAGCTACTGGAGGATGTCGATAAAACAAAGATACAATAGGTGGAGATCTCTTGCTGCCGACAACAACCCTTCGAAGAACTGGAGAGCTATGTGTACCGTTGTTTCTAAAAACCCCAACCTATATAGTGTGGATGCAAATGGTGGTTGAGTTGCCTTAACCCCCCCACCATTAATCAACACCAATATATCATTGAATGATGGGGAGGTGCACACAGACCTGATTTGGGGTCGCTTACATTGTCCCAAATGGAGTGCCCTTGCTTACGGTATATTACTCAATAAATTACCCACTGTTGATAGGTTACTAAGGTGGGGTTTACATGTGGAACCTACTTGCTGCTTGTGCAAGGAGGCCGAGGAGACAAAAGATCATATTTTCTTCGATTGTAAGTTTTCCAAACGGCTGCTTACCATCATTTGCCTCAGGAATGGTTGGTCCTTTAGTGGTCCTTCAAAACCGCATGACATTTTGAGCTGGGTTAAAGACATATACAGAAACAACAGACCCCTATGCAGTTTTGCTAACCTCTGCATAACGGGTTTGATGTTTGGGATATGGAGCAAAAGAAATAGGAGGATACACAATAAGGGGGAGATGGATGAGTTAAACCTCATCAAAATCTTCTCCTCTAACTTAACCTGGTATGTAAAGAATAGGCAGAAACTCTTAGACAACTTGAGTTTGATGACAAGTACATATTGGGGCTTTTTGTATACAACCCCTGTATAGTTTGCCTCTCTATAGGCTTTTGGGGTCTCTTTTAAGACGCCCTGCACTGTTTATATAGCTTAGCTATACCCTTTTTGGCAATATATTTACCTTATTCCAAAAAAAAAACCTTCAGGTCCTCTGACCAAGGTAAACATGATACTTGTTACATCTCGTATGGCTCACAAAGCCCATTTCATCTCTTGTTACCTCTCACTAGGCAACATAGCATGTTATGGCTCACAAGGCCCATTAACAATAATAAATGAAACATCATAGCTCGTACCTGGCTATGCTCATCATTTCATGATAACTGCATGGTTAGTACACTTGATGACAGTTATATCAATTACATATCAGCATCATGCTATACAAGGGTAACACCAATAATCCTTTATTATGGTTAGGGTTTCCCATTTCATATCAATCAAGGTTAATCATCCCCTTACACAAATTAGGGCTTTGGTTAATCATCTCATTGCCCAAGATTAGGGTTTCACATATTATAACCCAAAATTAGAGTTTCACATACCTTCACCCTAAATCAGGGTTAGGTTTTCAGATTAGGGTTTCATAATACATAGCATCACCCTGGATTAGGGTTTTACATCACATTACCCTGTATTAGGGTTTCTCATCACATCATTACCTTGAATTAAGGTTTTCTTATAACATTTCCCCTAAAATTAGGGTTTCATGTAGCTTTACCCAAAATTAGGGTTTTTCATGAAGCATTCCCTTAAATTAGGGTTTTTCATTAAAATACCATGAATTAGGGTTTAGGGTTCATCAACATTCTCAATTAGGATTTCATGATCTCATCATCATGGATCAAACCGTAATTCATACCCTAAACCTATTTAAAGGTGTCAATTTTGCACATTGCATATTGATTATTCAAGTATGAGTTTCCCTCTCTCTCATGCTCTCTAGGATGTCAATTAATCCATACTTCTTTTAGTTGGCTCAACCTTTCACTAAGATAACTACACCTATGATTATTATGGTGTATCAAATTCATCATATTTATAGGCATCAAACGGAAATCACTCCAAGTGTACTCATTCACCTAAGTGCTTTAGAGGTACTTTCATTATAATCAATCTTGAGTTACTTTAATAGTACGCATTTAGTTCTAAGATTAATTGAACCTAATAATCCTTTAAATGGTTTGGATCCACACCTCCAAACCTCCAAATGGTTTAAGAATGTTTGGACCTTCAAACGGTCTGAGACCGTTTAAACCTCCAAACAGTCTTGACCAACCTTTCAAACAGTCTTGACTAATTGTAAATCAAAACAACCCATTCGGTTTTGAAACTGAATCGTCATCAATCGATTATGAAATCAAATCAACCCATTTTGTCTTGAAACTGAATCAATCTATTCGATCTTGAAACCGAATTCATCCATTCGGTCTTAAAACTGAATCCATCCATTCGATCTTGAAACTGAATCCATCCATTCGGTCTTGAAACCGAATCATCAACCATTCAGTCTTGAAATTGAATCCATCCATTCGGTCTTGAAACTAAATCATCAACCATTGATTTGAAACTGAATCAATCTATTGAGTCTGGGGTTTGCAATCAATGGACCCTCCAACATTGAAACCATTAGAATTAGATTAAATTGAGACCATTGGATGATCAATTGATTATGAAACCAAATCAACCCATTCGGTCTTGAAAAAGAATCAATCTATTCGATCTTGAACTTAATTAACCATTCAGTTTTGAGGTAATTTACCCATTCGGTCTTGGGTTCAATTACCCATTCGGTTTTGAAGTCAATTATCCATTCGGTCTTGGGTTCAATTACCCATTCAGTCTTGGGTTCAATTGTCCATTCGGTTTTGAAATAAACTACCCATTTAGTCTTGATTTCAATTGTCCGTTCAGTTTTGAAATAAAATACCCATTCGGTCTTGGGTTCAATTGTCCATTCAATTTTGAAACTGAATCAACTCAATCGGTTTTGAAACCAAATTAGCTCAATCAGTTTTGAAAACCGTTTGCCCATTTCTTTGTTGAGGTGTGTGCTTAAGATGATGTCATCATCATCAATCTTTGATACTTCAAAATCCACTACCATTCTTATGGTAATTTTATCAATTTGATCAGAGGAATTTCAATAAGAACAAAATGATCAACAAGTGATGAAGAATTAAATGTAATAATAACATTTAAGGGTTCAAGTTATATAACCCCCCCTTCAAAATTGAATCTAAGCTTCAAGATTCATGTACTCAATGGTGAATGAAGCTTCCTCAACTTCCCAAGGATCATCCTCAAGTCTTTGAGTGAAATGAATGGCTAAGGTTGAAGATTGAGTGAAGAAAAGAAGAAAATAAGCATTGAATTTCGATTTTCACCATGAAATCAAGGTTGAAGATGACTATGGAGCATACCTACAGGTTGGGGCACGTCCTCCTGTTGCTTCTAAGCTGCCTTTTTCTCAACCACAGAAAGTAAAGAAAGAAGGGTCGAAAAAGCCTTTCATTTGAGTTGGAAATGAGATGTTTATAAGGGAATTTCAATGAGAGAGAAAGTATTATAATAATCTTTTAATTCCCTAAATTGGTGCCACTTATCCCCCCTCACTTCCTTTCATGAGAAGCCACATACCCCCCTTCAAATTCCTCTTCTTTATCAATGAATTAAAAGAAAGAAAATTAAGCACCTTAACCATTATAATAATAATATCCAAAATTAGTGGATATTACTTTTTCTTTTACTAATATTAGTGGACTCTCCACTCACTTTAGATATTTCGTGGCCATTGCAAGGCACAAGGACGTCCACAATTATACAAATTCAACCATCCCATTTTTGGTTGAAGGGCACTTCAATTAATATATTTATTTTTGCATCAAATTGAATTAGGGTTTCAATTATGCTTAAATCTTGATTATATTAATATCAAGATTCTCTCTGCTTCAAAAAGATTCAAATGAGATGCCCCTCTGATTTTATTGCCTCTAATTTATACTAAGAAACATTAGGCACTCTCTAAAAGTGGTATTTTGCATATTGAACCCTGGGTTTTGGGTAATTTACACATTACACCAAAACTAGGTTTTAATGCACAAACATTGCTTAACAAGATCTTTCTTGGTGCTTTGGCTTGTGGCAGCCATACCTCTGCATCATTTTCATTCTTATGATGCTTCAACACTTAAGGAACATTTTACCATGTAACATTTGCAAGTTAACCCCTCAACTTGGGTAATTTGCACTTTAGTCCAAAACAAGCAAAATAGTGTTTCAACATTATTCAAAAAGGACTAAAATTGAAACATAAGTTCCTCTTGGGACTTTATGACTTTTCAAGAAATAAGAGAAAGCATATAATTAACTTTATTAAGCAAAATATATAAGTTTAAAAAATAATCCAGGTCAGGGATGTTACACTTGTCATGACCAGTGTAGTTTGTGAAGTTAAAGACCTCTAGCTGCTTCTTACTTCTCCATCAATGACATGATCTTGCATCTCTATTCTTGTATATGTGTTCTTGACATGAAAATGAGTGAGTAGAGATACTCGCGTGGGTATGGGGAGTAGCCCCATTGCTCATACTCCATCATAGTTGTTATCAAACTTAAAGTTTGTCATTATATCAAACTATTTTTCCTTTAGATTATGCTTGCTTCTTGAATTGATCTCTCAATACATTTGTTTGAATTAAAGTACAGTGTAGAAACCATAAAATTTAGAATTAGACACCTAAATGGATGAGTGGGATTTTGGATGCGGTCAATGAAGGGATCCTACACGATGACTAAATCGTGACATGCGGATAACGAGACCTTGAGACCATGGGGAATTTAGTCATTGTGAATTCACATCGTACAAGGGGAGAATTCACTTGATACTTGTTTAATGTTGATATTTTCAAGTTTTAACAATTTGGATAGATACTTAGGTAGTGGAGGTGAAACCCATACTCTCAATGTTCTTATAATATTGAATTCAACCCATCATTTGATCTATTTCTTGCAGTGTAATCTTTTAGTTCAATCATAGTTTATATTAACTCTCAACAAATTAGCTTTAAATATTGTTCTTAACGATTGGTTTCAAATGTAATTTCTCAAAAAATATTGTCTTTTAGGTTTGACCCTTCTCTATACTGCAATTGATCTGTGAACTTGAGGTGAAATAGTTGCACTTGTAAGGAAGGCTTTATAACCTAGGATAATCCTTCTTAGGGATTTTGTATCAGCAATAAAAACAAAACTAGTTACATGCCAAGTAGCTATTTCAGTAGTATGACAATAAATTTCATTTTGTAGTTCATGATAGATTGTTGATATCAACAATTGTAGGATGACATATGTGACCAACTCTTGGCCTAAAGTAAATTGTAGACCATCTAGACTTTTCACATACCCAATTAACTTGAGTACATGATGTCTGACTAGATCACCTTCCTCCATCTTGCACTTAACTAATGTCTTGGAGACATCATATGTCAGACCCCATCTCCAATAATTCCTCTTAGACCACAAAATTAGGGTCTGAGGTGATTGAGATGACAATCACAAACACAACGAAATTTTTTCCTTTCTTATTATACATACAAGGTATGACACATAGATAAAATACCATCATAGGAATAGCCTTCTCAGAATAAACCATAAGAACTTTACTCGTCATCAACTGCTACATAAATGCTAAAATACATGAGCATATGTATTTACAACTATTTTACAAGGAAACAAAATTACAAAGATTCACACTTGACCAATACAACTCTTTCATTTTGTCACTGTAGGAACTCGATTGTAGGGGTCGTGACTATCTAATTCTACCTCAAAATAGTACTATCATACTTATGTGGAAAGACTCTTCTGAAATCTATTTCTATCTCCATAATTAATAGGGATCCCTAAAAATTGTTCAATAATGTTTGAGCTATTGGCTTAGTGAATGTAAATACACCAAGTTGACAAGATAATATAGATATTATTTGATAACTAAATTGAAAAGTAAGAAGAGAAAATCAAAACACTAAATACCAAACTAAATGAGGAATTATGTAACATTCATCAACATACTAAATACTGACAATTACTATTCAAATATTTCTAAATCAGATTTCTTAATTCTTTTAGTAACATTGTTAATGCCCTAGACCCATATGAGGTATACCACAACATGTGGAAGCATCACAACAAGATACGATCTCACCGTATAAGAGTTAGAGTCGAACTAGGATTCTAAGTATGCAAACCAGTTACGCATTTCCACATATGCTCATGGTGGTTATACCAATTGGCTATAAAAACTAGACTCCTCCTTTAAATCTAGGTACTCAAAATAGATTTAAAACACTCTATTTTAATATTCATATTTTAGTGTTTACACACTGACTGACTCACTAAGTAAAATTAAATTGAGAACCACCAAGATCTCCATTTATTTTTGGGTACTTGTCTATAACATTTTTTAAACTTGGCACCACCGGGATCTCCAGTTGTTGTTGGGTACCATTGGGTATCACCAAATTCTTTAGTTAATATTAGATACCCTTTACATAATTCAAGAGGTCGTTTGCACTAGGATTCACCCCTCGTGACCCACCGACATGCTCTAGCTTCCTCTCCTAGATGATGTTAGTGGGTAAGCCATTTCCTAAATTATAGCGCAAACACTTGCAATAATCTACATGTTTAGGATATCTAACTATCTAATAATTCTTTCATTTCACTTTTCATTGACCTACTTCACTTTTCTTATCTTTGGCCTGTAATTAGATCTTTTCATTTTCCCTTTTTCGATTCTATATCACAAAAATACTTTTGAATATCATACTAAAAATAAATGAGTATTTCTAATATTCTAAAAAGACATTTAATTGGATTGCTAACTTTCACTATTATATTTCACTTAAGTTGAAAAAAACAACTTATTTGAAAAAGTATGAGTTAAAATAATATTGTTAACCTTTCATACTGAATGTATCTTATTTTGATCTACATGATATGTGTTGAACTAAACTACTTACTCTCAATACTATATTTTACTTCTATTGAACACGACATTTCACTTTTAGTTAATAAATTAAGCTGATCTAAGTATATTGGTATGATTTGCACTATAATAGTACCATTTATCATTCATACCAAATGCTACTTATGTTCTTCTAACTGATTCTTGCTAAGATATTGATATATATTGAACTTTCTCACTTAAGCATCAAATAAATATAACTAAAAATAATTTTGCACTTGTCATCTCATATTCATAATTGAAAGGAAATTAAACCATGTAATAACATTTCTTAGCACGTGGTGCACTCCAACCAATGGTGTTACATGCCAGTCGATTTGACTCGATTAGATGCAACCCTGTGGACAAAAGCACATGTGTGGATTCACTTTTGAAATTTATAAAACATAAACTAGCTACCTACATAAACCAAAACACTACACTAGCAAGCGCACGGGGTCGTGTCGTAGTATAGGAAGGTGGCAAGTATAGGGTCGATCCACAGGGAAAAGAGGGGGTACTAGAGCTAGGTTAGTTTGGCTAGGTTCCTACTGCGGAGACTAGGGTTAAGGGTTTAAAGGTTGTTTTGATTATTAAACTACTATGAACAAGCGAGGAATTAAAGGAAATAATGAAATCTACATTAACCCTAGACTAGATTAAGGCTAAACAGGCAGGAAAGGATTAAGCTAGGTATGAAAGTGCAAATTACACTAAGGCAAGCAAGAGAAAAGAAAAAAAGACCAATTAAAGATCTAAGATAGCATGAACAAGGAAAGAGCAAGGAAAGAAGCTAACTAAGCAAGAAAAGAACTAATTAAGCCAAGCAAGCAAAAAAATAGGGTTTTAAGCAATAAAGAGAGGTGTGATGGCCACTAAAGTTGTGATAAATCCTGTCAGTAAAATGGGTCCTATGGTTAGGGGTATGAACTTATCACTTAAGTTGGGGGTGACATATGAACATTACGAATCCATTTAGATTATCCAAACCAAACTACAAGTTAGTGTCTAGTGAATTAACCAAAGCTACTAACTGGCCATGGATATGCTAGGTTGTGTATAGGGGACCTAGTCCCTAACACCCCTCTACTACCCTTACGAGGCTCAATTGGGTTAGGGATTAGGTTCAATTCAAGTAGAGTCTAATCAAGTCTAGGCTTTTTGATTAGGCATTCCTAGGGCAATTAGGGGTCGAGGGTAGTAATGGGGAGGTGAAATTAGGGTTTTGGACCCCAATTCCCCCACATTCTAGCCTTGAGAAGGCTCCATGCTAATTGCACTAGAATTATCTAATCTAGATACTTAGATCTCTCACTTAGGTTTAGGGAGATTGATTAGGATGTAGGAAGATGTGAGGCAACCTAGGGATCCAAGAACTGGACCTAGGGGCAAATCCCAAAATTCACACATACAAGCAATTTGCCTAAATTCCTAGGTGATTTCATAGACTAACCAATAAGAAATTCATGGAGAATGAGATGCAAATAGAATATAATCATTAACAAATGGAATTATAGCATTTACATGTCATTTCCCCCAACATGGTATCAAAGTAACATAATTTCCCCCAAACAGCACACCTAAGGACCTAGCTACTCATAGACATGGACAATACAAAAAGAAAGGAGAAAGAGGTAGAAGTGGCCATGGAGCTCGGTGTAGACGAGGGATATCCTCTCTCCATCTGTTGTAGGGGCGTTCTACTTCTTCTCCTTGGATGAAATGGTATGGAAGGATGGAGGGAAGTGGATGGAAGGCTTAGATATGGGGGGTTATGAGGTGGAAATGGTGAAATGGAGTGGATTTGAGGTGGATATGGAGTGGAATGGAGTGGATGGTGATTGGGGGAGCGAGGAAGGGGTAGAAGGTAGCTAACCTCATGCCCCAGCTGCCACATAGGTATATATAGGTGTGGGAAGGAATCACTAGGTCAAATAGGGGGAAAATGGGTAAAGAAGTGAAAACTAGGTGGCTTTTGTGAGTAGCACGGCCGTGGTGGGTCACCACGACCGTGGTGGGTAGGGTAGACCATGGCTGTGGGGGATGGGCACGGTCATGGGAAATAAAATGTGGAGATCACAGGGATATTTTCATGGATGGACACGGTCGTGGGGGGTCACCACGGTCGTGGTGGGGACCTATGGCCACAAACATGTTGATCACCATAGTCATTTTGGTCATATTCATCAATTTCTGGGAGTTTTAGTGATTTTTTGTTCTTGGGGCATGTCCACCACAACTGTGATGAAGTACCACAGCCGTTTTGGTGTCCCTCCCATGCATTTGAGCTTTGAACTTGATCATCAATGGAGGGTATTGCTTCAAAACTTTTCTTGACCACTTGGGGAAGGTTGGATGTGGTTTTGGCCTCATTTTGGGCTCCTCCAAGCCTGAGTAAACCCTAGATTGGACCATCTTCTTTCCATTCCATCAAGTAGTCGAAAATTTATCTATAAAACATGCAAAAAGCTTCCATAAGTGCATTTGACAGAAATAAGCCTGTTGGGGGAAATAACATGTAATCTAACAAGTATAGATGTGATTGAAATGCAATATGACACACGATGAAGCCCTAAAATAGGGTTGAATCACCACCCCAAACTTGAAACATACTTGTCCTCAAGTATGCTCCAACAGAGTCTCTCTACAAACTTTTCACAGTCAAGACATGACAAATGCAATGTAAAAGGTGATTATTGTTGAATGGGATCAAAAAAATGACTAGGTTCATGCATTCCACCTCTCTCCTATCCTACTTTCACAAACCAATCATGAAATGAGCACAAAGCATATGCACTTCAAATATAGTGCATAGAATACACAAGCTATCCATATTTCTTTCAACCTTATGTTTCAAATCACACCAAATGACCAACGTGGCTGTAGAAAAGGGAAATATGAGCTAGGTTTGATGTTTCCTAGCTCATTGGGTATGAAAATGGAAGAAAGGGTTACAATAAGATTTTTGGAGGGCTATTACATAGAGCACTCATCTTTTCTTTATTTGAATGCTCTTAAATAGGAGCATCCTTTTATTTTATTTTTACATTTTTTTTCTTTGCCCTTGGGGTAGGTAGGGCATATGGTGATGGGAGTGAAGCGGTGAGATGTAGATGTGGCCACCCCAAACTTTTGGAGGTGGCCACAACTAATATGTGCACTTTGACATCCTTTCATGAGGCAGAGGGGTAAGAAGATGGTGAGTGAATAGTCGGGTCAAAGAGGGGTCATTGGCGTGATTGTTAACATAATGTCTCATGCATGAAAATTAATCCAACACTTCATCCAACAATGTCACACCACATGAATGAACAACCTAAAATTAATACTTCAATCAAGTGATTTCGTAGACACTAAGCGCTCATAGCTTTCTCAAGTCACAAATCAACCAATTCATTCACAAACACAAGAGAGGTGATGCACATGTAAAAAGTTGAGAATTGATACCATTTAGCAATAAACAATGATAAGTCACTTGCATTTTTCAAAGGTAATCATTTTTACTCAAAACAGTAGAGATTGGGTCAAAACACACTTTTTAGACAAGAAATCTCAAATTTGGGCAAAATTGACCAAAACGGTGTCAACTTGCCTTCAATCACATTGAAACCCTATATTATTGAACTTAAAGCAGTAAACAAGCAACTACTAGCTATAACATGCAAGAATTACCAAAAATTTGCATGATATGCAATGCATGGCAAGAAGAGCATTTTTTTTTTAAAATTATGCAAAAATTGCAAAAAGTAAACTACATGACATGCAAGTATGCAAAGCTGTAAAGATGACTAAGATAGACAGAAAAAACAAGAAAACAAAAGTGGAAGTGGCAGGTGAAATGTAAAGTGAAACTAGGGCATACCTACCCTACCACCCCAAAACTTTTGAATCATGATGTCCTCAACATGATCCTAGAGTTTAGGATGATAGGGTAGACGATCATGGTTCTCTCGAGGCTCTGGCAGTGTTCCTCCTTGTGGTGGAGGATATGCGTAGTAGCTGCCGCACTAATTTACCTTCAGTAGCTGAAATTGGTCTACAGTACGGACGTGCTACTCATCACGGCCGTGGTGGCTTCAAGTTGCACAGCCGTGCTGCCTGGCACGACCGTGGTGCAGTCCTTTAGCAACTTTTCTCAATTTTGCTTCTGAATCCAGGGACTTGGTGTGTTTTTCATGCAAAGGACCATGATCATATTGATGTGTCACAGTCGTGGTGGTCCCTGTAGCTACTACTCTCAAAATGAGGAACATCAAACACTCAAAAACTTGACCCAAATTGATTTTTCTTTGAATCCTTCTCTCAAGTGTACTCAAATTTCCTTCATTCCACCCTGTTACCACCTACACATATTAAAACTAGACAAAAACTATTAAACACAAGTGTGTGTGTGTTTTCTTGGAAAGTGTAACAACAAAGCAATTGTATCAAAAAGTGAAGGTTGGGTCAAAATTTTCCAAACCTATGTGGGTTGCCTCCCACAAGCACTAAGTTTCATGCCTTCAGCTAGGCTTCTTGGTGATTCTTCAAAATTCACCCATTTAGAATCCTCATGTGCCCATTCTTGCAAAACATGCATCCTTCATTTGCATTCAATCTAGGTTCCTCATCCCTTTCATCACCATAATCATCACCAATTTCTTCACCTTGGTGTCCTCTCAAATGCCCATTTGGACTTGTGAAGTGATCATGTCCAAGATCCCTATCTCGGACTCACTGGGTTGGGGTCTTGTACATGTTGATGTTGATCTTCATGTCCATGAATGAGACTGTCATAGTTCCACTATGCACATGAATGTCGACATCAACTATAGATAATAACGGTCTTCCCAAGATGATGGGAATCTTCCTATCCTCCAACTCCATATCAAGTACAATGAAATCTGCCGAGAACAACGCACCTTTTTATTTGTCTTTCATCACCAAGACATCATCCACTCTACCCCTGGGTACTTTTATGGATCTATCTGCCAACTGGAGAGTGCAATGTGCCGGCTTCAACTTGCCTAAGCCCAAATCAACATAGACATGGTATGGCATCAAATTCACACTAGATCCCAAATCAAGTAAGGACCTGTCTATGCGATGTCCCCCTATGTAACTTGGTATGAGTGAGGCTCCTGGGACTTTTCTCTTTATGGTAAGGTCATGTTGTATGATGGAGCTCACTTGTTCAGTCAATCTCACCCTCTTTGGAATCCTCCCCGTTGACCTTCTTTTCACATTACATAGGTCTGTGAGACACTTGGCATATGATGGAATTTGTTTGATTGCATCCAAGAGAGGAATGTTGACCTTTACTCTTTGGAATACCTCAAGAATGTCCATATTGTTCTTTTGTCTTCTTTTCACAGTCGGGGGTTCATCTAGTTCTTCGTGAAATGGTGGCTCACTAGCTATTGGCCTACTTGACTCAGCACGATCTTCCTATGGTGTATCATGAGGTGGAGCACTAGGTATGGTAGGACCTGCAAAAGGGATATGTGGTGGATCACATGGAATCCCAAACTCAACATGTGGTATCACAACATCATCTTCAGCAATATCAATCACAATATCACCACTTGGCTACCTTTTCTTTGCTTTATCAACTTTTCTTTGACTTGTGGGCTGCTCAAGAGTTTTCCCACTCCTTAGAACTATCACAGCACTACCTTGCTCATGGTGGAGAGGGAGAACATGTTGTGGCTATGGAGGAGGTGGAGGTGACACTTGGGGATGGAATTGAGGTGGAGAGGAGAATTGAGGGGAAGGAGAGAATTGGGGTTGGAAAGTGAAGTTTTGGGAAAATTGAGGTGGTGAAGGTGGTGGGGGAGTGTAAGGATTAGGATAGCCTTGAAAATGGTAGACGGGCTGCACTTGCATGGGAGGTGGATTGTAGAAAACATGGGAAGAAGGCATAGGTCCAATTGTTTCATGGTAACTCAAGATGGGTCTTGAAGCTAATTTTTCTTCTTGAAGAGGAAGTGTAGAAGAGAGTTTCTCTATCTTTTATTTAAGCCTTGCAACATCTTTTTGGACATCATCAAAGATCTTCAATCTAGAGAGAACCACTTCCTCAAACCTTGAGTTGTACCTTGGACTTTGCCGTTCCGAGTAGCTATAGGGGTAAGGTGTCTTCACTTCTCCCTCAAAAGAACCAATGTAGTTGACCGAATGACAAGGACCATTTCCTCCTTGACTTTTCATGAGTTTTATCATTTCTTCCATAGCCTTCATTACTTTTACATTGGGATCATTAGAAACAAAAGTCTTACTAAAGACCTAACTCCCATCACAAATCATGCTAGAAGTTCAATTCCTTGAATTTTCTGCCAATTGCTCAAACAACAACCATGACTCCTCTGGTGGCTTTGTCATGAAAACACCTCCACAAGAAGAATCCATTGTAGCTTGATCACTTGATGACAAACCAGAGTAGAACGCATGTACAAGCTACCACAAAGGTATCTCATGATGCGGACACTCTTTTAATAGCTTTTGCAACCTATCCCAAGCATCATGGAACTTTTCATTATCCATTTGGCTGAAACTCACTATTGACCACTGCATTTGTGTCATACTTTCAATAGAGTAGAACTTCCTCAAGAATGCCATCTTCATCTCACCCCAAATCATGATGTCTCTCCTTGAATCATACCATTCACTACAAAAAATATGGTCTTTAACTACAAAAAAAAATTGTAGCGAAAACCCCAAAATTTGTAGCCAAAAGCTTTGGCTACAATTATCCTTACATTTATAATATATAGCTAATACCCGTGTAGCTAATTGTTTAGGCTACATTTTTCAAAGTTGTAGTTAGTTATCCCTCTGGCTACAAATTCATATGTAACCCTAATTGTAGGTAAAAATGTCCTTACACATAAACATGTAGTTTCCATTGTAGCCAAATGTATGACTACAATTCAATTTGTACCTATAATATGTAGGGAGAGATGGCATTGGTTACAATTTTTATTTGTAGTTCATGTATAGCAAAAATTAGCACTTGCTACACATGTAATTATAGCTAGTGTGTAGTGAAAGGCACCATGTACTATACATACATATGTAGTGAGAGACATTATGTATCAAGTTAGTCGCTTGCCAATATAGAGGGGGTTTCAATAAGAAAACAAATGAATGTTAATCAAGATCGAGTTGTCCTTACAATGTCATCAATGATACTTTTATTTATATTTGAACAATGAGTACACATGGGGAGGACATTAACCTGGCCCCTATTTTACAATATGCATGGAAAAAAGACACATGTATACAATATATTCTTTTGACTACATCTATCCACTACAGACTACAAAGTTACTTCAGAAAATGACCTAGAATTCCAGCATGCCCGTGCTAGACAGCACGACCGTGCTAGCCAGTGTTGAATCTGGCGCTACTCTGATGCACATCATGGAGTCTGTGAAGTGTTGGGATAGCAGGAGAGGCATTCCCCTACTTGTGTCATAAAAAGTTAGAAGCATCTCCAATCAATTCTCCTTGGATTTCTACGATTAAACAGAAAACTAAGGAAATTAAGCAAATAGGCTTATAAATTACAATCACAAGATGGACTAACGCATGTGACATATTGAATTAGCATGAGGTGCATCATCTTCTTTCTTCTTAGATACCAGCTGCATTCCCTCAAACTCCTTGGAATCGACCTTTCTAGCTTCAGGCTTGACCGTCTCCATAGACTTCCTCTTCTCTAGGAGTATCTTTTCATATTTGACCATAGTCATTTCAAAAGGAAAGAAAGTTTAATAGGTAACTAACAGAACAAGATATAGGTTATAGGAGCAGAGCATATACCTTGATAAATCTGAAAATGGTAATATGTAGTTGGTAGTTATAAATGCACTGTATTTTTGAAGTGCATGCCTCACATTTGTTTACAGTGGAAACACACTATAAGCATATTCAAGGTCTTTGATTTATTGTTTCCTCAAACAACGACTTTGCGTGTCATATATACTGGTTTGAAAGAATGATTCTACAAGGTCATGTACTCACACTCATCCTATAAAGTTCATTATATGTCCTGCATGATTTTATATTGGGTACTCATTCGATCCATTTTGTCCATGGTTCCCATCCACTGAGAAAGTAACCAGATTAGTCAATACCTCCCTGATAATACCATAAAACACAGAGAAGTTAAGGAATCATGTAAGGAAACATCCAAAATTCATGTCAGTCTATACACTTGAAACATGGCAAGTAGAGATCTAGATTTAAAGCCAGAAAAGCAACAAAAAATGTCCTATCCAGACTCAAGCAAACAACCAAAGTTCAACATCATTAACCAGGAAAAATCAAGATCGCTCTATGCTTTGTGGATTAATAGAAATAGAGCATACGCTAATATATAGACTCTAAGCTTACAGTCCATAACTGAAAACAAGACCATTCTTACCTACTCCAATGTGAGAGGATTAAAAATGTCATAAAATCACATTATCCTATTCTAGTGTGATAAGTAGCATACACTTGGATATATTTTCAGATTATATAGGCACATGTTTTAAAAAATTATGGTTCCAAATCCGGGCATACTACTTGAACACCCATCAGTAATAAAGCTTTAAATGCTCCCTAATTTGTCGACTCAAAAAGAAGCTACATACTAAAACTGATACAACTTGGATATCATAATTCATACTGATGAAAATAATGTAGAATCATGTAAACATGACAAATTCATTGTGAATTTCTTATTTCAGTTTTCATCTTCCTGCATCTAATTTCCAGAATTATATGTAGATCATAGACGACATAACTGGTGGGTGGTTGGAATTGCTTTACTGAAGTTAGGAATATGTCACAAAGGCACTGGTTTGTATTATTGCTTGCTGGAGTCCATCACAAAGGCACTAAACTTAGATTTAGAGTTCTTATTTACTGGAGTCTGTCACAATGGCACTGAAGTCAGATTTTGAGTACTTGTTTGTTGGAGTCTATCACAATGAAGTCAAATTTGTGTTATAAAATTGTATTACTTTGATCTGAATGAACTTGGGTTTTATTGCAAGATTCTAATGTTTTTTTAGTATGGAGTCAATGTTGACATGATGTGAGTGAACATTGATATGTGACCCATGTTATTTGGTAAGAACGTGGTTGTTTGTTTACTGAAAATGTTACTACAGATTCTAAATTTCTGATTTGAAGTCAGTGTTAATTAGTTTATTTGATATGAATGTGTCCTAGTAACATTGCAGAAAAAAAATCTGCTGTAGTAATTTTGATTTATAAAATAGTAGAATCAAGTGTTTGATATGAATTTAGCTATTTGTCTATTGAAAATGGACGTGGCTAGTAACAACTATAGTCTCCTGGAAAAAAATCCTGGTCTTGGGTGGATAAAATCCTCAACTTCATGGATATCCAATAGCAGGATCCATGTTATCGGTATCCATTTAGTTATGGATACAATAATCCATTTAAAAGAAGTGGGTTTAATTTCACAAAAGAATCATTGTTACAAAAAGAACACCTACATTTGATAAGACTGGTAATGTAACATCACTACTTGTATACTAACCTTGGTCAGTCCTGAAGTACGATGACACGGAGTATGCCGATATGTTTGCATCGGATACCTTCTTCATATGGAAGTGAGGTTCCCAATGATGGATCAATAAAGTTGATTGCTCTATTTTCTTTCTATGGTTTCCATGCCAGAGAATAAATTAGCTAGTTAATCCCTTCATTTATTCCAAGTTTTGTCTCAGAAAACCCAATATTATTGTTCAAACTTACATGGCCAATAAGGTTTGAAGTGTTTCCTTCGGTTCTAGGAAACATGTAACCACTACAAAATGAGTTTCGCAGCCATAAATTAGTTGCAAAACATAGTGCGAAGTATGTAAAGCAATGGTAAACAGATGCATACAAACATACATTCCAAACAAAACAAGTGGTGTTTTTTTAGTTCTAACAAATGTAGGTAAGCAAATGCGAAAGAAAATAGCAATGTGGTTCTAGACAAACCATTATTTTTATGTGCAAAATAGAGCATAATAAAATCAATCAGAACCTACTTCTCCAGCATTCGTTGTATAGTTTGTGCCCAAGTTTCTCCTTGGTAGGCATCAATGTCATATTATTACATAATAAGATCTATATAGGTGTGCAGGCATTGCACCACTGAATGACTTTAATATCATGAAAAATCACAAAAAAATGATTGTTTCTAGACCATATTTTAATTTTAATTGGGAAAAGCAGAACACACAGTCCAAACAAAACAAGTACTTTTTTTTAGTTCTAAAAAATGCTAGTAAGCAAGTAGAACATATAGTTTGCACCCAAGTTTCTCCTTGGTATCTATAGGCATTAGTATCATATTATTACATAACAAGATCTATATCAGTGTGTAGTTGTTGCACAAGTGAATGACATTAATATTAGGCAAAAATGCAAAAAAGAGATGATTGTGTCTAGACCAAATTTAAATTTTCCTTGGGAAAAGGGGAACATATTAATATAATGCACAAATACACTGTTACTAACATATTTGTATAGTCCATGTTCAGGTTTCTCCTTAGCAAAACTATAGGCATTAGTACTATCATCTCATTAAAATACTTAGAATTGGGGTAGTCTTGTACAAGTTGTGTGCATGACGGATATGAATAATATTTTGGGGACAATTAAGATATAAAATTATACAACCACCCTGATATGTCCACATTGACCTGTCCTTTAGTGAAGAACAACAATGACAACTTCAGCTATAAACTAAGCTCATGAAGAATACATTTATCTATTACTATGTTTACTGACACCAGTTAACATCAAAAAGATACACCAACTGTATACTAACCTTGGTTATGCCTGAAGTACGTTGACATGGAGTATGATGATTGATGACTTCTTCATGCGGAAATGAGGTTACCAATGATTGCTCTATTTTCTTCCATAATCTCTATGCCAATGAATATATCAAATGGTTAGTCCCTCCATTTATTCCAAGTTCAATCTTAGAAAACCCAATATGAATGTTCAAACTTATATGCCCAATAAGGTTTGGAGTGATTCTTTTAGTTTTATAAAATCTAATATTCTTCTTGCCATGGTGATTTCTAATACTAAGACACCAAAGGCCTAGATATCAGATTTCACATAAAACAGACCTTCAGTTGTGTATTAGGGAGGCATACATCCATTGCAAAATGAGTTTAAAAGTCAATCATAAGTTGCAAAGCATATTGGGAATTATGTAATGTAATGGTAATCAAATACTTACTAACGTACAACCCCAACAACACATGTAGTGTTTTTTGAGTTCTGATTAGCCTCAAATATCTTGGCCATGTCACGATCGAGGTCTTTGGGTTCATCCGTTCATGTCCTCATCTTGTAAGAAGTTACTCATAGAGATCTCTACGAAGTATCCTTGAGCATGAATTATAGTGGAGGTATAGAAGCCCCAAGCAACTCCTTGCTGATCTCAAACCACATTTTCCAATCTAGGATCTCTTTCATGATCTAACATGAAATAAATGATTATTAGTCTAAAACATGCTCGAATACCAGGACTAGTAGTTGTGGTGATTGTTCTGTAGTGCAGTGCAGGCCTTATCAAACACCTTGGTCATTTGCAACTTACACAACCTTGTCATTTTTGTGGTCCAGCAGCCTGGAAACATTGGCAAAGTAAGAATTTTGTTATTAATATTATCAACATACTTCTAAGGAACTTAAAAAAAAGATATCTTAACTTATATGAAATGTAAATTCTAGTTGTGTAAAACTGAACAAAAACTCACCTATAGCTTAATCATAAAATCATATGCAGGTGATTTCAACTCTTTGGGAGACTGAATATAAAGATAAAGTGCAAAGAAAGACTGAGGTTGTGGCCAAACATAAAACTCATGTGGTGTTGTGATGTCCTCTATCCACATGAGTAGTTGAGTGTTCCTGGAAAATTTAAATCAAAATATGGCAATTTAGACATTTATTCAGCAGAAAATACAAAAGAAAGCATACTCAAAATAGTCCGTCTCGGAAGCTACCATATATATACCCTATATGTACTAGTTTAACAATTTGAAATAGTCTATTTCAGAAACCACCATATCTAGAAATTTCTGATGGACATTCTAATATCCAAGCGATGTGCCTACAACATCAACATAAGAGTGGAAAGCTCTTCATAGGAAAAATATATGTACGGGAGATTAGTCGTCAATATTCATATACACACATATATAATTATAAAATATGAGAGTATCTGAGAGAGACATGTTCATAAATATTATAATAGATATGTATATATGTACATCTTTTAGGGCCACCTTGGAAATTTCTAGGCATCAACTAGTGTCGTGCCACCTTGACAAGTATGTTATGAATTGACTTTTTGCTAACCAAATAATCAACAAAATTTCCTACCATACTAGACATGAGGAAAAACTTACTTGAACTCTAAAGCTCAAGACAACTAAACAAATGTGATTTGGTTTGTAATTTATTTCCATATCAAGACAAAATTGACTATCTAGGTTTCAATAATTAAAAAAAGGACTTTTGAATGGTTTAGAATTGGAAGGGCATGCAACCAATCAATAGATAAAATAACAACTAAAATAAAATAGATTTAGTTAGAATGTTGATAATACATACATAACATATAGAATCTTATATTTTTGAAACATGATTATTATTTTTTGAACAAGAGATGAATCTTATATTTCATACATACATAACATATAGAATCTTATATTTCATACATAACAAAATTGACTACTGGTTCATTTAAATTTATAGAATCTTATATTTTTGAACTCCAACTATAAAATAGTTGTCAACATGATTATTATTCACTAATATTTTATACATGATATGTTGGACTCGGGTTGTTGAGGTGGGTGAGGCCAAGTTACAGTACACAAGGAAAAAAACTTGGGCAACCCCTTCCACCAAAATATACACCCACATCTCGATTCACGCAAAAACAAAATACAAAACAACTATCTAGTATTGTATAAAGAAACTTTTTGTACAATGCTAAAAGTTAAAAGGTTTCAAGACAAGAGAGAGAAAAAAAATATATAAGTAGGTCTAATTGGAGATAAAAGTCATGAAAAATACTAATTTGGAATTAAAATCATACCGATATAAATATTAAATAATATTGGATATATTGATTTCCTATATCATTTTTATGTATAAGTTATCTACATAATTTTAAATAATACTTCTCTATTATATATTTATATATCTTATAGTTAGTATTTTTAAATCAAATGATGTTTATAAATAAGTACTACAAATATGGTGCACATTTATAAAATAAGTAGTTCTCATTAATAAATATTACAATTCATATTTTAGACTTGAACAATGCTAAACTACTTTTACCATTTATTGTTTAACCTCCTCTCTCTCTCCATCCACTACCCAACTCTCTGTGTATATACTACACCCTCTCTCTTCATCCACTATCTCATTGTTTCTATTTATTACAACTTTTGTCTCCATCCACTCTCTTTGTTTATATTTATTATGCACTCTCTCTCTACTCACTATTTCCTTTCTTTTATTAATTATGACTCCTCTCTCCATCCACCGTCTCGCTATTTATTCCATTCTCTTCATACAATAGAATCTATCACTCTATCTCTCCCAGCAACAAATCAATTATCATCATTTTTAAAATACATGCATTCTCGAAGTATGGTTGTAAATTGTGGACTAAGTTGTGTTGAATAGATAATTTCCAAAAAACTATACTACAATTGTCAATATCTATAAAAAAATAGAAAAACAATAGATGTTCATTATCATGAGTTCAATTTTTGAAAAAATATAGTTTTTATCATACAAATAAGAGATATTTACATATACATTAGGTAACCATTTAGAATTTTTAATTTTATCATTTAGACAATACATTTAGACTTTCATTATAAAATACTTTTCACGTCAATACCAGCAACAAAATATAGCAACACTAGCTTTTTAGCTCCTATACGAAATGAAAGTTTTCTATAAGCTTAATCTTTGCCAACGGGTGTGAGCAAGAACATTAACATTAATAAACTCAGTAAAAGGAGTATTGGACAAGGAAAATATAACTTCCAAATTTGTATCTCAGTAAAATTATATCTTGCGTGCTAAAATATCATGTTTAATTCTCACAAATTCTTACTTATTGCAAGATGAAAAGTTAGTAATTGGACTGATACCAATACAACATAGTAATAAATTTATCTTTCTCATTTTCAGTTAATCATTCAATAGACTCATAATCGAATCCATCGTTTTGTTAAATGTTTTGAATCCAGAAGAACTTAAACTTTTCTTCATCTATTTAATATATTTCCATCTCTCTTTTCCATTACGTAAAATCCATTGATGTCTCTAACAGGATTTTCCATAACTCATTGTTGACTGTATGAAAACCAATTGAACATGTGTCCATGTCTTACTTTACTAATAAAAATTTATTAGATGAAGGGAGTGAAGGAGGAAGTCATTGACATGTTAAGGAGTACATAAATATTTTTTTGTAATTTTATCAATTAGGTTAATGGTTGTCAAACTCGACTCTTAAACACATGACAAAATATTTTACAAATTAGACAATGACCGAAAATTATATAAGTTAGATATCATCACGATCCAATCTTTCTCGATTTCTCCTTTTATTTGTTATAAACCAACATATCAATATGTTTTAGAAACCAACAACAACTGATAATGGTCAAATATTTGGTCAAGAGTAAAGAAGGTACACACATTCATTTCTTTCTAATTAAATACCAACAGTTTTTGGAAACTAGTCTCCCATACGTTTTGTGACATATATACAACTGATTATGGGGAAATATGAAGTTGCATGCATTCACATTTCTTCCTAATTAGATACCAATATGTTTAAAAAACTAGTCTCCCATTTTTTTGTACATATACAACAATTAAAAATGAGAAAATAAGCTATCAGGATTAAAGAAGTTACATGCATTCATCTCTTGTCAATTAACTACCAATATATTTAGGAAACTAGTCCCCCATACATTTTTTGACATATACAACATGATAATGAAGAAATAAGTGGTCAATACCAAAGAAGTTACACACATTCCGTTGTTCCCAAATAAATATCAATATATCTAGAATTAGTCTCCTATATGCTTTTTGACATATACAACAACTAATAATGTTGATAAGTTGTCATGACTAAAGAAGTTACACGTATTCATTTCTTCCCAATTAAACTGTCCCCCCTAATTATAGGGTTCAATTCCTTGATTATCGTATTGGGTAAAATTTCTTTCTCTATCTTTATCTCTTTGTCTACTCCTTGTTTACCATATTGAGTAAAATGTCCCTCACTCAGCATCAATCCTCATTTGTTTCTTATTCACAATTTCTGCATAGTGGGGTGGGAGGTTCCCTGTTATATCTAAACGACAAAATATGGTTGAGGCCTATGAATTTTAAGACTGCCAAAAGTTTTGTTATGGAACCATTGCAATTCCCCTAGTCCTAAGAACATGGAGCATTTAAAATTGACTGATGTAAAAGAACTAAAAAATCACTTCCTCGGCAAATTTAAGAATTAAATTTTCCCATCTACTCCCGATATTGCAGTGTAGTGTGTGTAGTTCGAGCCCCCTAAATCTCTTGTCAAGTCGAACCAAGGTGAATCTGTTTGGCTCATAAGATCTCCCACACTATGGGATCAATAAAATCTGTAGAAGCAAAGGAACGTCAAAAACATTTATTATACACACACGAGCCATACAATGAGATGTATTAGACTTTTCGAGCATCTGAAATAATGAAGAGCTGTTATAATCTTCAGAAAGGGATGATACCACCTAAGAACGTGACATAGAGTAGTATTGGCATTAATGTTTATTTGCTCCTTTTCTAACTGCTAATTGGAAAATCGCCTACGAAATTCTCCTCCTAATTAATCTTGTCCTAAATTTTTTAAAAGGAGAGACGTGGAGAAGCTTAAGCATAAAAGCTACATGTCAAATTCATGAACAACTTACTATAAATAGGCCTTATAAAATGTACACCTGAAGGAAGGAGACACCGTCGATGAACCAGATATGAAGATGCTTGAAAACAGAGGTTAAAATGTTTTAGCTTGAGCCACTACAATGGTTGTCTTCTTGCATATATTTTGAACGATAAGGCTTAAGATCTATATATGTACCAAATTGGATGATATCACATGCATCTCCGTTAAAAAAAAAATTCCTTGAAGTGGATATGAAACCAAAGGTGGCCAATATTTCATGAGGAAGGTAGCAATAGAAACACAAAGTTGTACATTAAAATTAACTCAATTCTTTGTGATCGTGTAGGAAAATTATAACGGTTGGATGTACAACTTTATACCCTGCAGCTGAATTCATTACGCCAACAATGACTTGAAATATATATACAATCACACAAGGCAAGTAAAGCTACTGGAATAAAAATTAAACAGGTTATATATTATCAGGTAAATATTATGTACCTAATTTGGAAATTGAGCAAAGGCGGTAAGTCTCCACCTAGAGGTCCCCATATTTTTATAGAATCTGAACCTCACTTTCGGGAAAACAAATAGAACTTCAGTTATAAATCAAAAATCTCCTGGAGATTGCTCACTAGAGATGGTTCGACTGGTGCCGGGGAGGCGAAGATGTGAAGAAGTCACTGCTGTCACGGACACTCATGGACCCAACCGATGGATGGTGCTCTATTGTCCGGCTGTTGTGGCGCTCGTGGAACAGTCCGATCGGAAGAAGTTCTTCTCGCGCATGATTGGGGGTCAAGTGCCGCGTCACGGAGGGACTAATCATGGTCTCATGCGGGGGAGTGGGGGAGGGGAGGGGGTAGTTAACGGTCCGGAGCTTTGATGCTGTTGTGCGCTCGCTGGCCTCACAGACGGGTGTTCTCGCCGATCTGCCCTTGTTGACGACCTCCTTGCGTGCACAGAAGGGTCTTCTCGCGGTCTCCTCACGCGTGACCGACCGGGGAGCCTGATCGGGGTCGCGGAGTGCAGCGGGAGGCGATCATCTCTCACAGACGGTAGCGGGAGCCTAAATGGGGGGGAGGGGAGCCTAAATGGGGGGGAGGGGGTAGTTAACGGTCCAGAGCTCTGCTGCTGCTGTGCACTCGCTGGCCTCACGAACGGGTGTTCTCACCGATCTGCCCTCACGAACAGCCTCCTCGCGCGCACGGACGGGTCTTCTCGCGGTCTCCTCACGCGTGACCGGCCGGGGAGCCTGATCGGGGTCGGGGAGCGCAGCGGGAGGCGATCAGGTCACATGGACGGTAGCAGGAGCCTAAATCGGGGAGGGCGATCGAGCCGGGGGTAACTGACCGCAGTATGTGGATAGTTTGCTTATTCCTGGACTCTGGTTACTTATAAGGATTATTTTGAATAAAATGTGTAACTACATCTTATTTACTGAGGTGGCTACAATTATTTTAGTAATAAATAAAAAATTTATAAGTAAAAATGGCTCTCGCTACATATAAATTAATTGTAACCGAAGCAATCGTAGCTAAATCATTGTTTTTTTTTAGTGATTCCTTGGCCCTATCCTTGAGTGAAAAGGGGAACAATTTGAGCCGAATTGAGTTGTCACTTGTCGTTGACGTTCTAAAGGTGGCACACATCTCTAGGAAGGCGTCCACCTGCTTGTAGGGGTTTTCACTCTCCGAGTCATAGAAGGTGGGAAAGAGCCCAACAAGACCTGCTTGTAGGGGTTTTCACTCTCCGAGTCATAGAAGGTGGGAAAGAGCCCAACAAGACCTGGAGGAATAGAAAATTGCTCCCCTTGCATTTGGGTGACTCTAGATGCAACAGGTGACTGGTAGTTTCTCAGCATGAAGTAATCTTGCAAGGACTTGCGAGGTGCATTTTGGTCTTCCATCTCGTTTCCTCCAGAATGGCTTGTCACATGCACAAAGCACAACCAAACAAAGGAAAGAAAGTTAGTTAACCAATATACACAAAGAATGCAAAGAAAAATGAATAAAGAATAGTAGTGATGAGGGCAGTAGGAAAAGTCAAAGCAAAACTAATTAGCTAGGATGAACACCTCTAATCCCCGACAATGGCACCAAAAAGCTTGGTGTGCTCCCACCAATGGTGTTACACGCCAACCGATTTGACATGACTAGATGAAACCCCGCGGATGGAAGCACACATATGGATTCACTTTTGATATTCATAAAACCTAAACTGGCTACCTATTTCTACCAAAACACTACACCTGCAAGTGCACGAGGTCGTGTCGTAGTATAGGAAGGTGGAAAGTATAGGGTCAATCCACAGGTAAATGAGGGGGCACTAGAGCTAGGTTAGTTTGGCTAGGTTCCTACTGTGGAGACTAGGGTCAAGGGTTTAAAGGTTGTTTTGATTGTTAAACTACTATGAACAAGCGAGGAATTAAAAGCAAGAATGAAATCTACATTAACCCTAGACTAGATTAAGGCTAAATAGGAAGGAAATGATTAAGCTAGGTATGAAAGTGCAAATTACACTAAGGCAAGAAAGAGAGAAGCAAAAGATAAATTAAAGATCTAAGCTAGCATGAACAAGTCAAGAGCAAGGAAAGAAGCTAACTAAGAAAAAAAAAGAACTAATTAAGCTAAGCAAGCACAAAACTAGGGTTTTAAGCAGGAAAGAAAGGTGTGGGTTGTTTAGGGGTATGAACTTATCACTTAAGTTGGGGGTGACATATGAACAACATGATTCCATTTAGATTATCCAAACCAAACAACAAGTTAGAGTCTAGTGAATTAATCAAAGCTACTAACTGGCCATGGATATGCTAGGTTGTGTATAGGGGAACTAATCCCTAACACCCCCTACTACCCTTACGAGGCTCAATTGGGTTAGGGATTAGGTTCAATTCAAGTAGAGTCTAATCAAGTCTAGGCTTCTAGATTAGGTATTCCTAGGGCAATTAGGGGTCGAGGGTAGTAATGGGGAGGTGAAATTAGGGTTTTGGACCCCAATTTCCCCACATTCTAGCCTTGAGAAAGCTCCATGCTAATTTCAATACAATTATCTAATCTAGCTACTTAGATCTCTCAGTTAGGTTTAGGGAGATTGATTAGGATGTAGGAAGATGGGAGGCAACCTAGGGATCCAAGAATTGGACCTAGGGGCAAATCCCAAAATTCACACATACAAGCAATTTGCCTAAGTTCCTAGGTGATTTCACACACAAACCAATAAGAAATTCATTAAGAATGAGATGAAAATAGAATATAATCATTAACAAATGGAATTACAACATTTACATGTCATTTTCCCCCAACATAGTATCAAAGTAACATAATTTCCCCCAAACAGCCCACCCAAGGGCCCTAGCTACTCATAGACATGGAAAATACAAAAAGAAAGGAGAAAAAGGAAGAAGTAGCCATGGAGATCGGTGTAGATGAGGGATCTCCTCTCTCTAGATGTTGTAGGGGCATCCTCCTTCTTCTCCTTGGATGAAATGGTGTGTAAGGATGGTGGGAAGTGGATGGAAGGCTTAGATATGGGAGGTTATGTGGTGGAAATGGTGAAATGGAGTGGATTTGAGGTGGATATGGAGTGGAATGGAGTGGATGGAGATTTGGGGACCGAGGAGGGGTATAAGGTAGCTAACTCATGCCCCAGTCTCCATATAGGTATATATAGGTGTGGGGAGGAAGCACTAGGTCAAGTAGGGGAAAATGGGTAAAGCAGTGAAAACTAGGTGGGTTTAGTGAGTAGCACGGCCGTGGTGGGTAGGGTAGACCACGGTCGTGGTGGATGGGCACGATCATGGGAATTAAAATTTGGATATCACAGGGATATGTTCATGGATGGCCACAGCCGTGGGGGGTCACCATGGTCGTGGTGGGGACCTATGGCCACGGGCATGTTGATCACCACGGTCGTTTTGGCCATATTCATCAATGTTTAGTAGTTCTAGTGATTTTTTGTGCTTGGGGCATGTCCACCATGGCCGTTGTGAAGTACCATGGCCATTTTGGTGTCCGTCCCATGCATTTGAGCTTTGAATTTGATCATCCATGGAAGGTATTTCTTCAAAACTTTCTTTGACCACTTGGGGTATGTTGGATGTGGTCTTGGCCTCATTTTGGGATCCTCCAAGACTGAGGAAACCCTAGATTGGACCATCTTCTTTCCATGCCATCAAGTAGTGGAAAAAGTACCTATAAAACATGCAAAAATCCTCCATAAGTGCATTTGACAGAAATAAGCATATTGGGGGAAATAACATGTAATCTAACAAGTATAGATGTGATTGAAATGCAATATGACACAAGATGAAGCCCTAAAATAGGGATGAATCAATACACAATTCATTACTGAGTATTTAGGGAAAACTTAGACATGCTAGTGCCCCAAGATTTATTTATATTTGCAACTCGTACAAATTATACACATAAATTCTAAATCTGAATTCCATAAACTCTTTTAAATTTTCTAGCTAATTTAATCATTCTACTCATAAAAATCCAAATTAGTACTTAATGAAATAAGAATAGTAAAATATTAAACAAAACATCACACATTCTTCACCATTTTGTCTTAAGTTCTGTGAAAACCATAGCCAAAATATGAGGTTCCACTCACATTAGGTTTGATTTTAGTTTGTGATCATGAATCTAAGTTTTGTATGTTCAATTTTGAGTCGACTGAGCTTAGATTCAAAGTAAAAACTTCAAAGTCTACCTCTTAACAACCTATCGGTAACTTCGTTTCTCAAAAAAGGACCTAATAGAGGAACAAGATGAAGAGAGGAGGTATTATAGAACCTCTGGTGAGACCTACAAAAGATTGACAACAAGAAGAAGAGCAAAAGATAAGTAACCCATGGTGTCACACCCTTTCCATGAAAAGAAGATGAAAAAACTAAGATATTTGGGAAATAAATCTCTATCCTTTTTCTAGTAGTAATGCGCCACAAAAAGAAAAGAAAGGGTGTGCTTGGAGTAACCACCACATTTTATGTGAAACACAAGAAAAAAGATGTGTCGATGCAAGTATGGGGTATTCTAAGCGATTATCCTTACTGGATATAAAATAGAAAATAGAAGTATAACCAGAGATTGGATTCATCAATCTAGTTACAAGTGAGGAAGGATTACCACCCTCATCCCTCCTCGTAAACCAACATCAAGAAAACTTATGTGATGAAGGAGTGAGCGATTTAGGATTTTTAATTAAAGAAACAAAAAAATAAAAATGATATTTTTTGTTGTGGGTGGGCTTTTACGAATGGAAATGTCTATGTGTTTAAGGTCATTACCCCAAAAGTCCTAATTTTTAGGTATATTATGGTCCTAATCACCTTCGGACCTCCCATAGAGGGGATCGATCATTAATGATTAGCACTGATATGTATGATTTTAGAGGATGACTAGAAGATAGGTTCTTGTAGATACTAAATCTATTTTTTTAGAACTAGTAAAAGTGACAGTAATAGATAAAAGTAGATAACAAATTAGATGCAACTACAGATTAGGTTAGAGTGTCAGTTATAGATAAACAATTAGATAGATAGTGGATTCAACAATTAGATGTAGCAGTTATAGCAGTTTACCATTCTACACAGTTTAGCTGGACATGTGGTGTTAGAGGAAGGATCCTACGATCACATGCAATATTTGAATAAAGAGGGAGGTAGTCATTTCTCTGGATTCAGGAGAGACAAAACGGTCCTAGAATTCATTGGATATAGAGGTCTATTTATAGCCCAAGATTTGGGTTCAAGATTCTAGGTAGAATCTTCTATAAGAGTTGGTAGATCACCCTAACGTGCCACACTTAGAAGGCAGACCATCAGCATTGGTGGATGGTTGTAATCCGCTCGGTTGTTCACTTGGTAAAAAAATATTTTCTCATTTTCCAAATAATTTTAGGAATGTTCTAGAAAAAAATAGAGAAAACTTGCTCAGAAAGATAAGTTAGAGTTCTCTCAAAGTTTTCTAGAAAAAACCCATTGAAAAGGGAATATTTAATTCATGATAATTAAATTGGACAATTTATGAAAAGATATCTTATTTAAGGAAGAACTGAGGATCAAATTGCACTTTCAATCTAAAAGAAGTACCTTTACACAAGATTTCTAACTGAGTGAAAGTGGGCAAATGGATGTATTAAATGGATGAGAAAATGGATAAAAAAGGAAATGTGGAAATTGGGTAGGATGTGGAATGGATTACATCATTAGCTACAGAATCAACACTAATCGTGAATTTCTACTGAGTGGGCAAAAAAGGTTCTAGATAAGAGAGAGAACCACAAGCTTGAGCATGTCTGACCTCCATTTTTGGTCACAGAAGGCTAAAAAGGTTGGACTGGTCAATGATGTTCTGACAAAACTTGTGGAGGGTGGAAAGCAAGTGTGACGTCTCTTCCTTCTAAAGATGAATTACTGAGTTAAAGATTTGAATAAATGATTTCTTTAGAGTAAGGGAAGTCTATGACTTAGATCATTTCTTGTATCTAATTCATCATCCATTCCCCTTAAGGTCTGATGAGCCAGAAGAAGTTTATCAACTGCAAAAGTGTCTCTCATCATTTCTTCAGTTATTTAAACCAGTATATCTGATTCTCTCACTAAATTATAGTGAGAAAAAGGTGAATGTGAATAAGGGAATGTTAGTTTGTAGTTTTTCAGTGAGACATGAATGATCTTGATTTTATAATCATTGAAGATAGTGGCAACTTATCTTCCTAAAAATAGATATTTGAGAAAAAAGAGTAGTCATCTCCTTTCCTACATATCTTTAGTTTTTTTAGAGTCGATCGATTTAGAGTCAGGACTAGAACTCTTAAAAGGCACCAAGATTTTGCCTATTGCGATAGGACTTAGATGATCAAGATTTGACAATTTTGATTTTTAGACAAGCTTTTTGATTTAAGGTGAGATTTTTGACCAATGACTTCATATTTGAGCTATCTATGTGATTGAATTGATATTTGTGCCATTACTTAGGGACATGAGATGGGATTTGGAATCTATTTCAAGTCATGATCCACAATTCTCAAATATGTGTGCAATGAAGCAAAGTTGATAGCCCTGGTCACAATGAATGAACAGTCAAAAAGTTTTGCACTAAGAGGCCGTCTGGATTCTGGTTGTTGGTTATGATTAGAGAACCAAGCTGTGAAGATAAAAGAAGGTCTGGGAGCTTGTTCTGGACAAAGCTCATGATGTAGTTGTAAGTCTTCTACCAATACCCAAACATATTGGAAAATGAAACTTTGTTCTAGATTAATTCAAAAGGTCTTGATCTGGGACCCTAAAAAGATTTGGAGATGAGGTTTGATATGGTTTAGTTTTAGGTTGTGAGTCAGGACCTTGAAATATTGTATGTTGTGGATGTTTGGATTAGTTTAGCATCGTAATCTAGGAACCTGATTGATTTCAGAATAAAAGTGTGGTCAGATTAGTTTAGGGTAATAATGTAGAACACTAATGAATTTAGGCATATATTTTGAAGACTTTGGAAGAACAAAATAATATTTTGTTTTAGCGTCAAGATTTGACCTTTTTTGTTTTTATCAATTTTTTTGCAATTTTTGAGAATGTTTAGAGTTGTAGTAGTTCAAGGGTTGCATCTTCCTAATAATTTATGCAGCGGTGATCTGGGAGCTCCGGTATCGGGCGCGTGTATCGGGCGGTAGCCAATACGTTCTAGGAGGCCGATACACAAGGAAGATAGCGTCGAGTTGGTGGGAGAGAGCTGCCGTGCTTGGGTGCCCACGTATCGGGAGATACCGATGGCGCAGAGTAGTTTAGAAGGAGATCTGGGAGCTCTGGTATCGGGCGCGTGTATCGGGCAGTAGCCGATACGTTCTAGGAGGCCGATACACAAGGAAGATAGCGTCAAGTTGGTGGGAGAGAGCTGTCGTGCTTGGGTGCCCACGTATCGGGCGATACCGATCGGCAGTGAATCAGGGGTGCCGCGCAGAGGGTGATAACATCCGGATGGGTTTTCGGGTGTCGTTGCTGGTAGTGGGAAGCAGGTGCTTCCAGTAGGCTCAGTATCGGGTGACAGAGACGAACTTTGATCATCCTGAGTCGGGCAGTTGGCAGGGTAGCTGCTCGGTGGAGCGCTGGTCGTAGGGAGCCGCGTATCGGGTGGTAGGCATCCAGGGTCGGGCGAGGCAGACCGTTGGGGAGCGCTGAGGCGATCAGAGGGGATTCCTTGGTCGTGTGTGCCGTTGGGCGGTGCCGCCGCCATCCTCTCCGGATAGGCTCTCCGCCTTCCGGAGGCCCCGACTGGGCATCCCGCCTACCGGGGGCCACCCCCTTTGTTCGTTGGTTAGCCCTGGAGAGGAAGATGTTTCCTTCGCCGCTGCTACGAAGGGTGACGAGATAGAGTTTGAGGGGTGTGACTGCACAAAAGGCTGTTGCGGAGAGGAGGAGTTACATGTTGGCGACTGCCGTCCCAACGGAGGAAGTGTTGCCGGACGTGAGGATGGTGATGGGCAACCTTGAAGACGGAGGAAATATCAACCCGTCGCCACCTAGGGTTGCAATTGAGAATGGGTAGATTCATGGGAGACCGAGCGATACCCCTACGGTTTCTGCTGAGGAACCTAGGGTTTCGACTGAGGAAGCACACGACGGAGGGGGAGTTGCTCTTTCTGAACCTATACGGGGGGAGAATCATGTGCCGAACACAGAGAGTAGCACGACGCAGCAGCAGCCTGGGCCATCGGAGCCGTCGAACGTGCAACCAGAACAGGGTGGTCCGGCGTCGTCTCCGAATGGGGGTGACCACACAGTAACGATGAATACTTCACAGACGGAGATACCGCATAGAGAATCACTGAGGGAGTCGGATGGTCAGGGTGTGACGAGGACAGATGGGCTTCCTTCAGGGTCCCTTCCCCTTCCTCCGGCCAAGGAGACAATGGTGCAACAGCCGAGAAAGACACCACTATTCGGGATCCCACATGATACCTACTTCCGATGCATGGGGAAAGGACACTGGAAGGCACAGTGCAAAGGCTTCAAGGTCTGCTATCTTTGCAGGCGGCCGGGACATGTAGCGGCAAGATGTAGATAGAGACCATTGCAGAGAACGCAGTCGCAGAGACCTCCTGATATCCAATCTAGGGTTCTGTTCCCCCCGCTTCCCACGGGGATCTCGGCTCAGGGCGCGCCACAACATGTGCCCAGGAGGATTGTGGTGGACATTGGACCGGATACTGATATGAGGAAGATGAAGCTGGATGCACTTATGAGAGCTGTCGAGGTCTCCTGGCCCAGTGAGGCCTTGTGGGCGGAGATGTTTATGTTCCTGAAAGGCTTATGGCCCAGCGCTGCCGACCTATACAGGTTTGCAGCAAGGAAAGCTATTGCGTTCTTTTCTTGTGTGAATGAGGCACGGGATATGGTCAAGAAGGGAGTACCAGCTGACTGTAGACACAAGCTCACGCTCAGGCACATGCTAGATGGAGAACAACACCAACGTAAAGAACGCTTCTGGTTCTGTCTATCGGGCATGCCCTTAGTATGCAGAGATGATGACTCCATGACCGCTCTTATTAGCCCGTTTGGGAAGCTCATACATATATCTGACTGGAAGAGAGAAGCCGATGATGTTTCGGGCCTGCTCATCTTGGTTGAAGCTTTCAGAATGATGTGCCTCAGTTTATTTCAGTTACCTATGGTCATAGAAGAACGGATGTTCAACTCTTTATGATAGCGAGAGGGCTGATTGGTACAAACTCCTGTAACATGACTGAGGTTGGTATAGAATCTGGTATTCCTCGTGATGCACTTACTCTCCGAGAGAAGGCTCCTGAACCTCTTACACTGGTGGCTTGCCCATCTGAAGAGATGCCAAGAGATCCGTCACTGACTACGCAGCAGCAGATGAGACCGGTTCAATCACCGAGAAGAATGATAGTGGATGAAGATGGATGCAGAAGACATCTACCGCAGATGAGACTAGAGGACTTCTTTGATAGAAATGTTGAACAATTTTCTATACGAGGCAGACATAGCAGGGTCAGTGGTAGACCAGCCTCCAGGCGAGAAGAACAGCGTCCTTTCAGGCACAGATCAGTGGAGAGAAGGGATTCCTATAGAAGAAGGCCACCCATGGGTGACGATGATTTTTTGGGGGATTTCTATGACGATGATGAGTGGAGATATAGCAGCTGAGTTGGACTTGGTTGGGGGTGCACTCTGGATGCAGCAGTACAACTGTGATCTTAATGGATCGCAAATCTATCTTTTGGAACATTAGAGGAGCAGTGAATAACCCTACTAGAAGAGTCTTGAGTAGACTTTGTAGCCGATACAGACCTGGGATTGTCTGCCTCTTTGAACCTTTCCTTCATGCGAATCTTGCAGTGGAGCTGTTAGATGTCGTTCGATTGGATTGGGCGATAGAAAATGTTGATGAGGGAGGTAAAATATGGTTCTATGCGGAGGCGAATTTGAATCTGATGGTCCTCAGGAAGCATAAGCAGCATGTTACTATCAAACTCGAGCAGGGAAATGGAACGACCTTCTTTGTCACTGCTGTATACGCAAGTTGCGACTGTAATGATCGTAAAGAATTGTGGAATGAGATCCTCTCTTTGTCCGGAGTTATTGGTGATGATAGGTGGTTGATAGCTGGTGACTTCAACATGATCAGAAATCCACAAGAGAAGAGAGGTGGTGACCCTACAAGATTCCAGGATGTGTTCGATTTTAATGCCCTTATCGCTGATGCTCGCCTCAATGAGGTTCCCTTTGAAGGCAGCAGGTTCACCTGGGTGAACAAGCAAATCCTCACTCCGACTATTTGAGAGCGACTTGATCGAGCTTTCTTGAATGATGCTTGGCTAGCTGACAGACCTTGTTTCCGATCTCTGCACCTTACTAGATCTAGAGTATCAGATCACTGCCCGATTCTCACGATTCCTGGGAATGGTGATGATAATAGAAAGAGTAGAATGTACTTCACGTTCCAGTCGAGCTGGTTAAAACATGATGATTGCTTGAGGATAATTGAACAAGTGTGGGACACTCATGTGGTTGGGCACCCTTCCTATATTTTCTACTGCAAGATGAAGAGAGTTAGAGCTGCCTTGAAGAAGTGGAGTAGAGATGTTCTCAGTGATGCTAGTCAGAAAATTAAAGATCTCGAGGATATTATCTCCACTACTCAGATTGCCTTCGATGAAAATCCCATGGCTGTGAATGAGGCGAACCTGAGGATTGCAGAATTGGAGCTTCAACACTTGAGGGATTTGGAGGAAGCCAATTGGAAAGAAAAGGCTAGGATTAGCTGGTTGCATGAAGGGGAAAGAAATACTCCTTTTTACCACGCGGTGGTGAAGTCTAGACGTCATCATAGAAGAATCAGTTCTCTATCTTTGCCCGATGGATCGGTGGTGTCCGATCCAGAGAAGATGGCGTGGGAGGCGGCTGACCACTTTGAGAAGTTTTTCAATGAAGAGGTGCATACTAATGACACGATGCTTGATGGGATGCTAGAAGACATCCCGGCTGTTTGTTCAGCTGAAGCCAGCCTCGGTATATCGGCGGTTCCTAGAATGGATGAGATTGTTATGACGATCAAAGAAATGGACTCATCAACAGCCCCGAGTCCTGATGGTTTTACCCTCCCGTTTTATAAAGAAGCCTGGACTGTTATTGGAGCGGATTTTCTTGCCATGGATGAAGCTTTTTTCAGAGGTCAGATCTGCCATAGGGCCCTTTTCTGTTGCCACATTCTTATGATTCCTAAATATGATAATCCCAAACAGCTCCCTTCTGATTTCCGTCTGATTTCCATTGAAACTTTGGCCCTCCGGATCCTTGGAAGAACACTGAATAACAGGCTGGCGCCCTTGATGCCCTCTCTTATTTCTAAATCTCAAGGTGCGTTTCTGAAAGGTACCGATATCACACATCATATCCGGCTTGCCAAGGAGCTCATGCACGATATCAATCAAGGCCAGGAGGCTCCAAATGTGATGATAAAGATTGATATGTCTAGGGCGTACGACAAGGTTGATTGGAAGGTGCTCAGGAGAATACTTCTTGCTTTTGGTCTGCTTCCGGAGGTTGTAGAGCTTTGTCTCAGTTTTCTCGTACACTCATGGGCTACAGTCACCATTGGGGAACACACGGTAGGTTTCTTTCCGATTGCTAGAGGTCTCAAGCAAGGAAATACTATCTCCCCATTCTTATTTATAATCTTTGAAGAAGTCCTCTGTCGGAGATTTTGTAGATTGGAAGACGCACACTCTATATCCAGATTCAAGATGAGAGGACATGCAGTGGCACCTCTTATGCTCCTTTACGCCGATGACCTTCTGGTTCTCTTTGAAGCTGACAACAAATCAATTCAGGAGGTTTTGAACACGCTTGACACATATGAGAAAGCAACTGGTCAGAGGGTGAACCGTAACAAGTCGGTCTGCGTTACAGGGGGATCGGACATTTCTCGGTCACATGAGATAGCTATGAAGGTTGGGATTGAACATGCGGCCAACTCTTTCTTATACTTGGGGAAACTGATATATAAAGGGAGACACAAGCTAGCTAATTATGACTTCCTTATCAAGAAGATTAATTCCAAGATTGCGTCATGGAAGGCCAGATTTTTATCCTTTGCTGGACGGCGCCTGTTGATAACACATGTCCTCTCTTCGGTTACGATTCATGCAGTGGCAACAGTTGGGTTACCACCTGGTATCATATCTCGGATTGAGAATAAGATATCTTCATTTCTATGGGCTGGCAGAGATGAGATACGCAGGAAAGCTTGGCTTGGATGGCATCATGTGGAAACGCCGTTTGATAAGGGTGGTCTTGGTCTTCCACAGTTACAGAATATAAATGAAGCCTTTGCTACCAAAGCTTGCTGGGAAATACTGTCCAAAAACTCCCTATGGGCGGAGTTCTATAGGGTGAAGTATTCGAATCATGCCCCTGGTCGTTCGGCATGGTATCCTGGACACTTGAAACTGAGCTACGCACCTTCCCCTTTCTGGAAAAAAGTATGGACCACCTTCCTAAAAAATTATAGGCATTGCAAGTGGGAGATTGGGAGAGGCAATATTTCTTTTTGGGATGACTGGTGGTGCGACGAGAGGATCGCAGACCATGCTATTTATGCAAGTGATAAAAGACACCCCTTCCTTGTTAAGGATTTTTGGATTGAAGACCATGGATGGGATTGGAGTTCCCTGAGCCAGGTGATTGACGGCAATGGGATGGACCTCATCAAATAGGTGGATGTGTGGATATAGGATATGGATAACCAGTTGATCTGGGATGTGGAGGAGAATGGTAGATTCTCTATGAAATAGGCTAAAGTGACGTTGCGGACCGTGCAACAGGAAGGTCCTGATGATCTGGGCAAGGTTTGGAGGATGGATTCCCCAAAGGCCAGCGCTCTCATATGGAAGATTGCCAGGGCAGCCATTCTGACTGATGATAATGTGCGCATCAAATGTTGTATACCACTTGCGTTGAGGTGCAACTGTTGTGATGATCCGAAGGAGGAAGACATGAATCACTTGTTCTTCCAAGGACAACTCACGAGGTTCTTTTGGAACAAGTTTGGCATGATGACGGATAAGGAACCACCTTCAGATGTTCAATCCCTGATTAGCTTATGCGTGGACGGTCTCTCTAATGAGGTTACTGATTGGGTTGCCGGATTCATGGCTGGTCATATCCCAATATCTATATGGAGAATCAGATGTTCATCTCGGTATGCTGATAATAAGAGAAGTGTGGAGCATGAATGGAACAATCTTATAGACCATGTGAACCAGATGATTAAGAGAAAGACTTTCCCTCTTACATCTAACCCATCCCTTCTCTCCAGAATGACGGTGGCAAGCATCAACAAGCCTAGGTTTAAGATGAGGAAGGTTCGGCTCATCAGGTGGATGAATCCGGACATGTTCAATCTCAAGCTAAATGTGACGATTGGCACTGACTTGGATGAGGATGGCAACAAAAGAAGGTGGGCAGCAGGTATAGTCCGGAATCACAATGCAGATATTTGTTTGATATTCCGCGCTTGGCTCAAAAAGGAAGACTACAAGTTGGCATACATTCAAGCGTGCATCATCGGGCTAAAGTTGGTTGGAGATCATATGCTTCATATTTCTTATATGGAAGTGGATGATATAAACATTTATAACTTGCTTTGGAATAATGCTTCCATGCCATGGAGGGCTAGAACGTATGTGCAACAGCTTAGAGAGGAGCTGGATATGGCTAGCATATCGGGCGGATATGTGCACAAGTAGATCAACTCCATACCGCGAGAGATTGGCAAGCTTGGATGTGGATCTTCCAATCTGGTTGTTACTACGGATTCGAATAGGATTCCTAATAGAATTCGTGGTATGGCTAGATTGGAAAAAAGGAAGATTCCCTACATTGCAGTCGAGAGTGAGGTGATTGAGGTTTGACTTTGGCTGGTCCTATTTTGTTTAGTTGTTTCTAGTGGTTTTTTTTGGAAGATACCCGAGTTATAAGAGCGGGAGTTGTATTATCTTATGCTGATTTTAGCCCACCAGAGGGGTGTGGGATGAATAAGAGCGATCCCTATCTTAATTAAAAAAAAATTGCAATTTTTACTTATATATAAATATATGTATATATATTAGGGTTCTGGAAACTCTATTGAAAATATAGGGACCTATTAGTAAAATTTGAATTAGTTTTTGTCTTTAAAAAGGGAAATAGGAGATTTGAGCACCCATCCCATTTCTTCTCTACTAGTGCGAGCACCGTTGGTGGTGATTAGTTCAAGGCATTTTGGAGTAGTGACAATGGAGAGAGAGGAAAGAGAAGTAGGACCGACGGGTCACTATGATCTGCCATCTCAAAGCTAGTAGATCGGGGAGATCCTCTAGTCGTTAGGTTAGTGTCTAGGTGGCAATGTTGTGATAGTGAGATTGTGATGATCCTCTCTGGAGATGTTTTAGTGTAGTCTCTAGCTACATCTGTCTCAAGGAAGGCATAGCTTTCATTTTTTAACTTTGGCTTGGCCATTTTAGCCCTTAGTGGTGAAATCCATTTTTTGTCTTCCTGACATTCGTTGCAGTCTGGAAGATGAAGATGATCTGGATGCAATATTTCACAATTTGTTAAAATTAAGTATTTTTTTCATTCTCTTAGTCGTCCTTCGACCGATAGAGCAGATTTTAGATGTTGTGGCATTTTTTTGACATTTTCATCCATGTGGTGCAGATGGCTGCTAGTGAATAGAATGAAGGACATCATCTTGAGATGAGGCATATCCATGGTATGTATCTACCATTTTGATTTGTGATTGTATTAGTTCTATGAAAATTCTGACTGAAATTTTCCTTGAGCAAGCATCATGACAATGCAACAAGGATCAAGGGGGAACTTCTCCTTGTTGAGACATTCTTCCATCAATAGGGAATGTTGTGGATGAATCTACGTCATAGAGGTCCTCGAGCAGTCGATGATGTATAACCAAAAAAAATTTCTCCTCATTATTTTCTTTCTATTTTGTCAATATTTAATTGGGATTTTTCACCATGTAGCGATGATTTGACTTTGTCTCCCGCTTTACTCCTTTAGGGTATTGGATTGTTGAATATTTACTATTGGATCCATTGGAAGGAGTTGGGGTACTTGAATGAGAACCTGGTGGCTGAGGAGGTGGAGTTGTTGGAGATGACCAGCTTGGGGAGCATTAGTCAGTCTGGGACCATAGTTAGATCATATCTATTTCCTTTGATTCAACACTTCCATCTAAAGACCGATACTTTTCATTTCTCATTAGGCGAGATGGAGATCACCCCGAGTGAGTTTTTCGTGATTATTGGGTTAAGGTTTGGTGGGACTTCCATTAGTTCTCTGCCTGACTAATAGGAGGGGGATCACTACCACTTGATTGGGATTTTAGACTAAACCCCAAAGATATTGAGATGGACTCAAAGTATTAAGTTAGGTTCACTTGAGTGAGATCTATTTCATTTCATGAAAGGGATCAACGAGGTGCCATTGATCTATTGTATGAAACCCTTTTAGTCCATGTTTTCCTATTTGTCTTGATCACATGTTTCTTATTAGAAACTATTCTAGGAACAAATGAGATGTCTAGTAGTTCTCCTTCCTTCTATATCTAGATGCGGTGATGCACTGAATAATTATCATTTTCACAGATTGTTTCTTACGGATTTGTGTGCACTTATTGTTCATTTTGATATCTTTCGTGCATTATTTATTATCATTAGCCTGTGACACTTAACTGCATAAAAAATATGTATTTTTAATGTTCCTGATAGAATTATTATTATTTGGGAGCTTATGTTCATCTGTTGTGGAGTTTTAGATGGATCTACAAGAAACTACACAACTCAGTACTATCGACCAGTTGTCGGTGGTACCGACACTTGCGCAGAAAGGAACATTTGAACAAGAGAGAATTCGGTAGTGCCGACCAAAGAAGTCGATACCATCAATGACCTTATAGGGATGACTCAAAAATTCTCAATAAATCTCAGTACTACTGACATCATCTCAATAGTACCAAAAACCACACAGGGACTGCAACTTATTGAGGGCATTGATACTACCGACACCCATTCGGTAGTACCGACTCTATGGGATTGGGAAAGATTTGAAATCTTCATTAATCCGATGGTTGACAATTAATGGCGCCCTAATTCATGTCTATGACTTAGGTGCAGTTTGACCTAACCTAATTATCATGTCCTATTCATTTGTACAATAGTTGACAATGTAGAATAGAGAAAAAGGAAGAGAAAACTATTGCCTCAATGTCAATATTAACTCTAGGTCTAAATTGACTAAACCCTTGTTTGCATGATGACTAAACCATTCCAATTATTTGAGTGTAATGTTTCTACTTGAGTGATTTCAGAATAGGTATAGACACACTCTAAATGCCCTAAATTGTGCATCCTGACTTGGAGAAAAGACACGTCAAAGTCAATTCAAGAGCATGTTTTTTCATAATATGATGCAAATCCATTATAATCATGTTGTAAATCACTTCTAATGGTTGTATGACTTGCAAGCTTAGAAAAAATCAAGAGCACTTAAATTGAATATTTAAGCACTCAAAAGATATTTTCTAAAATTCACATCAGGATGTTCATCGGTCAAGTTGGAAACTCAACTGATCCTTATTGGATTTTGAAAATAAATTTTGATTGGTCAAGTTTCCATTTCACATATCTCGACTGATCCCTCTGCATACCAAATTGAATTTTAAGTGGATCGGTCGAGTTACCCTAGGACAAACTTGATCGATGGTTTAACTTAGCCTTGTCGTATAAGGGGATCAGCCGAGTTGTTTTTATTGAAACTCGATCGATCACACTGTGTGAAAGTGTTGAAAAGTGTTTTGAGCATTTGGAATGTTGCAAAACTCAAAAAAATATCTATTTCAACATCCCAAATGGCTAGTATCCATCCTTAACTTTTCCCAAACGCTTCTAGGCATCCTCAACTATTAATAGGACTCCACCATGGTTAGCCAATCACAATGAAGATCCCTATTCTATAGTTGAGTGCATCCTACAACCTCCTCTCCCCCTTAGGTCAATCACTTGCTACATTCATTAGAGTGAGTAAGATATTTGTAAGAGAGATAATCCTACATGTATATCTTGTGAGGCTCTCCCTTCCACCACCTCCGAATCTCTCATTCAACCATGAATATGAAGGTTCTCTCTCTTGGCTAAGAGAGGTGATGAAGAAAAAGTGAAGGAGTCCCTTAGTAAAGAAGTTTAAGGCCGAAGACTTGGAGTAAGAGTGGGTAAGTCCTTGGTGAAGGTTGAAGGCTCATTTCTCACCTAGGTAAGTCCTTGGTGAAAGCTTCTCCTTGATGAAGGTGAAGTCAAAGGTAGAAGATCCAAGAAGAGTGGGTGATTCCTCAAAGGCTGAAGACTTGTGCAAGAGTGAGTAAGTCCTTGGTGAAGGAAGAAGACTCCTTGCAAAGTGGGTAAGTCCTTGGTGAGGTAGAAGACTCTTGGTTGGATTGGTAAGTACTTTGGTAGGGTATCCTTATCCTGAAAAAGGAAGGTCATATGGTGTAACTCTTATAAGTGAATATAAGGAGTACATATGGTTAAGAAATCCTATAGGTTGACCTCTCTAGGAAGTGGATGAACATACATCTAGTTTGAAGTATGGAACCACTTTGCATAGCTTGTCAATTGGTGCATGTTCCATATATCTCATCCCTGATATGTATGTTTTAGTTGTACTCAAATTCCTAATTATCAACCTTATCTTGTAATATATATTGAAGGTCTAGTGAATTTTGTTTGTGTATTCAACTCTATTCACTCCCCTAGAGCATCCAATCACCCATTCTAGGATCCAACAATTGGTATCAGAGTGAGTCTTCTCCAAGCATACTTCCACACGTAGGAGAAGATGGGTGATTACCAGGATGGGATATACTTCATCAACCTTCCAATATTTAATGGGATTAACTTCCTCTATTGGAAGAGAAGGTTTCAATTCCATATCCAAGGAAAAATTCTTGAGATATGGCAAATGATGGACTATCCATACAAGCTACTAGAGAAAAGGCTGGAAGAATGAAATGAAGCTACCATTAAGATAGACACCTTGAATTCAAGAGAAATCAACATCCTCTATGCCACTATGACCCCCATAGAGTTCAACCAAAATTCTTCTTGTGAGAGCCTCTGAAGTATGGAGAAAGATATGCATCACTTATGAGCTAACTCAACAAGTAAGGGTAAGAAAAGTCTACATGCTCAAGGGCCTTCTTGATAGCTTCAATATGGGGAAGAAGGAGAAGATAGTAGAGATGTACTCTAGGCTCAACACCATTGTGAATGGTCTTTCCGTTCTATGTCATCCTAAGGCTTGGGGAGAGATCAACTCTAAAATCCTTAGAACTCTCCCCGAGAGATGGGAATCCAAGGTGACTTCCATTGAAGAAGTGAAGTATCTTGTTGATATTCTTATTGAAGAGCTCATTCAAAATCTATAAGCCCATGAAGTTGCACTTGAATAGAGAGAAGAAGTCGAAAGACAAAAGGAGAAAGAGATAAAGAGAATGAGGAAGGATGAAATCAAGGCCCAAATTAAAGTGATTGTGGTTCAATCCTCTCCATCCTCTCATGTTGAAGAAGATGCCATGTACTCTAAGGGTAGACTCTACAAAGGAAAGCCTTCGTCCTCCATCCGGTGCCTCAAGTGTGGAAAGAAAGCTCACTACAAGATAGATTGTCTACAAGGAAAAAAGAACCATCATCACAAGAGAAAAGAATAGAAGTACAAGAAGAAGGAAAAATGGCACAGAATATCAAGTGACTCTTCCAAATGAAGCTCATGTGGCTCCTCCAACTCAATCTCAAGTTAATAATCAAGTGAAGGATCTAGATTAAGCTCTAGTGATGAAGGAGAATTTCATTTTTCTCTTATGTCATCAACAAGTAAAGACCCAAATGAGGTAAATCTAAACTCTTTAGATAAAGAATCTTTGATTGTTAATATTCATGCCACCCATGCCTCTCTTAAGTCTTATAAAAAGAAAAAGAAAAAGCTTACTAGAATTGTTAATAATTTGCATGTAGAAATAGATAATCTTGAACATGCTAATATTTGCTTGCTTGGTGATAAAAAGGCTTGTCTTAGTCAAGTAGATTCTCTTAAACAAGAAAATGTGAATTTGCTTGACAAGATTAGATTTCTAGAAGCTCAACCTCTTGTGTAGAGTTCTAATGTAGATCATAGTAACATTTTGGATTCTCTCATGAATGATATTAATGTTTTTAAATCTGAAAACAAGAGAAAAGTTTTGGCTTTACAAGGTTTAGAATCCAAAAATAGGATCTATCATTCTAAGATTTATATGTTTGAAAATGAAAATGCTTACTTGCTTGCTGAAATCAATGTTCTTAAATCTTTCTCTAGTTTTACCAGTAGAGAGAATAAGGTTGTTTCTCTTCATATTAATAGATATTCTTATATGAATAAATCTCTTTGATTATAAAATGATCTTTTACATGCTAGAGATAATAAAAATCATTTTTCATCTACTACTACTTCTCTTATGCATGATAATCATAGTTTGAGATCTTCTATGCAAAGATTCCTAGATGATAAGAAGAATCTTAATCAAATCCTAGATCATACTACCTAAAAAATGGGTAGATATGATCATGGACTTGATAGTAGCCTAAGGAACAACAAAGACAAAGGACCTTGAATTTTCAATGAAGAATCCTTTAGTTCCAAGGCTAGGAGATCATGTAATTTTTGCAATGAAATTGGTCATCAGTCCGCATCTTTCCCATTTAGGAAAGCACCCAAGAGGAAAGGACTTGGGTTTCTAAGCTAACCCCTCTGGACCCAAAAATATGATTGGGGACCATTTCATCTTTTTTCCTACAGGTCACTTGTTGATAATTCAACTTAAGTTGTGGATTTGTAAATTGAATTCTAAATCTACATAAAGAAAGAAATTTGAGATGTGTAGGGGGGTGGAAATAGGTGGAAACGTAATGGTAAGAACATAGGTAATGTTATTCTTGCTCATATCTGATTATTATGTGTCTTTGCCAAGTTAGTGTGCACCGTACATGTGGTTTTTGAGTCAAAATTGGTATATTGTGATTCTCATCACTTTCTTACTCAAAAACTTCTTCGAATGCTTTCATAGTGCATTATTAACTTGTGGTCACATGCTTGGATATGGTTTATATTTGTATCATGCCTTTAGATGTGTTTTCATAATATATGTGTCTTTTGACAGCAGGTTCAATCAAGTGTGTCCTGATAGAAACTTGACCGATAGGCACCAATGGGTGTTGCCAAAAACTATTGTCAGTCGAGTTTGTCTTGTAAGTAAATTGACTAATAGAACTATGCACAGAATACACAGTTACCATTTTGGATGAGAATTTCCCTCTCAACTAGATTTTCTCAATCAATGGCCTTATTCTTTGGCACTCTGGCAGCTTTATATATGCATATTGCCATGTTGATAAATTTCCTACCTTGCATACAACTCTATCTATCTAATTGCTATAAATTTACATTCCACTACTAGTATCCCTATATCTTGCAATTACTTGTTTTGAGTTGTTTTTCATGTTTTGATGATGATCTCATTGGATCTCTTGGTTGTGTCTTAAATTGCTTCTGTTGTGCTCAAACTTGATACATCATTATAGTTTTATAACTTGTTTGGATACAACGTTGAGGTTCTTAGTGGTAATCATCTTTTGGTAATGATGCATATTTGCTAGTGAGTTATATGCTTTCATGCACTTCTTAGAATTGCATATCTCTTTGTTTTTATATATCTCTACATCTACTCATAGCTTGCTTTATATTGTGTATATTTTGGTATATCTTGTTATGATCTTGATCCTACAAGTAGCCCTAACTTGTGATAACATCCACTAGTAGTCTATCTACATGTAGTTCTAGTTATTTTCATCAAGTGATATTCTACTATATGTTATGCTTGTATCTCATTTCATACTTGCGCAACCTTCTTCTTGAATTGCATATCTACTATCTTGTGTTTCTTACATAGCATTCTGATGTAGGATATATAGAGATACATTGTATGTAAAAATTGGATAATCCTTAAAATTTATGCAGATTTTTCTCTAATGTCATATTTTAATGCAAGACTAATGTTTTTAATGCAAAAATGGCCTTCTGAGTAAATTATGCATTAGTTTTTTTCTTTAAAAAAATGTAAATAGGAGGTTCCCGTGGTGCAAGAAACGTCGGTGGTGATTATCTTAGGGCATTTTGGAGCAGTGGTGGTGGAGAGAGAGGAAAGAGAAGTAGAACTCGTGGATCACTATTATCTACCATCTCAGAGCTAGCAGATCAGGGTGATCCTCTAATCACTCGGTCAGTGTCTAAGTGGCAGTGTTGTAGTGGAGAAATTCCTATGGTCCTCTCTAGAGATGTTTTCATGCGGTCTCTAGCTTCATCTATTGTGGGGAAGGCATAGCTTTCATGTTTGCATTTTGGCTTGGCCATTTTAGCCCTTAGTGGCGAAGGTCATTTTTTTTCTTCCTGATGTTTTCATAGTCTAGAGGTTGAAGATGATCTGGATGCATGTTATATTTCATGATCCATTCAAATTTACTATTTTGTTGTTCTCTCAGTCGTCCTTTGTCAGATTAAGCTGATTTCTGATGTTATGGGAATATTTTGACATTGTCATCGGTGTGGTGTAGATAGTTGCTTGTAAAAAGAATGAGGCAGATCAACTTGAGCAATATGGTGACAATTACATGGGATTGAGGCATATCCATGGTATGTGTGATGTCTGCAAATTTTCTAAAACTTAGTCTGATGTGTGACATCCAAATTGAAACCTCACCTCAGCGAGACTACAATTTAAACACCCCACACTAGGCTAAGATGAAGAAGATCAGAGGAAGTCAGAAGGAAACAACAGTAGCACATGTAGATGAACAATAATAAAACCATACAACACATGCTCACAATTCAACATATAATTACCTAATGAATTGTTACAACATTTGATTTTACACATTGAATACTAAACTTTACATATACATGTATTACCACTAAATAACAAGATCTTAAGACAACATGTCGACCTATACATTAGCTCGCCACACAACTCTAACTATCTTAATCATCAAGATAATAGGTCCACAACCTAAACAAAAGATTACATGTGGTACATGTCAGCACGATAATCAAGAATATTGTATTGAGAACACCTACGTGTCTTTTTATATACCACTCATTTTTTTTAAGAAAAGGAATATTATTAATCAGATGCTAAGTACATCGCGGAAAGGAAAGCACATGTCCAAATGACCTTTACACCGAATCCATGGTGGCCATTGTGTAAACACTACACTATGGTTATTTTTTAGTACAAATTTGGCTATTGTATCAGCAATAATGGTGAACTCCCGGGGACTGTGAAGGATACAGTACGAGGGGTTGCTGATGATTGTTCTTCTCCAAAGAAGATGGTGAGCTTTGAGGCGGGCTTGGTCACATTTCTTGACGGATAAAGTTTGGACGGCCGATGTGGAGTCAGAGATGATCAGGACATTGGACCATTGTTGAGAATGAGCAAGAACTGCTTCCTACATGATTGCTAGGATCTCTGATTCAGTAACTGGCCCTACCTTGATCGGGCCCCGTCTTCCCAGGATGATGTTGCCACCGGGGCTTAGAGTCACACAACCATAGCTGGCTCTTGAAGGAGATGGATTGTAGGCAGCATCAGCAAGAATGACGATCTCGTAGTTCATTGGCCTTGATTGGCACCAGGCTGACGCGGGTATCTCCGTGATTGTGTTGGGGCATCGGAGTTGAAGCTTATGCACTGTCTCCACTCTCAGCTGTATGAAGCGAACCGCAAGAGCGGTGGGAGTGATGTTGCTTCCATGGACCTCTGTGTTGTGCATGGTCCACAAATGCCAAGCCGCGACATGTTGAATGGTGGGATGAGGACTGACGTAGTCACCTTTAATAATTTTGTCAAGCCATGTGTCTTTGTCATCACTGAAGAACCCTGGATCAGGGTGAAGCGCTCCCCATATGGCCGCGCTTCTCGGGCAGTCACGCAGACAGTGGGTGATAGTTTCGTCCCCGTTATGGCATCTTGGGCAGACACTATCAACCATGATATGGAGGCGGCACTTCCCGACGTTTGTTAGAAGTGCACGGTGTTGGAGAAGCCACAGAAAGGTTCTGATCTTCTATGGGATGGGTGCTTTCCAGATAGACTCCCAGGCTCCCGGGACACTCAATTCCTTGTTCATGCGAAGCCACCGATAGGATGATCTTGCAGTCAGGTTGCCGCTGGGTTCGTTGGGCCAAATGAAGGTGTCGGGTCCTGCGGTAGTGTCCGATGGAGGTAGCATACAGATGGTATCCCATGTGCAGGATGGTAAGTAGGCCTGGTTGAAATCCCAGTCCCTCTCACCATTGTCAAGACCCATGGAAGCGACTTGAAGGTCTGCTATCTCAGGAGGGATTGAGTGGTCTGGGGCAAGGCTAAGAACATCTTCACCTGCCAGCCATTTGTCGTGCCAAACCCTCGTGTCAAGTCCATTGGCGATCGACTTGGAGCATGTGCTTTGGATCAATGGCATGTTGATGGTGATAAAGCTCCAGATAGGTGAGCACGAATTGTTTTCCGCGAAGTCTCGCCCTTTATACTTCTCCTTCAAGATCTTGACCCATAGCTTGTTGGGGTCGTTTAAGTAAGTCCAGACATTTTTAAACATCAGAGCTGCATTTTGATCCCTGGTGTCCTTGATACCTAGGCCACCATGATCCTTGTTCGACGAGATCTTCTTCCAAGAGACCAGGGATAACTTCTTCTGGTCGCTTGAGCCTTGCCAAATGAAGCGCCTGATGTGGCTGTTAATATCATCACAGAGAGCAGGTGAGAGCAGAGTCGTCTTCATAGTGTACGTTGGGATTGATTGTAACATTACTTTAGCTAGACAGACCCTCCCTGCGATGTAGAGGTTTCTCACCTCTCATCCTGTCGAAGCAAGGGGTTTCTCAGGCGGAAGATGGTGTCGAAGCAAGGGGTTTCTCAGACCAGCTGTGCTGTAGGAAATCTGTTGTGATTCCATCGGGTCCTGGTGCCTTCGAGGGTGCCATCGAGAAGATGGTGGCACATACCTCGTTCGCAGAGGGCACACCTTCCAGAGACCAGAGGATGGACTCCGATATTGGGGGAAAGGCACCTACAGAGTGGTTAGCATGCACATCAGATATAGATGAAGGTGTAGTGAGCAAATTTATGAAAAAAGACTGGATATGAGCCCGCAGAGCTGTAGGATCAGTGATCCATCATCCTTATTCATTCTTGAGGCAAACAATCTTGTTGTGGTGTCTTCTGGCCCACATAAAGGATTGGAAAAAACTTGTATTCTGATCCCCATGTTGAAGCCAGTTAATATGGGCTTTCTGCTTCCAGTCCGCCTCCTCAGTAAGCAAGATGCGATGATATTTCTCTTGGAGATCCACCACACAGGCAGCAATGTGGCCATGGACATTCTGATCAGGTCTTCTTTGCAGCTCGTCCAGCTCTCAGAACGTCTCAGATTTCTCTCTATGCATAGCTCTGGTAGTGTTGCGGTGCCACACGGTTGCAGCTTTTTGGAAGGATGGAAGAGCTTCAGTAAAGGTAGCTGACGAGTCCCAACTCGAACGGACACAGGCCATGAAGTCGTCGTTCAGAAGCCAGCTGGGTCTGGTTTTGAAGGCTAGATTAGTGTTGTTGGAGCTCCTAGTGCACTCACGACCAGTAGTGATAAGGATGGGGTTATGGTCTAAGGTGACACGAGGGAGCGCTCGGATCTTGGTATTTGGGAGCTGTGTTAACCATGCCTCATTTGTAATGGCTCTATCTAATCTCTCACGGATCATGCCTCTTCTGAAGGTGAAGAATTGGCCTGCTGTGCCCAGGTCGGCTAGCCCAGTGTCATGGAGACAATCATGGAAGGAGGCAGAAGAGGCTGAATCAAAGAAGTCACTGCCGATCTTCATTGTGCGGCTCAGCATTGTGTTAAAATCACCCGCGGCCAGCCATGGCACACCATGGGATAAGGTGATGGAGGCAAGGCGTTGCCAAAGCCATCTCCGGGTCGTGGGTTGAGGACTGCCATATATAGCAGTGAAGAAGATGTTGCCATTCAACCGACAGTGGATGAATTGGTGGTTATTCAAAAGGACCTCTACATTGCATCTTGCGTCGTCCCACAGGAGCCAGATCCCGCCTGAGAAACCCCTTGCGCCTGATGTGGCTATTAATATCATCGCAGAGAGCAGGTGAGAGCGGAGTCGTCTGCATAGTGTACGTTGGGATTGATTGTAATGTTGCTTTAGCTAGACAGACCCGCCCTGTGAGCGACAGATGACGCACCGTCTAGCTATTCATCCTTCCCATTATAGCGTCGAGGATGTCGGAGTGTGTGGCTCTATTGGTCCGCTTGTGCAGAATCGGGACACCCAGGTGTTTTCCTAGATCGGACGTCACTTGGAAACCCAGCTTCCTGCTGATCTGGCATCTAACCGATTGAGCAACATTCGGTGAGAAGAAGCAGCGCGATTTGGCCTCGAACACCACTTGCCTTGAAGCTAGTGAGAAGGACTTCAGGATATTCTTGATGATGTTGGCTTGGGCAGTCGACGCTTCGATGAGAAGGATGATGTCGTCCACAAAACAGACATGGGTGAGAGGTGTGCCTCCTCTGGTGAGGACAACCGGCTTCCAGTGGCCGTTTCCTGAGCTGGTGAGGATCATCTGGATAAGACGCTTGAGGCAAAGAACAAAGATGTAGGGACTCAGTGGGTCGCCTTTCCTTACCCCTTGCACCGACTTGAAGGCTTCCATTGGAACACCTTGCCACAGAATAGAAGTAGCGCCCGATTGGATGATGGACATGATGAGGTGAACCAGCCGATCAGGAAGGCCCACCTTATAAAGAGTGCTTCGAATGAACGACCAGCTCATCATGTTGAATGCCTTGGACAGGTCTAGTTTGATGGCCATCCAACCTTTGGTGCCTTTTTTAGTACGCATGGAATGAATGGCCTTCTGCACCAACAGAATATTGTCAGTAATCTTGCGACCAGGTATGAAGCTCGACTGGTATGGCGAGATCCAGTCATCTAACAAAGGCTTGAAGCATTCAACAATGATCTTGGAGATGGCCTTGAACACCACATTGTTGAGGGAAATCGGTCTGAGATCTCCACATGTATGAGGCGTCTTGGTTTTTGGCAGCAGCACCATATAGGAATTCGCCATCGCAGGCTCCACCATCGCCGACCTAAAGGCGTGCTGGATGGTTCGAATGACAGAAGGCCCAACGAGGGACCAGCTGTGCTGTAGGAAGTCCGTTGTGATTCCGTCGGGTCCTGGTGCCTTCGAGGGTCCCATCAAGAAGATGGTGGCACGTACCTCGTTTGCAGAGGGCACACCTTCCAGAGACTGGAGGATGGACTCCGGTATTGGGGGAAAGGCACCTACAAAGTGGTTAGCGTGCACTGCAGATATAGATGAAGGTGTAGTGAGAAAATTTATGAAAAAATACTGGATATGAGCCCGCAGAGCTGTAGGATCAGTGATTCATCGTCCTTCTTTGTTCTTGAGGCAAACAATCTTGTTCTGGTGTCTTCTAGCCCGCACAAAGGATTGGAAAAAACTTGTATTCCGATCCCCATGTTGAAGCCAGTTAATATGGGCTTTCTGCTTCCAGTCCGCCTCCTCAGTAAGCAAGATGCGATGATATTTCTCTTGGAGATCCACCACACGGGAAGCAATGTGGCCATGGACATTCTAATCAGGTCTTCTTTGTAGCTTGTCCAGCTCTCAGAGCATCTCAGATTTCTCTCTATGCATAGCTCTGGTAGTGTTGTGGTGCCACACGGTTGTAGCTTTTTGGAAGGATGGAAGATCTTCAGTAAAGGTAGCTGATGAGTCCCAACTCGAATGGACACAGGCCGTGAAGTCGTTGTTCAGAAGCCAGCTGGGTCTGGTTTTGAAGGCCAGATTAGTGTTGTTGGAGCTCCTGGTGCACTCACGACCAGTAGTGATAAGGATGGGGTTATGGTCCGAGGTGACACGAGGGAGCACTCGGATCTTGGTATTTGGGAGCTGTGTTAACCATGCCTCATTTGCAATGGCTCTATCTAATCTCTCACGGATCATGCCTCTTCTGAAGGTGAAGAATTGGCCTACTGCGCCCAGGTCGGCTAGCCCAGTGTCATGGAGACAATCATGGAAGGAGGCAGAAGAGGTTGAATCAAAGAAGTCACTGTCGATCTTCTTTGTGCGGCTCAGCATTGTGTTAAAATCGCCCCCGGCCAGCCATGGCGCACCATGGGGAGGGGTGATGGAGGCAAGGCGTTGCCAAAGCCATCTCTGGGTCATGGGTTGAGGACTGCCATAGATGGAAGTGAAGAAGATGTTGCCATTCAACCGAAAGTGGATGAATTGGAGGTTATTCAAAAGGACCTCTACATTGCATCTTGCGTCGTCCCACAGGAGCCAGATCCCTCCAGAGAAACCCCTTGCTTCGACACGATGAGAGGAGGAAAAACCCAACTTCTTCATGATGTCGTCGGTGACCACCCCATTGCAGCGGGGCTCGATGATGACCATAAGGTGGAGTCTGTGAGATCTACGAAGATCTTGAATGTAATGGATCTTGTCGTCGGAGCGTGCTCCTTGGATGTTAAAGGTGATGATATTCATCAAGGAAGAAAGGGTGAGAGCTTAGGCAATTGCCGCTCGCAATCCAATCTCTTCGTCTGGGACCGTTGGGGTGTAGGAGTAATCTCCTCCTCCACGATTGTGAAATCAATAGCCTTTTTAGCTGTCGAGGACAAGCTAGACATCCGTTGGGCAAGTCTACCTTTCTTGTGGATTCTTTCCGGCGTCCTAGCTGTTGCCTGGACGATAATCCGGCGGTTGCAGAGAGTCATTGTGTGACCCCCTATTGACTTGGTGCCAAGGTGTAGCGGTGGCATGGAGCTTGGGTCACCCGCTCCAAACTAGAGTGGTTCGGCTGGGTTGGTGTTGAGGGGGTGCCCCTAAACCAATTCGTCGTCAACGAGGTTAACGAAAGTGTTCTACAGGCTGGCGTTCTTGGAGGGTTGGGTGTCTTGCTTCTTCTTCACCGCTTTCTTCCTTTGGTGACGACTACCTCCATGCAACCACTCACCTTCGTCCTCTTGGGAGTTTTCTTTGCTGGCTTCCCCCGGCTCCTTTGCCTTATTCTGGGCGTCTGTGGGTGCAGCGCTATCTTTCTTTGGAGGGGCAACTTTCCTCTCCAGCTTCTTTACATGGATAGAGGGTGAGTAGGACGGGGACTGGGTGTCCGATGGTGCGCCCACCTCCGTAACGCACTCCGCCTCTACGTGGCCAAACCTTCCGCAACGCATGCAGAGCTGGGGTAGATTCTCGTATTCAAGACGAAGATGCTCGCCATTCAACATAAACCCAGGTAGCAGCGGACGTGATGTGTCGACTTCCACGGCCATCCTCACGAACTTCCCCCTGTTCCCTTGGATAGTATTGTCGTCGATCCTGATCGTCCTCCCCATCGTGTTGCCTATGCTCTCGAGGAGTCTGTTCTGGTATAAGTGTATCGGCAGATCCGGTATCCTAGCCCACACCACGATCTTCCTGGGGATTTGATTCGATGGTCGGAACTCTGGATACCAGGATTGTACGGAGAGGTAGTTTCCATATATGGTGTAAGGCCCCCCGGTCATGACCTTGATGAACTTCGTTTTGCTCGCAAGTTGTACTATGTAATAGCCGTACTCGAGATCGATGACTCTGTAACGCTCTGATAGTCCCCAGAGACTTTGGATCCAGTTCACCAAGGCATGGTAGCCGATGTTCAGGCCAAGGTCCTTGACGATCACCGCGTTCCTCCATGGCTTCAGCAGCGGGGGAAGGACTTCCGGCTTGACAGTGAAGGACGGTAGGGAACTAGCGCGGTCGATGATGATGTCGTCGATCTTCAAGGTATCCGGTGAAGCCGGGTTTGGAAGGTGAGGACCCATACTTTTGCTCATTGCATCCTTAGAGGAAGGTCGAGGGGGCGACGATCGTTGCATCTCCACATCCGCACCGGGGTGTGGGGGTTCAGTGCCTTCTGTCTCAGGGACTTCCATCACATCTGTGTCGAGTGGATCATCGTCGGGGGGATGGGTCGGCCTCCCTTGCCCCCACCCACCGGTGCTTCCTCTTCCCCCTCTGTCGCCGCCTCTCCCAAACCCTAGGGGCGCCGACATTATACCACCCATTAATAAGCTTGTCAATATGATAACACTAATACTTGGCAATTATAAATAAATATAAGAAAAATCATATACTTGCACAAAGATGCTAATTAAAAAAAAAGAGCACATATTTTAGGCACCACATCCATTATATGTAATGTTGATCAACCATATACACTATTCTACCAAAGAGATTTAGTGCTCACAAGTACTATTCTGCCAATGAGATTTAGTGCTCACATGTACTACTCTGCCAAAGAGATTTAGTACTTTCATCAATGCACTATTCTACCAAGTTCTATCATGTAATGGATCATATATCTTATTTTAATGTGTTCATAGCCATAAGTATGGAAAATCAAGCAAGATAGCATACTAAAACAACCATTTCATCCAATATCATATGTTAAGTATTTTACAACACATATAACATAAGCATATTGTACAATAAGCCATGTAAGAGGTATGGCATACCTTCAAAAGAGACATTCCAAACCATATTCATGATGTCATCTATATTTTGTTAAACTTGATTAAGACAAGATCATGTACTACCATTAGATCCTCATCATCTCAACCCTAGTTCATTCATTAGGGTTTTCTTAGTTCATTAGGACATTATCATCATTACTTCTTGGCTTACTTTTCTTAAAATTAGGTTATTGATCTTAGTTTATAGATTAGGATATATAATTTGATTACTTGATTAAATATGATTACGTGCACATATTAACCATAGGTTACATGTATTAATCATGTTAGGGTTTTCTCAAAATCTTAGGATCATTTAACATGTAACATTATTTATATGTATAATTATGATCTTACAAATAAATATTAGGTTATGTATACTGATATGAGCTTATACTAAAGTTTCCAAGATTTATTGAGCATAACTATATTTATTGTATTCCATGTAGGGTTATTAGCCCTAATTAGCCACATAAAGCATATTACATGATTTTGTACCTTAATATTATAATATCTGACAATAGGGTCATTATAAACATGCTTATGAATTTAGTGATGTATTCTCATAATTTTAGTCCATCATTTGATATTTATTGTCCATGAAATATGCATTTCACAACTTACATGATATCACTTAGATTAGTAAATTAAAAGCCTAATATTATACTTTTATAATGTTCTACAAAATGTTTTGAGAATGTTGGTACCTTGTTTGTATTTTTCTGATAAGTGGGCTATTTTCCATGATTTATCTAAGATCTGGGATTTTTTTAGGAAAACTACCTTTTAGGCGAATCGGCCAGTGCCACATGGAGTCTCAGGGGGCGCAGCTCTTCCTAGCTCTGCTTCATTCCAGTTCATAGTGGAATTTGGACAATTCACTACCTGGACCCAGTCTGCTCTGGGATTAGTCAGTTTAGGCTCATTTACTCTCTCACGTTCTCAACACTAGATACACCGGTTCATAGTGGGGATGTTGGTGGTGAAGGACAGCTCTGGCGAGTATTTGATGGCACGAATGTGCACTTCGTCAGCATGTAAGGTGCCCTAATCTCTGATGTCTTCGGACATACCTCCAGAGATAGAAGGGTTCATCTTCTACTCTGAATATTCCCCATCTACGAGTTGTTGGTGATGGTTGTCGCCACAACCTCCACTTTGGTGAGCAAACGATCACCCTCGTCTACTCCTTGATCTCTTCTAGTGCCTCTATTGTCTATTTTTATAGAGTTACAACTCTGGAGTGAGCCAGGTGGCCATTGGAAGACAGGCTTGCTGGAGCCATTATCTGCCTGCCACCGCAGCTCTGAGGCATGGTGAGAAATAGGCGTCGCTATCCTCCTCACCCTTTTCTAACACCTTCATCTTCTATGCCTATTCAATGATGATCTTCTCAGATACTGAGATTCATGGTTTCGTAAGAAATATTCCTCCATGTGGTTAGTTCCAAGATCTCTTCTTCTCCTTCCCTCATTTCAGCCTCCCACCTACAAACGCCAAAGGATAAGCATTGGGTGTGGTTTGTTTGTCTCTCACCTCTGGCCACCACACACCAGAAATGAACCCTAAAATTCAGATCTTAGTCATCCAAGGAAAACTAACAAGTCCTCTGCCCCTTTCACCCCACGTTCAACAATCATAGTTTCATGGAGGATCACTCACCTCCTCACATCAACTATGTAATTGCAAGTGGGTGACTACTACGAGTCATTGATTCTACCTATCCACATCGTCAATAAAAGGCCACATAGTGAATTCATGGCTCCTCAAGGTTGTAAGGTGAAACCACTACGTCCCTAATCTAGGGTGAAGAAGTAGGCATGCAAATCTGACCAAGGGTGCATGACATCTCCCTTTAATCAAAACTCAAGATATATATATCAAACTTAGGCTCATCAATGGTCATTTATACATTATTCCAAACATTCAAACTTTAACAACTTTATCTACAAACTTCATTTAATAATGAAATTTGCAACATATATTTTTCTCCATCCTAAGTACATTCCTTCTACTTTTTGTGTCAAAACTCCACTATATGATCAATCAACCACTTAATCTGAAAGTGGCACATAATTAGGACCACTAAAGATACAATCCATATCCTAAGACTTTCAAACTTCATCAAAGCCCAAGGAACTCTTAAAATAACTCAAATGCTTTAGAACTCACTTATTCCATTAAGTATCTAGGGATTCAAAAAGTTTAGTACATCACATCCCACACATATTAAAAGAAATTTCATCCTTGAAATTAAGTCCAAAACCACTCTATCACATCATATACATCTTAAAAGAAATTTCATCCTAAAAATTGTGTCATCCTCTTCTTACTCCAAGAAAAGCTAAAAGATTTTCAACATCATATTGGGTTCCACTCTAGGTGCAACATCTCCAAGAAAATGAGGTTTAGAATTTTTTTAGCCATTCCTATAATCTTTCAAGCATCTAGGGTGAACCCCTCAACATATATCTTGATTTATATGCTTAGGTTGTGCCAAATTTCCAATTAGGATTTTTTTACTAATTTCACCCAAGCATAAGATTCAAACAATATATTATGCATGCCATTTTTCATATTTTAGGATTGACATCCTCATTTTATCCAAACATCTGGTTCTAACATTATGTCCTCATTTTGAGAAGATTTATTTATAATTAACTCAATTTTATCCATATAGATCATAACAAGGTGCCATCATCATTATATTGTGCAAAAATTTTAGACTATATTCAACATAGTTATTAAGCTCAAACATTATTACTATTTGGCATATATCATTAAAATGGTCTCATTTTAGTTGAATATTAAGTTACAAGTTTATTAGTGAATTCATCACTAGATTCACAAACCATATTATGGCATTACTATTCATGTAACATGTATCACTAGAGTCATGTCATTGTACTTTCTCATATTAGGTTATAAACTCTATTAGAGATTCATCATGAGATTCACCAACTATCCATATTATCATTATTATTTGTGTACAAGGTTAACCATTTATACATTGTTATCTATTAAACCATTTCATGTCATTTCCACTATCATATCTCAAGATTGGATCACATTTTGATATATAATATATCATGGTTGTGCTAAAAAACTTATGTGAGTGGAATGTCAAAAATGTATCAAAACATTATATAGTCTAATTGAGGTTCTCCTAACCCATAACCTGAGGGTATTTTCATGCTTAATCCCTCTGATCTCACTCAACTCTATGAGTATCATATGCACCATATCTATCTCCCCTCTTTTGTCTAGGGTTATCAGGTCTACCTCATTAGTATTGGTGGATAGTTTCATTAGCTCAGGAAACATGAGCACAAACCATAACATGATATGACATTCTCTTTGTATCTCTCTAGTCATTGTACTTGCTTACCCAAAACTCTCTCTCTATATATATACACCATTATATTCCTACAAGGGAACCATCAACCCTAGTATGAGGCTTCATAGAAACCAACACAATTACCTACACTAGGGTCTTGGGACTCTCTCTCCCTCACCCAGATGGTAGGTTCTTATATTCATATTCACATGTACATATATATCCAGCCTTTCTCTGACTCTAGGGTTTGGTATTCCCAAGGACATCTAGGGTTCAACAAGACTATAGAAATCAAGCACAAAGCAACTGTACTCATTCACTCAGGAGTGGTCTAGTTTAGGACATATCATAATGCATATTTCTCATAATTCTCATATATTGGAGTTTAGGTTCTCTCACCTTCTCCATCTAGGTCTCACTCTCTCTAGATTTAACCCTATAATTGTTCCTAACATTAGAGGTCCTGCTTTGAAAAAGAGCTTGAGGCTCATGCTGACTCACAACCTTGTCTTATCTTATCTTATCTCATAAAAGCCTAGTTACTTGCATCATCAGAACTTATCTTGCATCCTCAACACTAAACTTAAGTCCTCAAGTCTAACATATATCATCACAATTCATCTTAAAACATATATAAGGCTTATATGATCATATAATCTTATTTCATCTATTCCATATATCACATATTCCAACAAGGCTCTAGACATCTAATCTATAACTACTCTCTTCTAAACTAATGTAATTCACTTTCACTTAGGTTGCATGACCACCTCCTACTCATACATGTGTGGGGACACATTTTTGTAATACTTACATATATAATAAAATATTATATAGTTTTTCTTTGATAAAACATGCATTAGAGAAAACTATCAAGGTTCGATCTGATTGCAATTAAAAACCAAATCCACAAAATGAGTGCCCCACACATAGTAGAGAGTCTAGTGTCATATCACCTAATGAAAAGGGTGAGAACAGAGTGTAGATTGGTGTAGCTACCTGAAACATAGATGCATCATATGTCAAAGGTTTCTTTGCCCATCATGTACATCATTTACATATAAGGCAACATCCCATACCTCTACACTACAAGGCAAATATGACATCTAGGGACCTTCTATGCAACAAGTACCAGTCTAGACCTAGTTCTCAGACATCTAGGTGCTAACCTAGAGGCTAGGTCAGATCTAGTCTCTAAACGACACTTAATCTAACCCTAATATTTTTTTTTAAGTTCGAGGTTCTTTAGTTTAGTTGCATAATGGGCAAATGTTAGGCTTTGCTATTGTTCATGCTCTGATACCACCTGTGACGTCCCCAAATTTTCTAAAAATTAATCTAATGTTTGACGTCCAAATTGAAACCTCACCTCAGCGAGACTACAATTTAAACACCCCACACTAGGCTAAGAAGAAGAAGATCAGAGGAAGTCAGAAGGAAATAATATTAGCACATGCACATGAACAATAATAAAACCATACAACACATGTTCACCATTCAACATATAATTACATAATGAATTGTTACAACATTTGATATTACACATTGAATAGTAAACTTTACATATACATGTACTACCACTAAACAATAGGATCTTAAGACAACAGGTCCTCCTGTACATAAGCTCACCACATAACTCTCACTATCCTGGTCTTCAAGATCATATGTCTACAACCTAAACAAAAGATTACATGTGGTACATGTCAGTACAATATTCAAGAATATTATATTGAGTACACCTACATGTCTTTTTATATACCTCTCATTACTAAGCTTGGCAATAAGATAAAACTATTGGACTTTTGTTGAAAAAATCCCTTCTCTCTCTAGGGGATCCCATCCATTTCTAGGTTTTGGGAGACCATGGTGGGGGTAACTTAGGGCGGGGATGGATCCTCCGTTATGCTCTCCACCTCTATGAGTTTCAGGGGTGGTCCTACAACAACCCCTGCAGGGCCACAACTCTTTTTGTGGTCCTACCCTTCGGTGGATGTGATTGAGGGTTGGTCTTCAGAAGAACCCTACCCAAGCTGCTGGAGATCAAGAGGAGCCTCTTTGATGACCCCAATTTCTATATACTTTCCTTAGTGACATCCAAAAATATGTGTACACTCATATTTGTAGGTGTCAGAAGGAAAAATACAAGAGATTAAGGCTGTTGTTCACAACTATGAATAGCCACACAAACATTCATTCATTGAAGATAATTAAAGTCATTACATAATATTACTTATGATGGAAGAGATGAATAGTTTTATAAAGAAAGGAAATTATTATTAAATAGGATTTAGAAATCATATATATCATCTAGAAAAAAAACCAACTATCTAGCTAAAAAAATAAGATGAGAGATGGAGATCTATCTAATCTATCCTCAATTTCCATTTATTTATGGATTCTGGTACTTTGAGATATATCATATGTTCCTTATACCTAGAAAATATGAGACACAAAAACATCAACACAAAGTTGGTACATGGTAGTAAAAATGCTATACTATGTTGGCATAATGAAGATAGTTGAAAAGAGAATAAAGAGAAGAGAACATTAGTTAAAGGCAGAAAATCAGGTAAACCCAAGTTAATTAATCATATTTCAAATGAACATGCATTACTATGGTGGACTTAGCACAAACATATATTATTGGGCCTTATCCCCACGTACCTTGTACCATTAGGGATCTCCCTGCATACCTTGTACCATTAGGGAGGTGCTAGTCAACATTAAATCTTTCCCTCTCTAATAGGGAGATTAATGAACACCATCAGTAACTACATTTCATTATTCATTCCCTTAATGTTCTTTAGTGTTCAGGCAGAAATGGCAATACACATAGATATACATCCAACATTGTATTCAAATACATGCAAGTAGATACTTATAATTAACATCCAGTAAAACTAGTCATATACTTATATCCACATACCTTGAATCTTAGATCTTGATTTCAACAAGCCTAGATTAAGAGAGAGTAGATCACCTTGAAATAGAAAATAAGATCTAATGTCATAATGTGTTTTCAACACCTTATATTAGGGTTTTGGGTCATACTGGGGTTTTCATTAAGTGTCTTATGTCTTAAACCAAAGTATGATAATAGGGGGAAATATTTAGGTTAGGGGTCAGAGTGCGGGTGTAGGTATTTAGGATAGTGGATCTTATCTTAATCATCATTATTATAGTGAGAAGGAAATACCCCATCTTGTGTTTTAAGAAATATCAATTCCATTATTGATAAACAATCTAGGGTTTCGGTTTAGAGAGAAAATGATCAGGTTGGGGTCTCATGGTTTTTCATAAATATTGATCACTATTCTTATCTTTATTTTCTATAATTTAATTTATAAAGAAAACAATTAAGGTCCAAAAGAAAGGTGCATTAGTTTTAGGATTGGATTTAGGTATTTTCAATATTTTATACATACTCCTCTTATTTTTCTGAGTACATGGACATTTTATGTGGATTCTTCTGATACAGGAGCTATTTTTTTATTGATTTTACAAGATATGGCCAATCAGATAAAGTCGAAAGGAATAAACAAAAACTAAAAAAATAGAAAAGAGAGCTCTACTTCATGGATTAGGTGAGGAATCCTACTAATCAGATCCTCCCACTGACCCACGAGCAGACGCTCTTCATAGGGGAGGGTCAACACTGGTCAAAAGTTGAAATGGCCCAAGGGTTTGAATGAAACCCTTTGTTGGGCATGGCCAGAGTGGACAATCCATCTTCTCGAGTTGTTCCTCACTCACACACCATGGGTGCAGTAAGGGAACAACAGAGGTGAGGTCAGGGTTCTAGGGGGTGTTGGGTAGTGTTGTGGAGTGGGTCGAATGTGCAGGGTCTCGGTGGTTGCAACAAGATCAAGATCATCGCCAGTGGTGGTCTGAGCTCTGTTTTCCGATCAAAACAGGCTGAAATGAAATGAGGAGTGAAGATGGGGGGGTTACCTATCCTCGGGTTGGATTGAGGGAGTTAGAAGCTCTATGGAGGTCTGCTGATGAGCTTTTGATCTTCCTGCATCTATGAGATGGCTCCAATCTCACCAGCGGTCGAGTCCTGGAGTTCGGTTGCAGGTGCTAGTCGACTCAGGCTCTTGGGCCTTCGCGGCACTATTCGAGGGTTGTGACCTTCTTGTCAAGGTCCCCTGATGGTGCAGTTGTGGTTGATTGGAAGGAGGGTGTCTCTGGAGTGAAGGAGGAGGTTGAGGTCAAGTGTAGAGGGGTGCTCGAGGTCAGGGAGATAGAAGTGTCCTTCGTTGGAATTGACGGTGGGGGATGATAAAAGGGTGGTCGGTGGATCTCTAAGAGTTATTAAATAGGTGTGAGGGGTGCTAGGCAAGGAAGCCCTAAAACCCTCATCGTCGGAGTGAGGAGGTCAGGAGGTTGGGAGGTTAAGAGGGCGCAACGATACATGCAACTCAGTTGTTGTTGGGGTAGTTGGCCACGAAATCATGAGATGATGGCAGTTTGTCGGGAAAAAAGTCAAGATAAGGGGTGACGTGGCGCATCGGGTCTGCTTGGGTTTGTTCTCTCCTCCCCTCCCTTTGTGTGAGGTTGAAGATGGGTTCCTGGCACTTGGATCCCCACACGCTCCAAAGGGGCCAGGATCCAAGGGTCAGAATTGTATGGACCAACAAAAGAAGCCATGTGACACATTTATGTGTCACGGTATGGTCATTTAATCCCCAAACTTAGGTCCTAAGGTCAAGAATAAAAGAAGTATGCAAAAATTTTCAATTTCATATATCTCCTAATTGGTTAGTCCAATTAAAATGAAATTTTAGGTGTAGCTTTATGATTTCATTATACAACCATGGTAAAAATTTAAAGGTAACACTCTAATTTTGACTTCATAAATAGACTATGTGTCATATTACATGTAATTCAACTTTTTATGACACTAGGGATGACACTTATATGAAAATGGTAAGCTGTTGTGACAAATTTAGTGAGAGAGATGGTTGAGGGCATTATTGGAATAAAAAAAATATATGGGATATGGTTGAGGGGATTATTAGAATTAAAAAAATGAATAAGGGAGATAAATATTTGTAAAAACACATAAAAACTCACTCTGTCACATTCTCCCGTCCTTTTAAGAATTTTGTCCCCAAAATTCAAGCTGCTTGAAAAAGATGCGGATATTTCTTCTCGACCTCGAACATCAGCTCCCATGTGGCATCAGTCTGATCATGGTGGCTCCAGATAACTTTCACCATATTTATATGCTAGTTACTATGAAGCTTCTTAGTCTTGAAGTCAAGAATCTTGACCGGGGACTCTGCATAAGATAGATCATCCCTTAACTCGAGAGGTTCATGATTCAGAATGTGACTTGGATCCTTGACATAAGGCTTTGGATTCGATACATGAAAGACATTATGCATGGCATTGTAATGAGGTGGCAAAGCAAGACGATAGGCACATTCACCAACCCTTTCTAGGATCTCAAAGGGTCCCACATAATGAGGACAGAGCTTTCCTTTATTCTTGGCCAAAGCTCGAATAGATCAGATTTTTAGAAAAATATGATCACCTTCTTTGAACTGACATTCCTGTCAGGGAGCATCTGCGTAAGATTTCTGCCTATCATGTGCCCACTTCATCCTCTACCTGATGAGTGTAACTTTATTAGTATACAGCTGCATCTCCTCATATTTCATCAGGGTATGCTCTCCAACATCATCCCAGTGTATCAGAGATCTACCCTGTCAACCATAGATATCTTCATAGGGAGGCATCCTGATTCTTGCCTGATAGCTATTATTATAGGCAAACTCAACTAAAGGAAAATAGTAGTCCCACGAGCCTCCCAATCGAGAACACAAGCTCACAAAACATCCTCTAGAATCTGCATTGTACATTCTAACTGCCCGTCTGTCTGCAGATGGTAGGCTATTCTGAAGTTCAATTTGGTGCCCAATTCTTCTTGAACCTATTTCCACAACTTTGAAGTGAACTTTAGGTCCCTTTCTGAGATAATGGATGCCGGTACTCCATGCATGTGTACTATTTCCTATATATAGAGGTCAGACAGCTCAAAAACTTTCATAGTAGTCTTCATAGGGAGAAAATGAGCTGACTTGGTGAGACAATCCACTATGACCCATGCAGCGTCATATCCCAATGACGGGCATGGGCAAAGTGGACAATCCATTTGCTCGAGTTGTTCCTCGCTCACATGCCATGGCTGCAGCGAGGGAACAACAGAGGTGAGGTGAAGGTGAGGTCAGGGTTCCAGGGGGTGTTGGGCAGTGTTGTTGAGTGGATCGAATGTGCGAGGTCTTGATGGTTATGAGGAGATCAAGATCATAACCAGTGGTGACCTGAGTTCCATTTTCTGATCAAAGCAGGAAGAAATGAAATGAGGAGAGAAGATGGAGGGCTACCTACCCTTGGGTTGGATTGAGGGAGTTAGAAGCTCCGTGGAGGTTTGTTGATGCGCTTGCAATCTTCCCGTAGCTCTAGGATGGCTAAAACCTCACCGACAGTGGAGTCCTGGAGTTCAGTTGTAGGTGCTAGTCGATCCAAACTGCTAGGCCTTTGCGGCTCTATCTGAGGGTTGTAACCTTCTCGTCGATGTCCCCCGATGGTGCAGTTGCAGTTGATTGGAAGGAGAGTGTCTCTGGAGTGAAGGAGCAGGTCGAGGTCAAGTGTAGAGGGGTGCTCAAGGTCTGGGAGATAGAATCATCCTTTGTTGGAATTAAGGGTGGGGGAAGATAAAAGGGAGGTCAGTAGAGCTCTGAGAGTTCTTAAATAGGTGTGAGGAAGGTTAGGCGAGGAAGTCCTAAAACCCCCTCCATCAGAGTGAAGAGGTCAGGAGGCTGGGAGGTTAGGAGGGTGCAATGGTGCATGTAACTCAGTCATTGTTGGGGTTGTTGGCCACAAAATTGCAAGACGAAGTCAGTTCGTCAGGAAAAAAGTCAAGATAAGGGGTGAGGTGGTGCATCAGGTCTATTTGGGTATGTTCTCTCCTCCCCATCCTTTGTCGGAGGTTGAAGACGGGTTCCTGGCCCTTGAATCCCCACATGATCCAAAGGGGCCAAGATCGAAGGGTCAGAAAAGTATGGACCAACAAAAGAAGGTGTGTGACACAGTTATGTGTCACAACCTGGTCATTTAATCCTAAAACTTAGGTCCTAAGGTCAAGAATAAAAGAAGTCTGCACAAAATTTCAATTGCTCATATCTCTTAATTGGTTAGTCCAATTGAAATGAAATTTTAGGTGTAGATTTATGATGACATTATACAACCATGGTATAAATTTGAGGGTAAAACTCGAATGTTGACTTCATCATTTGACTATGTGTCATATTTCATGTAAGTCAACTTTTTATGACACTATGGATGGCACTTATATGAAAATGGTGAGCTGTTGAGTCACATTTAGTGAGGGAGATGGTTGAGGACATTATTGGAATTAACAAAATTTATAAAGGAGATAAATATATGTAAAAACTCATAAAAACTCATTATGTCACAATCATGCTAGCTCTAGGACAGCGGCCAAAGTGTAAGAGAGTGGATTTTATTGGCCAATATTGTTTAAAGATGCATATTATTTCGTTAGTCATTTTGATGCATGTCAATGTGCAGGCAACATTTATAAGTGACATGAGATACCGTTGAATGTGTTTGAAGAGGTTGAAATTTTTAATCTTTGGGGCATTTATTTCATGGGTCCATTTGTGTCGTCAAATTCTAACATTTATATTTTACTTGTGGTTGACTATGTATCTATGTGGGTAGAATCAATTCCAACCCACACCAATAATTCTCAAGTTGTGTATAGATTTGTGAAGGATAACATTTTCTACAGGTTCGGTGCCCTCGAGCGATCATTAGTGATGTTGGATAACATTTCACCAATAGACAGTTCAGAGCATTACTTAGCAAGTAGAAGGTGAAATATCGAGTGGGTACTCCTTATCACCCACATACACAAGGCCAAGTGGAGGTGTCCAATAGAGAAGTGGAAAAGATCTTGGAAAGGATAGTTTCCACTAATAGGACAAATTCGAGTTTTGTTCTTAATGACCCGCTTTGGGCATATAGGATGGCCTATAAATCACCTATAGGAACGACACCTTTTAGGTTGGTCTACAGTCATGCTTGTCATCTACCAGTAGACCTTGAGCATAAGGAAAAATGGGCATTGAGGAAGTTATACTTTGGATTGGATGAAGCAGGTAGAAAAAGACTTGGGGAGCTTAATGAACTAGATGAGCCTAGGATGGATGCTTATGAAAGTTTGAGGATTTATAAGTAGAGGAAAAATAAGATTCATGATAGGCATATTGTGAATAGGGTGTTTCTTTCAGGTCAAAAGGTTCTCCTTTTAAACTCCCGATTTAAATTACATCCGGGCAAACTGAGGTCCAAATGGAGCAGACCATTTGTGATAACAAGTTTTTCCCCATGGTGCAGTGAAGATTTAAGATAGTAATAGGTCATTCCTTGTTAGTGGCCAAAGATTGAAGCACTACTATGATGGGGAAGTGGAGTAGAGAATAGAAGAGGTACAACTTCTGGATACCCCTTGGTTTCTTTCTCTTGGGAATGTCTAGTCTGGGACGATAAACAATGATGCTTGTTGAGAGGAAACCCAACCTTCATTTTCCTTCTATTCATAGTCATTTTCGCATTGTAGTTGTCTTAGTATTTTTATTTTTTCTAAAAATGGTACCTTGACTCGTGTGTGGAGTGTACAAATTTTACCCAAGTTCGTACTACCGAGATACCCAGTCCAAAGTACTGAGATTATATCAATGAGCCATCCACACCAGCATGCCAGACTCAGTGCTACCGACTCTCCCAGTCGGTGCTACTAAGTCTCTATAGATTTTTGATCGTTAAGTGATAAGCTCTCAATGGTATCGATACTCAAGTCGTTACCACTGACTTTTGGAACTTTGAGATGAAAAATTCGAAAGTACTGAGCCAAAACTGCCAACTCAGTACTATCATCATTCCAGTCAATATTACTTGTGCATGACATCAACAATCTATGGATGCTTGATTCAACAGTAGATGCAAGCTTCATCGCATGGTTAGTAGCACCGATCCGCGACTCAAATCGGTACTACAAACTTGGAATTTGTACCACCAACTCTGAATGATCCGCGCTCGAGACATCATCAAACGTCAGCTTTCGATACATCCGAGCCATAAATATGTGCCTGTATCTCGGTACTACCAGCACAAAAGTCTATAGTACCAACTCTAACTGACTCAACTATATAAGGAGGAGTGGTTAACCCTTTTTCTTCACACCACATCCTCTACTCTTCCTAGAGCTCAGAGCAGAGTTGCATTGGGCACCGATAATCTTCACCGAGTTGATGATCTTCACCAAGCTTCTCTTTCCAAATCCTCTTTCTTACATTGGCATCATGGCACCAAGGAGAGTCCCTTCTACGTTGGTAGATCAAGGTGAGTTATTCCCTCGACCAACACACATCCAACATCTATCCTTAGATATCAGGAAGATCTATGAGGAGCTACAGATGAGGTTGATAATACCAATGCAATATGGAGATCACACGTTGATCGAAAGGGCAGGCTTTACTAAAAACACATGATGGGTATGTCAAAAGCAGCTCATGGAGGGAGAGAATCCTTTCATCAGTGACTGGTAGACTTACTCAGAATTCATCCTGGAGTTCTTTCCATCGCTAGATGTTCTTCTCATCATTGAGAAAAAGTTAGGAGGCATGTGGCGAGAAGGCAAAGTCAACTTCCGCCTCTTCAACAACAATTATTCAATCACTCTATGGGCCTTCAACCACATCTTCAACCGGCCTCATATCCCAGACCGCTTGGCCCCTTCTGAATTCAACTTCAACTTGGCTTAGGAGCAGTTGACTGAGGTGTCAGAGGGCTTTCACATAAACTGGCATATAAACTTTGTTACTAACATCGAGCAACCCTTTGCTCGAGTCCTTCACTGCCTCTGCACCAACACCATATTTTCTCAGTTCGGTCAAGCTCAAGGGAAGGTTCAATAGGCGGACCTCTACTTCTTATATAGGCTACTGGAAGGGGAGATTGTCAACTTTGGAGCCATCCTTTTTCTCCACATGATCTCTACCCGGCATAACGTGACAAGATAGACATCAATTTTATTTGGGGGTCTCATCACCCCCATTGCATTACATTTGTGCCTAGATTTGTCCACCCTCGTTCCATTGGAAAATACAAAGAAGATGGACCTCCTGCACTTCAGCAAGGCGCACATCCTCAACTTCCACCACAATGCGCTCTATGTGCATTGCACACGTCGCGGACTGTTTCAAAAGAGGAGCCTCCCTGACTCCATCTTCAACTTGTGTGAAGTGAACCATCATTGGTGGCCACTAAATGAGGGGGGAGGTAGAAGATCCACCACGGGCAGCAACTCAGGTCAACGACGAGGTGCAAAGAAATGATGACTCTAACAATGTTGAGGAGGTGTATCCCACCATCCCCATCACTAGGAGAGCAATCTAGTATGGGTCTGCACCTATGTTGCCTCAACTTCTTCTGCCCCGCCCTGTTCCTGGGAGTTGAAAGACCCGTACAACATGGTGGGTATGTATACCATGCTACAAGAGATCCAGATTGGACAGTAGTAGCATCAGGCAATGTTGGATGGTGTGCATGACATTCAACAAAGGTTGTATCAAAACCATTAGGTGATATATGAGAATTAACACCTTCTCTTGGCTGACCAAGAGAATGTTCACATGCACCTACAGTGGATGGAGCAATACCAACAGCCCTTCTTTGACCACTATTGGAACTACGGGTACTTTGGAGGATACCCACAGCCGCAACAGATGCCACCACCTAATCTATCTTTTTAGGGGATGTTCCCCACTCACAACCCCGACATGGCTCAACAACATTCATTTTGAGCAATGGTATTGTTGTTCCACCTCTAGAGTGTGAGTATTGACTATGTGGACATAGTCATATTCAAGCATAGAGGGGTGCTGGAACAACATTCTATCTTAGTTTTTTTAGTTTTTATTCACAATTTTATCTTAGTTGTTTAATTTTTAGTTTGAATCATGCATTTTTAGGATCCAAACCTATCTAGTGTAATCATGGAGTAGTAATGTATGGTTGCATTTTTCAAGTCATGAGATTTTCGTGCAATGAAATGGTTGTGTCTTCATAGCTTAATTTTTGACATCTTTGTGCATCACCAATCAAGGAAGTGTTTGGTTAAGTCAGCTCTAGGATATAGGGTATGATTGAACATCTAATCTAAATGGGAAAGTGAATGAAGATGTTGTTGAGCCTAAGTTGATTAAACATTTAACGAGATCTTAAATGGAAATTTAAGAAAGAAACCTTAAGATTACCCTATGCACATGTCGTTAAAGATGGACATATCATAATTAAATGAAAGGTATTCTCTCTTAGTTGTGATTCCATCCATCTTTTCCATCTAACTTTATATCACCACCTCAAGATGAATAAGTGTTGCAACTTATTTATTTTGGTTGCATTGCATGGCAATATAGGTGACATGGTACGTTAGCTCTTATCCTCATATGCATTGAAAAAAAACACAATAAAGTTGCATTTGTATGCACGACCAATCTTAGTACATACCATCTTAGTTTCATTGAAATTGCATGTTGGTTAAATACATTTCATCACATTCGTTCCTTTTTTGTCATGTGGATTGTAGTCTCTAGTTGTGAAAGTTGAAGTAGGGGCATACCTCCACATCAAAAAGAAAAGCAAAAAGAAAACAAGAATAAAAATGAAGTCAAAGCTAGAGCATAATTCCATCATGCTAAAGACAAGGAAAATAATGGGCTAGAAAAAAAATTCAATCTCAAGATTTCATAAGGAGAAAGTATGTCCCTAAGTCTTCTTAGAGGGATGAACTAATTCACATGATGCATTTTTTTTGTTTTTGACAGTCTCATTTTCTGTTATGAGATAGCCTTATACATGCATCATGTGTTAAAAAAATGTCAGTAGGCATTAGGTCTCATGCATAATATTCTTTTCACTCATGTAGGTCATCATTATTTCTGCATAAATAAGTTGGATTTACTCGTGATTCTTCAATTTCCACCCATCTCATATCATTAATTACTCTCATTCATAGGCCACTCAAATGATTTATCTCCTCATCCATTATTATAAGGAGATATGCTTCCATGTAGTTGGTAGTTAGGAGAGAGAAATTTAGATTAGGGAATCAAATAGTGCACCAAGAAAATGCCTGAATTATTATGATATTAACTGCTTTCTTGATAGTGTTCATTGATTAGAAGGTAGAAATCTTCTATGAAAATTTTTGGTCGTTGTAGAGCAGTTATTGGTTCAGTGGTCATTAGAGGTCAGTTCAGGGATTGTTCGATGGAAATGATTAAGAAAAGAGTTCATGTGTTGTATCCTTTTACTGACTTACATCAAATAGATCCAAGAGTAGTGTTTCTCGAGGATGAGAAACATTTAAGCTTAGTGGAGTTTAATTCATGGGTTTTAGTCATTTTCACAGACATATTTTCCTTGATTTTATGTGTTGTTTTGTCATTTATCTGATTAATAATGCATGAAATGCTATTTATGGATTCTGATATTTAAATGCATCAAATTATCTAATTTTTGCTGTTTAAGATGATCTAATATTCACCCCGAGTATTTATCCACATTTTTGTGTATTTTCAGGAATAATGGAACTTCACAAAGTCAATACTACCGACATTGATAGTTGGTGGTACCGACTTCACGTCAGTACCTGCCCAAAAAAGACTCGCAAATAATCGATACTATTGACACTCCAAGTCCGTAATACTAAAATCACGTCAGTGAAGCACAAGGATGTATCACGAAAAGTTGGTACTACCGAGTTCACAAACTTGGTACTACTGAGATGATGTGAGGAAGACAACACTCAGGCAACCTGAAGACTCGATGCAATCGAGACAAGTTGATAGTACTGACATTGTTAAGAGTCATGGATACCCTAAAATCTATGTACTACTGACTACCAAGTCGGTACTACCAAGTTTGCCCAATTTGGCAAATCTGAAGATGGAAAACTAATCCAACGGTGGACATTATTTCATACCATAAGTGACTCCTATGACCTAAGGGGAGTTTGGTGAGATGAGAGAGAGTAGTCGTATTCCATTGCACAACACCAGATAGAGAGAAGAGGAGAAAGGAATCAAAAACTTCATCAGTGATGATTCGAGCACCTCTGGAAGGTGAATTGGCAGCCAGAAGACAGCCATTTGCACGCATGACGTAGGGGATCATTGACATCATCTATTCACCAGGGGTTACTTAGTTTTTATAATGTTTTCCACATTTTTATCTTTATCTATCATGTATTCATCAATGAAAACCATGTGGGGCTAATCCCCTTGATTCCTTAGGACCTGAAAGTAGCCCAGTTATGCATTGTAACTGATTTCCATGCATTAATCTCATTTTTATCCTTATTTTCTGGATATAAATCTATGTAGATGTATTTTTGTTTTTATGCTTGATCAACATAGATAGATTATTAGACTATTAATCATTTCAGGAGAGAGGTTAAGGGTTGGAAATCATATATTTACCCATTTATTGCACCCCTTAGGAAAGTCAGAGAATAAACAAAAGGAGAAACCTAGAGTTCAATCATAAAGCACCTAAGTAATCAACCAATTGCTATGAAAATGGGGTTGACATTCAAATAGGTAGTGAACTACGCTACGAGAGTGTGTAGTTTTAACCACAGGCTCTTTATCCAGGCATAGGGGTAATATATATTGGTGTTTGGACAGAATTGCAACGTTATTTGTGGTGAAACCACAATCCTAAGGAATTTTGTAAATCTGAGTAATTTATGTTAAGTTTGTTTCATTCTATTTTTTCTTCTATTCAAACAAACCCATTCATTTACACCAGTCTAGATAAATAGACCATAGTTAGTAGTAGTCTTCTGGAGAATGTTTCCCTATGTTCGACTCAGGCCTCAAAATGACCTATATTACTTCGATTTGTTCACTTGTGTATAATGCATGGTAAACACGTGTCAATGCCACCCATCCATTTTGGAGGAGTTATCACTCCAATAGTTATGCATCTTAATCTTGATCTCTCCATCTCCAAATCTCTGAAGGCTTCTCCCAAGTTGGACCTAAAACATTTCAAGAGAGAGAACCTCCTCAACCTGTATGATGGGATGGTGTACGCATGTTGTATAGTGGATGGTCAGTACCAGGAGGGACATCACTGATCCTTTCTTCAACTTATAAGTAGTGTATCACTTGAGGTGGACTATCAAGAATAATAGGGAGGAAGATGATGAAGAAGATATCAAGCAAGAGCCACCACAGGAGCAGAATGGAGAAGAGGAGGAGGAGGCCACCATCACAATCACAAGGAGGTAGGTCCCCCTACAAGAACCCTAGAGTACATGGAGCCTCTGGTTCTTCTTCTCCACCACCAACCCAAGAAGATGATCCATACTTGAGGGCAGGCATGTATGGAATGCTAAAAAAGATTTGGCAGGGGCAACAACATCAAATGACTACACTAGCGGGCATCCAAGATGTTAAGGATGGCTTTGTCACAACCAACATGTGATCTTCAAAAATGAGTGACTTCTCTTGGACAACTAAGAGAACATGCATACTCATTTATAGAGTATGGAGACCTATCAACAATCATTCTTTGACATCTATTGGAGTCAAGTCTATTTTTGTGGTTATCCACAACCTCCATAAATGTTACAGTAACTGCCAATGTTTTAGGGCACATTCTACCCACCATGCAACCACCACCACCCTTTTGATCGGTACCATTGTTCCACCTCTTGAGTTGGATTTTGACTATGAAAACATAGTCAAGTTCAAGCTTAGAGGGGTGTTGGAACAACTCTATCCTTTAGTTTTTAGTTTTCTTTTAGTCTTTATTTGCATTTTCGGTTTTATTATTCCAAGTTGTAGGATCCTAAATATATCTAGTGTAAATGTGGTGCAGAAAAAAAACATGCTCTCTATCTTTTCCATCTTAGAGTCTGTTCTTCCATGCTTGTGCAATGAAAAAAAAATATTCTTTTTGAAGAAAATTGGCTTAGTTGTAAAGAAGAAGTGTATGGGCTAGTCATATTAAGGACACTGGATATGAATGGAAATCTGAATTGTTCATGTAATGTGGATGAAGATGGGGTTTGAGCCTGAATTGACTAAATAATTAAGGAGACCTTAAATTGAAATTTTAGAAAGAAATCCTAAGGTTACCCTGTACATAGGTCAACAATATACTGACATATCATAGTTCATGGAAGACATTGTCTCTTAATTATGTAATTCTATCCATTTTCCATACATTTTATTCATCACCTTAGGATGATCAAGTAACCCAAATTATTTACTTTTGATTGCATTGCATGGCATAGTAGGTGACATGATAGTTAGTTTCTCATTAGATGCATTAGTTACACAATGAAAAGAACAAAATCATTATGCATAAACATTTTTTGTGTATATCACCTAGTTCCATAAAAATTACATGTAGATCACATATATTTTTCATCATTCATTTTACATCGTGTGGTTACATTGTTTTCTTCTAAAATTAGAAGTGCAAGGATACACATCCATACCCGTAGAAAAAAATGAATGAGATATGTTAGTGAAGCCCAAGCATAACTTTCCATCATGCTAAAATAGTGGGCCAATAAAAAAAAGAATGAAACAAAATTTAATGTTGTGAAATAAAGAGTGAGAAAGAATGCCATTAACTATTCACAAAGAAATGGAAACATTCAGATGATGTTTTTTCTTATGCACTTTGCTCTCATTCATTTGATGAGATTTTCAATACATGCATCATTCCACTTAATAATAGTAGGCATTAGGGTTCATGCAATTCATCATCATCTTTCAAGTAGATTCATCATGTTTTATTTTTGCATAAATGATTTTGATGTTACTTGCGACAATTCATAAGCTACCTATTTCATTCCATCTATTGCTCTTAATGGTAAGCCACATATATGATTGATAGCTTCATTCTTTCTTATACAAAGAAGTGCTTCCAAGTAGTTGGTAGTTAGGAAAGATAAATGTAGATAGGGAATCACATAATGCACCAAGTGAATGCCTGATTGACTATGATATTAACAACTCTATAGATAGTGTTCACTTATATGAGGGTGGACATATTTTATGGATATTTTGGTCACTTGAGAGTAGTTTATTGTTGAGTGGTCAATAAATACTGATTAGGGATTGTCAGGTGGGAATGGTTGAGGATGAAATTCATATCCCATGTCCTTTTGATTACTTGTCTCAAACAGATCTGATGGTGAGCTGCTCAAGGACGAGCAATATTTAAACTTAGGGGAGTTTGATGCACTGAATAATTGTCATTTCCACATGTTATTTCTTATGGATTTTTGTGCACTTATTGTTCATTTTGATATCTTTTGTGCATTATTCATTATCATTAGCCATGTGAAACTTAAATGCATCAAAAGATGTACTTTGAATGTTCTCAATAGATTTATTATTATTTGGGAACTTATGTTTTTTTTGGAATTTCAAGTGAATCTACAAGAAACTACAGATCTCAGTACTACTGACATGCCTATCGGTGGTGTCGACACTTGGTTAGAAAGGAACATGTGAACTTGAGAGAATTCAGTAGTACCGACCAAAGAAGTCAGTACTATCGATGACCTTACAAGGGGGATACAAAAATTATCGAGAAATCTTGGTACTATTGACATCAACTCGTTAGTACTGACAACCTCACTGGGGCTGCAACTTATCAAGGGAGTTGATACTACCAACACATAGTCGGTAGTACCAACTCTATAGGATCGGAAAGATCTAAAATTGTCATTAATCGGATGGTGATAGTTAATGACGCCATAAGTCATGTCTATGACTTAGGGGGAGTCAAGAAAACATAATTATCATGTCTTATTCAGTTGTATGACAAAGGAGAGCGGAGAAGAGAGAAAGTGAAGGAGAAAGCAACATATCAAAAGGTTTGTGCGCTACCAGTGGCCCAATTTGTAGTTAAAATATGCCAAGTCACCACGCTCATTGGGAGGAACCATCAGTATCATCTTTCTCCATGGGTTTTTCCTTATTCTTGATGTTTTCTTCCTTCTTATTTTCCTTTTCTATGTGTAGAGCAACTAAAATCATGAAGGTCTAATCCCCTTCTTCCGTAAGATCCGGGAGTAGCCTAGTTTTGCATTGTAATTGACAAGTATGATTTAATATACATGTTTCTCTTAATTTTAAGACATAAACCTATGAGAGCATCACGAATTATCTGTGTTTGATCACCATAGGTAGTTGTTTAGACCGTTAATTGCTCCAAGAGAGGGATTATGGGTTGGAAAACTCATAGATTTGCATATTTTGTGTCACACCTTGAGAAAGGACTTACAAATGTGAAGAGAATAACCCAAAGATTTTGGTAAATCACCTAGCTAATAACAAAAATTTTATGAGAGTGGAATTGATATTAGATTAGGTAGTGAATCATGCCATGAGAGTGAGTAATTCTTGCTACAGGTCTCTTTGTCCAGGGTTAGGAGATATTAATATTAATGAAATAATGTTAATTACAATGTGTGTCATGGTGAACAAACAATCCTAAGGAATCCATTCCACTTGTGATCACAACCATATTTTAGTTTTAACTATTGCAAATTAGTTATCAACTCAACCAAATCACTCTTTTATATTGGCCTAGTTGATCAAGTCATTATTAGTATTAGTTTATGGGTACACGTTTTCCCCGTGTTTGATATCCAAGCCTCTTTAGGCCTATATTACATTGATACATGCACTTGTATTTTTGACGTGTAGTTTATGTGTAACATGTTGTTCCTTCCTTTAGTTGGGGTGACGACATGTATGCCCATCTACTAATGCATTTGTGGATATGTCTTGTGGGCGAATTCAAAAGAGAAACGATCATGCGGTGACGACATGTATGCCCATCTACTGATGCATTTGTGGAGATGTCGTGTGGGTGACTTCAAAAGAGAAATGATCTGAGCTATAGAAGATGTAGAGGCTTTGTAGGCTTGATTATGGTATGTTTTTACATGTATTTTTTTGAATTTTATGCTTTGAGATATTTGTAGTATATGATTTGCTATGACACTTGTTATCTTGCAGATGTGGGGTTATGAGTACTTTCGACTGCATAGACCCATCACTTTGAGCAATCTAGAAGGCTATTTGTATGCTTCTCTTCCTACTTGTTGCCATTGGGCTAGTCATGCTAGTAGGATGTCATACGAGCAGTGAAGAGGTGAGTTGGATATGATAACCATTTCTAAGGTATGCATAGTACTTTTATTGCTATACTATATTGTGAAATATATACTTTAGCTGACTCTAGTCCCCTATTTTCTTTAGTATGATTCAAGATTTTCTCTAAGTTTTAGTCTGGCGAGGCAAACACTTCTTGTTGCAACCTACTTTGAGGTGTTAGCCTTGGACGCTTGTTGAATCCAAATCGAGTCTCCATCTAGGAGCATCTTGTATATGGGTGAATGTGCTGCTCATTAGTGGGATGGTGATTGGAACATCCCTTTTGACCCTCTGTCAGAGTTGGCTCTTCTAGACTCACCTTCTGTCATGTTATAGTGTTGACGTCTAGGCAGATGACACATGATGAGTACCTAGGGTGGTACTGCACACGTGATCATCTAACTCTATTTTCTAAAGAGGAATATGATCTTCTCTATCGTGCTTTTATGGTGAGTGTCTAAGTCTGATGATGCTTTTGTTCATTCTTGCATTATATTTGAGATGTGTTTTCTTGTAGGGATTGATTTTGATTCAGGTGGGGCAAAGCATGACCACAGTTATGAGTTTTACCATCCACCTCCTCCTGAGGCCATGTCATCACCTGAGGTAGTTTCTTCGCCTATAGATTTTCCTTCTCCACCAGTTGATACTCGTGGCTTTGATGACTACTCTGGGTTTCGGTCTCATCAAGATTTCAATATTGAATTCTCATGTCACTTCTCGGGTGACTTTGGCTAGATGTAATCCTTCAGTGAGATAGATGAGGCTTCTAATGATCTAGGTGGATCTTTTGATTGAATGTCCCACTGGGCTATGGGAACATTCAACATCTCAGAGGATCTTCTGGTGTAGGTGGCTTCTCTCCGAATGCCTCTGTTCATAGTGTATATTGTCCTTCAACTAGTGCATGGGTAGACTTGTCTCAGCATGGAGATGTTGTCTTGGTTGT